>OU342736.1:391108008-391708008 GCA_910589765.1 Avena atlantica | reverse complement strand
CAGACATCACCTTGTCCGCATCCTTTTACGCATCATCCCCAAACGCCACCAAAACAACAACTCACCTCGCCAACAGCTATTACACCGAGCTGCTCCGGGGAAAAAGATCCACTGAAGTAGAAACTACAACAACACACGAACACAACAGGATACCAGGAACAGGCGCGTGGCCTCGACGGTCAGACCGCCGCCGGTGCACACGGCCAGGGACAGAGGCAGCAGAGAGGCCAAGCTCAGGCAACTCGCGCGCGACCCGCAAGCAGAGGGGGACGCTGCCGTTGAGGAGGTGCCCGGGACGGCCGCGGCTCGGCCTCGCGGAACCAGAGGATGCAGGCAGGCAGGCAGACCGGTAGCGGCAGCGGCGGACGAGGTGGACGCGGTCGCGGGCGTTGGCGCGGGCCTCGCGGCAGCCGGGCGGGAAGACGGACGGCGGCGGCGGCGGCTTGCAGGCAGGGCCGGTCGGAGGCGGGGAGGACGCGGTGGTCGAGGGAAGGAGCTGGGCGGAGGACGGCGGCGCGGGGCGAGGCCGGCGGCGCGGCCAGGGCGGCGCGAGCTTGCGGCGAGGCGGGGAGGCGAGGTCGGGTCGAGGACGGAGGCGAGGCGGCGGGGCACCGGCGAGCGCGGGGTCGTCGGGGCGCGGTGGTCTGAGAAGTGAGGGGGAGGTAGCCGGTGAGGGAGAAGAAGGGAGGGGCGCGGGCGGCTCGCGGGGGAAGGAGGGGGTTGCAGGCACGCGCGGGCGGCGGCGCAGAGGGTCTTGGGCGGCGGGGCTCTGGAGGAGGCGTGGCCGCGCGCCGGCGGTGGGGGGCGTGCTCTGCCGGGGAGGAGACGGCGCGGTCGGAGCGCGGCCCGGCGAGGCGGCGCAGAGGGTCTTGCAGGCGGGGACGGTGAGAGGGGGTCGAGGACGGCGCGGGAGCTGGGATTGGGGCGAGCGGCGCGCCGAGGGGGAGAACGGCCGGAGGCGGGGGAGAAGATGCGTGCGGGGGAGAGGACGGGGTCGGGGACAGCGGCAGGTGGGTGGGCCCGCGGGGTGAGTGGGGAGTGGCCAGGGGGTGTTCTGCGGGGCCAGGTGGGGCGCGTGGCTGGCGTGTGTGCGTGTATGCTGTGTTGTGTGTCCGTTTGGGTGGGGACAGCTGGGGTTGGTGGGAGGATCCAGGGGTGGGGCTGGCTTGGGGGCCCGTGTGGCAGTGTGTGAGGTGGGTGTGGCGTTGAGTGGTAGAAGGAAGAGAGAGAGAGAGAGGTGAGGGAGAGGCTGGTCTAGGTGGCAGCATGGGAGTGGTGGAGGGAGGGAGAGAGGTGAGGTGGCGAGAGGGGATTGGGTGGGGTGAGGTGGAGGGTGTGTGTGGGTAGGTAGTTTGGTGAACTTAGGAATTAGGGGGGGGGCTGCTGAGGTGGTCCGATTAAATCCTGGGGCGGTCGTTCGGGTCATTCGGCCCGTTCGACTGCCCCACCAAAAATAATATAAATATTTTTATTTGATTGCGACGAACTTTGTAAATAGTTTTAGACAAACAAAATATCCGGCAGCACAAGGGGTTTATTTTGAAATAGAAGGAGGGCTAATTCCAGAAGTCAATAGTCTTTCGCAAATAGTTTTTAGGCAAGATAATATGCATGATGATGACGATGCTCAAATGCAATGTGACATGATGGCATGAGCATGCGGTCATGATGATGCAATGCACAAAAACAACGCGATTTTCTAGTAGTGGTTTTGCGGGATGCCACAATTCGACACCACTAACAATGGATCTCGCCCTCGAGATCCGCCTCATGGTACCGGAAGGAAGGTCGGCGTTCTCCATCTTCTCGCTTTGTGTAGATCCTCGCGACACCACTAACAAGAGGTCGTTGTCCGTGATCGTCGAGGGAACACTCCGGGAACAAAAGGTCAAAGGTAGAGGCATCGACAATAAAGCCACCTCTATCTTCGATGGAAGGAGGGAACCGATGCATTCTCATCCACTTCAATGTACAAAAGCGAATAGAAAGGGTAGTCGGCATGGGGGCCAATCCATCACGCACCCAAACTATTACTCCGCACAATCAGTAGAAGGGAGTGCAACCATTCTCGGAATCAGACTGAAGATCTCGACAAGCGAGGTTCGGAACAACGGAGTGACGCAGTCTCTTCATCGGATCTGGCGTAGAGGATGTCGTCGCGTCGGAAACACCGGATGGCACAAGAAGGAACAAAGAGAAGTCCACCAGACGAAGGTTCCTCGGATAGCGTGAAGACCAGACGTAGCAACACCGTTATCAAAGGAGGAAGCGAAACCCTGAAGGTACGACGGAAACCCAACCACGTGACTTCCTGGACTCGAAGAAAGGGAAGAGGGCGGATTCAAAACACGTAGAGGTGAGAGGGGAATAGCAAAGGGGTAAGGAGTAAAATCAGACCTAACCAGAACTATCCAACCGATTTTTCAAAATAGTTTTGACACTCTACTTCGGCCGTTAGCTAGGTTATCCTACAGGCTGGACTTGTGGGGTATCGCAACTGCTGAGCTCTGATACCACTCTGTAACACCCTCAGAATCGGACCTATGCAAGTTTCAGCGATTCCCGCCAAACCCGCATAGAAACGATTCAAAGGTGCCCACCAGGCACTTTCATGCGGGTGGAAAACGAAGTAATAACATTACACAACAGTCCTCGATGGGACCCACAGAACAGATATATATACAACACGACTCCATGAGTCAAGAATACAAATATACGGTACAAAGATCCAAATCACCTTAAAAATGACACAGCGTCCGACTACGGACAAGATGCAAATGGGGCTAAGAGCCCTGAAGAATAACCAATGGCGTCCATAACCCTGCCCAGGCCAAGCCGGAAGGGTAACCCTGCTAACGACGTCGATCTCAAAACCTGCTTAACAAAAGGGGTGCCGACAAAGGACAAAGGAAAAAGAGGAGCGTCAGTACTGAGGCCAGTACACGGCGAGGCTAAAATTCGGCGGTCCTCGCCTACATAGGTATGGTGGACTGAAGCGGCAGCGGCAGCAGGCACTAAACAACCTATAGAGACTCGATACAACTGGCGGTTATCAGAGAGGGGTGAGGATGACCTAACCGGATCCAACCTGAAGCTAACACCAGACAAACCCATCCTGGTGTTTCCCCCTCGAGACCAAACGAGGAAGTCAACCAAGGAACTCACACAGTTGGCAGTTTTACTTATTCAGTTTTTGTTGCAGCAATTACTAGTCAGGTTTAGATATTCATCCTGATAAAGTAAGCAGTGGGCACTTTCAGTTAACCATTCCGTTATAGTTGCAACACTTACTAATCAGATACAGATGGCATGAGATAAACCCAAACCCAGCAGTTGTTGGTACTTTTATTCAGCCATTCCGTTGTAGTTGCATTACTTACTAGTCAGGTACAATGGTCGCAAGCGACACTCCAAACAAGCAATGGTCGGCAGTATTATTTAGCCATTCCATTATAGTGAAGCTGATTACTAGTCATTATAAAGTCAAATTTATAGCAATAAACTTTAGTTATGCTTGTCTATGATCGAGATACTGTGCTCCAAGTCGTCCATAACCGCGGACACGGCTTTCAGAAAGTTTTAACCCGGCCGGGGTGCACAAATAGCAACACACACACGATCAACCTCGGAAAAACCAAAACAAAACCCAACGAGGTCTTCACGACAGAGCAATCACAAGATTCAGAAATATTTCAGGGGGCCACCCCTTGGAGTACACCCGCAACGAAGTAAGCTAGCTCCGAGACGGACCCGAGGTTTGTGGGGCCGGCGGTAAACGACAGCAGATCCCCAAACGGGGACTGTCGATACCACGTAAACGGGTCACAACTCCTAAACAGTACAGTGTGCTCCTCGCACAAACGTAAATAAAGCAGTAGCATGGCATAAGTACAGGATCGTAAATAAAACCTCAAACTAGTTTGTGGCCCCAAGAAATAAGACGGAATCAAGCTCTGGCTAAGGGGGGCCCATACTCCCCATGTGTGGATAGCGCGATAAATCAAGGAACAGGTATCAAGTACTCGGGGTCCTACGGGACACAAGTGGGCGTTCGGAAAACCAAATATTTTTTTTATCACCCACCGATGCCTCTGCTTATTTCAATTTTAGTTGTTAAACAGGAATTAAAGTGAACAGTAAGTAAAGCTAAGATCATCTCCAACATCAACATGCGGCAAAACATCAACAGCTGTGGCACTGGACGACACGCAACAGCGCTTGAGCAAGCGACTACGACGCGCAAGTCCAACTATCTACCAAACAACAGGCAATAGGATGTGTCCAAGGCAATATAGGGCTGCACGGTATATCACAGGTACGGAAACTAAAGCATCGCAACACAGTTGGCAATAGATCAACAGGAGGGAATAAAGACTATAAAAGTAATATAGGTATAAAGGGGGAGATGCTCGCCTGAAAACATTGTCGAAGGTTCAACCGAAGATCGGGGCGTAGCTCACATCAACTCAACGGCCCAATCCGCGAAGAAGCAAAAACACTAGAAGAAACACCGGATGCAAGATTTAATACAACGGCAGAAGATCGGCATGATGCATGTATGATGCATGGCATGGCAAGGTGCGATGCAATTAGGTCATGTTAAGCGGAACCGGGGTCCCGACAATTATTCAAGTGGTTCGAGTTGTTTAGCTACCCCGCAATTTAAATGTTGTTTTAACATGGCAAGATATGGTACCGGTTCGATGCACAAATTTAAATGAGGCCGATATGTGACTAGATTTGCCCGCATATGGGCCCCATATTTAGTTATGAGGTGAATCGGCATAAGGCCCCCAAACCACATGACAATTATGCATGCAAGAACAATTAATATGCAACAAGTTGTTGTTATGTTATAAAATAGGGTTTCGGGAAGGGGTTCACACATTGAGGGGTCTCGACGGTCTTGGGGGATCCGGGGTTCGGGGTTCGACAGGGTCCAGGGTCCAACGGTTCGGTCTCGGCGGCTCGTTCCTAGATGGCGGAGGTAGTTCTTGTCGCGTCCGGGAAACAGGACTTGGTTGGCGCCGGGGGCGCATCGGATTCTACTGGTCGGTGTCGATCTTGACGTTGCGAAGTTCTTGTCGGGTCCGCGGCGAAGTGCTTGTCGTACCGGGATCTCGGCGTCCTCGAATTCCGATTGAAGATCTTGACGTTCGGCGGGATCGGTCTTCGGGTCTTGGTCGGGTCGCCGGTAGATCTGGGTGTCCAGGATGCTCCGGGTCCGGGGTTCGCCGCACCGTGAGGTAGATCTTGTCGATTTCACCTCGACGGCTTTCCTAGGGTCTTAGGTGTCGATGGCGAACTTGGGTTCGGTTGTCGGGATCTTTGAGCGAAGCCACACAATGTTTCTCACAGACATCACCTTGTCCGCATCCTTTTACGCATCATCCCCAAACGCCACCAAAACAACAACTCACCTCGCCAACAGCTATTACACCGAGCTGCTCCGGGGAAAAAGATCCACTGAAGTAGAAACTACAACAACACACGAACACAACAGGATACCAGGAACAGGCGCGTGGCCTCGACGGTCAGACCGCCGCCGGTGCACACGGCCAGGGACAGAGGCAGCAGAGAGGCCAAGCTCAGGCAACTCGCGCGCGACCCGCAAGCAGAGGGGGACGCTGCCGTTGAGGAGGTGCCCGGGACGGCCGCGGCTCGGCCTCGCGGAACCAGAGGATGCAGGCAGGCAGGCAGACCGGTAGCGGCAGCGGCGGACGAGGTGGACGCGGTCGCGGGCGTTGGCGCGGGCCTCGCGGCAGCCGGGCGGGAAGACGGACGGCGGCGGCGGCTTGCAGGCAGGGCCGGTCGGAGGCGGGGAGGACGCGGTGGTCGAGGGAAGGAGGTGGGCGGAGGACGGCGGCGCGGGGCGAGGCCGGCGGCGCGGCCAGGGCGGCGCGAGCTTGCGGCGAGGCGGGGAGGCGAGGTCGGGTCGAGGACGGAGGCGAGGCGGCGGGGCACCGGCGAGCGCGGGGTCGTCGGTGGCGCGGTGGTCTGAGAAGTGGGGGGAGGTAGCCGGTGAGGGAGAAGAAGGGAGGGGCGCGGGTGGCTCACGGGGGAAGGAGGGGGCTGCAGGCACGCGCGGGCGGCGGCGCAGAGGGTCTTGGGCGGCGGGGCTCTGGAGGAGGCGTGGCCGCGCGCCGGCGGTGGGGGGGCGTGCTCTGTCGGGGAGGAGACGGCGCGGCTGGAGCGCGGCCCGGCGAGGCGGCGCAGAGGGTCTTGCAGGCGGGGACGGTGAGAGGGGGTCGAGGACGGCGCGGGAGCTGGGATTGGGGCGAGCGGCGCGCCGAGGGGGAGAACGGCCGGAGGCGGGGGAGAAGATGCGTGCGGGGGAGAGGACGGGGTCGGGGACAGCGGCAGGTGGGTGGGCCCGCGGGGTGAGTGGGGAGTGGCCAGGGGGTGTGCTGCGGGGCCAGGTGGGGCGCGTGGCTGGCGTGTGTGCGTGTATGCTGTGTTGTGTGTGCGTTTGGGTGGGGACAACTGGGGTTGGTGGGAGGATCCAGGGGTGGGGCTGGCTTGGGGGCCCGTGTGGCAGTGTGTGAGGTGGGTGTGGCGTTGAGTGGTAGAAGGAAGAGAGAGAGAGAGGTGAGGGAGAGGCTGGTATAGGTGGCAGCATGGGAGTGGTGGAGGGAGGGAGAGAGGTGAGGTGGCGAGAGGGGATTGGGTGGGGTGAGGTGGAGGGTGTGTGTGGGTAGGTAGTTTGGTGAACTTAGGAATTAGGGGGGGCTGCTGAGGTGGTCCGATTAAATCCTGGGGCGGTCGTTCGGGTCATTCGGCCCGTTCGACTGCCCCACCAAAAATAATATAAATATTTTTATTTGATTGCGACGAACTTTGTAAATAGTTTTAGACAAACAAAATATCCGGCAGCACAAGGGGTTTATTTTGAAATAGAAGGAGGGCTAATTCCAGAAGTCAATAGTCTTTCGCAAATAGTTTTTAGGCAAGATAATATGCATGATGATGACGATGCTCAAATGCAATGTGACATGATGACATGAGCATGCGGTCATGATGATGCAATGCACAAAAACAACGCGATTTTCTAGTAGTGGTTTTGCGGGATGCCACACAGCATCAGCTGCAGGTGGGTCACCCAGCGGTGCATCCAGCACATAGGTCAAATTACCAGCTGTGAGGACAATCCTCAAATTGCGGAACCAATCCGCGAAGTTGCTTCCATTGTTTTTCAACTTTTCTTTCTCTAGGAACGCATTAAAATTGATGGTAGGGGCTACCATTGATCTACAACATATTTGCAATAGTTTAGACTAAGTTTATGACAAATTGAGTTCAAATTAATGATAAAATTAATCTAGGTGAACTCCCACTCAAAACAATATCCCTCACATTGTTTTAGTGATCACACGAACCAAATCCACCACATCAACACCGATCATCACGAGAGTTGATATAGTTTCAATGGCGAACAATCGACATGTTCATCATATCTACTATATGATTCATGCTTTACCTTTCGGTGATCCGTGTTCCGAGACCATGTCTGTACATGCTAGGCTCGTCAAGATCAAACCTTAGTTTCCGCATGAGCAAATCTGGCTTGCTCACGTTGTATACACTTGCAGAATCTAACACACCTAATCATCACGTGGTGCTTCGAAACAACAAGCTTTAGCAACGGTGCTAACTGAGGGTGAACACTTTATGACTTGAAATTCATGTGCATGAGGGATCATCTTATAATGCTACCGTCGTCTACTAAGCAATACAAGATGCATAAAGGATTAACATCACATGCAATTCATAATATGTGATATGATATGGCCTTTCTTCATTGTGCTTCCGATCTCCATCTTCTAGCACGAACATGATCTCCATCATCACCGGCATTGCATCAAGGTCAATGATGCTTCTCCATGGTTGTCGTCCACCAGCTTCAACTATTACAACTAATTTGAATAGACACACGGGTCTTAACATAAATTAAAGACAACCATATGGCTCTTGCCGGTTGCCAACTTACAATAAGGAACATTGCATACATCAAATATAATCACAATCATGGCCATATCACATCACAGCACACCCCTGCAAAACAAAGTTAGACGCCTCTACTTTCTTTGCATGTTTTACGTGGTTTGGGGCTTTCAATAAGTGTCGTTCTAACTTATGAACATGAACCACAACATTGATACTAGTATTGTTAATCACCCTTTGTAAATTGGATCTTAACTATGCTAGGAGAAACAGGCACCCGCAAAGCCACTTATGCAATACAAGTTGCATGTCAAGCGTGGAGCAAGTCTCATGAACGATGTCATGTAAGGTTAGCCCGGGCCGCTTCATCCCAACATACCGCAAGATGCAAAGTACACAAGAAGCAATCGGCAACAAAAGCATCAACGCCCACAATGACCATTGTGTTCTACTCGTGCAACAGATCTACATATAGACACGGCTCTGATACCACTGTAGGGTTTCGTAGCATGGAAAACAAAAATTTTCTACCGCATACAAACAAACAAGCCAAGATCTATCTACTAGATTGTAGCAACGAGTCGATGGAATAACTCACCCTCGAAGATTCCAAAGTGTTTAACGAGAGCGGATTGTCGTGGGTGATGTAGTCATACTCTTCCCGATCTCAAGATCGCGTAGACGATCCTTCCGGCGCTGCGTTCCGGCAGCGCTCCTGCAGTCGGTCACACGTTCGGTACTCGACGAAGACCTTCCTCTCCCTTGTTCCAGCAGGCAGCGGAGGTTGTAGCACTCTCCTCGTGATTCCGGCAGCACAACGGCGTGGTACCGGAAGTAGAGGGGAGATCTCGCAGGGCTTCGCCTTAAGCCGGAGCGAGTATGGTGGAGTATGAGAGAGTCCTCGGTGTTCTAGGTTTTAGACACACCAAGGAGGGTACAAGCCGGCGGCTAGGGTTTATCTAGGCGGCGGCGAGTTGGTGCCCTAGGGGCCGGCGGCGGCTTGGAGGCGGCGGCGGCTTGGGGCTAGAGTTTAGAGGAGTAGGAGTTGTGTGTCCTAGGAGGGAGCCCTGCCCCTCCTTATATAGGTGGAGGGGCCGGCCGGCCAAGGGGAGGGAGGGGAGTCCCTCCCCAACTCGGCTTGGGTGGTGCGCCGCCGGTTGGAGGAGGGAAACCCTCCCCAACTCGGTTTCCCACTCCTCGTCCTCTTTCCAAAACTTGTCGTTTGACTTTCAAACTAGCCGTTTGACTTTTCAAACTAGGATTTGAATAAACCCTTTATTTTGGACAGCGAAGACACTTAGTACATGATGCAATCATTCCAACTTGCAATGACACATTCATGTACCCCTTCCCCTCTGGAGTGCCGGACATTCCGGAACCTTCTAGAACATTCCCGATGAAAACACCGGAATCATTCCCCAACTCCGAAACGAGACTTTCCTTATATGAATCTTATTCTCCGGACCATTCCGGATCTCCTCGTGATATCCTGGATCCCATCCGAGACTCCGAACAACATTCGGTCTCTTTCTCATCATACCATAACTACTCAAACAACGTCGAATCCTTAAGTGTGTCTCCCTACGGTTCGTGAATTATGCGGACATGATCGAGACACTTCTCCGAACAATAACCAATAGAGGAATCTGGAAATTCATATGGCTCCCACATATTTCTACGATTACTTTGCGATCGAATGAACCACTTACATACGATACCAATTTCCCTTTGTCTCACGATACTTTACTTATCCGAGGTTATGATCGTCGGTATCTCTGCATACCTAGTTCAACCTCGTTACCGATAAGTACTCTTTTCTCGTTCCCGTGATATGTGATCCCTTGTGAGACAGTCACATGCTTGCAAGCTAATTGGATGACATTTCACCGAGAGGGCCCAGAGTATATCTATCCGTCATATGGATGGACAAATCCCACTCTTGATCCATGTGTTTCAACCAATACTTTCCGAACACTCAATTCCACCTTTATAGCCACCCAGTTACGGTGTGGTGTTTGATGTCATCAAAGCATCCATCCGGTAAAGGTGATATGCATGATCTCATGGTCGAAGGAATTAGGTTACTATGTATCAGAAAGCATGTAGCAGTTGAACTATTGAAATGACTTGATCTTTATGCTACGCTTATCTATAGGAGTATGTCCATCATATCATTCTCCTAACGATATGATCTTGTTGTTAATAACATCTCAATGTTCATGATAGGGAAACCACAATCATCTATTAACCAACAAGCTAGTATTATATATGGCTTTACTAGGGACTTCAAATTAAGTTTACAAATCACACAAGTATTAATGTTTCCTTGTTAATACTATTATAGCATGAATGTAAACATTTATCATAAACACAAAGATATAATAATAACTATATTTATTATTGCCTCTAGGGCATATCTCCAACACTCATGTGCCGCTTCATGGTGCTTACACCGAACAGAAGCCAACAAGCTGTTGTAGGTCTGACCATCATCCTCTCGTCATCATTGATGCCACAACCGAGCTCTTTGCCACCATTTGCTGCACCGACGCTGGCGCCGGTGCCTTCTCATTGCCTCTCTTCACCATCATCGAGCCCCAAACAAATAGAATGAACATGTTGAGCAGCCCGAGAAGCCGACGGCGGCTGCATTGTACATGAGAGCTCTCAACATCGTACTCGCGCGAGGTATCCGACCATGACGGCCGGAGAGCAGATAGATGTACGATGATGAAGCAGTGTGTCCGACCGCATTGCACATCGTCTTGGAGAAGCAGAAGTAGCCACGCATCACCACGCTATCTGGCTGCCTCGTCGATCCTCGCCCGTCCACCGGCTAGGAGCAGTTCATGAAGCCGACACGTCCCATTGCCCACCCATGAGTCTGAATTGAACATATTGATTTAAGATCCTGAAACATTGTGTTGCCAAAACGTGTTTCACCATTTTTTGCATCCAAACAAAGAATATCTCAAACTCTTTGCAACAGAAAAACTAACTAAAACTCGTTTTCCTAAAAATCCTCATAAAGCCTGTTTTATGGAAATCGAAGCCTAATCATCGTAATCCAAACAACCACTAGAGTAACCAATCGACATAGGCAAAAATACGAGATGTGGTGACCTAGCATAGAACTGCATGGTGTAATATGCAAATTGTTGACATGACACTAATGAAACACTATTCCGTCAGTATTACATCCCTTAGAGTGGTATAACAGAAACATCATGGGTCCAAGACAGGATTATAGATGACAACTCAAATATTTACAAAAGATCCAGAGAACAACTTAAGATTACAGAGGAAGAAATATCTTACAAAAAAAGAATAAAAATAATATCTTATAAACTATACTAAGAATAAGTCAACTTCTAATAGTATTTGGCTTGCGATTGCGACTACTGCAATGCTCTACAGAAATAGGTTCTGTAAGCAAAGGATTATATTTCCTATCTATTCTAGAACGTTGTCTTCTCTTCAACTAATGTAGATGTTAACTCCATTGACTTCATTGGTTAGATTCAGACTTGGCATATCCTCTTTAGCATCACTTGGTGTTGGTAATGTCTTCAATGGACTTAGAATCTAGCAAGGCTTAAGAAGGTATGGTTGAATACGAGCGTACTCAGCAAGTTCATTAAAATGGACTATTTGATGCACTATCTATAACCACATGTCATAGGTCGTAGGCTATGCAAGTTTTCGTAAAATTTCTTCAAAGGTTGCTTTTATTCTGAAAATCTATATCTGTCAGCCTTCACATGTTTACTAGAACTTCATGGAGTTCCTTTACTGTTGTGTCCATAGCTCCTTCCCGAAATAGGGAGTAATATGTTACACTTTTTTACATTCAGCAAATGTATGTTGCTTTACCCATAATATATCTTAGCCTTGTTGCACATTCGGGTCGCGAATCCCATTCACACTTCCTTAGTATGAGGCCTAGTCTAAGATCCAAGCTGATCACTGCCCTTCTTCACAATCCCACATACCAACACGACTCTCTAGGCCACCCCACCTCTGTTGTGCCCCCTTACTAGCCGCTATAACTCTGATAGGTCCCTAAAGACTCTATAAGCCAATTATGTCCCTAGGAATCCCCATAAAAATGGCCGACCTACCTCCAATAGCCTATCAAAGATCTAGATACCAAGTATCACGAGGCACTAAGGGGTCCCACCCATGTACTGGATCCTTGCAAGGAATATGCAACTTCACGATAAGGTCGTCCATTGGCATACGAAAGAAAGGATATCCAGCTGACTTCTCTATCCCGCTCCAGATATTATCATCGTTAACATGTAACATACGACGCAAGAGTCACTGGCGACACTGGTTTTTAAGTCCTATGTGATACTTTCCCGTGCAATGGTGGTTCCATTGCCGGTAATAATAGATTATATGACCACCCTAGATCAGTAACCAGTAGTTCAAGTTAATTATTAAAATAGTGTTTTCTGCCATCCTTTTCGAAATGCAGGTGATAACAATAATAGATTAAAAATACTTGATAGAAAATAACCAAATGACATGAGAAAGTATTAACTTTACTTTGCGATTGCAAGATTATGCAATTATGGTCTTCGAGACGATAATAACTCTAATATCTAAAAACAACATCATTGGTCTAGTAAAGACTAATGTTTAAAGAAGCAATATGTTGTTATGCATAGCCATGCATTTTATAAAACCCTGAAGTAAATCCCCAATATTGTGAGCAAGTTAAACTTAGATGATTCCTTTAATATTTGGTATATCTTCAAGTTTACTTCACAAGCAAAAATAGCTCAAATAATTTAAGACTTAACATACCTGATATAGAAGTAAAGCATAGTAATAATGGATGTGTAATGTTAGTTGATATCAATTACTTATAAATGGTCATGTTTTAAGTTTTTGGTTCTTAAGGTAAATCTTAATGTTGTTTGAAGTGGCAAAAAGAATAACTTTTGAAGAATTTTTCTTATATTAAGATAATCACTTCTAAAGATTAACAAGATGTGGACTATTGCCTTTGATATAGTACAAATTTCCTTGAGTTGCTATACTTCTGGTTTATTGAATATTAGACCAAAGTGAACTATAAAATATAAATGAATCTAATACATAGTGTTTTATGGCATGATTGAGTTTTAGGGTTCTTCTAAGTATGGTTAAGGATGTGAGATCATTCAGTTTCAATGCAAGTGCATGATGTGTTAAAGTAGAGTTGTAAGTCAATGACTTACAATTGGTATCGGAATACAAAAGATTACTACTTGATCAAAATATTAATTACTTAGGCTCTATCATAATCTATGGTGATGGTATTATATAGATGATATTTGGAATAAGGAGCTTATCCTTTAAGAGGATAATATCAATAGGTGACAATACTTAGTTAAGCTGAAAGAATTATGATGCCTATGATGACTCGGGTTGACATCAGGATTCTATGGTCAGGTTTATAATTTGGACGATTCAATGTTCAAGACTTGGTTTGCTATTATGATTCTAAAGACAAGATTTACCTTAGTTATGATAGCATCAATATATAATTTCGATGGTTTTCTATTATTGTTTGCTATTATGATTCTAAATAGATGATTCAATGTTCAGCTAAATTCCTCTTCTGCCCCAACACCAGCGGGACGGCGATGCTCGACCCAACCCCCGGTGATCCTGTAATGGCATTGGTGTTCGGGTGTTGGCATCGTGATAGTGGTGTGGCTTGGTGTAGTGAAGCGCTGTGGTGCTCGTTGAGCCGCCACCGTTGTGTTTGATGTGGTTGCGTTGTGTTGGTGGATGTGAAGACATCCCCATGGTATGCCACCGCGTTGGCGTGAGCCCTGCCTCGCCACGACATTGTGGTTGTGCCACGAGCGCCAGGTATACGTCCATGATGCTTCTTATTCTCACACTCTTCACTTCTCTCTGTTTTCTCTTGCTCACTGTCAAACATGCGTAAAATATGTTCTGCAGCCTATTGTTGCCTTATGAAATACTAATGGATACCTATTGTTGGGCATGCTCCAGTTCTCTACCTGTCTAATTCATGCTTATATTATTTTGATACTTGTTACTATCAAACTGGACAGTTTATAGTGGTGGTTTATAAGTATTAATGAGGTTGGATTATGATTTTGTTTAGTTGGAACCATAAACTATGAATCCATAAACATGTGTTGATTACTTACTGTCAATGTTGACAGTGATGATTTGTGCATATGTCCTGGTGCTAAAATAGATTGCAAGATCATGCTCTAGTGTTGGCAGCCATGATTTCACTACCACCATCTTGACTGGTTATAAACTGAATTTGACTGATGCTATTGTGGTATTATTGCTATTAGTGTAGCTTGATGTCCTGGAGTTAACACACTGGCTAAGTAATTTCTATATTCTGAATATATGGGTGGTGATATAATGCATGGTCATGTGGGAACTTGTTTGGCTGGTTTTAATGCCCCAAGTTGGAGAATTGATTCCTCCTAGGAAGATGTACTAAATCTATATGTTGAAATACTGTTGTATTCTCACAAGTCACTTACTATATGATTTACTTGTGCCTTATGCACTACTTGCAGGTTACCATGAATTGATTTCATGTTTTGCTCCACAATATACTTGGTTTGGCTAGGAATAGTTCTGTGAAAACATTTGAATTCCAACCAGGTGTTTCAGTTTATACTAGGTGTTCTTGTGAAGGTGACAATGTGGTTCTCCTTATGTGGTGTCAACCTGATAGTTAACTATCCCAATCTGATTCCTAGAATCTATAGACTAGGAAAATGACTTGATTGGAGTTGAGGCTTCTGCCCAAAAGACTAGCTAATGAGAAGTGAGTCTAATGGCTTCTGCTGTTACATTCACCACAGTGGTGCCTCATTTGAGTGTGCATAGTGTGTATGTTGGATATCATGATTTTATATTCCGAATTTGATGTTGGCTTGACATCATATTTGTTGATGATTTGTTGTGAAAATTCCTTTGAGAACAATCATGGTTGGTGATGTATTTATCAAATGGTTCATTCTTTGGTTCATAATAGCATCTACTGCCCTAGCTATGGTGCCTCCACACCTGGAGTGTGCACAACAGTATCTAGGTAACATGACATGCTACTATTTAGAAAGTTTCCCCAGGCCAATGATGCAAAAGGCCGATGCTTTGATTTCAATAATAACAAATGCTAAATAATTTCCTAGTAGCTCTAGGATGAAATTAGCATAACAATTTGTATGCTAGTCTGAGAGCACTTTTACTTCTATTCCTATTTTGGATCTGCTGTTACTTCTTGAGCTGAAAGTGATGAGAAGGTTTGATATGATCTTGGTGAATTAACATGTTACTTGTAGATTTGTTGCTGCTTATCCCTGTGTTGGCTTGTTTCTGATCCTGATCAATAACTGCTTGAGCTACTAGCCCTCTCTTCCCCGTGTTGCTAGCCTAATGCTACATGGGTTGCTGCCTACTTCTCATGATGATGGTCTGCTCCTTATTTACAACGGTTTCATCTCCTTCAATTCACCATGATCTAAGTTGGATGGTTTGCTAATAGCTAAGCTTCTACAGCTGACTCCCTTTTATCTATTCCCTAGAATTGATCATGTGTTGATAGCAGACTTGTGCATGCTGGTATGTGTGCTGCATGATCTTTCCTTGAGGTTTTAATATTTTACTTTTACTAGAACTTGGTGAAACTTTCCCCATCCTATGAAGTTGGACCGAGGCAATAGAGTAAGAACAGATAATACTAACTGGTGAAACTTGCCCCTTGTCTTATTGGCTCAATGATGCTAATAACAGTGCACTACACTATTTGACTAAGAGCAATATATACACTAACCAATTCTCAATTATATTTTTTGTTTGTCCATTTCTTTTGTATTTAGCTGCAGGAACCAAGTGAAGAATATACAATAAATAAATAGAAAATTTAGTTTATGATTTCCTTTTTATTCTTTTGTAACTTGATTTTCATCTGGAATATTTTAAAGAATATTGTATTCTTGTATATTACTTAATAAAGTTAGATTTCCTTTCCTATTTGAACAAGTTATAATTTCATTATAGTTTTGTAATTGTAATAAAATAAATATTTTCTTCTTATTATTTGAAATTTATAAATGATTGGATCCTAGTTATGTACTCCCTCCGATCCTAAATAAGTGTCACGGTTTTGAACTAAGTCTAGTTCAAAATGGCGACACTTATTTAGGATCAAAGGTAGTAATAAAGAATACCATTCTCTATTTGTATTTAAATTTCATTTATAGAACTTATTTATTATTTTGAATCCAACTCTTTTAGTTATTATTATAATTCAGTTACCATTTATAATTTATAATTCAATTTCATATTATTTTTGAATTCAAATATATAATTTGAACATTCAAATTTGAACTATTTCCCCCTCAAAACACAAAAAACAGTAGATGTCATGTGAAATCTACCACACCCATCTTACGTTTCCATCAGAACAAGGGAGACCTCAATCCCTCTATGGCTCTTTTAGTATTGCGCAAAAATTCTCTAGATTTTTTTATGCATGAATGCAATGCACACTCATGTGACCTTACTATTTCTAGCTGCCAATCCTGGGACGTTACACCTGTTGGGTTTGTAGCATAGAGTACAAAGAATTTCCTACGATGGGAACTGTATAGTCCATGATCCATCTATCCAGATACAATCAACAGGTGGATATACATCCAGAATACATACCCTTGAAGACCAACAAAGCTTTATGAGTATGGACTCGTTGGTGATGTAGTCGATCTCTTGTTGATCTCAAGACCGTGTGGAAGTCCGGCAGCACCACAACTCAGTGGAGCATCCATGATCGCAAAAACGTTCGGGACCCCGAACCTCTGCGTCCTTGCTCCAGCAATGCAGCGGAAGCAGCAAATCCTTGCTCTAGAAAAATCCACCGTGAACATGTATCTCGCTAGTCCGAGACCATGGGAAAATGGTACTAGAGGGGAGAGAGATCCTTCACGAGGAGGTGTGTTTTAAAAGGAGGGAGAGGGGGGCCTTTTATAGGAGGAGGGGGCCGTCCCCATGGCCGGTGGCCAAGTTGGGTGCCCAATCCTCTTCCTCCATTCATGTGAGTGGATGTCCCACTCACACAAATGACCCTCCATTCTCTCAAATCAAAATCCCACTCGAAATCCATTAAATTAACACAAAATTTAATGTAACATCTCATTAAATAAAACTCTTTTATTTATTTATTCAGAATTTTTTAAATTACATTAAATAACAAACATTACATAAAACCCCTTGCTACATTTCAATTTCATATGTAGAATCAATTTCAGCATTTCATCCTCAACAATTCTGGTGTCCATTGAAATAATTCTAGCGCTTTGATATTCTTTTTCTGGCAAGTCATTTGCTCCAAATGGTGTTGATATCATTTAAGTATATCACCCTACGGTTCGCGAATAATGCAGACATAATCGAGACCCCTCTTTGATCAATAATCAGCAGCGGGACCTGGAGATTCGTACTAACTCCTACACATTCAACGATGACTTCTTGTGATCGTGAGAACCTTAACATTGCACCTAAATCCGTTTGTCTCGCCATATTTTACATGTCCAAGATTCGATCATCGGTATCCCCATAACTAGTTAATTTGATCTAGTTACCGACATGTACTCTTTTCTCGTTCCTGTGATATAACATTCTAGTGACCCCCATCACTTGCTTGCAAGCTATATCAATGTGATATCACCGAGAGGGTCCAGAGTATATCTCTCCGTCATTTGGATGGACAAATCCCACTCCTGATCCATGAGCCTCTACATAACACATTCGTAGCACTGAACCCACCTTTATAGTCACCCTGTTACGGTGTGACGTTTGATGTTATCAAGATACTCTTCCGATGTTAGTGATTGATATGATCTCATGGTCTAAGGACTAGAATTACTTCGTATGATGTTATAGCAATATAAACATAATGACTTTGATCGTAATGTTATACTTCGGATGAATGTTCATCACATCATTCCAATAATGTTGTGACCTCGTTATTAACAACATCCAATGTCCATGATCAGGAAACGTTAAACATCTTGTTAATCAACGAGCTAGTTTATATGAGAGACATAACTAGAAACACTTTATTTGTTTATTAAACAATCATGTATTAACGTTTCCTTTTAATACAATTATAGCATGTATAATAAACATTTATCATATACTTGAAATACGATAATAACAACTTTATTGCCTCTCGGGTATATTCCCTTCAACACCAACACCAGTATTTTAGGGGGAAATAACCGAACAGCCTGATCAACGTCGTTGATAAACTGAGAGAACGAATCACCATTGTCGAGAACATAGCAGCCATGGCATATATAGCGAGGATACACCTCCTCGTAGCAACCATGAGAAAACATCCAAAACCAATCTACTGAAATAAGATTTGAAAGACTATACCTATAGAAACTTAATCTTTCAACACCACCATTGATGCAGAAAAGAAGGTCGCGTTGTCGAACGAAGGGTCAAAAATCACTTATTATAGACGATGCTATCTCCATTGACGTAGAGGTCAAAACAAACATAGCAACCAAAACACTAACCTAATCTATTGCAAGCACTAATTTTATTAAAAATTTCACTCATAGATCGTGTGAATTTCCCTCTCTTTCGCGGTAATTCCTTGACACATTTTCCTAGCCCTAATTACTCGGCTATAGTTATCCTATATTACTTCGAAGGCGTGTAATTTTCTAGCAATAATTTATCGCCAGTTCTCACCGATAAATTTGTTGTTAAACAGTAATTCTCTGACATAACTTCCTAGCCGTGGTTTTCCTACGTCCCTACAGCCACTCTTCGACAATGAGTATTGTTTCACCAATAATTCGTCAACACTAATTAAAGCTATTCTAGAATATATTAGGATGAGAAGTTCCCTCCTATCTAAAGCAATGTAGCCTATGTACCAGCGTCCTCTGGCTAAGGTCAGCAAAAAATACACGTCGACGTTGTTAATGTAGTATATCTTGCAAATCAGTATCAATATACTCTTATATCGTCCCACTATGAATATATCTACTACTTCTGTTATATCGTGCATATTGGCTTAGCATGTAACGACTTCTGAAAATCATGTCAATGTCGAACCTAGTGGTGTACACATATATGCAGCGTGTGGCTGCGCCAATTTGCTTAGTAGTAATATTAAAGATAGAAGTGGTAAAAATTGGAACAACCCCTCTATCGTTCACAATACCAGAAAAAGATTTCACACACTAAAAACCAAAGGCACTGTACTTCAAAATTGTTCGCACGATATTTCAATAAAAGGATATTTACATTCTTTGAACGACTTTTGGTAAAAAAACATTAATCTTATTTGAACGCTTTTCTAATATGAACATTTATATTATTTGGAAAAAAATTAAATAAAAGGTTTCTATTATTTGGACGAGAAAAATAAGAAAATATTTAAATAAAACATAAATAATAAAAATAAAAGGGAAATAAAACGAATGATGTAAAAATAATGAAAACAGAAAAATAGAAAAAAAAATAGAAAGAAGGAAGAAAGAAGAAAGAAACAGACAGAACCCCAAACCAGGCCAGGCCCATGTGACGGGGGTATGTGGAGCACCAGATTGGGCCTGCGTTGAGTGGACGATAGGATTCGACGTCTGATCGGGGTCTGTTGTATTTAAGAAACTGAAACCTTGTACAGTAGTATAAGCATTCTGATCTCTCTTGTGTGTATTTTACCATTTTCAAATCACTGATAACGGTTTACTGATGCAGAACACACTATGAGTGAGAATGTGTGAACATTAACAGGGATCTCAACTTAGAGAAAATGATTAATAGGATTACACAGAGTTCTGCAATATGAATATTTGCTCTCGGTTTTCTATACGAGCCAAATGTCCGTCTTAAAGATTTTGCAAGAATACAAGTCAAATGTCTAGTCCAACCAGTGGCAAATTTAGAGCCACGTGAAAAATCTGTGTTGCTACTGACAATACTATGTTTACAAACTAAATGCGCAATCGCTCTGAATACTGTACTCTAGCTGAGGAAAGCCTGTAGCAGTTGTTTCACGTTCAATCACCAGTTTCCATCATCGTGTTCATAACCGTGAAATTGGTTGTCGGAATTCGGCAGTTGTGCTGAAATAAAAGGAGCAGACCATAAGGGCACGGAGTAAAAGGAAAATTTTAAATTCATACCTAATTTAACTCCTAAGCAGCCATGGTTTAATTTTCATCAGTTCTGTAATGATCACTCAAAGCGTATCCACCATTCCATTCCGCTCTAATTATTATGAAAGTAAACATCAATTTTTTACATAATCTAAGTTTGGAAATCGAAAAGGTACTGATGGGAAAGGTTGTTTGGAACATGGTAACACAAGCTCCATGGTTTGGTAGCTGAGCTTATATCAGCAGAAGCTATCGTCATAGGTCAAAAATAGCATACCGTTGTTAGCTGCTATGAAGTCCTGGTCAGCCCCAGGTGCTTCTTCTCCAAGCAATGCCTGCAACCGCAGGAACAAACATCATCAGGATATTAACAAAGGGGGAAAATCTGAAGCTATGTGACTGCCGAAGACTTAAATATTTCGATCTGAGGAAACATAATTGTTCTGTTCTAAAGAGTAACACCTACTTCAATTAAGTCACTTAAGTTGTCGGCCTCGTCATGGTTAAGTGAAGTGGTCCCTTGACTAACTCCATCTGAGGAAATCCCAAGACCAACATATCAGGACCCAAGAAGGCACTGCATATACTGTGAAATTGGAAGTACTGGAATGTAGCAAACACACCTGTTACGAGACAAGAAGTACCAGGAGCATCAGTCATCAAGGAGCTTAAGGATCCATTCTGTTGGCCAGTTAGACTTCCACTTCCGATAAAGTCATCCTTTGGAACCTACCATCCAGGAAACATTTCAGCTTTTCAATGAAAAATTCCGGGAAAAAATCGTTGATTGTGTCGTAGGTAACTTTACTTACTGGCAAAACAATGTGGGATGGAATAGTTGGCTGTCCTGAGAATGATCCCTGAGTCGGGTAGCAAGGAGTTCCATTCTGTAGCATAGAAGGACCATGCTGACCAAGGTCTAGAGAAAGTTGATTACCAAAACTATCAGCAGCAATAACATTAATTTTTATGCGATGAAGCAGCAGTAACAGTATGGAAGACGTGTGATACAAAATTATGAAGGTTATTAATATTGACCTTGATGCGCAGTGTGCTGTGAAAACAGTGGCGCCTCTTGCTTTGAAGAACTTGCGTCATTCGTTGACAGGACTTCTGCTGGCGAGAACACATTCTGCTGCCGGAATGGATGTTGCTCACCTAATTCTGCAATAACTTGAAATTTGAGAAACATGCAACAACCAAGATCAGCAATTGAACACAATATTAAAATTCACCATGTTGTGCACCCATGTCATTAAGATATTGGCATGGCATTCTAGCTTGTACAGAAGGACCTGCATCATTATTCAGAGGCACTGCATGGACAGGGAGGCCATTGCTCCTCCAATAATCAGGGATAAGATCCCCTGAGTTCTCTCGCTCCTCAAATCTTTTGTAAGCAGATATTTTCCACTGGTTCAGCTGTAACAGAATGTTAACTTTATCTCATCGCCAGCACAATGTACAATACAACAAGCATCAAATGGACAGACCTTTATAAAACCTTCTAAATCATCGACAGGAATATTTTAGTGGGCTAGCAATCTATTGGTGCTAAAGATGTTCATATTTTGGTATTTCTATATGATAATTTGTATGTTTATGGATTTGCATTAGGTGAACTAGGGTTGCCGTTGGCCTGTCCCTTTGTTGAATTATACTGTGCTTGAAGGGGCTTAAACAGTGCAAAAAAAAGGAAAACCGCAAGATGGAATCCGATTGTTATATACATTCTAGGTTTCTAGATATTGCAAACGAAAAGGGATATTAATTGAGCAACGACACATTTTTAATCATGAGAGGATTATGCTTAGGCAAAATAAACTCCAAGGTAGAAGCAGAGGCACCATTTAGCTAAAATAAATCGTTGTGACTTCATGCATTGGTCCTAACTATATGAAAAATAACATCATTTATTTTGGGATTAAAACCGTGTAAAAGGAACCCAAATTCATATCGACAAGGACTTGAACCCAGGTAGTTGAATTGTGCTCCACACAAAGATAGGTTAGCCAATAGCTGATCTCTATGACACTGAAGTATTCAAATTTGTAAAAGTAAACCTTGCTATATACCGTATAGGTGTGAAAACATTTGCAAGGTAATTGTCAGCGCACTATTATTTTAGAGAATATCAAAAGCCTAATTCCGATGAAAGTGGATGTGTCAAATGTATACCTGCTGAAACTGAGCAAGGTCACTGACAGGAACATAGTCTCCATTGTTCATCATACCAACAAGATCAAAGAAATCATTGAATAAAAGTTCATAATTTTTCTCTGCAACTCTATAAGAATAGATCTCATCCCCAGGATCACACATGGTCGCATGTTTAATCATGGTAAGCCAATCCTCCTTCTTCATGCCAGTAAGCTAATTGCCAGAAATAAGAGTTTTCTTAGCAATTAATGAAATGCTAGCTGATATTTTAGTGCACATTAACATTTAGCATTATATGCAGTACAAATAAGTCCTGGAGAGGTGCTGGATATGTTACTCAATCCAGGACAATGATCAATTAATACCTACTGCAGGTAATTTTAAATACTGGAGACTGCAGAAATACTATTAGAACTGCATATTTACCTTTTGGAGACCAGATTTGTCCTTGTGATACTGACGCAACAAGTGCTTCACCTTAGTGATCTTTTTCCCCACAAGGGCATCACAACGTTTTCCTTTTGGTGAAATTTTCTTCAATCGATGTACCTCATCTTCCTTAGATGGAAACTGATTCTTTGCATTTGCTGAAATAGACAAAAAGGTTTTGTGTGTTAAGAACAGATTGCTAATGTGAAATTGGTTCATTTTGGCTATCTCTGCATCTGATTGAATAGTCTTTACCAGAGGATTAGTATAGATGGTAAGTTACAACTGATTTTAACATGTATGTGAATATTATTTATTTACCACCTTATAAGCAACACTGGAAAATAAGAACGGTGCCCACCTTTTTTCTCCATTACCCAGGAAATGTACAGGTCAACCTAAAATCTGTATTGAGAAAACAATGCAGTCCAAAAACCCAACTAGCGGTACTGATACTGTTTTGTGACATAACTAGCCATTTAGTGCCAAGACTTCATATTTTTCAAGTAACATAATGACATTTGCGTGTTGAAAGCCATAAAGAGTTCTTTGAAAGATATGATATGTGCTTAACATTTTGTTTTACTTAAATAAGCTACGGCAAACAATACTGCTTCAAAGAATGAGCAAATTACAGTGTACGAAAATTTCTCATTCAGTGGTGTTAAAAAATATTGATGTCTTGGATGTACTCACATTCACTTCTATGGTGTTTGACGACAAAAGGATCAGTGATTGCTTCTTGAACTCTGACCGCAGGATCCTGCCTTTTCACTCTTGCTGTCAATCTTAACTTTTTCCCATAAGAGCTCTCTCTAAAGAAGAAGGAACCAAGACAAGCCTCGCCATTTGCTAGGTTTACAGTAGTCAAGACTGATTCTTTCCCTTTATGAGAATATATCTGCTTGTCGAAATCCTCTTTGGTGAAATTCTCTTGCCCTTGCTCAGTAAAGAAATCAGCATGAACTGGTAAAATCTCAATTTGCAATTTAGAGAGATCACCGTTCATAATTTGCTTCTCATTCCGAAATATTGCCACCTTAGCGTTTTCTCCGTCCTGCCATTTTACCGGATAACCAGTGTAAAGTGTATCTTTCGGTCTTGCAGCACCAACAAACCGTAGCTTGAATACTCCAGAGATGCCTCCAGTTTCAATAAGACCTTTTGACTGCCTATAATAAGTAGGATGAGAGTGAGAAAGTGACAACAAGAAAATCCCCATATTATGTAGAAAGCAAATACTTGTTTTGATAGGCTTTATTATTATAACATGAACTGGGAAACTTCGGTAAAGATTATTTCCAAAATGAAGTATGCATATGCATGTTCCATGATCAACGACCTTTGAAGGAGTATTAGTATTCACGGCTGTAGAAGGAGGGGATTGTTGAAAAATAAAATGGAAGATACCTTGAAGTCTCACAAACACCATTAGGAAGTGAAGCTGGTTGTCGTTCCTCAATCTGTTTCATGACATAGAAGAAAGGGGTTAAGATAGGGTGCGGGTAGAGAAAGGCAAAACATTGTACATGGATAGTAAAGATCCAAAGTACTAACCTCAGTCCGGAGAACCGACCGAATTGTATCTTGTATGGTTTCCGCAATAGAACTTTTGGAATGGTACCAGACAACAAGAGATAAAATTAATTAGTTAAACAAGGGAGAATCTATCCATCACATCCACAATAGTAAAAGTTGAGTACTCGATGCATAGACCCATGGGGGCCATTTCCTGATATTTTGCACGGTTGTGGTTACTGGAAGAAGAGCAATTCCTTGGTTTATAAACTAATATAAATATAAACTGATAATCTGGACTTTAAATGGTACTATGGTCGTAAAGTTTCCTTTCTAAATAGGAGCTTGTATGTTGCTGACAGCAACTTTATCATAAACAAAAGGAGAATTTATCAACCAGCTGCACAACAAATAGTAATGACAATTGTAAAGTTTAACTTGACAATCTGAACTTCAAATAGTAATGACAATTGTAAAGTTCCCTTTCTAAACATGAGCTTGTCGTTGCTGACGGCAACCTTATCATAAATGGCTATGTACTTTTGAGAGGACAAAAACTGTCAGTTCCCACAAGCAAGGCAGCACTTGAATCATTTACTTTCCTGAAATGTGCTTTTCCTATTGTGGCTAGGAATTAATTTCCAAAAGGGAACATGCCAGATGTATACCTGTGAAAATTACCAAACTGGTCCGCCCACAGTCCCCGCGGCATGTTGGTGAGCTGGAGGAGCAGCCCGTCGATGGACCCAAGCCGCGCGACAACGACCATCAGGAGGAAGAACAGTTTCGCCATATCCAGCTGCGCCTAACGCCCCAAAAACAAACAAAATCAGAACGCACAGAGGAACAGAAAGCGCCACTTGTTGAAAATTAAGAAATCGAAATGCTGAGAGGAAGAAGAGGAAGTCTCGCGAATCCCCTCTCACCTGTCGAACCATCTGCTTGAGCGTGACCGCTCGCGCCCTCCTAATCCTCTCCCTGCAGATCCGGCGAGAAACATAGCGCGACCCGTGAGTTTCAAGTTGAGGATTTTCGAGGACACGGACGGTAAATACTAATGGTTAAGCAACGGCTAGGCCTAGGCGGAGGAGGGTACTCACAGGCACGTCATGACGAGCACCGTCCGCCGGAGCCGCTTCCTCGGCGTCGGAGACCGCGCCGCCTCCTGCAGCTGCTCCGGCGCGATGACCTCGAGCGGCCGTTTGTGCGACATGACGCGGTTTCGGGCGGGGGACGGTGAGCAGTGCGGCGAGTGGCGAATGGCGATGGTGGTGGTTGTGGGTTTGGGGCTTTGGCCGATTGCTCGGAGCTGGTATATATATGGAGTAAACCGGAGGAGGGGAGAGAGTGGAGCGGGAAGGCGGGAGCTCGGCCATGTCGCCACCCGCGGCTTCTTCCGAGACCGGACCGCGTGGCGTGCGAGGTTGGGACTCTGCTCGGGGTGGTGGTGGTGGTGGCCCCCGGCCCGCGGGGGGCTTTGGCTTTGCGGCACGGCCGGGGTCGGCCCCCTCCATGGATGGCGCTGGGGAATCCGGGAGGAAAAAGGTTCGGAACGCATCTTCCCGGCCGGCCGATGCGGTGTTTTTTCGATTTCTATATAACTGACAGCGACATTTACCCCGTTGACATCGAGCTAATTTTTTAAAATAATAGTGTACGTTTTTTAAATCATTTTCATAAATAATACACAAATTGAAAAAATTGCAAGTCTAGCGCGGTGTCGGCATTTGGAATACCGACCGGGACTCGTCTGCTTTTGGAAAGCCGACCAGTCCTGTCTGTATTTGAAATGCCGACAGGTTATAGGGGCAGTGTGAAGAATAGGCGGGACCGGTCGGCAAGCCGATAGGACTGATCGGTTTTTCAAAAGCAGACGAATCCCAGTCGTCTATTCAAATATCGACACCGCGCTATAATTGCAGATCTTTTAATTCATGTATTATTCGTGAAAATTATTAAAAAACGTATTATTTTAAAAAAATAGCTGACATTGAGCTCTAGTTTCCTTTCGTGTGTTTTGTGTTTGCAATTTGATTTTTTTTGGCGGCTGGTTTTCAGAGAAATTAACATCACCCAAAAAGCTTCTCGACATTACTATACTACAAATACATGGTTTTCTAAGTTCAGAAGATATGAAAATGTCCTCAAAGTTTGCCCAAGAACATGTCTGAAGCGTCACCCTTCTAGTTAGAGGCGGACCTTCATGGAGACCAAACTGCGCCATGGCCCCCTCAACATTGCTGCAAATTTTTTAATTAGTAGTGTTGTTAAGACTAAACTAATAAAGATTAGCAATAGTTATAGCTATTAAACAGGTTTAGTTAGCATCTTGCCCCCCCTTAATTTGTCTCCAAGGTTCGTCACTGCTTCTAGTATGAATTAGGGAGGTCGAATGCAGTTGCATGTCAGAGTTTCCAGTGGCGTACGATATGAATCATAATTTTTTCAAGTAAAACACAATTTGGCAACCAGGAGGTTTTACCGATGAACTCGGAACCACTATATCTTTTAAAGGCACTAGTAAAATAAAATGAAAATTACAATTTCACCATCTATGGCATGTGTACATCAGGAAGAGAACGGTACAATAGTCTCAGGAAAACATTTGGTTTTCTTCTCGAGAGCCACCATGCGAATTGAGGTGCCTATATCGCCACCATCCAAATGATATTGTCTTGAAAGATATGGTCGACCACTGGTCTTAAAGGGGCCCAGGGGATGGTAGGACCATTAAAGTAAAAGAAACAGAGGAGACATGTCATCAATCTAGAAAAGCCCATGGAACGGAATAGCAAATCCAGCAAAAACTCCAAGGAAACCATCTGGTAAAATCAGAACTCGATATATGCCGATGCCCATGATATGTTGGGCAACATTTTCTTAAAACGTCGACTATGTGTGGTCGTATGCCCACATGTACCCTAAAAACTAACTGAATCACTTGATGTACTTCTCGGATCCCAACATGTTTCAAAGTATCGGGATCTAATAAACCATAACATGTGTAATGGTCCATGACCTCTTACCACTTTAAATTACAGTTCACCCCGATCTAACTAAAATCTTGTTGACAACTATTCCACTATTAGTTCGCCATTACAATTTGAATCAAATGCATCACAAAACTTGCCAAAGGGATCTGCATATTGTCATTTCTTTGTTTTCTTGTATGCACGGTGTTGTGGTGGCATACGTTCCACTATCCCGCTCGGTCAAGTGTGGCATAAGATCCATTAACCTCTTCTGACTGGTACTAAAGGTGTGTCTCCCATACTCAGTGTTTCATTTTACCTTGATGCACCGCAACACAGTGAGGTCGTCGACACAACCGTCAACCTCTTCACCTTTCTCTCTGCCTTTGTTGCCACCTGCTTTCACCCGCTTTGCTGCCACCTTCTTGCTCCTCTACTACTGAAGACACCATATATGGTAATGGCGCGACAGTGGCATAATCTTTGGTCTTGTGTCATGACTACAAGTTCAAGAGAGTGATGTTGAAAGGCGAGAAGTGGCATAGATTAAAGAAGGCAAGGAGAGAAATGAGCTTCTAAAGTTAATTTTATCAGGCACTGTCACAATTCAAATATGAGCAACAACAATTACATAACAAAGTTGCACCGAAATGATTGCATGGTTCATTCGCTGCTACTGGAATGGGTTCATCATGTGGGTGTCGGTTGGGTGCCACTAGGTCCTTATGCCTTGTTCGTTACCAGACAGACATCGGTGCCACCTTGTTGCTCGGATATAGCACGCCGACCCCCATAGTTATGAAGAATTAGTCGCCCCTATCATTGTCCCCTTGTTCGCCTCTCACTCTCTCAGTCCTTCCATCTCCCTCCAAATATAGTGGGGGTGAGATTATATTGATTGGATAAGGTGGACGGGCAAATCTCAAAATAGAGGTAAGAGTAACCACCTCCCGAGTCAAACAAGCTGGACGTCATGCCACTCGATCCATAAAAGTCTATACATTAGAAAAAAAAGGTACCCTTTCTATGCCAGAACATAGTGTGTATTAGTTTTAATCAAGGTTAGTTTTTTATAAAGATTGACCAATTATATAGAAAATATCAACATCTATAAAATCAAACACATATAATATAAAAATACACCTCATGATAATTCTAGTAATATTGGTATTTTTCTATACAAAATTTTGTAAAGTTTGATTTTGACCAAAGTTAACATGCACTGCAATTTAACATAGTGCGAGGACCCGCGCATAGGAAGTTTGAGGACCCAAATAGAGCAGTTCCGAGTTTGACGGCTATTATTGCTAGCTATTGGTTTGTAGACGGACGTGTCTCTCTTTCGTCTTGTTTCATACTCCCGTGCCAGGTCGTCCTCTTATTTTTTTGACAGTTTGGTCAACTCCGAATTTCTCCATCATCCTTGATGATCCTGCTCAACTTTGATGAGCACTTACAAACACACAGGTCGACCCTCTTTGATGGAACATATATATAATCTCTGTGAAGCTCTGGTAGCATCGGCGGCCCATTTCTGTTGGATCTATGGGACCGCCATCTGGCTGGTCGTCTTCTTCTTCTTCGTGAGTGCCGTGATTAGCCCACTGCTCCTGCGTCCATGATCAGAAAATGCAGAGCTCATTAATCAGATAGCAAGAAATACGAAATGCATACAAACGGTGATGGAGAACTCAACACTGATCCCAACAATTAGTTGGTGCATCAAAGTAATGGTGGCAGTGGCGAGCGAGAGGCCTGCAGCGCACGCGAACATGAAGAAGATGAAATGGTGCGGGAGTCCTATATAAAGGGAGGTAGCGCGCAGCAGGCCGCGCGCCGTATGGTGTGAGCGAGTCGTCTCGTCTGTCCGATCAAGACGCGGGGGCGCCGCCAGCGCGCGAGTGCATGCGAGGATCGGAGGAGGAAATTTCTGGGATGCCCAGATCGCGATTAAAAAAGATCTCGGAGAGATTATAGCGAACCGCGTCGGTGACGGGGCAGGGGGAGGGGAAGACTGCTAGATAGACCCCGGCGGCCGCGTGGGAGGGGAATTTCTGTTACTTCTCCATCCATTTTCCTTAGTTTTTCCGGGGAGTTTCTGGGTATTTGGGGTTGCATCTCGATGGGATTACGCAGCTAGAGCCTCAAATTATTACACGAACAGATCGATCGGCCGGACTTTGATTCTTGCTCGGGTACGCGCTTATTCCTAGAAAGTTGAACACGGTTTCGAGCGTTTTTTCAGACGAGCGACTTTTCGATCTCCACTAGCCTATATATATAGCTGGGACATTGTAAATGCACGAGCTTCCTTTACCGTCAAAATATTTACTAAGAAGATGCAGATGTAGAGTACTTTGTCCCTTATCGAAAAGAAAAATATGTGTATATGTCAGAACGGGGTCTTTTACCGTGCAATTTACTGCTAGTTGTATGGATTAGTAGAATTGAGTTAGAGCATCTCTAACCGTTGCACTAAAATATGGCTCCAGTTTTTGGTTTTAAGCACAGCATCTCTAGCTAGACCCTTTAAAACGGGCGGGCCTTTATAATTCCGGCGGGTACAAAAGGGTTGGAGCGTCTTTTTTGGCCCGAACAGATCATGTATATGCCTCCGGGCCCTTATTTTTTGAAGGGGCAGGTAAAACCACCCCGAGTCATTATATCTACGGATTGGAGGGTCGAATAAGGCTCTCGATCCATCACCCCCCCCCCCCCCTGCTCCTTTGCTGCGCACTGCCACTTAAATCCGCCATGGCCGACGAGAAATTAGGCTCGCTGCGCAGCAGATCCGGCACCGCACCGTCGCGTTGTACCGCCGGGGAAGCTCAGACAAAGTGGGGAGCGGCCGGGTGGGCCGTTCCGCGTCTTCTTCATCGCGCAGCCGCGGTCCCGAGCCGGCTTCGAGTCGTACGAGGAGCGCCGCCGCCGCATGCACTACGAAGGTGCACGAAAGCGCGCCTCGCTCCATTACGTCTACCACCACAGGTCGGTCCTGCACAAACTCCTAGGTCACGAGGTGGAGGAGTTCGACCGCTAGCGCCAGTCGGGAGAGGGGTTCTCGTCCAGAACTTCATGTGCTCGTCTGTCACTGCCGAAGAGAGAGGAGGAGGAGGAGGAGATCGAAGGCTACGTCGTCATCGTCAAGGAGGACTTCATTGACGATGCGTCGCTCGAGCGGATGACCGCCATCATTCTGCAACACAGCACGACCGAGGAGGAGGAGAACCGGCGGTGCGCACGAAACATAGCAGGACGAGGAGCTCAACGAGATCTTCCTCGAGCAGGGTCTGGTCGACGAGCGCAACCAAATCATGAAGGAAGAGGAATGGCGCCTCAAGTGCGAGCTGCAGTCGGCGACATTCGTCGACCACGTCTCGGACAGCGATTGAATCCCACTGCCGCAAGCGTCGCCACCGCACCTGAGGCTCCGATGAGCCTAAATTTGAGTATAGGGTTAGGGTTATGACGATAACGATGGCAGATCCCCCCCCCCCCTCGAGTAGTAGCAATTTGATGTGTTCTATATTTATGATCGCATCGAACTACGAACGAACTATGTAAAATCTTCCATGAATATTTAAATTTCATTTTTTTTAAGGTTTCATTTTGTCATTTATGTTCCGTGTGTCATCTCTCAGGGAAAAAAGAGCAAAAATACGCCCTTATACATCTTTATAAGGTTTGGCGGACAAGGGGTTGGCTAGAGATGCACTAAAATACAGCGTGCAATTTTAGTGCACCTATCCAGCTGCAACACACCTCAATTTGCAAGACAGCGTAGCGACTAGACCGCGCGGGTACTTTCTGCTCCTTTTCCATCCATTTGCTTAGTTTTTTGGACGAGTTTCTGCGTATTTTAAACTCTTTCAGGCTATGTTCGATTAATCCTCTTCTCAAGTGGATTGGAATGGATTTGGAGAAATTTTGACTTGCTTGAGATTTAATCCACCGCAATCCCTTTCAAACCTCTTGAATCTCTGCTAAACCGGACAAGGCCTCATGGGGTGGATATCTCAGTCGAGATTACCTAGCTAGAGGTCCCCAATTTCTCGAACAGATCGGCCGGACCTTTTCGGTTACGTGTTCTTCCTGGCAAACTGAACACGATTTCAAGCGTTTTTACACCTACAACTTTTTTGCATTTGCCTGATAATTGGAGATTGTAAAATGCATGAGCTTCTTTACCTACCATCAAAATTTTAAGAAGATAACGCTGTGTCGAGTAATTGTCCCTCCTCGCTACAACCGATGTCGAGGTGAGAGTTCAAGAGAGGATCTTATTTGGATCGTAAACCATGTTGTAATGTTTGTAAATTATAAGTCTCAATGATACTGAAATTTATTGTATGGGGTTGATAGTGTTTAAGTGTTTGTGTTCACTTCGTCAAGACCGTTTGTGCCGCCGTCCTAGAAATTAATTAAACAACCACTGTTTAATTGTCATGGGTGCATACATGTAACCAAAACAACCGCCGCTTGCATCTGCCGGCCTAGCCAGGGTTGATACAGGCCCAGTGGCGAAGGACGGAAGAAAATTGAGGTCGGGCGAACTCTAAGGCGTAAAAAACATTGATGCGGAAATTTGATTATAAACATAGTTACTTAGTACGGTAGAAATAGGAACATTTTAAGAAGAGGTAGAACCTAAAAACATGCCTAACAAAGCTATAATGTCGTATAGAGGTCTCACACAATGATAGCTGACCCTCCTTTTAAAATCTTCTGAACTATTACATGTTTTTGCACAACGGGTTCGAATCCTTTGACTGAACCTCCAACGTCTTCTTCCAGATTTTGTAGTCCAAGAATTTTTCATCCTTATTTTCATTTTTGCTCTTGCTCCTGCTCTTGATCATGTACCATAACACTTGCACTTTCACGTTTGCTTGATTTGGAGCTACCGGCACAAGCAAATCTGCAATTCATAATTCATAAATTCATCAAATAATACTAGTGTTCTACCGAAATACAAAGATTCAGAAAGAAGATGTACCCTTTTTGTTGGCCCCTTCCCCTTCGTGTCCATGTTCAATCTAGATGAATCCCATATTCGCAACTGGCCAAGCCTCCCGGCGTTCAGCCGTGCCATGTCGCGGTGGAGAAGTACGCCACACTGCTGTTCTTGGACTAGCAAGTGGTTGATCTCCAGATTCACGCCGTCGTTTGCCTGTCCGGCCCGGCCGCGACTCCCTTCGATATGGAGGCCACGCCGCCGGTAGCAGTAGTCCCGTGATGATGTGTCTCAACGCTTTGTCACATGAGAAGTTGGGTTGGCACGAACAGGCTGATAGCCCAGGATACACATATCACACGGCCCAACAGCCAATAGGTCGACGAGACAGCTCTTTTTCCTATGCTTTTTCTGCCACCGATCGATCGACAGGAACGCATCCTACATGCAAAACTTTTTTCGTCGCGAGTCAAGGTAGGGCGAGCGCCCGACCTCGCCCTACCGAGAGCTTCGCCGCTGTACGGGCTAGTACCAATAATCACGTATGAAAGTCTTTATTGCGCATCACTTTCTCTTATTTATTCATTTACTTGACAATAGTGGTAGTACATTCTTATATTTATTTGTGCACCTAAACTCCTAAATATTACTGCTCTCGGGGTTCGTCCCAGCCTTCTATTCTGAAGCTATATATATATATATATCCATCATACATTATACATGCTTCCATTATTATTTTTCTCATGTACGCACAAGTTTGATCCTCTTCACAAGCGCACATAATTTGACTCAGATGCCCAAGTTGTGACAGAGATACGTTTTGACTTGGTTCCTCGGAATGTGTGGCATCAAGAAACTTGTTACCCGTTGGATGATGTGAAGGCGTGTAGCTAGATTTTGTTTTGTTAAACCACCTATAACCTGTTCAGAATTCCTATTCTTGTCCAGCTCTGAGTTGGCAATTCGGTTATTACGTATGTAATAAGGCTCTCTTCGGTTCCTGGGGATTTAGCTTCCCTTGGTGGAAATACCCTGCTACTCTTCAACTATTCTTCGGGGTTTTGTTTTTAATATTTTCCTCAACCGAGACTTTGGCCTCTCACTAAACAAAAGATAATTTAGCTATGTCCAGTTGAAATGGTACTAGTAAACTATGCTGACTTCTGCAATCAAGTGGACACTATTAAACATGACTGTTGATTTCTACCCGGAAAACAACATTTAACACATGAATTTATTCCCTCTTCAATCACTCACATATGTGTATTCGGCTAGACTACACAGTAAAGCACAATAATGGATTCCTCATGCAATGGATTCCTCAACTCTAAACACTAAAGCACATATTTTTGTGGGGGTCACCTCAACCCTAAACGCTAAAGCACATATTTTTGTGGGTGACAATGCATTTTGTTTGTGTATTTTATCATGTCATAATTGTGTTCATTTTAAAAAGGAGAGAATTTATAACGTTTTTTTTCAGGCATTGGTCACTAGGTTGTTGACTTGTTATGGTCTTGGTTCATGTTCGAGCGTTGGAGTGCTAGGAAAGCTTCTTGCGGAGTACTCACGACTAGATAAAGGTACAAGGGTATTTATGTCCCAACATGGATGGTGATTTTGCGTTTTAGATAATTTTTTATTTTATTACAAAACTCTTAATTATTTTAGAAATGGGTTGCACACACTTTCAAGCATATAAACCTTATTTAGTATAAAAACTCTTAATTATTTTTTCTTCCCTTTTTTAGTAAAAAATACAAAGAGCTTATTATCTTCAGTAAAAAAAACTCATCCTACTATTAAGGAAACAAACGAATAAAGGGCATCGCTATAGGAAAAAAAGTAAAAATGGCATGAAACTTTCAAACTAGGTATATTTGCACCAACTTCGTCTTCTCAGTGGTAATCACAATCAAAACTTTCCTCCCAAATTCTGCCAAATGAATTGGTGCAATAAGAGTTACATGGTATTGGGATAGTCTTGTGTGGAGGCTTACGGTTGCGTGGTGAATGTCGGGTTGGTCACCTAGAAAGATGGTGTCAGCGGGCTTCGTAGTGTGGTGTGGTGTATTTGGAAGATGGAGCAGTGGCCCTAGAAAACTTGTTGCACACTAGTTGTATTTTATATAGGTGTGTCTATTGTCTTATTTGTCTTATGGGTTTAGATAGTTTCCCATATTAGTCAGTTGATTTATATTTTTTATCCTGGTTTTCTTATAGTGCATCGTTTATTTTATGATTAATGAATAGATAGAGCTCTTGTTAGTTGCTAATATGCTAGTATTCACAACTCAGGTGTTCCACCCCTTCCAAAGCTCAAGCATACTAGTGTGACCAATGTAAGTTCGTTCCGCAAGACTGTGTCGTGTCGCACCATGATTTCTACTACTCGTGGACAATGCATAAGGGGATGCTAGGAGTGGACTTAATGTTCGAGATAGAGGGATACATGGACGCCACTAGTTACATGATTAGTGACATTTAAAGGAAATGGGAGTCGTTGATTCGTGTTTCATCTTGTAAAGTTGGCATAATTGCTAGTGAGTCAATCCATCTTGTTTTAGCTTGCCAGACCATCCATCTTTGTTAAAACTGAAGTTATGCAAACTATATTGGGCCGCAAACCTCAATGGATGACAGTTTATTTGTATGTCAAAATTTAATAATGAAAAAGGGCACCATTCCTCGACTCTCTATATCTATTTTAGTTGCCAAGACCGAGTTAGCATTTGTGTTAGCATTTTAGAGGTAAATTATGATATAGAGTGGTGATGCAAATTAGACGTATCAACTCCCCCAAGCTTAGACCTTCGCTTGTCCCCAAGCAAAAACTAAGCTCAGTAAACATGTCCACATGTTTATGGAGTGAAGTGTCGATAAAAGAATACGGACAAGAAGCATCACACTTACCATTGCACAACCCATAGAAGAAAGCACCTCACCATTATATAACTTAGCTTGCAACAAGTACAGCAGCCACAATATAGAGGCATAAAGATAAATCATAATTGGAATTGGCAAACTTCTGTTCCTGGTCAGAGAACAGCTGGCAAACAGTTTCATAAAAAAGTTTTTTGTAGAAATTTTATAACAGGAGCACTCTTTGCTCAAAAAGGTTTTTCAAAGTAATACTCAATAGATAAGAGTCTTGTGCAAACAAGGAAGATAAAAACATGATTGAATAAATCACAAAATAAATGCTTGCAACACAACAACTCAAAAGCTTGCTGGAGATAGAGAGGAAGTAGGTTTACTGACTCAACTTGGAAAATAGGAGAAAGGTCCCTTCATAGAGGGTACCAGGGATTACAATTCATACAGAGCTTCCAAAAGATTATGGTACTTACTAGCTTTGAGCCCTCATTGCCATTATCATAGGCATCTTGAGATGATTAAGGTTAAAGTGCACAAAGATGGAGTATATGCTTGACGAAATATAAGTTGGCAATCTCATGTCCCTTAAATATGAGGGCCACTCCTCATTCTACTCAACTTTGGTCACCGGTAAGTTCTTGTCGTTGTAAGTACATGCGTATCATAGAGAACCGCCAACGGGGTACCCCTTGCACATGGTACATGAGCTTTCCCGCAACCAAAATGACAAGGCAAGCAGACAGTAAGCATCTCAGCGGTCTTTTTATTTACTATGTGCATAACTTTTTATTGAGGATGCTTCATAGATAGCTCACTGATGGCATGCATAGCTTATGTGGAGCCTATTGGGAACCCCAAGAGCAGGGTGTGAAGCAGTACAGCAGCAATTTTTCCCTCAGTAAGAAACCGAGGTTATCAAACCAGTAGGAGGAAGGAAACGTCACACAGGTGTCGCAAGCAACGCGGAGACCTGCACAACACAAACTCAAGACTTTGCCCCAACTAACAGTGAGGTTGTCAAGCTCATCGGTTTGCCGTAACAAAGGTTTAAACGTATGGTGTGGAAGGTAATGATTTGCAGCAAGTAAACAAGTAACAGTGGAAGATGCATCAATGGTAAAGATTGGACCGGGGTCCATAGTTCACTAGAGGTGCTCTCCTTAGATAAACAACATGGCATGAAGGGTAAACAAATTATAGCAGGGCAATTGACAAAAACTGAGCAAGGCATAACAATGCAATTACTAGTCAGAAAGATCCTATGAGATTCGATTGGGCAATACAACAAGATACATAGACCGCCATCCAACTGCATCTATGACTAGAAGTCCACCTTCAGGTTATCATCCGACCCCCCTCCAGTATTAAGTTGCAAGCAACAGGCAACTGCTTTAAGCAAATCGTGTAAGATAAACAGTCCACATGTTCTATGAACAAGAGACCGTTGTTTTCTCCCTTGTAGCAACATCACATATACAACCGAAGAGATTATTGTCACTTCCCTTCGAAACTAGAGGCATGAACCCACTATCGAGCATAAATACCCCATCTTGGAGTCACTAGCAACTACTTGGCCAAGATAGCTACTAACAACGGAGAACCTGCAAGATCACAAACAACACAGACATGATAGAATCATAAAGACAAAACCATTAATCAAACCAACATAATAATCTCAATATCCATTGGATCCCTGCAAACACAACATGCATGATTACAAATAGATTAGATCTTGATCATGAACGGAGCTCACGAGATCTATACATGAAAGCACAAAGGAGGAGATACAACCATCTAGATACTACATGGACCCATAGTCCAAGGTGGAACTAATCACGCATCATACCGGAGCGAAGGCCTCCGGGATGATCTCCCCTCCGGCAGGGTGTCGAGAAGAACTTCAGATCCCCCCAATCTAGGGACGACAGTGGCGGCGGCTACAGAAGGTTTCGTGGAGATTTGATCGGGTGCTTAGGGTTTTTGCATCGGGGGCTTCTTATAGGTGAAGGGGGAGGCTGAGGCGGCGGACAGGGGTGTCAAACCCTAGCCAGGCGCAGGGTGGGGCCCACCCGTGCCTGGGGTGGGTCTGTCCACCCTGGCCAGCCCCTCCGGCTCTCCTCTGGACTTCTTGTTCCCCACGGAAAGTAATTGACTTTGACGTTTGTCCCGTCCAATTCCGAGAATATTTCTTTACTAACTTTTCTGAAACAAAAAACAACAGAAAACAAGCATCTGGCACTGTTGAAACTTGTTAGTAGATTAGTACCAGAAAACATGTAAAAATCACCTCAAAGTGTGGACAAGTAAAGCAAAGTAGATATTAAACAAGCATGGAGCATAAAAAATTACAGATACGTTTCCAACGTATCACTCACTATGGTGATGCTGCAAGTTTCCACCATGATTAGGCATGTCTTAGGCTAGCGGCCCAGGCGTTTCTCTAACACAAAATATAGACTCCATGTACTTATAAGTTCCCTCTTTATTTCACACCGTTGACATCCATAGACAAAAAAGCACGATATCAACTGAGTAAAAGTACATGTGCAATGTTGAAAGCGTTCCCCGTGACAGCACGGTTCTGCTAATTCCAACGTATAGATGCAAGCATATACAACTTCGATGGCACAATGGTTCAAGTCTATTAGGGGCAAGAAAATAAGGTGTGTCATCAAGTTTGTGAGAGCTTTACTAACTAGTTTTCACATAACAAAATACTTTTTAATTTGAAAGGTAGATGAAGCTTGAGAATTTGCTTGGAATAGCAATAATGCTACTAGGTAGATATGGTGGACACAAATGGCAAAGGTTTTGGTTCAAAGGGATTGGAAACATGAGAAGTATGCCTTTTCAAAACAGGTTTTTGGCTAGCAAGGCTGGGTAGCAAGCAAGAGAGTTGAAAGAAATAAGCAAACATACAAGTAATAAAGCCAAACATGCAATCTTCCTTGAAGACACAAAATATCTTAAATAGAGAATACTAAGCTTATGAGCCAACAAGAAAGAAAATAAATGATACAAAATACATGTAAGTTTTTTCTCTTTTTTTTCAAACCTCAAAAAGTATTGCTACTGACCAGAACTCGGTTTGCCAAAACCAATTTAGATCCACTTGATGATCCCAAAGTGATGCCATTACTGGTCAACAAGATCCATCATGTAATAGAGATTGCAGACTAAAATAAGAAGTGCAAAAAGTAAAAGATGAAACTTCTCATTAATATTCCAATAAAGGCACTCACACCAAGGGATACATAAATATTCAACTAAAGGAGTGATACTTCCACATGCAAACCAACCTATAAGATAACCTCTCTACCAAAGATATGAATCCACTAAAAAGGTAAAAGATAAAAGATAATGGTGGTGATACCGCGGCACTCCCCCAAGCTTGGAACAAGCCAAGGGGATGCCAAACCTGATGACGAATTACTCCTCCGGTGGTGGTGGTGTTCTCTTGTCATCATAAAACTTCCAAGGCAAAGGTTCCCCATCCAAAAAGGATGTCCTTGTATTTGCAATCCTGAAACTAGCAGCAGAGCTTATGCGATCAAATCTAGCCTCATACTCACAGTTTTGATTTTGTATGTCGTAGAGCTGTGCTTGTAATTGGTTGGTGGTCTGACGAAGCGAGAAGATTTCTTCTCGGAGCTCAGCCACCTCCTCCTCGTGCTTGGCGATGAGTTCTGAACTTATCTTGTGAATAACATCCACTTCGCATTCCTCCATCTTCTTATACCTAAAAACCTCTTGCTCCAATGCTTCCATCCCGTCTTCCAGACTTCCTTCTCCCTTGGGGCCTTGAATTTCTTTCATCTATACCTTCCCATCTTTGAGAATCAGCTCCTTGGGATGGATCTTCAACTCATACATGTATGGGTTAAGGACATCCGCAGAGGAATCCTCCATGGGTGATCCAGAGGAAGACATTGTAGCTCCAAAACTGAGAACTTGCCTGACAGAAATAGATTGAAACAAAAACACGACAAGAACTCGATGCAAGAACCTCGGGGAATCCGGGGGTTATATATTACGAAGTTTCAAAGCATAAGGAAGGTTTTGACACGGAAACGAGGCAGAGTCGGAGCTCAGGGGAGGCACACCCCCTCCAGGCGCGGGGCAAGGTGGGCCCGTGCCTGGGGTGGGTTTGGCCACCCCGGCCTCTGGTTACTCCTCCGTTCCGTCTCGTAACTTCCCTTGTGTATTAAAAACATCAAAAATATAAATAGATTTGGATTTCACGAACCCTCTGTTTTCACCACTTTTACCTATTCAAAGACGAACTCTGCAGTTTCTGGTGTTTGGCTTCTGATAAATTCTTCTGGAGTCACCATTTGAATAACATCCACATCTTCATTATAAGAATCTCCAGAAATAAAATGTTTTAGTCTTTGACAATTCACCACCTGTGTTGTGTCATCCTTTAGAGAAGAAATTTTTATGGCACCTGAACGGTATACTTCCTTGAGAACAAAAGGTCCTTCCCATTTTGAGAGTAGTTTCCCTGCAAAAAATCTAAGACGAGACCTATAAAAAAGAACTTTCTCACCAACATGGAACTCCCTTTTGAGAATTCTCCTATCATGCCATCTTTTTACCTTTTCCTTAAAAAGCCTAGTATTTTCATAAGTTTCACCTCTCTACTCATCTAGATTACTTAAGTCGAGCGGTCTTTATTCACCTGCAAGTCTAAAATCTCTATTCAACTCTTTCACTGCACAATAAGCTTTGTGTTCTAATTCTAAAGGCAAGTGGCAAGCTTTCCCATAGACCATTTTGTAAGGAGACATCCCCATAGGATTTTTATAAGTAGTTCTATAAGCCCACAAAGCGTCATCCAACTTTTTAGCCCAATTTTTTCTAGATCTATTGACAGTCTTCTGCAAGATAGATTTAATTTCCCTATTGGAAAGTTTTACTTGCCCACTAGTTTGGGGGTGATAAGCTGGAGCAATTCTATGGTTTACATCATACTTAGCGAGAGTTTTTCTAAAACCCCCATAAATAAAATGAGAGCCTCCATCAGTCATGAGATATCTAGGCACACCGAACCTAGGAAAATGACATCCTTAAGCATTTTCAAGGAGGTCTTACCATCAGCACTATTTGTAGGTATGGCTTCTACCCACTTTGTAACATAGTCGACAACAAAAAGAATATGAGTGTACCCTTTTGAAGGGGGAAAAGGTCCCATAAAGTCGAATCCCCAACAATCAAAAGGTTCAATAACAAGATAATAATTCATAGGCATTTCATTGCGTCTAGAAATGTTACCTGCTCGTTGACATTCATCACATGATAAGACAAACTTCCTTGCATTTTTTAAAAGGGTAGGCCAATAAAATCCAGATTGTAAAACCTTCTGTGCAGTCCTATCCCCTACATGATGTCCTCCATAAGCACTGCCATGACATTTTATCAATATCTCTTGTTGTTCAAATTCTGGAACACATCTTCGCATAATGCCATCTACTCCTTCTTTATATAAGTGTGGGTCATCCCAAAAGTAATGCCTTAGATCATAAAAGAATTTCCTTATTTGCTGAGCTATAAAGGTTGGAGGCAAATACTTGGAAACATTAAAGTTAGCAAAATCAGCATACCAAGGACTCTCATGCGTACTTACCCTTATCGCAGCCAACTGCTCATTTGGAAAACTATCATTAACAGGAAATGGGTCAAAAGAAATGTTTTCCAAGCGAGATAAATTGTCAGCAACAGTATTTTCAGCACCTTTCCTATCTACTATATGCAGATCAAACTCTTGTAAAAGCAAAACCCACCTGATAAGTCTAGGCTTAGCGTCCTTCTTTGTCATAAGGTACTTGATAGCAGCATGATCAGTATGAATAGTAACCTTTGAATCAACAATATAAGGTCTAAACTTATCACAAGCAAAGATTACAGCTAAGAACTCTTTTTTAGTAGCAGCATAATTATTTTGAGCAGCATCTAGAGTCTTGCTAGCATAATGAATAACATTCAACTTCTTGTCAACACATTGCCCAAGGACGGCACCCACAGCAAAATCACTAGCATCACACATAATTTCAAAAGGTAAACTCCAATCAGGTGGTTGAACAATAGGAGTAGTTGTCAAAGCTTTCTTCAAAGTTTCAAAAGCTTCCTTACAATCATCATCAAAAACAAAAGGTACATCTTTTTTAAGAAGATTAGTAAGGGGCTTTGAAATTTTGGAGAAATCTTTAATAAACCTCCTATAGAAACCAGCATGACCAAGGATACTACGAATACCTTTGATATCTCTAGGACAAGGCATCTTCTCAATTGCTTCAATTTTGGCTCTGTCAACTTCAATGCCTCTTTCACATATCTTGTGTCCAAGAACAATTCCTTCATTAACCATGAAATGGCATTTCTCCCAATTAAGAACAAGGTTGGTTTCTTCACATCTCTGCAAAAACTTTATCAAGGTTGTGCAAACAGTTATCAAAAGAAGTTCCATAGACGGAAAAATCGTCCATGAAAACCTCCACAATTTCTTTACAAAAACCATGAAAGATAGCAGACATACATCTCTAAAAGGTAGTAGGAGCATTACATAAACCAAAAGGCATATGCCTATACGCATAAGTACCATACAGACAAGTGAAAGTAGTTTTCTCTTGGTCTTGTGCTTTCATAGAAATTTGAGAAAACCCAGAATAACCATCAAGAAAGCAAAAGTGAGTCTTTTTGGACAACCTTTCAAGCATTTGATCAATAAAAGGCAAAGGATAATGATATTTCTTAGTAACTTTATTAATCTTTCTAAAATCAATACACATTCTATACCCAACCACTACTCTTTGCGGTATAAGCTCATTATCTTCATTAGGCACAACAGTTATTCCCCCTTTCTTGGGAACACAATGAACAGGGCTAACCCATTGACTGTCAGCAATAGGATAAATAATACCAACACCAAGCAGTTTTAATACCTCATTTCTTACCACATCCTTCATCTTAGGATTTAGACGGCGTTGGTGCTCAACAACTGGTTTTGCATCAGGCTCAATATTGATAGCATGCTGACATATAGTAGGAGAAATTCCTTTTATATCATCAAGAGTATAACCCATAGCTCCTCGGTGTTTCTTCAATACTTTTAATAACCTTTTTCTTCCTTTCCTAAAAGTTTAGAACTAATAATAACAGGATACACTTTCTTATTGTCAAGATAAGCATATTTAAGATCATCAGGTAAAGGTTTTAATTCGAAAAAAGGGTCCTCTTTAGGTGGTAGTGTGGTACCCAAATCTTCCACAGGTAGATTATGCTTAAGTAACTCAGGCTGACGAAGGAAAACCTCGTCAATCTCATTTCTTTCCTTCATGAATACATCGCTTTCGTGATCTTTCATAAACTGATGCAAGACATTGTTAGGGGCAAGAGAAATAGGCAAATAGCAGAAAGTTGTTCAACCCTGAAATCATCATTAGGAAGTTCATTTTCATAAGGAGTTTTTGCAAATTTGGAAAAATTAAACTCATAAGACTTTCCATCAAACTTAGTCAAAACTTTTTCCTTCTTACAATCTATAATATCTCCACAAGTGTTCAAGAAAGGTCTACCAAAAATGATAGGACAAGTTTTGCTAGTTGCTGAATTAAGCACTAGAAAATCAGCAGGATACTTAATCTTACCACAAAGAACCTCCACATCTCTTACAATACCAATAGGGCAAATGGTTTCCTTATTAGCAAGGTGAATAACCACATCAATGTCCTCAAGCTCACAAGGACCAATTTCATGCATAATTTCCCTGTAAATCTCATAAGGAATAGCACTAGAACTAGCACTAATATCACATAAACCATAGTAACAATGATCACCAATTTTAACAGAAAGCACAGGAACACTAGCTTTTCTAGCCTTACTAGGATGAGAGATAATATTAGAAGCGTCTTCACAGAAGACAATGTGCTCATCCTCTATATTTCTAGTGACAAGATCATTCACAATAGCTACCACAGGCTCAATATCAATGAGCTCATCAGGTTCCACGGTTTTCTTTGCACTTTTGCTAACCACATTAGCTATTATGGAATGTTTCCTTACCTTAGCATGAAAAGGGATTTTCTCCACATAAGGTTCAGGCAAAATAGGATCAACAGTACAAACCTATATGCTAGAAGGAACATGGGTGACAATGTCTTTATAAGGAGCATGGTACTTGTCCCACTCTTTCTTGGGAATTTCAATATAAGAGGCAAAGGCATTAAGACATTTTGCAAGGACTTGAGGATCAAGACCAAACTCATTGCTAATATCACGGAAGTCATCAGTTCCCATAAAAGATTTAATACATTCATAATCATAGTTTATACCTGACTTTCTTCCTTTGTTATTCTCCCAAGCTTCAGTGCTCTCTTGAATACAGTCTAGTAGATCCCATTTAGCTTCTTCCTTCATATGTGTGAATGATCCAGCGCAAGAAGCATCTAGTAGATCTTTATCATGAAGAGAAAGCCTAGCATAAAAGTTATTGATAATAATATTGTTAGGGAGTTCATAATAGGACATTTAAGCAATAGTAACTTCAATCTCCCCCAAGCTTGAGTTGTACTCTCTCCATCACGAGTCCAAAAGTTATATATCAGATTTCTATCCTTATGAATCTCACTGGGAGGATAGAATTTAGAATAAAAGAGAGATGCCATCTCCTCCCATTCCATGGATTGTCCATTCTTTAGCAGCTTATACCATTCTTCAGCTCTCCCTTTCAAGTATATGGAGAGTAACTTCTTATTCACCTGTTCAGTTGTGATACTTGCACACTTAAACAACCTGCATAATTCATGGATAAAAAGCAAGTGATCACCAGGATGGACAGTTCCATCCCCAAAATAATAATTATCCATAACACGATCAACAATACTTGTAGGTATATTAAAATGATCTATCTTAACAGGTGGTGGTTCATCTACTACCCTAGCAGTGGTAGTAGTTTTTCCAAACAGAAAACCAAGTAGGTTATCCATGTTGGAAATAGAGTAACAAGCAGTAACAAAAAGCAATAATCACAGTATAAGTTTCCTTTACCAGTTTCACTCTTCAATAGCGCTTCACTCCCCGGCAACGGCGCCAGAAAATAGTCTTGATGACCCACAAGTATAGGGGTGTATCGCAGTACTTTCAATAAATAGGAGTGTCGATCCCAACGAGGAGCGAAAGGTGTTGACTAGTGGTATGGAGTAGGAAATCTCTGTAAATACTTAGCAAATGGATTTTTAGTGGTTTTCTGATAAAGCAACAAAACAAAGTGCAAGTAACAAAGAACAAACGTAGAAAGTGGCCCAATCCTTTCTTAGCAAAGGACAAGCCAATGGAAATAGTTATAAGGACCAAACGTTCTCGAGGACACATGGGAATTCTGTCAAGTGCTTTCGCTTCAAATAGCCGAGTACTCTTCTTTGGTGTTGTAAGTGTTGTGTGGGTGAACCTGTGCTAATCTACCGACCTTACTTGGACTAATACATACTTGTGATTAAACCATCTACAAACATCCGTAACTATAGGAAAGTAATTAGGATATAAACCTAACCACAGCCTTAAACTCTGAGATCCTACGCTCCTTTGTGCAAAGGTGTCCTAACGGGGGTTCAGGTTTCTGTCACTCCGACAGCCCCACAATTAGTAGACAAATACACAATGCATTCTCCTAGGCCCATAAATGGTGAAGTATCATGTAGTCGACGTTCATGACACCACTAGAAGAATAGCATCACAACTTAAATACTAAACCATTGAATAATAACTCGACACAAATCCACTAATAACAACATGACTTCTCCCATGTCCTCAAGAACTAAACGAACTACTCACGAGACATCATATGGATCAAGATCAAAGATGATATGATAATGGATAAAAATCTGAACATAAACAATAATCCAATGGTTCCACTCACAAGCATCAACTACAATAGTAATTAACACCGGGAAAGTTTCCCCTAAGAACTAAAGCAATATCCAACACAATTGTTACAGCGAGACGGAGTGGTGATGATTGTGCTGGTGGAGATGATGGTGTGGATGATGATGATGATAATCACTATGAAGCCTAGCTTGATGATGGTGTTGATGGCGACGATCTCCCCTCTCCAAGAAGGAATTCCCCCGGCAGAAATCTGTCTGCCGGAGAGATCTTTCTCTCTCGGTGTTTTCCGCCCTGCAGAGGCGGCGGAAATATGTCTGTGGTCTCCCCCAGTATTATAGTTCCATAGGGAATATATAAGCAAAGGGTCGGAGTCGGGAGCCGGGCAGGTGGACCACACCTGCCCTAGGCGCGGCCCAGGGTGGGCCCACGCCTAGGGGTGTGTGGCCCCCCTGCGGCCCTTCTTCGCTCCTCCTTCTGGCTTCCTCAATCTTCTAGAAAAATAATATTTTCCCATATTTTCTGGTATTTTTCTGATCTTCGTGAAATTGCACCGAAACACCTTCTTTTCTATCAGAATCCGGACTCCGGCAGTCCATCCTCCTAGAATCATCCAACATGCAAAAAAGTGGAAAAGACATAAGTAATACCTCATAATAAGACATATATCAATGAATAGAAGTAAATTATGATATAGAATAGTGATGCAAATTGGACGTATCAGCATCATCTCATGGTCAAAGGAATTAGGTTACTATGTATCAGAAAGCTTATAGCAAACAAACTATTGAAATGACTTGATCTTTATGCTACGCTTATCTATAGGAGTATGTCCATCACACCATTCGCCTAATGATATGATCTTGTTGTTAATAACATCTCGATGTTCATGATCAGGAAACCATGATCATCTATCAACCAACAAGCTAGTATTACAAAGAGGCTTTACTAGGGACTTTAACAAGTTTACAAATCACACAAGTATTAATGTTTCCGATTAATACAGTTATAGCATGAATGTAAACATTTATCATAAACACAAAGATATAATAATAACTACTTTTATTATTGCCTTTAGGGCATATCTCCAACAGAAAGCTAGTAATTGTTTTGTCTTGCTGTTCTGGGCAGGTTGACTAGAGAGGAGTGGTTCCTTGATTGGAAACACTACTCGAAAGTAACCGGTAGTATAATAGCCACGTAGTACCACAGTGCTCGGGCCCGCTATAGGCGCCACTTAATAATATCTTTGTCGGGCCCCTTTGCCAAGGGGATGGGGTAGATAAATACCTAGTATCCGACATTTGGGAGGACTTCCCTTTATAAGGAAACCAGTTCGAAGTGCCAGCCTATGTCTTGCCTAAGCGGCTTCCGAGACTTGGACTCGAGGAAGACAATATAAAGAGAACAAACTCACATTCTATACTTGACACATATAGAACCGACATCCAATGTTGGTGCCTTCGAGTGCTACACATTTCTGCAGTTATAGCTGGTGGCCACGACATAGCAACGGGCATCCCAAAGAAATGCCATAGAATGTAGGGTCCTCGGTCATCTCTGGCGCATAATCAACCGTCTTCAGAACCTAAACCAAGAAAATTTTCAAAAATACCGAGCTTAATCGACTGGATTCAAGGAAAAATTAAAATTTCCCAAATCGGCACAAAACCCTAACCCTAGAAACCAAATCAGGGGAACGATACTTACCCCTGGGTAGGAGGGGCTCGAGCTCTCCCCATCCTTCCAACTTGGCATGGCGGTGTCGAAGCTGAAAGGATACAGATGTCGCCTAGAGGGGGTGAATAGGCGGTTTAAAATTTTTCCGAGAGTGGCTCAACAAAGGCGGAATAAAACTATTGTTTACTTTATCAAGCACAAAACCTAGAACAACTAGGGTTCACCTATGTGCACCAACAACTTATGCTAAGCAAGACAAGCAACTATGTGATAGCAAGATATATACTTCAAGTACGAAGGAATCACAAAGTAAGGTGCATAAGTAAGATCTCGGATATAGAGATAGCCGAGGCACGTAGAGACGACGATATTTTATCGAGTTCCTCCCAACATGGAGTACATTTTGTTTGGAGAGGGGGTGATATCAAACCACCAATGCCACAAAAGGCGTCCCTTGTTCTTTGGTGAATCTCACCCCAACGGGATCAATCCACACTTCCACTATCGGTGCACTTGTCGGTGGCAATCCGAAACCTCTCACAAGGTTTGGGCACTTCTCCACAACTTAATTGGAGGCTCCCAACAAACGCCACCAAGGCCACAAAACCATCTAGGGTTCCAAGAACCCAAGAGGCACAAGCTTCAATGAATATCACGAACCAAATCCTCTGAGGAGAACTCAAACCGATGCACCTAATGCAAAAGGCAAGAACACCACAAAGATGCTCCAATCCCTCACTCTCAAGTTCTAACAAAGCTATTAAAGCTATTGGGAGAACAAGAGATGAGGAATCAAAGAGGAACACAAAATCCCCCAAGATCTAGATCCCAAAGATACACTCACAAAGAGATGTTTTGGTTTGGTCAAAATGTAGATCTAGATCTTCTCTAGCTTCCCCTCAGATATTGACAAGAATCGTTAGAGGGGAAGGAAGAAATCAAGCTCAAGAGATTTAGGCAAATGGGGCAAAATGCTTGAGAAAGAATAGAGGAAGACCCGCTAAAGAGAGAGAGAGAAAAGAGCTATTTATAGGGCCTCTTATTTTCTGCCCGTTGGGGCCAAAGTTCCGCCTGGGCCGGTAGTACCGGATTGGGCCGGTACTACCTCCCAAGGCCCAGGAAGCACATCAACGTTGGCGACCTGGCGCGCAAGCAAGCCAGCGAGGAAGAGCGATAGGGGATCGTGGCATGAGTAGCGAGCGAGCGAGAGGGAATCGAGTGGGCGTGTGGGGAGGCTGCGCGCGACGCGGGGGCCAGCTGGTGCGCGGGGTCAACGCGAGTGGGTGCGCGCAGCGAGCGGAGCCGGACCAGTGCATGCGGGAGTGGCAGAAGTGGAATCGGGCGCGCACGCGAGCGAGGCGGGCTGACGCACGGCGCGACAGGGAGCGGGGTGGGCTGCTAGGAGCTGGGTATGCAAGGCGAGCTGGAGCTAGGCCGGTACTACCGGCCCACCCGGGCAGTAGTACCGGGCTGGACGGTAGTGCCGGCCCGAGCCAACGGGCCAGGCAGGAGCTACACGCGCAGGCACTGGGCTGTTCGGAACTGGGCCTGGTAGTACCAGACGGCCCACAAAAAGATTTTTCTTTTTTCCTTTTTCAAATAAGAACGACAGATATTCAAATGACTAACTTTTGATTGGTAACTCCGATTGACCCGATTCTAATTGTGTTGGAAAGAGGACAACAAGAGCTACCTATCACCAAGTGAGAATGTATCAAATATTATAATGTGAGATACCTCACTTGGTGAGAAACCGGAAAACCACCAAGATCAAAATCGCAACAAGATATAAACGGGAGATCCGATTTGATGAACAAGAACTTGTTATGGAGATTACCACAAGCTCTAAATCCTCACATGGATAATACCAAATAACAACCAAATATGATGATGCAAGTATGCAAAGATTTGATCTCTCTCTGAATGATATGATCGAGATACTCACTCGAGAGCCCCTCTTGATAGTACGGCTATCTATCCTAAACTTGGTCTCCTAACTAACAACATAAGACCGACAAAAGGGAAAACCTATCAAGATTATACCTTTGCCTTGAGCATTCCACTTAAGCTCGACGTAGACGGTCTTGCCCTTCTCAAGATAGAACGTCTTTCTTGATTCCTCTTCATCGATCCATGACCACCGAGGGTGGCAAGCATCAGACATGAGATCTTCTAGAGATGACGCATTTGAGCTTGCAAAACACATCTTCTTCTTTATTTCATCGACCTTGAAGCCAACACATGCTCCAAGCGATGCCAATGGACAATACCTACAATTGCAACTTAATACACACATTAGTCTATAAATATTGTCATTAATTACCAAAACAACATATGGGGCCCACATGCTCTTTCATACGCCGACAACACAGACGACGATGATGGATCGTCGGGGGCGAAGCGAAGAGGCATGGAAGGAGCAACAATGGTGGAGATGAGAGGAGTGCAGGAACCTAGTGTTTGAGTGCCACATCGGATGTTTATGTATGACCAACAAATGGTTGGCCCCATATTGCCCTGTTAATGGTTGTGTCATCCGTCCGCCAGCCTGCTGCCACGCTGGAGCTGCTAGGGGACTCCACCTGCCAAAAAACGGTTTAAGCCCAGCGAATCGCACAATCAGTGATGTTTGTCACGCCCATGCCCTCAATGTGTCAACTCGTCCAATTATGGTATTTTCGTGTCAGGGCTGCCCAATATGTGGTAGTTTGGCGTCATTTATCTTGCATTTTTCCATGAGCTCTCTCCTAAATTTATTGGGCTAGGGTCGGTGCCCCCCTTATCACGAAAATGCCGAATTATAAGGTTTTGGGCTATGTTGGGACCAAATAGTCTAATTTCATGGGCTCGACGGTAAACATTCCAATGTGCTATAGCGTCGCCCGATTCGAAACAAAGACCTTTTCTCTTAATAAAGGAGAAAAAAGTCCCCTAAAAAGGAGATAGAAAATGATAAATAACAAGGGTGACAAATTGACAGGACACACACCTCATGCGTAGAAGATGTACTGAATGTGGCTCATTGTACACGGCATGTATAATTGACCTATTCTCAAATCATGTCTAATTCTGGTCAAAATATAGATTAATATGAAGACAATCATTATCGTAGTAGTTGATCATATATATACATGTCAACTTGTACCCTACCACTAGTTATAGCTCCAATCCAGCAAAATCTTGTAACAGTTCTACCATCTATATGATTATTAAAGATAACACAATCACATAATTAATTAAAATTACATGCGAACTAAAGAACTAAACAGCTAAAAACTTTGTGACCAGCACGCATAGTCAGATGGATCAGGATCACCGGACGTGTGGGGCAGAGGGACCATATCTTTGATCATTCATAGAGTTATGCACTAACCGTGTCATCAACGAACGAATCTCTTTTGTATCCTTGATGAGTTCTAGATCCAATTCATCCCGTGATTCTCTATAGTTCGATCTCGATGTGTCTGATATGGGGAAATTTTATTTTTCCAATGTAAAACCCAACAATACCCAATAGAGACACTGAATTGTGGATCCTACATGCTTTACCTAATTAATCCCAGTTTGTTCCCGACGCGCACTAGACTGTCTGGCCAAATTATCCTCAGACTAACTATCCGACCAAATTGCCACTAGACTATCTGACCGCTCATCATGTCGTCGTGCAACCATCCAGCCTGCACGCCGTTGCCAACCCAGCCGACACGCACTTATGAGGCATTGCCGAGGCTCGTGTCAGCCAGCGCCATCTCGCAGTGCCTCATGGCCAGCCAACACTGCTTTGCCGTCCTTCCCGTCCGTCGGCCACGACCGCCACCATGCGAAAGAGTCGCCGCCGAGCGTACGCATATACTAGTATCCATACGTGCGCTACATATTCTTATAATTTAGTTGGTCTATATGGGTTTCATATAGGTCAATGTATACCTGCTTACTATTAATGATGAAGGTATATCGAACGATCTCATTCGTTTTTGTGTTTGAGTTTGTCTGAGTTTGCTCTGTATTTTAGGGGAGCGGTTGTAGTTTGCTCTGAGTTTGGGGGAGGGGTTGTAACGGAGAAAACGCCTACACTGTGTTTGGATGTTGGAAAAAAGCCTTGGAATTGGAATTCTGGAATTAGTAGAGCTAATTCAGGTGTTTGGAAAGTCATGGAAATTAAAACCTGGAAAGAGGGACCAATTCCAAGCAGTCCCCCCGCTAGCGTGCGCCCCCTGGTACTACTTTCCGAGCCGGCCCGCTCGGAAACGGCGTGGAAAGGCAACTCCCCCGCCCCGCGCGACCCTCCCCCTGCCCCGCGCGACCCTTCCCGTTTCTGTTTCTCGCGAGAGGAAAGCTCCGCTCGACCTGGCAGAGCTGCCGCTCGCCACCCCTCCCCCCGGTGAGCTCCCATACCTGTCCCTCCCCTCCCCCGTCCCTCCCCTTCCCCTCCCCTTTCCTTCCTCCCCCCCTGCTTGGAATAGCTGGGGGCGCCCCCTCCCCCGAACCCTAACCCCATGGCAGCGACATGCCATGGCGTCGGCGGCAGGTTGCTGGAGGCGGCACCCTCCCTCTCCCATGGTAGTAGGTTGCTGGAGGTGGCGCCCTCCCTCTCCCTTCCTCCCTCCCCTTCTTCTCCAATGATTTTTGCTGTAATTTTTTCTTTGTATGAACACCTAATTTGTTCTATATATGTGAACTACAGATTTCTACAAGAATTAGTACCACCTCAGTCCAATTGAAGGTATAAACTTCTTGATCTGTACTATTGGTTGTTGTGTTTCTTACTGATTTATGATATGACCATATGTGTGTTAGAAACATATTTGTGACATGTTCTTCTAATAAGATGAGATATGGATGATTGTTTGATACCTATGCTCTACATAATTAGATTTTAAACATTGTTTACATTGTAGAATAATCATGTCTCAACAAGAGTTGGTTGCTTACATTACCGAAGAGAACAAAAGAAGAAAAAGAAAAAGGATAGTATTGACAAAGAAGTTTTTGGATGGGATTGGGAAAAGAACATGGTGATGATTGAAAGTGACGAAGTGTGGGATAGATATGCGGAGGTACTTAACACTAAATTTTATTTTGTTCTTACTTTTGCATCTTCATTATCAACTCTAATATTTGTGTGCATTGTGTAGGCTAACAAGGATGCACGTGGCTATAGGACCAAAGTGGTGAAGAATTGGGAGTCCATAGTCACTATATATTCTAAAGACCATGCGACTGGTGCAGGTGCTAGGACAGGAGCTGAGAGTGTTCAAGAACTGGACTCACAGGTTGTTGAAGAATCTCCTGAGGTGCCTATGAAGAGGCAACGGACGGGAGATGCTATCTTGTCCATGATAGGAAAGACGAGTAAATCTTTCGATGATGCTATGAAAGCAACTGAGCCACTTCCTATGCCAAAGGTGACTCCTCCGGCTGAAATCCTTGCTGCGCTCGAGAAAGTAGATGGTTTGGAGGAATCTGATATGATAACCACTTATGCAAAGTTGATTGTCAATGAGCGCCTATATGAAGCATTCATGTCACTTTCTGAGAAGTTCAAGAAGAACTATCTACTTACCTTGCCTTGATGGTTGCTACAATGAGTGCTTGTTCTTATTAGTTACTATCTACTTTGTTGTTTGTGAACTGTCCACTACTATTATGAGTGCATTATGTGTAAGAGACATAAATTATCTATTTCTGCTACTTGTAAGAGACAAATTTATTATCTGTGTTGTGATTGTCGTTGGTACTTAATAACTATTTTGTGTCATGCTTCATTTATAATTTTGTTATTGTGGTGACTTTATTCATTATACTTTTATGTTGTCATGTATGAAAAATAATATATAAACCTCAAATATATAATATACTATTGTGCATACACGTGTAGGGAAGTTTATATTGTCAAATCTCAAAAAAACATTCAATTCCATGTTATGTACATCCAAACATGATTTGGAATTGGGTACTATTCTTTGATTCCAACAGAAAATTCCTTACACATCCAAACGGCAGAATTGGAAATAGAGGTCATTTCCTTTCCATCTTGGATTTGGAATCTTCAGCCCAATTCAATTCCAAGGCTTTTTTCCAACATCCAAACACAGTGCTAGAGAAAATAGGTACACAATTAAAGTGTGCCTGACAAATATTTTAAGTGGTTGAATGCACTTCTCCACTAGCAATCATAGTGGGCTCTATCTAGCTTTCTGAGTTGTTGCTAACACTCAGAAAGGCTGGCCCAACTCCTGATTTCGCGGCTTTAGCATCTCTCCCCTCGTCTTCTCCAAATTCGAACGCCGCCAGCCGACTCGAAAATCCCCATTTCATTTTCTTCCTCCAGACAAAAAAGCGAGGTGAGGAATGGCTGAGGTGAACTCGTACGAGGAGCAGCGCAGGAGGCAGATGGAGGAGAACAAGCGCAAGCTGGACGACCTGCGGCTGCACAAGCTCTCCGCCGCCGTCCGCCAGGCTGCCGCCAAGCCCACGCCGGTCAGATCGACTCTCCCCCGTCAAAAAAGGTCCCGCCTTTCTCTGCTCCGTTATCTCCTTAACTGAATCCCGCCTGGTTTCCTTGGTGCCACCCGCAGGCCAAGCTTCTGGTGCCGCGGAACCCGAGGCTGGACGCCCCGATCCGGCGGTCCGGCCGCATCGCCAGCCTCCCGGAGCAGCCCGACTACCGCCCTGCCAAAGCGCAACGCAATGAGAGGACCGAATTACCTAGTACAGTTCCGGTGTATGCAACTGACGAAGAGAGAGCATACGCAATTACCAAGGCTGAAGAGCTCAAGGACCAGCTGGGCTCTGACTACCCCACCTTCATCAAGCCCATGTCTCAAAGTTATGCCACCAAAAACAGCAATCTGGTACGTACGGCTATACCATTCGCTTCAGGTCTGTCATAGTGTAGTTGATTCTTGACTGGCAATTTCTTGGGCTATCTGGCAGTTCATCCCGATGCACTTCAGGCAGTATCTCCTAGTGCATGATGACATGATGGTTTTGGTGGATGAGATGAATAACGAGTTTGATGTGCTCTATTCACACACACTTGATGGCACCACGACTCCTAGACTTAGCCGGTGGAGAGGGTTTGCTGCTGATAACAAGCTGGCCGATGGTGACTGCTTGGTGTTCCAGCTAATAGAGAGGAGAAAGTTCAAGGTGAGGTTCAACCTGTTCTCGCACATCATTTTTTTTTAAATATTTCGAAAAGGAGGCAAAGTCCCTGGCAAACACAATTTTAGATGGTTTTCGAGAAACAAAAATTTGCTCTCAGTAGGGTGATTGGAACACATATTTGTAAAGAAAGCTTCATCATAGAGAGGATATCTTGATTTGTATCGAATTTCTGCGATACTTTTTTGATTCCAAATGTGGTCTTGTGATTCTGCAAATTCCTTAAACTTGCTAGGTAGGCTGCTGTAGCCATCCTCACTAATTATTACTAGTCCACAATTTTTCTGCATACAAACAATGATATGAAGTTGTTTCAGTAAGATACGGGAAATAACACCTTCTGGCCATATAATAACTAGAGTTAATTGTGTACAAACAACTACTTTCTTCTTGTTGTAAACTTAAATAATGTTGCAGTGCCATATCCATATCTATAATTGCAACTATAATCTGTCTCTAGTTACTAAAAAAATGTAAAAATTGGCCTATTTGGAGATCTGGAATTTTACATGAAGAAAGAGTACTATTGTTCTACCGAGTTGTTCGATTTAAAGAAGATCAAAAAGGTGTTTAGATACTAGTTTTCCTAATAGCCTGGATTTAACTGTACATGAAAAGTAGGGATCCTTGTGAGGGCCCGTTGATGGGTAAAATCCATTTGTCTTTAACTGTGGAACTTCTTTTATGTAATGTTGCAGGTTTATGTAGTAAGAGCGAGTTCTTACAACAAAAATGACCACTGATGGTATGAGCTTCCAATATTGCCAGCAGAGAAGGTCAAGTGTCTCTTACCTTTTTTTTACATTGGTTTGACTGTTCAATTGGCTGTTTAAATATCTAGTTCCAGATGCTTCTCGTTGTGTAGCACGTCTGTTCATAATTACCAAGTTCACTTGGAAGATGAAATATGGAACCGCTTATGAATTGTTTTCTTGCAGTTAGTAATAGACTTTTTTGTTAGCCAATTCTCCCACTTCCCTACTGGTTTCCGCCTTTCAGCATATGACCGGTTAAATTTCAACTGTATTGTATACCTTCAAAGGAAAAACCTAGGAAAAGTTATATAGGGAATTGCAGTTGACTGACATCTAATAGGCATCTAATAGGCATTGGTGCATTGTGGCCAAACTAGTTGACTGACATCTAATAGGCATTGCCTTGTTTTCCCGGTACTGCCTAGCCGAAGAAGCAATGTATGCACACATACATTAGTCGAAGGAGAGCACACAAAGTTTTACTCAGCTCAAATTAGCCTCTTCAATTCATTCACCCTGCTGCTGCTTCAATATTCTAAACTTATTGTGCACGGTTTTGGCTATGGACTAACATTACCGGATGATGATCTCAGTGTGATTCTTCTTACGAGCTGGAAATGACACTACTGTGTTTGACTCGTATTTAATTTTCTGTTTTTTTAGGTGTATGCATATTTTCAATCGGGATGATCAGCTGTGAACTTCCCTCGCTGCTTTTCTTTGGGATTCTGTAGGGCGACGGCTCTCAGCCTAAGGAGAAGAACATGCGCATCTGTTATTTTGATCGAAGGTGTACCCAAAAATGAAACACTCGATTGAACCAGTTGATCGCTCTGTTGGAAAACTTAGCGTTGTGGTTGTTGCTGCTGGTTAACAGACTTTTTTTTTGGAAATGGACATTTTATTACTTAAATCAATGTTTACACCCGGCCTCTGCATAACTAGGATGCACACAGCCGAAAATCCTCTCAAGTTACAACCAGAAATAATCAAATAAGAACATAAACGCATAGATAACACAATAGTTTGTGACTAAGATAACTTTAATCGTAGGTCACGCTGCCATCCATGTCTAGAAAAAATGTCCCGCGCCACGGCGTCCAAACGTCTACACCCTTCCGTAAAGAAGTCTCGGAACTCCATACGTTGAAGAATTGTCCATGATCGTAGGATTGTCGTTGCTCGGAAGATAACCTGTAATAGAGAAGACATCATATTATTAAAAATCCTGCCATTCCTACATAGCCATAGCGACCAAATAATGGCAAGCGCTCCCACCCTAAAAACAGTCACATATTTATCATCAATCCCATTCAACCAATTGCCAAAAACATTAACAACCGATGAAGGGGGAGATAAACCAGAGGCCACTTGGGTGATTGACCATATAGAACGAGCAAATTTACACTGGAAGAATAAGTGTCTAATTGTCTCATTATGATTACAGAAGACACATTGTTTACTTCCTTGCCAATTCCTCTTAACAAGATTATCTTTTGTAAGAATTACTCCTTTACGAAGATACCAAGCAAATACTTTCGTTTTCAGGGGTATTTCATTTTCCAAATTCTACTATTATCATCAACTGCAATATTTGGTTGGATCAAAGCTCTATAAAACGAATCAACGGAAAATTTACCATTATGCAATAACTTCCAGTTAAATTCGTCCACACCTTCCGACAACTGTATCGTAGACAATCTCAATAAGAGATTATTCCATGATAGTAGTCTAGGATCTATAAGGCTTCTACGGAAAGAGACATTAGGAGGATTAGATTCCATTACCCTGGAAAGTGTATCCCCTTTATGCCTAACTATCGAGTATAGAGCAGGATATTGTTCTCTAAGGGGCATTTGGCCAAGCCATCTGTCCTCCCAGAACCTAATCTGTGATACATCCTTAATATTAAAAGAACCAAAGCGTAGAAAATGCTTTTTGGTTGCCATTAGCCCAGCCCAAAAGTGTGAGTCGCCTGGCTTCCAGACTACTTGGGACAAAGCTTTGGATCCAATGTATTTCCTCCACAAAATGGTTTGCCAGGCTCCTTCTTCTGAGAGAAGTTTGAACAACCATTTACCAAGGAGTGCAGTGTTCTTGACTTGCAAATCATGAATGCCAAGTCCACCATATTCCTTTGGTCGACAAACCACAGTCCATTTGGCCAGTCGATATTTCTATTTCACCTCATCCCCTTGCCAAAAGAATCTTGAGCGGAAGTAATCCACTTTCTTCAAGACCCCTTTTGGTATTTGAAAGAATGAAATCATATATAGTACCATATTAGTCAGTACTGAATTAATGATTACAAGTCTTCCACCAAGGGATAGTAGTTTTCCTTTTCAGCTATTAAGACGTTTTTGTAGTCTTTACTCAATCCCTCTCCATTCAGCTATCGTGAAACGTCGATAATGTATCGGTATACCCAGATAGTTAATTGGAAAGATTCCATGGCCACAACCAAATAACTCAGCATATAGATGTGCCTCGTTTTTAGCTTCGCCAAAGCAATACAAGTCACTTTTATGGAAGTTGATTTTCAGTCCTGATAATTGCTCAAATGTTGAAAGTATTAACTTCAGATTCTTAGCCTTCTCAAGATCATGCTCCATAAAAAGTATTGTATCGTAAGCATATTGAAGGATTGATAATCCACCATCAACCAGATGTGGAACTAATCCTTCAATTTGGTCATCAGCCTTAGCTCTCTCAATAAGAATAGCCAACATATCCGCCACGATATTAAATAATATATGCGAAAGTGGATCTCCCTGTCTTAATCCTTTGTGTGTCCGGAAGTATTTGCCTATGTCATCATTGACATTTATAGCAACACTACCCCCAGAAACAAAAGACTGAATGAGATTGCAGCACTCCTGAGAAAAACCTTTCATACGGAGTGTTTGCTGAAGGAAAGACCAATTAACTTTATCATACGCTTTCTCAAAATCAATCTTGAACACAACTCCATTCAATTTCTTTGAGTGTAGTTCATGGATTGTCTCATGCAGGATTACTACACCGTCTAAGATGTTTCTTCCTTGCATAAAAGCTGTTTGAGAAGGGTGCACTACATTATCAGCTATTGAATTTAGCCTAATCGTTGCCACCTTTGTAAAGATTTTAAAACTTACATTAAGAAAGCAAATTGGGCGGTATTGTTGTATACGTTCTGCATTAGTAACTTTAGGAAGTAAAATAATGTTGCCAAAGTTCAGTCTGAAAATATCAAGCTGACCCTCGTGCAACACATGAAACAAGTGCATCAAGTCCTCCTTAATAACTTCCCAGAATTTCTGATAAAATTCAGCTGGAAAGACGTCAGGTCCTGGTGCTTTATTGTGTTCCATTTGAAAAACATCTTTATTAACCTCTTCCTCCATATATGGGGCAGTTAGAAACTTGTTTTCATCAACAGATACCTGGTGAATATCATCTGTTTGGGATTCCTCCAGTGATATAGAGTTTTCTGGTGATGCCCCAAACAATGATTTGTAATACTTTGTAATGTAAGATTTTAGCTGCTCCTGTCCCTCAATGATACCTTTATCCTAAACCAAAGAGTGAATAAGTTTTTTCTTATGCTTGCCATTGGCAATAGCATGGAAATATCTTGTATTCATGTCTCCTTCAAGGATAAATTTTGCTTTAGAGCGTTGGTACCACTTGAGTTCTTCTTCGCGTAAAATTCTGGCAATTTTTGCATTCAATTGCTTCTTAAGCTCAATCTCAGATGTAGTTAAAAGTCTTATTTCCGCAGCAGCCTCCAAATCATTAATAATAGTTTAAAGACGTATTTTCTCTTTTTTTTTCAGGATACCGGTCGTATGTCTAGCCCAACCACGAAGGAATTTATGAAGGGCTCGCATTTTATTATTGAAGGGTTTCGCGGCATAGTAAATCAAAATTTTCTACGGAGCGAACAGAGGGAAAGCCAAGATCTAATCTAGGAGATGCAAACAACGAGAGAGATTGGATTAGATCTTCATACCTTTGAAGATTCGCACAGCGGAACGTTCGTCGGAACGTGGGTGATGTAGTCGTACTCGCTTCTCCTCCTCGCGATCCGATCCGATCTAGCACCACAAGTGGCGGTGCCTCCGTGAGATGCACACGTGCAGCACCTCGACGTCTCCTCCTTCCTCGGACCAGCGAGTATGGTGGAGAGATAGATTGGATCTACAGCACGACGGCGTGGTGTATATGGTGGAGAATTTCTGTTGCAGGGCTTCGCCTACAAACAGTCGGGAGGGAGAGAGGAAGGTAGCAAGGCTGCTAGGGCTTGGAGGAAGGTGTGTGGGGGGGAGGGGGCGCACCACCCCTCTATATATAGAGGGGGGCGGCCAGCCCTTGCCCCTCCTCCAAGCCTATCTCTAGTTTAAACAATTTAAACTCTACCTTATCTAGAAATCCTATCTCTAGTTTAAACGATTTAAACTCTCCCTTATCTAGAAATTCTATCCCGAGATTTAAACGAGTCAAATCTCTCTAGAATCGGCTGGGCCCTATGGGGCCTTGTGCCCCTGGCCCAATGCGGCCAGGACACTCCCTCATAGGCCCATGCCCCCTCCCGGAAGGTGGGGCCACGTTGGTCCCCTTCCGGAAGGTTCTAGAAGCTTCCGGTACAATACCGATTAACCCGGAACAATTCCGAACTCCAAAAACGGCACTGCCTTATATGAATCTTATTCTCCGGACCATTCTGGAACCTCTCGTGATATCCCGGATCCCATCCGAGACTCCGAACAAAAATTCATAAACCAATTATCCAATCTATCCTAGCGTCGAGATACGTTAAGTGTGTGACCCTGCGGGTTCGAGAATATGCAGACATGATCTTCTATCAATAATCAACAGCAGGGTCTGGGCACCCATATTGACTCCCACACATTCATCGATGATCATATCGGATGAACCACGATGCCAGGATTCAATCAATCCCATATATATATTCCCTTCGTCTCGCGATATTTTACTTGCCCGAGATTCGATCGTCGGTACCGTCATACCTAGTTCAATCTCGTTCACAGCAAGTACTTTACTCGTTCTGTAATCCGATATCACTTTGTGATTAACTCCTTAACCACATGCTTGCAAGCGGTGTTGATATCGATTACCGAGTGGGCCCGAAGTATATCTCTCCGACTTGGGAGGGACAAATTCCATCTCGATACATACAACCCAACAGATACTTTCCGATCACCTGAGAGACACCTTTATGATCACCCTCTCATAGGATGATGTTTGATGACCTCAAAGCTTTCTTCCGATACCAGGGAGTTGCATTATCTCATGGTCTAAGGAATACAATATTTGACATAGGAAAAGCTTCGCAAAGACGAACACGATGACACGATCTAATTGCTTTGCTTTGTTTGGGTCTATCCACCATATCATTCTCCCAATGATATGATCTCATTATCAATTGACAACTCATGTCTATGGTTAGGAAACCTTAACCATCATTGATCAATGAGCTAGTCCATAGAGGCATACTAGGGACACGGTGTTGTTTACAAACCACACAAGTATTAATGTTTCCGCTTAATACAATTCTAGCATGGAATATAAACTTTATCATGAACAAGAATTATAATAATAACATCTTTATTATTGCCTCTAGGGCATAATTCCAACAGTCTCCCACTTGCACTAGAGTCAATAATCTAGTTTACATCTGGCAACAATCTCACACCCATGGCACTAAGGTGTTGATCATGTTTTACACGTGGAAGAGGTTTAGTCAATGGATCTGCGACATTCAGATCCGTATGTACTTTGCTAATCTTCAGATCTCCATCTGCTATATAATCTCGGATTATATGAAACTTGCGATTGATATGCTTGGTCTTTGGATGATATCTTGGTTCCTTAGCGAGTGCTATGGCGCCAGTGTTGTCACACAATATCTCCAGTGGGTCCAATGCACTTGGAACCATGCCAAGCTCAGTGATGAAGTTTCTGATCCAAACTCCTTCACTTGACGCTTCTGCAGCAGCCATGTATTCCGCTTCTACTGTAGATCCCGCGATCACGCTTTGCTTGCAGCTTCTCCAGCTCACAGCTCCTCCATTCAAAATATAAACGTATCCTGTCTGAGATTTAGAATCATCCTTATCGGTGTCGAAACTAGCATCGACGTAACCTTTTACGACAAGCTGTTCATCACCCCCATAGACTAAGAACATTTCTTTAGTTCTATTTAGGTACTTTAGGATGTTCTTCACGGCTGTCCAGTGTTCCACTCCTGGATCACTTTGATATCTGCTCGTCAAACTAAGAGCATTGGACACATCCGGTCTACTACACAGCATGACATACATGATGGAACCTATGGCCGAGGCATAAGGCACTTTGCTCATAGCTTCCCTATCATTTACCGTAGCTGGACACTGAGCCTTGCTCAATATCTTACCTGACAACATAGGCACTGAACCTTTCTTTGCCTTATCCATTCTGAACCTTTTCAGAACTTTGTCTGGGTATGTACTCTGGCTTAAAGCTATCAGGCGTCTTTGTCTATCTCTATAGATCTTGATGCCCAATATATAAGCAGCTTCACCTAGGTCTTTCATTGAAAAACACTTGTTCAAATAACTCTTCACATCGTTAAGCATGTTGATGTCATTTCCGATAATCAATATGTCATCCACATACAGTACCAGAAACGTCACCGAGCTCCCACTCACTTTCTTGTAGATGCAAGCTTCGTAGCAATTTGGAAAAAATCCAAAGCTCTTGATCACTTGATCAAAACGAAGGTTCCAACTCCGAGATGCTTGCTTCAGTCCATAAATGGAACACTGAAGTTTGCATACTTTACTAGCATCCTTAGGATCGACAAAACCCTCGGGTTGCATCATATACAACTCTTCATTAATGTTGCCATTGAGGAAAGCAGTCTTGACATCCATCTGCCATATTTCATAATCATGAAACGCAACAATTGCTAATAAAATCCGAATGGACTTAAACATCGCTACGGGAGAGAAAGTCTCATCGTATTCAACACCTTGAACTTGTCGAAAACCTTTTGCGACAAGCCGTGCTTTATAGACGGTAACATTACCATCCGCGTCCGTTTTCTTCTTGAATATCCATTTGCACTCAACGGCCTTTCGGTCGCTAGGAGGATCCACCAAAGTCCATACTTGGTTTTCGCTCATGGATCCCAATTCGGATTTCATGGCTTCCAGCCATTTCTCAGAGTCTGGGCTCATCATCGCTTCCTCATAGTTCGTAGGTTCACTGTCTTCTACCAACAAGACAGTCAAGACAGGGTTGCCGTACCACTCAGGAGGGGCACGCGACCTTGTCGACCTGCGACGTTCAGTAGCAGCATCGTCCGAAGCTTCATGATCCTTGTCATTAGCTTCCTCTATTGTTGGTGCAGGCGGCACTGGAACAATTTCAGGTGCTGCGCTACTCTCCAATTCAAGAGAAGGTTCAATAACCTCGTCTAGCTCTACTTTCCTCCCACTCACTTCTTTCGAGAGAAACTCCTTCTCAAGAAAGGAACCGTTCTTTGCGACAAACACTTTGCCTTCGGTTCTGTGATAGAAGGTATACCCAATAGTTTCCTTAGGGTATCCTATGAAGACGCATTTCTCCGCTTTGGGTTCGATCTTGTCCGGCATCAACTTCTTGACGTAAGCTTCGCATCCCCAAACTTTAAGAAACGACAACTTAGGTTTAGCACCAAACCACAGTTCATACGGTGTCGTCTCAATGGATTTAGATGGAGCCCTATTTAAAGTGAATGCAGCGGTTTCTAATGCATAACCCCAAAATGATAACGGCAAATCAGTAAGAGACATCATCGATCGGACCATATCTAATAGGGTTCGATTCCGACGTTCAGACACACCATTGCGCTGTGGTGTTCCGGGTGGCGTGAGTTGCGAAACAATTCCGCTTGCTTTAAGATGCGTGAGAAAATCATAACTCAAATATTCGCCCCCACGATCGGATCGTAGAAACTTAATCTTTCTGTTACGATGGTTCTCCACTTCATTCTGAAATTCTTTGAACTTTTCAAACGTTTCAGATTTATGTTTTATTAAATAGATATACCCATATCTACTTAAGTCATCGGTAAAAGTGAGGAAATAGCGATATCCACCGCGCGTCGAAACACTCATCGGTCCGCATACATCGGTATGTATGATTTCCAACAAGTCCGTTGCTCGCTCCATCATACCGGAGAACGGGGTTTTGATCATCTTGCCCATGATGCATGGTTCGCATGTGTCAAATGATTCAAAATCAAGAGACTCCAAAAGTCCATCAGAATGGAGTTTCTTCATGCGCTTTACTCCAATATGACCTAGACGACAGTGCCACAAATAAGTAGTATTATCACTATCTACTTTGCATCTCTTAGCCTCAATGTTATGGATGTGTGTTTCATCCCTTTCGAGATTTAGAAGAAATAAACCATTCACAAGAGGTGCATGACCATAAAAGATGTTACTCATATAAATAGAACAACCATTATTCTCCGATTTAAATGAATAACCGTCTTGCAATAAACACGATCCGGAAATGATGTTCATGCTCAACGCAGGCACATAATAACATTTATTAAGGTTTAAAACTAATACCGAAGGTAAAACTAAGGAGAGCGTGCCGACGGCCATCACATCAACTCTTGATCCGTTGCCAACGCGCATCGTCACCTCATCCCTCGCAAGCCGCCGTCTATTCCGTAGCTCCTGTTTCGAGTTACAAATATTAGCAACTGAACCGGTATCAAATACCCAGGCACTACAACGAGGGATAGTAAGGAAAACATCAATAACATGTATATCAAATATACCTTTGATGGTGCCAGCCTTCTTGTCCGCTAAGTACTTCGAACAGTTGCGCTTCCAATGACCCTTGTCCTTGCAATAGAAGCACTCAGTGTCCGGCTTGGGACCAGACCTGAGCTTCTTCTCAGCAGGGGCATTGCGCTTGCCGCCGCCCTTCTTGAAGGGCTTCTTTGCTCCCTTACCTTTCTTAAAGGAGGGCTTGTTGACCATCAACACATGATTATCCTTCTTGATGTCCACTTCCGAAGCCTTCAGCTTTGCGAAGAGCTCGGTGATCGTATCAGTGGAACCAATCTGATTATGAGTCACTACAAAACTTTTGTAGCTGGGAGGGAGTGATTGCAGAACCCTGTCAATCTTGAGCTCCTCTGGAATCGTGTATTCCAGTTGCTCAAGGCGTTGAGTGTAGCCCGACATCTTTATGGCGTGCTCACTAACGGAACTCCCTTCCTCCATCTTGCAGTTAAAGAACTTCTCAGAGATCTCATATCTCTCATAATGGGCTTGAGTCTGAAACATGGTTTTCAGCTCCTCGAGAATCTCAAAGGGCCCGGGATAGGTTTCAAAACGATTTTGAAGCTCCGGTTCCATAGCAAACAACATGGTGCTCTTAATCACACCATAATCATCTTTGCGCGACTGATAGACAGCTTTCTCATCAGCCGGCACAGTTGCAGCAGGAGGGTTACCTAACGCTTTCTCAAGGACATAGTCCTTTTGTCCGCCAGACAGAATGATTCTTAGATTGCGGAACCAGGTGAAGTTAGACCCATTGTTTCTAAGTTTTTCTTTCTCAGCAAAAACGTTGAAGTTGAAGTTGGACTTGGCCATTGGATCTACAGTATTTGCAAGTACAATTTAGACTATGTTCATGATAAATAGTTCAACTTAATCAAATTACTAGATGAACTCCCACTAAATTCAATATCCCTCAAGTTGTTTAGTGAACACGATCCAAATTCACCACACCTAATCCGATCATCACGAGAAGAGATGTGGTTTCAATGGTGGACAACGAAGTGTTGATCATATCATTCATATGACTCATGCTTAACCTTTCGGTTCTTGTGTTCCGAGGCCATGTCTGTACATGCTAGGCTCGTCAAGTTAGACCCAAGTATTTCCGCGTGTGCAAAAACTGGCTTGCACCCGTTGTATGTGAGCGTAGAGTCTATAGCACCCGATCATCACGTGATGCTTGGACACGACGAACTTTCGCAACGGTGCATACTTGGGGAGAACACGGTTTTTATCTTGATCTTTAAGTGAGGAATCATCTTATAATGCTACCGTCGCGATCTAAGCATGATAAGATACATAAAAGGATAAACATCACATGCATATAACTTTATGTGACATGGTATAGCCAATCTTCGCGCAATGATCTCCATCTTGTGCGTTCCGGCATGATCTCCATCACTCCACCATGATTGCCTCCACCACGAATAGCAACTACAACTATTGCTAACTACTTAGCGATAAAGTAAAGCTATTACATGGCGTATAAGAAGTTGACTCGCAGGTCATACACAACTATAAAGACAACCATATGGCTCCTGCCGGTTGTGTACTCATCGACATGCAAGTCGTGAAACATTACAAAACATGATCATCGCATACAATATACACATCACATCTTGGGCCATACCATATCACAGAAAACACTCCCTGCAAAAACAAGTTAGACGCCTCTACTTTGTTGTTGCATGTTTTACGTGGCTTTATGGGAGTAGATGCTAAGAACGATTCTTACCTACGGAAAGCCACAACGGTGATATTATGGTTGCCAAACTCCGGTGTTAATCCCATGACAACTATAGTGAGAGAAACTAACATCCACCAGCCGCATGTGTGGAACAAGCCACACGTCAAGTGCGGAGCCGGTCTCGCGAACGACGCCGCGTAAGGTTGGCCTGGACCGCTTTAATCTCACTATACCGCGTCATAAGAAGAACACAAACAAGAGGCTTGCAACAGAAAACATCAACGCCCGCAACAACCATGTTGCGTTCTACTCGTGAAACACATCTACACATAGATCTAGCTCTGATACCACTGAAGGGTTTCGCGGCATAGTAAATCAAAATTTTCTACGGAGCGAACAGAGGGAAAGCCAAGATCTAATCTAGGAGATGCAAACAACGAGAGAGATTGGATTAGATCTTCATACCCTTGAAGATTCGCACAGCGGAACATTCGTCGGAACGTGGGTGATGTAGTCGTACTCGCTTCTCCTCCTCGCGATCCGATCCGATCTAGCACCACAAGTGGCGGTGCCTCCGTGAGATGCACACGTGCAGCACCTCAACGTCTCCTCCTTCCTCGGACCAGCGAGTATGGTGGAGAGATAGATTGGATCTACAGCACGACGGCGTGGTGTATATGGTGGATAATTTCTGCTGCAGGGCTTCGCCTACAAACAGTCGGGAGGGAGAGAGGAAGGTAGCAAGGCTGCTAGGGCTTGGAGGAAGGTGTGTGGGGGGGGAGGGGGCGCACCACCCCTCTATATATAGAGGGGGGCGGCCAGCCCTTGCCCCTCCTCCAAGCCTATCTCTAGTTTAAACAATTTAAACTCTCCCTTATCTAGAAATCCTATCTCTAGTTTAAACGATTTAAACTCTCCCTTATCTAGAAATTCTATCCCGAGAATTAAACGAGTCAAATCTCTCTAGAATCGGCTGGGCCCTATGGGGCCTTGTGCCCCTGGCCCAATGCGGCCAGGACACTCCCTCATAGGCCCATGCCCCCTCCCGGAAGGTGGGGCCACGTTGGTCCCCTTCCGGAAGGTTCTAGAAGCTTCCGGTACAATACCGATTAACCCAGAACAATTCCGAACTCCAAAAACTGCACTGCCTTATATGAATCTTATTCTCCGGACCATTCCGGAACCTCTTGTGATATCCCGGATCCAATCCGAGACTCCGAACAAAAATTCATAAACCAATTATCCAATCTATCCTAGCGTCGAGATACGTTAAGTGTGTGACCCTGCGGGTTCGAGAATATGCAGACATGATCTTCTATCAATAATCAACAGCGGGGTCTGTGTTGGAGATATGCCCAAGAGGCAATAATAAAGTGGGTTATTATCATATCTTCATACTTATGATAAATGTTTACATACCATGCTTTAATTGTATTAACCGGAAACATTAATACTTGTGTGATTTGTAAACTAAAATAAGAGTCCCTAGTAAAGCCTCTTGTTAAACTAGCTTGTTGGTTAATATATGATCATGGTTTCCTGATCATGAACATAGAGATGTTATTAACAACAGGGTCATATCATTAGGAGAATGATGTGATGGACATACTCCTATAGATAAGCGTAGCATAAAGATCAAGTCATTTTAAATAGTTCAATTGCTATATGCTTTCTGATACATAGTAACCTAATTCCTTCGACCATGAGATCATGCATATCACCTTTGCCGGATGGATGCTTTGATGACATCAAACACCACACCGTAACTGGGTGGCTATAAAGGTGGCATTGAGTGTTCGGAAAGTATTGGTTGAAACACATGGATCAAGAGTGGGATTTGTCCATCCATATGACGGATAGATATACTCTGGGCCCTCTCGGTGGAATGTCATCCAATTAGCTTGCAAGCATGTGACTGGGTCACAAGGGATCACATATCACGGGAACGAGAAAAGAGTACTTATCGGTAACGAGGTTGAACTAGGTATGCAGAGATACCGATGATCATAACCTCGGATAAGTAAACTATCGTGAGACAAAGGGAAATTGGTATCGTATGTAAGTGGTTCATTCGATCGCAAAGTAATCATAGAAATATGTGGGAGCCATATGAATTTCCAGATTCCTCTATTGGTTATTGTTCGGAGAAGTGTCTCGATCATGTCCGCATAATTCACGAACCGTAGGGAGACACACTTAAGGATTCGACGTTGTTTGAGTAGTTATGGTATTATGAGAAAGAGACTGAATGTTGTTCGGAGTCTCGGATGGGATCCGGGATATCACGAGGTGATCCGGAATGGTCCGGAGAATAATATTCATATAAGGAAAGTCCCGTTTCAGAGTTGCGGAATGATTCCGGTGTTTTCATCGGGAATGTTCTAGAAGGTTCCGGAATGTCCGGCACTCCGGGGGGGGAGGGTACATGAATGTGTTGTATCAAAGTTGGTATGATTGCATCATGTACTAAGTGTCATCGCTGTCCGAAATAAAGGGTTAATTCAAATCCTAGTTTGAAAAGTCAAACGGCTAGTTTGAAAAGTCAAACTGCCAGTTTTCGGAAAGAGGAGAAGGAGGATTGGTGGAGGCCGAATTGGGGGAGGGTTCCTCCCTTGGCCGGCGCACCACCAAGCCGACTTGGGGAGGGACTCCCCTCCCCTTGGCCGCCGGCCCCTCCCATCTATATAAGGAGGGGCAGGGCTCCCCTCCTAGTACACACAAGTTCCTATCTTCTACCTCCGGTTTAGAGCCGTTTCGGTTTAGAGCTTCTAATTGCTTTAGCCTTCGGTTTAGAGCCTTCTAATTGGTGTGTCTAATTACTAGACCACTAATAGCCTCTCTCATACTCCACCATACTCGCACCGGCTTAAGGCGAAGCCCTGCGGGATCTCCCCTCTACTTCCGGTACCACGCCGTTGTGCTGCCGGAATCGCGAGGAGAGTGCTACAACCTCCGCTGCCTGCTGGAACAAGGGAGAGGAAGGTCTTCGTCGAGTACCGAACGTGTGACCGACTGCGGAAGCGCTGCCGGAACGTGGCGCCGGAAGGATCGTCTACGCGATCTTGAGATCGGAAAGAGTACGACTACATCACCCACGAGAATCTGCTCTCGTTAAACACTTTGGAATCTTCGAGGGTAAGTTATTCCATCGACTCGTTGCTACAATCTAGTAGATAGATCTTGGCTTGTTGGTTTGTATGCGATAGAAATTTTTTGTTTTCCATGCTACGAAACCCTACAGTGGTATCAGAGCCGTGTCTATATGTAGATCTGTTGCACGAGTAGAACACAATGGTCATTGTGGGCGTTGATGCTTTTATTGTCGATTGCTTCTTGTGTACTTTGCATCTTGCGGTATGTTGGGATGAAGCGGCCCGGGCTAACCTTACATGACATCGTTCATGAGACTTGCTCCACGCTTGACATGCAACTTGTATTGCATAAGTGGCTTTGCGGGTGCCTGTTTCTCCTAGCATAGTTAAGATCCAATTTACAACGGGTGATTAACAATACTAGTATCAATGTTGTGGTTCTTGTTCGTAAGTTAGAACGACACTTATTGAAAGCCCCAAACCACGTAAAATATGCAAAGAAAGTAGAGGCGTCTAACTTTGTTTTGCAGGGGCGTGCAGTGATGTGATATGGCCATGATTGTGATTATATATGATGTATGCAATGTTCCTTATTGTAAGTCGGCAACCGGCAGGAGCCATATGGTTGTCTTTAATTTCTGTTAAGACCCGCGTGTCTATTCAAAGTAGTTGTAATAGTTGAAGCCGGAGGACGACAACCATGGAACAGCGTCATTGACCTTGATGCAATGCCGGTGATGATGGAGATCATGTTCGTGCTAGAAGATGGAGATCGGAAGCACAAAGAAGAAAGGCCATATCATATCACATATTATGAATTGCATGTGATGTTAATCCTTTATGCATCTTGTATTGCTTAGTAGATGACGGTAGCATTATAAGATGATCCCTCATGCACATGAATATCAAGTCATAAAGTGTTCACCCTTAGTTAGCACCGTTGCTAAAGCTTGTTGTTTCGAAGCACCACGTGATGATCGGGTGTGTTAGATTCCGCAAGTGTATACAACGTGGGCAAGCCTGATTTGCTCATGCGGAAGCTAAGGTTTGATCTTGACGAGCCTAGCATGTACATACATGGTCTCAGGAACACGGATCACCGAAAGGTAAAGCATGATTCATATAAGAGATATGATGAACATGTTGATTGTTCGCCATTGAAGATATGTCAACTCTCGTGATGATCGGTTTTGATGTGGTGGATTTGGTTCGTGGAATCACTAAAACAATGTGAGGGATATTGTTTTGAGTGGGAGTTCACCTAGATTAATTTAATTATTAATTAGAACTCAATTTATCATAAATTAAATCAAAGTGAATTTGCATAGTTGTTGTAGTCATTGGCATCCGTTTACCACCTTACTCTTAGTTATAATTGAGATGATAGAACTATAGAATTCTGGTTAGTTACTTTACGAACTGGTATCGTATTGTTTTGAAGTGTTAATCTAAAGTTTAAAAGTCCTATTGCAAACTTTCAGTAAGTTCCGGTTACTCCATGAAGTTTAATAATTGGTATTAAAACAAGAGTGACAATTCCAAGTGTTAGTGTATAAGTATCATGTTTGTCTCCATGATTCTTGATATTCAAAGGATTGTCTTAATATCAAGGTTATCTAGGATCTGAAAGAGTTGTTTCAGAAACCATGATGTGTGGAAGATATTGTGATATCTGAAACGAAGTTTTGGTTACAACATGATAGAGTATAATATGGCAAAGTTCATGTTCTCATATTTTGATGAGAATTTGCAAAAGGTTGGAGACACTTGTTGTCCTAATCCTCCAAAAGGTTTTGGATAACAACATTATACTCATAATTCATCGTTATAAGCTAAAAGTAGCTTGATCATGGACGATTCCCTGATAAGGTGAATATTTGATGTAGGTAAAATGTTTACTACACCAAGAGATTACTAAAGAAAGGAATTTGAAAGAACACCAAACATTTGATGATGGTGATCTACTTCAAAGTGCAAGTCCAAAGACATTGGTATTTAACTATACATGTTTTGGACTATGTGTCATATGTATGACTCCACTATTGATGTTGATAGATTCTTTCAAACAGAAAAGGAAATACTGAAAGAGAATCTCATAAATAATTGGCAGAAAAGAAAAAGACTAGAATTGTTCAGTTTATGTATATAGATGATATACATGTTATGGCTATATTCTTTGCTTATTAAACAATGTGGTTCTTAAGTATTTGATACTGAATTTGTTGGTGTGAATCGTCATACGAAACAACAGAATTCATGAAACTACAATGGCCTAAGTAACTAGCAAAAGAATATGTGATGATGTTTATCGAGAACAAATAAAGGGTTATTGTGTTGCTCGTTAAACATCAAAGTTTGCCTTCAAGATTTGTTTTATCAGGTATTATGAGAACAAAAGGGTTGTTCAAATAAATTGCCGTAATCCATAAAAGATGGATGATTCACAAATCTCGTTGGAGAAATCACATCCATAAAACTAGTGCTAAAAATGTCGAAAGACAAATTGATTGAAAGATCACTTAGGAAGTGACATCGCCGTTTAAATTATATTGGAAAGAAAACATGAAGAAACTCCATGTGGATGGAATTTTGGAGTCTTTTGATTTTGATCACATGACGCTTGTAAAACTTTCCTAAGAGATAATTAAAACTTCGTTCATAGGCAAAAAGGGAACGAAAGACTAGCTTATTGGAATTTGTACATATTGTTGTACGAAGTCCATCATGTGTAGTCAAAAAGCGATGGATATCAACTTCATATGCTTTCTCCGAGAATTTGAGTGAATATATGAATATTTACTTAATAAGGATAAAATAAGAAACATTTGAAAAGTTCAAATACTTTCAAGATGAAGTGCAAAATCATTGTAACAATAATATAAATAGTTTATGATAAAGATCATAAAGGAAGATATTTGAGTTACAAAGTTTAGCATAATACCTAAGATTTATGGAATCGTTCCGTGGATTTGCATTTTCCCGAAACACCATAAGAGTATGGAGCGTTCGAGATATGTAATTAAACCTTGTTTGGCATGGTAAGATCGAAGGTGTAATTCATAAAACTGCCATTGTATTTTAAAGATTAAAAGCTTTAGAGATTATCGTTTTTCCACTGACAAGAGCTCCATCATAATCCGTTGAAATGACACCATATGTTATGGTTTGGGATAAAACCCAAGTTGTCCTTTCTTAAACATTGGTTTGCTATGCATAAGAAAGATGTGTGCAACCAAAGACGGATGAACCTGTCTTTGTATAACTGTTGAGTATTCCTCCATAACACCAGAGACAAAAGTGTTTGTCACTTAGAACGTCAAGTTTCTTTGGGAAGGAATTTTTCGTGAAAAGTAAAGTGGGAGGACAATAGAACTTTGATAAGGTTAAAAGAACCTTAGCTATATGATCAAAGTTGCGCAGCGCCGAAAAGTGTTCCGGAGGCAGCAACAATACTCATGGCTCACGTACCTCAAAGGTTGTGGTCATGGAGATCTAAGTTTCTATTGAAACAAGTAGGTCGGATAAACAATCAAATACCAAGATTTGAGGGTTGAATCATTATTTGAGAATAATGAACCGACTACATGCAAAGAAGCGATGATGGGCCCTAACTCCGTCAAATGGCTTGAAGCCATAAAATCTGTGATAGTTCCATACACGAGAAATCAAGTTTTGAATTTGAAGGACCCTCGAGAAAGGTATAAGACCTTACAGTTGTGTTTGGATCTATAAAGAAATAGACATGGATGTTTCACATCTATTAAATAGTCGACATGTTGGGAAAGAGTTCACAACAATGTTCAAAGGGTTGACTATGACAAGATTTGATCTTTCATAGCGATATTTAGTCTAGACGGATAAATGTAGCAACCACTACATATAATTTTGTTATATGGTAGTTGAATAAACAAAACAAGTTCTTCTAAAAGAATCGTTACCTAGGACATGTGCTTAACACGGTCCATAGGGTTTTGTTAATTCAAAGGATGCTAAAAGCATATGCAAACTTCAATGGTTGAAGTGAGCATCGCGGAGTTGGAATCTTCACAATGATGAAATTGTTAAAAGAGTTTAAATTCATCAGAGACAATGAAGATGCTTGCATTTGCAAGAAATTAAGTGGGAGCGCTAAGACATATTTCTAATACATTATGTAGGAGACATATTGTTGATTGGAAGTGATGTATCTTTTTATTAACACAAGATAAGAATTTCATCTCGATGAAAGACTTAGGAAAAACCCAAATATTAGGAATCAATAGACGCTAATATGGTTGTGCCAGAAGTACATAGATAAGATATTGAATGAGTTCAATATAGAAACTACAAGAAAGGTTCTTGTCGCACAGAAAGGATTGAATGAGTTCAATGTTGATGATATATTCAAGTGTATTGACATTTGGTAAAGTGAAACAAATAATCAAGTATAAATTGATACTTGATGTATGAAATCACAAAGGGTATTTATATCAATCATACTGTGATATGTACAATCCAGATATGTCCTATGCTCTAAAAGTTGTGAGCATATACCAGAATGATTCGTAAGATGATCATTGGACAATAGTAAGGATATTCTTATGATCTTTTGGAAGAACTAAGAGTATAATATTTGTAGAAGTGACAAATAGATGGTTAGTTCATTGTAAAAGTACTACATTGATACTAGCTTTGTCACAAAGTACAAATTTAGTTTATCTCAATCTAAACTAAGGGTGGCACAATATAATGGAAAGTGAGTTCCATAATGGATTTGGATGAGTTCCAAAGTTAAGACATTGTGATAGATACTACAACAAAAGGCTAAGTATATGACTGCTATTTTAGCAGCAAAAGAGGGCATTTGTGTCAAGAAGTTTGTTATCAAACTAGGTGTAGTTCAAAGTGGGATAATACTATGAAGATATATTGTGCGACAATATTATCAACATGTTTTAACCCCAAAGAGCTAAAGGTCACACCGAAAGACCAAATTTATACAAAGCCATCTCATTAGAGAATGAGTGATGCGTAGAGACGCAAAGACATGCAATTACACACGGACCTGGAAGTGTCAGATCCGGAGATCAGTTGACCACTAGAAATCGTGTACATACAACACCGGAAAGCCATAGGTGTTGAATACACAAAGGTTTGAAACTAGATTATTGACTCTAGTGCAAGTGGGAGACTGTTGGAGATATGCCCAAGAGGCAATAATAAAGTGGGTTATTATCATATCCTCATACTTATGATAAATGTTTACATACCATGCTATAATTGTATTAACCGGAAACATTAATACTTGTGTGATTTGTAAACTAAAATAAGAGTCCCTAGTAAAGCCTCTTGTTAAACTAGCTTGTTGGTTAATATATGATCATGGTTTCCTGATCATGAACATAGAGATGTTATTAACAACAGGGTCATATCATTAGGAGAATGATGTGATGGACATACTCCTATAGATAAGCGTAGCATAAAGATCAAGTCATTTTAAATAGTTCAATTGCTATATGCTTTCTGATACATAGTAACCTAATTCCTTCGACCATGAGATCATGCATATCACCTTTGCCGGATGGATGCTTTGATGACATCAAACACCACACCGTAACTGGGTGGCTATAAAGGTGGCATTGAGTGTTCGGAAAGTATTGGTTGAAACACATGGATCAAGAGTGGGATTTGTCCATCCATATGACGGATAGATATACTCTGGGCCCTCTTGGTGGAATGTCATCCAATTAGCTTGCAAGCATGTGACTGGGTCACAAGGGATCACATATCACGGGAACGAGAAAAGAGTACTTATCGGTAACGAGGTTGAACTAGGTATGCAGAGATACCGACGATCATAACCTCGGATAAGTAAACTATCGTGAGACAAAGGGAAATTGGTATCGTATGTAAGTGGTTCATTCGATCGCAAAGTAATCGTAGAAATATGTGGGAGCCATATGAATTTCCAGATTCCTCTATTGGTTATTGTTCGGAGAAGTGTCTCGATCATGTCCGCATAATTCACGAACCGTAGGGAGACACACTTAAGGATTCGACGTTGTTTGAGTAGTTATGGTATTATGAGAAAGAGACCGAATGTTGTTCGGAGTCTCAGATGGGATCCGGGATATCACGAGGTGATCCGGAATGGTCCGGAGAATAAGATTCATATAAGGAAAGTCTCGTTTCGTAGTTGCGGAATGATTCCGGTGTTTTCATCGGGAATGTTCTAGAAGGTTCCGGAATGTCCGGCACTCCGGGGGGGAGGGTACATGAATGTGTTGTATCAAAGTTGGTATGATTGCATCATGTACTAAGTGTCATCGCTGTCCGAAATAAAGGGTTAATTCAAATCCTAGTTTGAAAAGTCAAACGACTAGTTTGAAAAGTCAAACTGCCAGTTTTCGGAAAGAGGAGAAGGAGGATTGGTGGAGGCCGAATTGGGGGAGGGTTCCTCCCTTGGCCGGCGCACCACCAAGCCGACTTGGGGAGGGACTCCCCTCCCCTTGGCCGCCGGCCCCTCCCATCTATATAAGGAGGGGCAGAGCTCCCCTCCTAGTACACACAAGTTCCTATCTTCTACCTCCGGTTTAGAGCCGTTTCGGTTTAGAGCTTCTAATTGCTTTAGCCTTCGGTTTAGAGCCTTCTAATTGGTTTAGAGCCTTCTAATTGGTGTGTCTAATTACTAGACCACTAATAGCCTCTCTCATACTCCACCATACTCGCACCGGCTTAAGGCGAAGCCCTGCGGGATCTCCCCTCTACTTCCGGTACCACGTCGTTGTGCTGCCGGAATCGCGAGGAGAGTGCTACAACCTCCGCTGCCTGCTGGAACAAGGGAGAGGAAGGTCTTCGTCGAGTACCGAACGTGTGGCCGACTGCGGAAGCGCTGCCGGAACGTGGCGCCGGAAGGATCGTCTACGCGATCTTGAGATCGGAAAGAGTACGACTACATCACCCACGAGAATCTGCTCTCGTTAAACACTTTGGAATCTTCGAGGGTAAGTTATTCCATCGACTCGTTGCTACAATCTAGTAGATAGATCTTGGCTTGTTGGTTTGTATGCGATAGAAATTTTTTGTTTTCCATGCTACGAAACCCTACAGTCTGGGCACCCATATTGACTCCCACACATTCATCGATGATCATATCGGATGAACCACAATGCCAGGATTCAATCAATCCCATATATATATTCCCTTCGTCTCGCGATATTTTACTTGCCCGAGATTCGATCGTCGGTACCGTCATACCTAGTTCAATCTCGTTCGCAGCAAGTACTTTACTCGTTCCGTAATCCGATATCACTTTGTGATTAACTCCTTAACCACATGCTTGCAAGCGGTGTTGATATCGATTACCGAGTGGGCCCGAAGTATATCTCTCCGACTTGGGAGGGACAAATTCCATCTCGATACATACAACCCAACAGATACTTTCCGATCACCTGAGAGACACCTTTATGATCACCCTCTCATAGGATGACGTTTGATGACCTCAAAGCTTTCTTCCGATACCAGGGAGTTGCATTATCTCATGGTCTAAGGAATACAATATTTGACATAGGAAAAGCTTCGCAAAGATGAACACGATGACACGATCTAATTGCTCTGCTTTGTTTGGGTCTATCCACCATATCATTCTCCCAATGATATGATCTCATTATCAATTGACAACTCATGTCTATGGTTAGGAAACCTTAACCATCATTGATCAATGAGCTAGTTCATAGAGGCGTACTAGGGACACGGTGTTGTTTACAAACCACACAAGTATTTATGTTTCCGCTTAATACAATTCTAGCATGGAATATAAACTTTATCATGAACAAGAATTATAATAATAACATCTTTATTATTGCCTCTAGGGCATAATTCCAACAATTATTCCATCGCTGTATAGGCGTTTGACCACCCACCGGTTTTTCCCACACGTCTTTCACTAAATCAAAAAAACCATCTCTTTCAATCCATCCAAGTTCAAACTTGAAGTTATGTTTGGATCTTTGTGATGGTGTTCCAACAGATAAAAGTAATGGAGCATGGTCCGATAAGGCCTCAATACGCTCTAGAGCCCGAACGGTTACTAATGGGAACTTATCCTCCCAGAGTGTATTCATAAGTACTCTATCTAATTTCTCGTATGTCGGCTCTGGGAGACTATTAGCCCAAGTGAACTGTCTCCCAATCATATTAACCTCTCTCAAATCCAGGCTATCTATGACAACATTGAATAAGAAAGGCCAATGTTCATCAAACCTGCCCCGACTTTTCTCGAGGGAATCTTAGCAGGTTAAAGTCCCCACCTATAAGAATAGGATAAAGGTTATCCTTAGCTAGATTTACCATCTCAAGAAAAAAGTCAGCCTTATAAACATCCTGGACAGCCCCGTAGACAGCGACTAGAGACCATGTGAAATTGCCGGCCTTGTTCCGGATATGGAGTTTAATAAAAAAATCTCCAACCGAACTGGCCAAGACTTCCATAGTCTCATCTCTGACGCCTAACAGGATCCCCCGGATCTACCACGTGGAGGACGTGATACCCATGTAAAGTCCACTCCACCAGATATGTGATTGAGCAGAGCTTGTGAGAAATCACGTCGACCGGTTTCAGAAATACCCAAAAAGTCCAAGTTATGTTCTCTTACACAATCGGCAAAGAATAGATGTTTAGCCAAGTCCCGAAGACCTCTGCTGTTTGAAAACATTCCATTCATTGAGAAACAATAATGCTTTTGGATACACGGGTCCTTTTCTTAGACCTTTGGCTCTTTGATTTACGACCAGAAGCTTTTAGTTCAAAAAGTGAACCCAACTCTGTCTCATCAAAGCCAACCTATGATACTTCACCAACTAAATGAGAGAGCAGTTGACCATCTATTGTGGCATGCAACTCCTCCTCCTCAGCTGATAAAGAATCAGGAATAAAAGAGGCCTTAGGAGTAACCGTCAAACGGTCAACCTCCATATGCCTAAGTACATTACTAGATAAATTAACCTGTTCGACAGAATAACCTAGACTAACACCAACGTTTGCTAGTTTTTTAGTCATTACAGGTGTGGAAAAAGAAAGAAATGAGTTGGAAGACTTCATACCATCAGAATCAAGATTTATTGCCGCCTTCCTGCGCATTGCCTTGACCATCGAGTCCTCATCCGTTACCGTTGCCCCAAGAGCATCGACCCCATGGCGCGAACTACGCCTCGCCGGTGTCTCCTGAACCTGCGTGACCACCTCTAGAGGAACACCCAGCCCCACCTGGGCTAGGTTTCCCCCAGATGATCGCCCCTCCTGGGCAGGATTGGCGCCCTCCCGCAACCCCTCCTGGGCCACGGGTCCGAAGCCCACATCCGGCCCCTTCATGGTCTGGTCCACGTCGGACAGCGGCCCCGCCTGGGCCCCTGGAACAATGTCCGAAGGCGACCTCTCCATAGCCTTACCCTCGACGCCCCACCCCTCCTGGGCAGTGGCGGTTGGGCCCTCGAACGAAGAAGCAGCAGGTCTCCCGCCATGGGCAGCGGCAGTGGGCAGCCCCAACCACTCCGCAGCAGGCGACGACCCCTCCTGGGCCATCGATGCTCCAGCAGCCCGCCATGGCAGCGACAAAACAGCTGGCAGGGAACCCCCCGGAGGCGAAGTTCTCCCAGCCGACATGTTCGCCGCCTGAAGTGCAGCTGAAATCTGAGAAGGAGAAACCCTAGGAGATCCACAAGCCTTCCCGCGAAGAGGAGAGTCCGTTGGAAGAGAGTCTAGAAGTTCCTTTCCACGCGGAGTAGTAGGAGTAGCATTAAATGGAGTCACCGCATAAACTGATCTCGTGACCTGGCGAGTATGAGTAGACGGTGCCCCCTGGTCGGAAGTCTGACCACCAGACTGTCCAACCGGAGCATGAGCAGAAGTGATATCCGTTGGTCCAGAAGTATCCATGGCATCATCACCATTCTTTCCAGATCCATCGTCCTCAGAATCATCCTTACTCTTCCTCCAAAGGGGCGGTGAAAAGTCAGGTTCCGGCACATAATCAGCAGGTTCCAATCTGAAGCGAAGATCATATCCATTCAGATCCACCACAACATCAGATAATAAGAAGAAACCTATAGCATCTTTCTTCTTCTGGAAAACAGAAATATCACACATAGCAACAAGTATACGAACGACACCCCGTCGACGGAGGCTCAGAAGATCCACATCCAAGGTAGTACCCATAAGAGAACCAACAGCCCGAAGACCAAGAAAAGTTCGCAGAGAATGCGGAACCCCCTCAACATGTACCCAGACTTGTTCCAGAATTATCTTGTGCGGAACCTCTTGAGTCCTGTAAACCGAAACAGCAAGTTGTGTCCTACCCAGGGGCATCGAGAACTGGCTGCCATCCACTCGGTCGAGCACCTCAAAAGAAGGAAAGCTTACCAAATAATCATTATTCACATAAGATAGAGCTTCCCACTTCCACTGTGATTGTAACGGGCACCTTCTGGCAATCTGTTAATGTACCACATCAGCTGAGACCGCATCTCCTGTAACTTTGATCAAAGCAATAGGTGTCTGAGTAGTCTCCAAACTTTTACAGACCACACTATCAGGAATTTGTGCAAACAGAGTCTTGTCATGTCCAATCCCAGTCATAAAAGCATTTGGTCTCGACTGTTTCAACACAGGGCACCTCAAGGTTGGATGAGACTTGACACCACAAATATAACAATAATGTATAGCTTTACAATCCTTGGATGCATGAGTGTCCACAGCGCACTTCCAACATCTAACTGGTTTCTTATTCTTCTTTGATACGGGCACAATCTCCGCAACAACAGGTGCATCCACCACAGCAGAATTAAAATGCATCTGATTATCATTGAAATTACCTTGAAACTGGCTAGTAGGTGGGAACGATGGTGAAATTACATTGTTCTGTTAATAGTTATTTTAGTATCAATGTTTTTGTAGTTTAGATGTTTGCATTTCCTTGGGTGGGGGCAGTGAGATGTTATGAACGTTGAGAATTAGCATCAAGGAAATTGCTCATGTTTTGCATGCAGTCCAACTGTGGATCAAGAATGAGTATGAACTACTAGTATACACTGGTAGAAAACACCCCATGCGTCCCGGTTGGTAAGGGCCATTAGTCCCGGTTGCCCAACCGGGACAGGGCAATCGGGACTAAAGCTCTAACCTTTAGTCCCGGTTGCCCCACCAACCGGGACAAATGGGGGCACACGTGGCGGCATCAGAGCGCGAGGGGGGGGGGGTGGAGCATTAGTCCCGGTTCGTAACACGAACCGGGACTAATAACCTACTGCCGCGGCAGAGATTTGGCCCATTTCTCTGCCGCGGCAGAGAATTCATTTTGGCACATTTTGTTGCCGCGGCAGCATTTTCGCCACTTTTTGTGCCGCGGCAGAGAATTCATTTAGGTTGTTTTATTGTTTATTTAGTGTTTTGCACTTATCAACGAAGGAACCTTATATTACACAAGATCATGATGACAACATTATATTCAATACACGGATCGAGTTCATGCACTACATACAAAAGTTGCTATTCGATGCTACCGGCCAATTTCTTGAAAGTTGCTATTTTTACAATTCCTATTGTCTATACACAGACAAGTAGTATTCCTCTTGTGTGTTTAGGACTTCTGCATCCAAGAATCCCGCCAATTCCTCCTGAATTGCTCGTACGCGATCCTTTGGCAGAAGACCGTCCCGTAGACGTTCGATCTGATTTAAAAAAGGAGTAAGCCTATATGAATGAAACTAAACACAATTTGATTGTAATTAAAAACTATAGAAATTGTTTACGTACGTGGAGTTGCTCTAAATTTCTGCCCTTCTCATCGCCCGTCTGCCGGATGAACTCGCATACATAGTATCCACATAGATTGTTACCTGGTCCCTGCGTCAGGCACTTTACGAGAGCAAAGTTCAATCAAAATAATAATCAAGCATGATAATAACTGTATCAAAACTAGAATCAAAGAGATGCGCGGATATAGCTAGTGGTGCTTACATTTAGTGGTTGAAATGTAAGCTCCTCTTTCCAAACACCCCTAGCCTTCTTGGTGAACCGTTTCCAAGCGCTGCCCAGCGTAGAAAACGAATAAAATAAGTTATTAAGTACTTGATATCATAAAATTCACGAATGTTGCCGATATAGTGTCGTAATGATTAGAATTACCGCTGGAGAAGTATCTGCATGTCCTTCCACGTCTCAAGGGGTTTATGTTTCGAGTCCATGACTAGTACACGCCCTTTGTCAAGTTGAATGATTAACAGAATATAGCGGTACCTGCGAATGCAGAACTAATCAATTATATACTTAACATCGAGTAAGCGAAATAGAAAGTGTATACAAGACAATAACACTCACTGGAAGTTGTAAGGAAATAGTATTTCCCTTTTAGTTTCTTGAAACCTTAACGCGTGTACTATAATATCCTCCGTATCCTGGGGGCTTATTTTGAGATTAGCTTCATGAACCCAATATGGGTCAATGAAGCTAATGTCATAGATTTGTCCTCTGCTGCATTCGAGAATCTTCATTCTGCATATTACAGTATGATTATATACATGCAATAAACAAAATAATATAGCTGGAGACTAAATTAATTACAGAATTAGTACTTACAGAAAATAGGCACTGATGATCGATTTGTCCAAGGCGTCTTGATTGAATAATTGAAATAGTTCATCAAATTCAATGGATATCATGTCATCCTTATCTTTCCCATGATGCTTTTTTGTAACCCTCAGTACTATCCAGTTAGCCCCGGCCCTTGTGGCATGCATGTACCAGTTATGCAATCTTCGCATTTTTGTTGGAAGATTGTTTACCTCCTTAGGTTTAACGAGAGGTTTTTCGTACTGGTATTTGTATGCTACTTCACTCACGGGGAAGAACTCTAACTGGGATAAGTACTGGGCAATACTCATACCTTGAGCAGCGGCAGCTTCTCCGTATTGTGCAACTACCTCTGGATCATACTGCTCTTCGGCCCCATATTTGCTCGACCCCACATTGGTTTGAGAAATCACCTTGAGAGGGGCACAAGTCTATTTTGCTTGTTCTCCGAGCTGGGCAACAGATTTCCCGCTTGCATCAGTACTGCTCTTCGAGGCTTTTTGTGCCGCATGTGACTTGAGAATAGAACGCTCATAGTCTGATGACAGCTTTGGCTCGGGTTGATGAAGATTCTTTAGCATTTTCAACACTTTGGCTTTTTCTTCTTTGGTGCTGGGGAACTCTGGCTCTTTCGGCCGCCTCAGCTTAGCGAAAAATGCTGTCGTTTCCGCATCAACGATCGCCGCAGTCTCCTCTTCAGTACAGTCATAAGCTCTCTTGGGAGGAACCGTTGGTACTTTTGGAAGAGGCTCTTGTTTATGTTTCGGCGATCGCTTACGACGCACAGTAGCGTTACGCTTACGCTTTTTATCCTGAGGCGCCGGCGATGGCTCCCGCGGCGATGGCTGCACCGAAGATTGGTGAGGCGACGAAGACGGCTGCCGCGGCGGCGACGACCTCGCTGGAGACGGGTGAGGCGGCGGCGAAGATGGCCTTGGCGTGTGATTTTGAAGCACGATACATTCCTTCGGCCATAGAATGGTGACGTTTTTTGCGTCACCCAGCACAGTCACATCCCCTTCACCAGCAGGGTAGTGAAGATCCAAAACCTCAAAGGTGGGCAAGATTTCATCCACGCCGACAACAGCGTAGCCCTCTGGAACCGGACGACAGTGGTAAGTTGGTGTGGGTCCAATTGGTAAGGCATAGCCGACCGCCACCTTCATTGATATGTTCACAACTTTGACATGTAGCTCGCAGTGTGTCATCTCTGTGATATCATCCACTGGGTAGCCAACAGGAGCCATCGTCGGTGCATCATCGTCATCGCCATTGTCATCACCCGGGACCTCGGTGGAAGCACACTGCTTTTTCGATTATTCGATAGGCCGGTAGCATCGAATGCAGTGTGTTGCTGAGATGGGCCGGTAGTACTTTTCTCTTTAAGTGCGTTAATTTCATCTTGTTGTTGCTTTAATTGTTCTTCAATTAAACGCATTCGCTCTTTCTGACTTTCTGCTTCAACTGTCGCCCTGTCCTTACTCCTCTGACGACTTCTATCAGGATATTTCTTCCTCTCTTCGGGAAACCCAGTCCTCCATGATTGGGAGACTATTGTGCCTCGTGTTCGTCCATCATGTTCCTTATTTCCAAGGGCGAGTGTGAGCTCATCATTCTCTCTATCGGGAATGAAGTCCCCATCTTTAACAGCCTTTACTGCTTTTCTGATCCTCTCGATTGGCAAGGGGTCTTCTTTATGTCGTATGTTATATATACACCTCCCTTCCGAGTCCAACGTGCCCCCATGCCCGTAAAACCAATTCCTTGCACGTTCTACCCAATCGTCTGTCTCTAGGGTGATCTTTTTATCACGCAGTTCCTGCTCAAGTTTCTCCCACTTAGGAATGCCAACCCTGTAGCCACCTTGCCCCATAGTATGGTGATACTTCTTTTTAGCAGCATTCAACTTATTTGTTTCAGACATTTTCTTAGCCTTTTCTGATTTCTTGTATTCCACAAACTCAGCCCAGAATGGTTTTATCTTCTCAAACTGAATATTCTTGAAATCGGGAGTCTTCTTTTTCACGACATAGTCAAGGTGCAATCTTTTCTTCCAGTTGGTGAAACACTGGGCCATCTTCTTCAAAGCCCACTCCCTGACCTTAGCCTCCATGGCTCTCCCATGTTGTAAGGCGTCCTCAACTGGATCCTCCGCATTTGGATCCAACTCTATCTTCGGTAGTTTGAAATTAACCATGAGCCTCTTCCACAGTAAATCTTTGGCGTGGTTAGGGAAAAATAAACATGTTCCCTCTTCATCCGCATTACCAGGCCTATTCCAATTTCTAATGGTGATCGGGATTAAGTCCCTAACGATTACTCCGCATTGTGCCACAAATTTGGTTGCGACAACTTCGGGAGCTGTCGGTTTGCCGTCTTCAGCGACATCTTCGATCTTGAACCTCTCATGGTATTGCAACTTTTTGGTTGGGCCTCGTCTGCTCTTTTCAGTAGATTTCTGCGATCCGGAGGGCTAAAAGAAGAAAGATCGTCGTTACTATTTCTATATAGATAGCAGATGATTAATTAATGAATTGATTTATATTACATGCACCTCGCCGGAGCGGTCGTCTTCTCGATTACACAAGGCATCGCCTTCTCCCTCGCGAAAGGCAACACCTTCAACCTCAAACAAGTTGTCTATTCCGGTAAAAAGAGGATCACCCTCACCGGAGTTGTTCAGAAACGTTGATACGTCTAAATTATCTTCCCCATGGATCACACCTTGGATCAACTCTTCCTTTTCTTCGTCTCTGACGTGTGGGTCCATATTTTCTGCATAGGTGGAAAAACGAATAAGTCAAAGCGGCTAAAGGAGAAAGTTAAGGAGAAACCCTAATATATACATACACAATAATAAAAATGAAGAGAAACCCTAAACCCTAAACCTAGCTACAAAAAGGAAACTGTGTAGTAGATAGGTAACTCTAGCTAAAATCAACTAAAATCAATATTCCGGAGTTCCGAGGGGTGTAAAACCTAGTTCGGAGAAACCTCGGATGCATATGAGAGGGGAACATGAGTATAAGGCTACAAAAGGGAAACTATCCAGCAGATAGGTAACACTAGATACTAACAAAATACCATATTGGAATCGATTTAAGAGGGTTCAGAATGCCCTGGCGAAGGCACATCGTCGAACCCACATGCACCTAAGGGGTATTAATGATTCCTTATCTAACCATAGTGACTGACAATGTGAATCGGGTCTGGGGCTATCCAAAGTGACTGACCAGTGGGGCCGTAGACCAATAATACCAAACTAATTAATAAACCTAATAATACCTAACTAATAATAAACCTAATAATCGAAACACCGAAAAGAAAGGGAAACAATCAACACATGGCATCGATGCAATGCTCAAGCAAGTATGATGATATGACAAGTTAATTTGCATTGGAATGTAACCCTAAGACATGCTCGACGATTTAATCGGGGTTCCGACGGGTGAAAACCCTAACTCGGGGAAACTCCGGAACATATGAGAGGGGTGCATTTGTTCTTCTAATTATACTTGTCATTTAAATTGTTGAACAATGCATGATTATAGGTTAAATAGATAGGTTTCATTTTTCTGAACAATTTGATATATTATTTGTATTTTTCTGACTTATAAATAAAAAGATATCGAATTTACAAGTTTATATCAATTTTTGGAATTATTAAATCATTTAAAATTGAATTACTGTGTCAATATGACATCAGCAAAGGGTTGGTTTTTTTTTACCAAGACAGAACCTAGCCACTGTCACTGAGTGCTAGGCCCTAGGCCACATCAGCAAGCCACCGTGGTGGTCAAAGGTCAGCGGGCCCGTGGGCCACGTAAGCGTGACGCCGCGGCTCGCCAGCGCCGCCCGCACCTACTGATCGCCAGCGCCGCCCGCGCCGCCGCGCCTACTCGCCAGCACCGCCCGCGGCTCGCCAGCTCGCTGCCCCGGCCCCCGTATCCGCCCCGTAGCCCGCGCGCCGACGGCGACGACAACGTGGCCCCATAGCCGCCCCGAACCCCGTAACCCGCGTATCGGAGAGGGGCATACATGTTGGCGGCGATGACGCGCGGCGGCGGTTGGAGGTGTTGGCGCGCGCGGCTGGAGGGATGACGAAGAGTCGACGGAGGTGCTGGCGATTCACACGGGGAGGAGCGCAAGGCGGTCGAGGTTGAGCGCGCGACGGCCAAAGAGCCGACGGAGACGAAGGTGGAGGCGGCGGCGTCGATGAAAGCAGAGGAAGAAGCAGAGAAGTGAGATGGGGAAGAAGAAGAGAAGGCGCGCGCAGTTATAACCAAAGGACCTTTAGTCCCGGTTGGTGGCTCCAACCGGGACTAAAGGGTCATACGTCCCGGTTGGTGCCACCAACCGGGACGTATAGTCCAATTTTCAGCAGCTGAAGTGGCGCACGCGCAGGGGGCTCTTTAGTCCCGGTTGGTGGCTCCAACCGGGACGTATTCCCCTGTTTTCAATTTTTTTCAGTTATTTTCTCTCTGTTTCCGCCTTATTTTTTATTTTGGGGTTTAAATTTGTAATGTTTTTTAAATGATAATTACTTTGGAATTTAGAAAAACTTTAAAACATAAAAAGTGTTTGAATTTGAATAACTAATTCGAAACCATTTTCTGTTTTGAAAAATAATTAATGTAACCATTTAAACTATGAACCATTTAAAATTAATAATGAAATAACTTATATTTTTTAAATATTAATTTGGAATTTAGAAAACTTTAAACATAAAAAGTGTATGGATTTGAATAAATAATCCAAAACCAATTTCTATTTTTAAAAAATAATTAATGTAACCATTTAAAATAAATAATGAAATAACTTATATTTTTTAAATATTAATTTGGAATTTAGAAAAACTTTAATCATAAAAAGTGTATGGATTTGAATAAATAATCCAAAACCATTTTCTATTTTTAAAAAATAATTAATGTAACCATTTAAAATTAAAAATGAATTAACTTATATTTTTTAAATATTAATTTGGAATTTAGAAAAACTTTAAACATAAAAAGTGTATGGATTTGAATAAATAATCCAAAACCAATTTCTATTTTTAAAAAATAATTAAGGTAACCATTTAAAATTAAAAATGAATTAACATATATTTTTTAAATACTAATTTGGAATTTAGAAAAACTTTAAACATAAAAAGTGTTTGGATTTGAATAAATAATTCAAAACCATTTTCTATTTTTTAAAAATAATTAATGTAACCGTTTAAAATATGAACCATTTACAATTAAAAATGAATTAACTTATAAGTAATTCAAAACCATTTTCTGTTTTTAATGGGCGGAAAAAAGAGGACGGAAAATAATGGGCGGAAATAAAATTTGATTAGGATAGAACTGGAATTAAAGTACATAACACAACTAACACAAAGTTACATAGAAGAACTGAAAATTAAGATACATGGCTAGATTAAGCCACAATCGGCCGAACTTGTTTTGCAATGTTGGAATAATTCAGTCATGCTCCTGCCTACACCTGTAATACTCGCCACTGTAGTCGTCGTACTCACCGCTGCCGTCGTCGCTATCGTCGTCGGGGTCGCCGTAGTTGAACCTTGAAGGTTGAGTACGAGTGGGCTGGACTTGAGGGTAGCGCAGGCGGGGGCTAGAGTCGGCGGCCGTGTCGTAGGCCATGACGCTCTGGAGAGTCCGGCCGCGCCACCACTGCCGCCGGCCGGCCTCGTTGAAGTTCGGAGGAGGTGGGCCCTCCTCCTCGTGCCTGGCGAGTGCCCTCTCACGCCGATCCACTAAGAAGGCTTCCCAAGTTGGGAAATAGTCGGGATGACATCTGGGATTCCTCCGCTGCTCCGGAGTGAGCTCGAAGTAGTAGTGGTTCGTGATGGCCATCCGACGCGCCACACCTAGAGGGACAGGAGGAACCGGCACGCCTCCGGCGCTCAGCATCCACCCGACGGGGACACAGTAGCCTGGCGGGCAGGGGTAGTTCGAGGCGCAAAGCGCCTCCGCCTCCCTGGGAGTTAGTGCTACAGTGGAAGCCATGGGAAAGAGTGATGAGGTTGCAGATATGAGTCTAGAGATGTGCAATGACAATGGAGGCCAACCCTACATATATATATAGTGAAGAACTGGCGGGAAAAAATGCCGGGAAGAAAAATGGCGGAAAAAATGGCGGGAAAAATGGCGTGTCGACATTATGTCGTGCCGAGTGTACCTTGTCCCGGATGGTGTCACCAACCGGGACTAAAGATGAAAAATGGCGCGTCCACACACATGCATAATATGGCGCGTCCACACACATGCATAATAATAGGGGACGAGCATCGTTAGAACTTGCATTGGATCTCTGAAGAAACCACATATTGTGAGTCTAAAAATGATTTTTTCAAAAAATCACGGGCGATAGATCATGTACCTGTAGTAGAAACCGGACCCACTTCCTACCGAGTCGGCAGACATTTGTCCTTTTTACCCGGGATGGACGAAAAGGTTTGAGATGTACCGGTTGGGAGATAGTCCATGTAAGGTGGTCTAGTATTTTAGGAAAATGGGACGGTAGCATTCTGAAACGGCATTTTGGTGGTTACTTCACAAAACGACCCGTTTTTTGCGCTCGGAAAATGGAAAAGGTCTTTTCCGTGCGACAAAAAGGAAAACTTCCTCCTGCAACATTGTTCTCCATACCAATGTCCACACACATGCATAATATGGGCACAACATCACAAACTATGCCGTGATTCAGCACATAACATCGGTCATTTGGACCGAAAGCCATGAAACCTCGAACATGATAGGTCATTTTGTGAAGGTTTTTTCGAAACATGATCAATATACCAAGTCTGGTATTTTTCCTTTCAACTATGTAACAAAATATGACACCACGCGAAGGATTTTCATTGTTCGGATTTTTTTTGAATTTATTATGCCCGTTTTGAATTATCTGAATTTCTAACTATGGACTACCACGCGAAGGATTTTCATTGTTCGGCAGCATTTAGTCCCGGATGTAGTCACAAACCGGGACTAAAAATATTTTCCGCCATTTCCCACCTCTTCCCGCCCAGTTTTCCCACCCTTTCCTTTCTACTAGAGCTTTTAGTCCCGGATGTAGTCACTAACCGGGACTAAAGATATTTCCCGCCATTTCCCAAAGCTTCACGCCAAGTTTTCCCGCCCTTTCCCTCTATATTTAGGGTGATCGTGTCATGGCTATCCACACATCCACACCTTCCTCTCTTAGAACAATGGACAACGCCTACTGGGCCATTCTGACCCTCGAGGAGACCGAGGCGCTGTGCGCCTCCAACTACCCTTGTCCGCCAGGCTACCGGCCGCCCGCCGGCTGGATGCTGAGCGCTGGAGGGGTTCCTATCCCTCCTGTCCCTCAAGGTTCCGCACGCCAGGCGTCCATCACAAACCACTTCTACCACGAGCTCACGCCGGAGCAGCGGATGGATCCCCAGTGGGATCCCGACAACTACGACACCTGGAATGCCTTCTTCGCTAATAGGCGGGAAAGGGAGCTCGCCAGGTACGAGGGTGATGGCCCGCTACCAGTGAACCACAACGAAGCCGGCCGTCGTCTGTGGTGGGCGAACCGTACTATCATCGGAGTGATGCGCTACATCGCCGGGGGAGACCATCCTCGCCTACGGTGCCCACGAGTCCACCCGCCACAGGCCCCACACTGTCCCGGCGGTAGCGGCATCGTCTTCCAGGAGACCCCTCTCCCACCTGCCGTGAATCCGAGGCTGGAATGGCCCCTGGTATATGCCATGGATGGGCTGAGGATCCCCGGAGTGGCAGGTGACGATGACGATGATGATGACGACGACGATGAAGACCCTGAAGCTGCGTACTATAGGACTAGGCATGATTATGACTAAAGGGGGCGGCTTTAGTCCTGAGTGTTAGCTAGTCCCGGTTTGTTCCGGTTTTTAATATTAATAAATGTCTTGAGTGTTACCTAATAAATAGAGGGAAATGCCTATATAAAGAGAGGGTTCATCTTTAGTCCCGGTTGGAGAAACCAACCGCGACTGAAGGGATTGCGGCAGACTGGGCCAGGCAACACTAATAATAGGGGTGAGTGTCTACATTATGTCGTGCGGCTTGTACCTTATCCCAGATGGTGTCACCAACCAGTACTAAAGATGAACCTTTAGTCCCGGTTGGAGACACCAACCAGGACTAAAGATGAGTCAGCACTAATAATAGGGGTGAGTGTCGACATTATGTCGTGAGTGTCGACATTATGCCGAGCTGCTTGTACTATAAATAGGCATCCTTGTGAGTCCAGTCCTCCAGCCAGTTTGAGGCATCTCCAAGATGGTTTTAGAGAGCAGGGACACCACTACGGCCAGTTTCAGGGAGATGCCGACGGAGCCCAGTCCTCGGCATCTCCGAGAAACTGGTCATAGAGGCACTCCCTAATATGTGAAATTAGTTAGCTCCTAGGCGTATTGATCTAGTTAGAGAAGTTACAAGATGCAAGATGGTTTTCGAGAGCAGGGACACCACTACAGCCCGTTTCAGGGAGATGCCGACGGAGCCCAGTCCTCCGGCATCTCCAAGAAACTGGTCATAGAGGCACTCCCTAATATGTGAAATTAGTTAGCTCCGAGGCGTATTGATCTAGTTAGTGAAGTTACAAGCTGCAAGATGGTTTTCGAGAGCAGGGACACCACTGCGGCCAGTTTCAGGGAGATGCCGACGGAGCCCAGTCCTCCGGCATCTCCGATAAACTGGTCATAGAGGCACTCCCTAATATGTGAAATTAATATTAAAAACTGAGACTACAAAACCGGGACTAAAGGCCACAAACCGCGAAAGATATCCTTCGGTCAAGCCACAAACCGCGAAAGACATGAAATAGAGTTACATAATATGAGCATGAACTTCTTGGCATATGTCATTCCTTATGACCGCTTCAGACGTAACCATGGAGCATCTTCTTTACATAACGAAATGCTTGGGTCAGTTTTCACTGTGAAGGGCGGAATTTCATCAAACTTATTATAATCTTCTGACATGTCTGTCTTTTCCTCGATTCCCACGATGTTTCTTTTCCCTGAAAGAACTATGTGACGCTTTGGCTCATCATATGATGTATTTGTTTGCATATTTTTTCTTTTTTTTCGGTCTGGAGGACATGTCCTTCACATAGAAAACCTGAGACACATCATTGACTAGGATGAATGGTTCATCTCTATAACCAAGATTGTTGAGATCCACTGTTGTCATTCCGTACTGAAGGGGATATGCCCTGAGAGGCAATAATAAAGTGTTTATTATGTGTATTCCAAGTATATGATAGATGTTTATTTTGCATGCTATAATTGTATTAATACGGAAACGTTAATACATGTGTGTTTAATAAACAAACAGAAAGTTCCTAGTTATGCCTCTCTCATAAACTAGCTCGTTGATTAACAAGATGATCAAGGTTTCCTGATCATGGACATTGGATGTTGTTAATAACGGGATCACAACATTAGTGTAATGGTGTGATGAACATTCATACGAAGTATAGCATTACGATCAAAGTCATTGAGTTTATATTGCTATAACAACTTACGAAGTGATCCTAATCCTTAGACCATGAGATCATGTCAATCACTAACACCGGAAGAGTTTCTTGATAACATCAAACGTCACACCGTAACAGGGTGATTATAAAGATGGATTCAGAACTAATAAAGTGTTATGTTGAGGCTCATGGATCGAGAGTGGAATTTGTTCATCCCGATGACGGATAGATATACTCTAGGCCCTCTCGGTGATATCACATTGATTAGCTTGCAAGCAAGTGATTTGATCACTAGAATGTTATATCACAGGAACGAGAAAAGAGTGCATGTCGGTAATGAGATCAAACTAGGTATGGAGATACCGATGATCGAATCTCGGACATGTAATATATCGTGAAACAAAGGGATTAAGATACTAGCGTAAAAGGTTCCGACGATCACAAGAAAGTCATCGTTGAATGTGTGGGAGTCAGTATGGGTCTCCAGATCCCGCTTCTGATTATTGATCCGAGAGGGGTCTCGATCATGTCCGCATTATTCACGAACCGTAGGGTGACACACTTAAGAGACACCGACATCCAATTGGAGCAAATGTTTCATGCCGAATGAATGAACAAGCGCAGGAATTTATTTCACTAGATACCGAAACAGGTTTTCGGGTGAAATTGCATAAAGTGGTTATGCATGTGAAATAGAATTCTAGCAAGGGGTTATTTGTGAATGTTGGTCATTAAAGTAATTGACAAAATTCTGAATAAAATAAAAGAGTTTTATTTAATGAGAGTTTGCATTAAATTTGGTGGAAATTTAATGGGAATTTGAGTGGACTTTTGAGTGGAGGGATTTTAAAGGGCATTTTGTGAGTGGAGTGTCCACCCACATGAATGAAGGAGGGGAGGGGGCAGCCCCCATGGCCGGCGGCCACCCCCTTGGGTGCCCCCCTCCTCCTATAAAAGGAGCCCCCCTCCTCACTTGTCTCACACACCTCCTCGTGAAGGATCTCTCTCCCCCTCTAGAATTTATCCCCCATGGTCTCGGGCTAGCAAGATACATGTTCCCGGTGGCTATTCCTCAAGAAAGAGTTGTGCTTCCGCTGCATCGCTGGAGCGAGGAGGCGGAGGTTGCTCGGTGCCTCGAACGTGTGTGCGAGCACGGATGCGCTACTGATTTGCGGCGTTAGGACTTCCTCTCGATCTTGAGATCGGCAAGAGATCGTCTACATCAACCACGAGTTGAACTCGTTAAGCTTTGTCGGTCTTCAAGGGTATGTTCTCTACGGATATACATCCGCCCGTTGTTTGTATCTAGTAGATAGATCTTGGTATATAGTTCACATCATAGGGAAAATTTTGTTTTCTATGCTGCGAACCCTACAGTAGTATCAGAGCCGGATCTATGCGTAGATACTTTACACGGGTAGTACACATATGAGTATGTGGGCGATGATGATCATGTTGTTGCTCCTTTGTTGTAATTTTGGATATTGGTGGCATAGTGGGATGAAGCGGCCCGGACAAACTTTACATGTCCTCGCACATGAGACCTGTTCCACGCTTGACATGCAACTAGTTTGCATAAGTGGCTAGCGGGTGTCTGTCTCTCCTACTATAGTCAATATCTATTTTGCAAGCGAGTTGTCAACAATTTGATTATCCTCGTTGTGGTTCATGTTCGTAGGTAAGAACGGTTCTATCTCGAAAGCCCTAAGCCACGTAAAACTTGCAATGGATAAATTAGAGGCGTCTAGTTTAGATTGTTGCTGGGCTAGTGTTATGATATGGTAGTGTTGTAAGTAGAAGTATGAGATGATACTCTTACAACACACATAGCGTGTAAAATCCATAGACCTTGGATTTACACATATAGGTATGATAGTGATCATACCACGATGCACATGATAGAGATCATCTGCGGGAACCATATAATTTCACTAATAAACATATGATGTTTGATAGCATCTTATATTGCTTGTTTAGCGCTTTGTTAGCATAATAAGATGATCCCTCATTTAAATATCAAGATAAGAATGTGTTCTTCCTTTAGTATGCACCGATTATGTTTTCGTCGCTCCAAGACATCACGTGATGATCGGGTGTTCTTGGATCCACGACCATATTTCGGGTGTAAAACAGTTACACACGCGAATACTAAGGTTCTAACTTGGCGAGCCTAGCATGTACAGACATGGCCTCGGAACACGGACCGAAAGGTTAAGCATGATTCATATAGTTGATATGATGCCCATTTGATGCTCGCCTTTGAATCTATACCGACTCACGTGATGATCGGACTTGGTGTAGTGGATTTGGTTCATGTAATCACCAAAAAGGCACGAGGGATGTCATTTTTGAGTGGGAGTTCATTCGTAATATAGATTAGTTGAACTCAATCTATCATACACTTAGTCTAAACTTTACAAATTCTGTTGTAGATGGCACCACCTGCTTTTAATTTCAATGTGTTCATGAAGAAAGAGAAACTAGCAACGAACGGTAGCAACTTTACCGAATGGGCCATGAATTTGAGGATTCTCCTCTCTTCTGGACAAAAGCAATATGTGCTAGAAGCGCCGTTAGGCCCCCCACCTTTTGATGATGCCCCTGACGAGGAGAAGAATGTCTACCAGACTCGTCAGGAGGACCACAACTTAGTTCATTGCGGCATATTGTATGGGCTAGAGCCGGAACTTCGAAAGCGTTTCGAAAACGGCAATGCATTTGATACAATGGGTGAGTTGAAAATGATTTTCGACACACATTCTGCTGTAGAGAGCTACAACGCTTCAGAAAAGTTCTTTAGCTGCATGATGGAAGAGCACAACTCCGTTAGTGGGCATGTACTCAAGATGTCGGGTTACGCCGATAAGCTTGTGTCCTTGGGAATATCGATTCCCATTGACTTAGGCATCCATCGTGTTCTGCAGTCTCTGCCACCTAGCTATAAGAGCTTCGTGATGAACTATAATATGCAAGGCATGAAGAAGTATCTCCCTGAGCTTCTGTCAATGCTTAAAACTGCAGAAGTGGAAATCAAAAAGGAACATCAAGTGTTGATGATCAATAGAAACACTGGTTTCAAGAAAGACAAGAAGGGAAAACGGAAGGTAAGTAAGGGCGGCAAGCCTGTTGCCGCGCCTGAAAAGAAACCCCGAGTTGGACCTAAGTCTGATTCCGAGTGCTACTATTGTAAGGGGACTGGCCACTGGAAGCGCAACTGCCCCAAGTATCTGGCAGACAAGAAGGCCGGCAAGGCAAACAAAGGTATATATGATATACATGTTATTGATGTGTACTTGACTAGTGCTCGCAGTAGCACCTGGGTATTTGATACCGGTTCAGTTGCTAATATTTGTAACTCGAATCAAGGGCTGCGGAACAAGCGACTGCTAGCAAGGGGTGAGGTCAATATGCGTGTCGGCAATGGATCAAGCGTTCATGTGATCGCCGTCGGAACGCTGCCTCTCCACTTGCCATCGGGATTAGTTATAAACTTGAATAAATGTTATCTGGTGTCTGCACTGAGCATGAACATTGTATCTGGATCGTGTTTGATGCGAAGTGGTTATTCATTTAAATCCGAGAACAATGGTTGTTCCATTTATATGAATGAAATCTTTTATGGTCATGCATCGATGATGAATGGTTTATTTCTATTAGATCTCGATGATAATGTTACACATATTCATAATGTTGATGCTAAAAGGATTAAACTTAATGATGATATATCCGCATATATGTGGAACTGCCGTCTAGGTCATATTGGCGTTAAACGCATGAAGAAGCTCCATTCGGATGGACTTTTGGAACCACTTGATTATGAATCATTTGATACATGTGAGCCATGCCTTATGGGCAAGATGACTAGAACGCCGTTTTCCGGTTCAATGGAACGGGCGACAGATTTATTGGAAATCATACATTCTGATGTATGTGGTCCAATGAGTGTGTCGGCGCGAAGTGGATATCGTTATTTTGATACTTTCACGGATGATTTGAGTAGATACGATTATATCTACTTGATGAAACACAAGTCTGAAACCTTTGAAAAGTTCAAGGAATTTCAGAATGAAGTGGAAAATCATCGTAATAGAAAGATCAAATTTCTACGGTCCGACCGTGGAGGTGAGTATCTAAGTTACGAGTTTAGCACTCACATGAAAGAGTGTGGAATTGTTTCACAACTCACACCTGCCGGAACACCACAGCGAAATGGTGTGTCGGAACGTCGTAATCGTACTTTATTAGATATGGTTCGATCTATGATGTCTCTGACGGACTTGCCGTTGTCATTTTGGGGTTATGCACTAGAAACTGCTGCATTCACTTTAAATCGGGCACCATCTAAATCCGTTGAGAAGACACCGTATGAATTGTGGTTTGGAAACAAACCTAAGCTGTCATTTCTTAAAGTTTGGGGATGCGATGTTTATGTGAAGAAACTTCAACCGGATAAACTCGAACCCAAAGCGGAAAAAATGTGTCTTCATAGGATACCCTAAAGAAACTATTGGGTATTCCTTCTATCACAGATCCGAGGGCAAGGTTTTTGTTGCCAAGAATGGATCCTTTCTAGAGAAAGAGTTTCTCGCGAAAGGTGTGAGTAGTCGGAAGGTAGAACTCGAAGAGGTTGTGGAACCTTCTCTTCAAAGTATGGCGAGTAGCGCAGCGCCGGAAGTTGTTCCGGAGTTGGCTCCACCTGTTAAAGAGGGAACTAATGATAATGATCATGAAACTCCGAAAGAGAGTACTACCGAACCTCGCAGGTCAAACAGGACGCGTGCAGCTCCCGAGCTGTACGGAAATCCTGTCATGAATTTCATGGTTGATGAAAATGATGACCCTGCGACGTATGAAGAAGCGATGATGAGCCCGGATTCCAACAAATGGTTAGAAGCCATGAAATCCGAGATGGAATCCATGTATGAAAATCAAGTTTGGAACTTGGTGGAATTACCTCACGACCGAAAGGCCGTGGAGAACAAATGGATTTTCAAAAGAAAAACTGATGCTGATGGTAATGTGACCGTCTATAAAGCTCGACTTGTCGCAAAGGGGTTTCGACAAATTCAAGGAGTTGACTATGATGAGACTTTCTCTCCCGTAGCGATGCTAAAGTCAATTAGGATTATGTTAGCAATTGCTTCATATTTCGATTATGAGATATGGCAGATGGATGTCAAAACCGCGTTTCTCAATGGTAATATTGAAGAAGAGTTGTATATGATACAACCAAAGGGTTTTGTCGATCCTAAGGATGCTAACAAGGTGTGCAAGCTTCAGCGATCCATCTATGGATTGAAGCAAGCATCATGAAGTTGGAATCTCCGCTTTGATGAGATGATCAAAGAGTTTGGATTTGTCCAAACTTATGGAGAAGCTTGTATTTACAAGAAAGTGAGTGGGAGCAATGTGGCATTTCTGATATTATATGTGGATGACATATTATTGATCGGAAATGATATAGATCTTTTAAACAATGTTAAAAGTTATCTAAACAGCAAATTTTCAATGAAGGACCTAGGTGAAGCGTCATACATATTAGGCATAAAGATCTATAGAGATAGATCTAGGCGCCTAATAGGGCTATCGCAAAGTACATGCCTTGATAAGATTTTAAAGAAGTTTAAAATGGACGGAAGTAAGAAGGGGTTCTTACCTATGTTGCAAGGCAAGACATTGAGTAAGACTCAAAGTCCGGCTTCGGCGGAAGAAAGAGAGATAATGGACAAAGTCCCCTATGCTTCAGCCATAGGCTCTATAATGCACGCCATGCTATGTACAAGACCGGATGTGGCACATGCTATTAGTTTGAATAGTAGGTACCAATCGGATCCAGGTTCAGAACACTGGATAATGGTCAAGAATATCCTTAAGTACTTACGAAGAACTAAGGATATGTTTCTTGTATACGGAGGTGAAGAAGAGCTCGTCGCTAAGTGTTATGTCGACGCTAGCTTTGACACCAATCCGGATGACTCTAAGTCTCAATCCGGATACGTATTTCTCATGAATGGCGGAGCGGTTAGTTGGAGGAGCTCCAAACAACCTGTGGTAGCGGGATCAACAACAGAGGCCGAATATGTTGCTGCTTCAGAAGCGGCTCAGGAAGCAGTTTGGATGAAGGAGTTCATATCCGAACTAGGAGTGGTGGCAAACGCGTTGGACCCAATGGTGATCTATTGTGACAACAATGGTGCCATTGCCAATGCCAAAGAGCCAAGGTCTCACAAGCATTCCAAGCATATTAAGCGCCGGTTTCACTCCATCCGCGAGCATGTCAAGGATGGAGATATAAAGATTTGTAAAGTACATACGGATCTCAATGTAGCAGATCCGTTGACTAAAACTCTCCCTAGAGCAAAACATGATCAACACCAGAACTCAATGGGTGTTAGATTTATCACTATGTAACTAGATTATTGTCTCTAGTGCAAGTGGGAGACTGAAGGGAATATGCCCTGAGAGGCAATAATAAAGTGTTTATTATGTGTATTCCAAGTATATGATAGATGTTTATTTTGCATGCTATAATTGTATTAATACGGAAACGTTAATACATGTGTGTTTAATAAACAAACAGAAAGTTCCTAGTTATGCCTCTCTCATAAACTAGCTCGTTGATTAACAAGATGATCAAGGTTTCCTGATCATGGACATTGGATGTTGTTAATAACAGGATCACAACATTAGTGTAATGGTGTGATGAACATTCATACGAAGTATAGCATTACGATCAAAGTCATTGAGTTTTTATTGCTATAACAACTTACGAAGTGATCCTAATCCTTAGACCATGAGATCATGCCAATCACTAACACCGGAAGAGTTTCTTGATAACATCAAACGTCACACCGTAACAGGGTGATTATAAAGATGGATTCAGAACTAATAAAGTGTTATGTTGAGGCTCATGGATCGAGAGTGGAATTTGTTCATCCCGATGACGGATAGATATACTCTGGGCCCTCTCGGTGATATCACATTGATTAGCTTGCAAGCAAGTGATTTGATCACTAGAATGTTATATCACAGGAACGAGAAAAGAGTGCATGTCGGTAATGAGATCAAACTAGGTATGGAGATACCGATGATCGAATCTCGGACATGTAATATATCGTGAAACAAAGGGATTAAGATACTAGCGTAAAAGGTTCCGACGATCACAAGAAAGTCATCGTTGAATGTGTGGGAGTCAGTATGGGTCTCCAGATCCCGCTTCTGATTATTGATCCGAGAGGGGTCTCGATCATGTCCGCATTATTCACGAACCGTAGGGTGACACACTTAAGAGACACCGACATCCAATTGGAGCAAATGTTTCATGCCGAATGAATGAACAAGCGCAGGAATTTATTTCACTAGATACCGAAACAGGTTTTCGGGTGAAATTGCATAAAGTGGTTATGCATGTGAAATAGAATTCTAGCAAGGGGTTATTTGTGAATGTTTGTCATTAAAGTAATTGACAAAATTCTGAATAAAATAAAAGAGTTTTATTTAATGAGAGTTTGCATTAAATTTGGTGGAAATTTAATGGGAATTTGAGTGGACTTTTGAGTGGAGGGATTTTAAAGGGCATTTTGTGAGTGGAGTGTCCACCCACATGAATGAAGGAGGGGAGGGGGCAGCCCCCATGGCCGGCGGCCACCCCCTTGGGTGCCCCCCTCCTCCTATAAAATGAGCCCCCCTCCTCACTTGTCTCACACACCTCCTCGTGAAGGATCTCTCTCCCCCTCTAGAATTTATTCCCCCATGGTCTCGGACTAGCGAGATACATGTTCCCGGTGGCTATTCGGCAAGAAAGAGTTGTGCTTCCGCTGCATCGCTGGAGCGAGGAGGCGGAGGTTGCTCGGTGCCTCGAACATGTGTGCGAGCACGGATGCGCTGCTGATTTGCGGCGCTAGGACTTCCTCTCGATCTTGAGATCGGCAAGAGATCGTCTACATCAACCACGAGTTGAACTCGTTAAGCTTTGTTGGTCTTCAAGGGTATGTTCTCTACGGATATACATCCGCCCGTTGTTTGTATCTAGTAGATAGATCTTGGTATATAGTTCACATCGTAGGAAATTTTTTGTTTTCTATGCTGCGAACCCTACACGTACAACTGGTCTATCTTTACCCCTTCCCCATTCAGGTTGACCCATTTGCAGCGAAACAAAGGGACCTTAAAAGAGACTTCATAGTCTAGTTCCCATATCTCCTCTATGTAACCATAATATGTGTCCTTTTGTCCATTCTCGTCTATTGCATCAAAGCGGACACCACTATTTTGGTTGGTGCTCTTTTTATCTTGGGCGATCGTGTAGAATGTATTCCCATTTATTTCGTACCCTTGGAAATTCAATACAGTAGAAGATGGTGACGCCGCCAACAAGTATAGCTGATCTCCAACAGTGGTGTCATTCAAGAGATGTGTCCGCATCCAACCACCGAAAGACTTCATGTGTTCATCTGTAATCCATGATTCAGGCTTCCCCGGGTTTTTGGAGCGTACAATATTCTTGTGTTCCTCGATATACGGAGCTGCCAAGGTGGAATTATGTAGAACTGTGTAGTGTGCTTTAGTGAAAGAATCCCCGTCCCTACATATCATTGCTTTCTTTCCCAGCGTGCCTTTTCCACTTAGTCTTCCCTCATGCCGCGAGTCAGAAACACCAATCGGCTTAAGGTCAGGAATAAAGTCAACACAAAACTCAATGACTTCCTCTGTTCCATATCCCTTGGAGATGCTTACTTCTGGTCTAGCACAGTTATGAACATATTTCTTTAAGACTCCCATGAACCTCTCAAAGGGGAACATATTGTGCAGAAATACCGGACCGAGAATGGCAATCTCTTCCACTAGATGAACCAGGAGATGCGTCATAATATTGAAGAAGGATGGTGGGAACACCAATTCAAAACTAACAAGACATTGTACCACATCCTTCTGTAACCTTGGCAGAATATCTGGATTTATTACCTTCTGAGATATTGCATTGAGGAATGCACACAGCTTCACAATGGGTACTCGAACATTTTCCGGTAGAAGCCCCCTCAATGCAATCGGAAGCAACTGCGTCATAATCACGTGACAGTCATGAGACTTCAGGTTTTGGAACTTTTTCTATGCCATATTTATTATCCCCTTTATATTAGATGAGAAGCCCGGCGACACCTTGATACTGTAAAGGACTTCAAAAAAGATTTCCTTCTCTGCTTTGGTAAGAGCATAGCTGGCACGACTTAAGTGACGCCCTTTATCCGTCTTGTTATCTGTATGCATGTTCTTTGGGTCTTTCATAATTTGTTGGTCCTCCCGTGCTTTAGGTGTATCTTTTGTCTTCCCATACACGCCTAGGAATCCTAGCAGGTTCACGCAGAGATTCTTCGTCACGTGCATCACGTCGATTGAAGAGCGGACACGCAGGACTTTCCAATATGGTAGCTCCCAAAATATAGATTTCTTCTTCCACATGGGTGTGTGTCCTGTAGCGACGTCGTTCGGAACTGATTGACCGCCGGGACCCTTTCCAAAGATTACTTCTATGTCCTTGACCATACCAAATACATCATCACCAGCAGGGAGTTCAGGCTTCTTCCGGTGATCTGCCTCACCTTTGAAATGCTTGCCTTTCTTTCTTACGGGATGATTGGTCAGAAGAAATCGTCAATTCGCCAGGTACACAACCTTCTTGCATTTATGCAAATATGTATCTTCGGTCTTATCTAAACAGTGGGTGCATGCCTTATATCCTTTGTTTGTCTGTCCTGAAAGGTTACTAAGAGCAGGCCAATCATTGATGGTTACGAATAACAACCGTCGTAGATTAAATGGCTCCTGTTTGTTCTCATCCCACGCACGTACACCTGGTTTGCCCCACAACTGTAAGAGTTCTTCAACTAATGGCCTAAGGTACACATCAATGTCGTTGCCCGGTTGCTTCGGGCCTTGGATGAGCACTAGCATCATAATGAACTTACGCTTCATGCACAACCAAGGAGGCAGGTTGTAGATACATAGAGTCACGGGCCAGGTGCCGTGACTGCAGCTCTGCTCCCCAAAAGGATTCATGCCATCCGTACTTAGACCAAACCATAAGTTCCTTGCGTCGCCTGCAAAGTCTGGGAAGTCTCTCTCGATTTTTCTCCACTGTGACCCATCAGCAGGATGTCTCAACTTCCCGTCTTTCTTACGGTCTTCTTTGTGCCATCGCAACAACCTGACATGCTCTTTGTTTCTGAACATGCGTTTCAACCTTGGTATTATAGGAGCATACCACTTAACCTTAGCAGGAACCCTCTTCCGGAGGGGCTCTCCCTCAACATCACCAGGGTCATCTCGTCTGATCTTATACCGCAACGCGTTGCATACCGGGCATTTATCTAAATTCTCATACTCCTTACCGCGGTAGAGGATGCAGTCATTAATGCATGCATGTATCTTTTGCACATCTAATCCCAGAGGACAGAGAGTCTTCTTTGCTTCGTAGGTACTCTCGGGAAGTTCGTTATGTTTTGGAAACTTCGGCTTCATTATTTTCAGCATCTTTTCAAATGAGGAGTCAGTTAGACCACACTCTGCCTTCCATCGCAACAATTCCAGTGTGGTACCGAGCTTTGTGCTGCCATCTTTACAATTTGGGTACAACAATTTCTTGTGATCTTCTAACATGCCCTCTAACTTCAACTTCTCATTTTCTGTTTCACAGTCTCGCTTTGCATCAGAAATGACCCTACCAAGTTCATCAGCCGGCTCATCTGACGCCCGTTCTTCACCTCTTTCCTCTCCATTGTCTTCCATTGCAGTATCACTGTATTCAGGAAACATATGATGATAGTTGTTATCATCATCTTCTTCTTCACCATCTTCCATCATAACCCCTCTTTCCCCGTGCTTGGTCCAGCAATTATAGTTGGGCATGAAACCTTTCATAATCAGGTGGTCGCGAATGATTTTCGAGGAAGAGTACTCCTTGTTGTTCCGACATTGAACACATGGACAACGTATAAATCCATTCTTTTTGTTTGCTGTAGCCACATCGATAAATTTATCCACGCCTTTGATATACCCGGCTACCCGCCGGTCACCGTACATCCATTCCTGACCGTTCATCTGCATCATATAAGTAAGTTTATCAAAAAACAGGACATCATAAATAGTGAAATAACCAATTCACACCGACACATGAATTGTATCAATGACCTAGAAAAGATAAGATTGCTAACCTCGATCGAGGGAAAATAAAGAGGAGAAAGCTCAAGTGCGTCTCGGACACCTTCTATATTTTTGTTCTATGAGAAATTCAACGGGATTATTCACTCAAACATTTCAACAAACACCTTCAATGCATGCATGAGAAAAAACTAGCACACCCCCTCACACCTTCCACCATTCGAAAAAACAGAATGGAGGCAGAGGGGGCTGGGACGTTGCATTTATAGATGGCAGGGGTCTTTAGTCCCGGTTGGAGCCAACAACCGAGACTAAAGGTGCGTGCCACGCCACGTGGCTGTGGCCAAACCTTTAGTCCCGGTTGGTGGCTCCAACCGGGACGCATGCCCCCTGGCCCCGTACCCGCTCCAACCGGGACGCGTGCCGGCATTAGTCCCGGTTGGTGGCGCAACCGGGACTAATGCTCCGAGGGGTCGCGAACGGATATCCCTTTTTCCTCTATTGATAGATGTATCGCGCAAGCTGAACTCACTCACACAAAACTAGCCTGAAGACTAGGTTCACCGTTCACTAACATACACCTGACACATGTTCACCAGGAACACTAATATACATACACCTGACACAAGTTCACTAACATACAGTTTATGTCTCAGATTAAATGTTGGCTCTTTGAACTACAGCCTCGCGTGAGACGGCCACCGGCCTAGCACAATGATGCTTCCGTTGAACCAAAACTTTAAAATCATGAATGGACTTTTAGTATTCATGAACAATTTCCAAATTCGTGAACAAATTTTTAGAAATCATTAACATAAATACAAAATTAAAAAAAACAATGAATAATTTTTCATGTCATCAATACTTTTTTTAGAAATCCTGAACCAATTTAAAAAATCACGAACCAACTTAAAAAATCCTAAACCATATTCAAAAACCATAAACCAAAAATTTGGAAAACGTAAATTTCACCATAAATAATGAAAAAAAATTAAAAAAGAAAACCAAAAAAGGAAACAGAAAAATAGAAAAGGAAAAAAAGGAAGAGAAGAGAGCAACGCTACGAATATGGGCCAGCCCAGCATTTTCGGGCAAGCACTCGGAAAGGCTGGCCAAATTCCTGATTTCGCGGCTTTTGCTTCTCTCCCCTCGTCGTCTTCTCCAAATTCGAACGCCGCCGCCCGACTCGAAAATCCCCATTTCATTTTCCTCCTCCAGACAGAAAAGCGAGGCGAGCCGGAATGGCTGAGACGAACTCGTACGAGGAGCAGCGCAGGAGGCAGATCGAGGAGAACAAGCGCAAGCTGGACGAACTGCGGCTGCACAGCCTCTCCGCCGCCGTCCGCCAGGCCGCCGCCAAGCCCACGCGGGTCAGATCGATTCTCTCCCGTGACAAAAGGTCCCGCCTTTCTCTGCTCCGTTATCTCCTTAACTGAACCCCGCCTGGTTTCCTTGGTGCCGCCCGCAGGCCAAGCTTCTGGTGCCGCGGAACCCGAGGCTGGACGCCCCGATCCGGCGGTCCGGCCGCATCGCCAGCCTCACGGAGCAGCCCGATTATCGCCCTGGGAAAGCGCGTCGCGATGATCCAGTTTCAGTGCACGCCAACGCCAAGGAAGCGGGGAGAGCCTACGCAACCTCCAAGGCCAAAGAGCTCAAGGACCAGCTGGGCTCTGACCACCCTACCTTCATCAAGCCCATGTCCCACAGTTATGCCACCAGAAACAGCACTCTGGTACGGCAATACCATTCGCTGTTAGTTTGTCATAATGTACTGTAGTTGATTCTTGACTGGCTTTCTTGGGCTATCTGGCAGTCGATGCCGCCACACTTCACGAAGTATCTCCCTGTGCGTGATGACACGATGGTTTTGGTGGATGAGATGAATAACGACTTTCACGTGCTCTATTCCTGCAAAACTAACGGCCGCAAACAGATACCTAGTCTTCGCCGGTGGAGACGGTTTGCTGCTGAGCACGACCTGGCTGATGGTGACTGCTTGGTGTTCCAGCTCATAGAGAGGACAAAGTTCAAGGTGAGGTTCACCTGTTCTCGCACATTATTTTACATCTTCTTTTTCTTTCTTTCTTTCTTTCTTTCGAAAAGGAGGCAAAGTCCCTAGCAAAACAAGATTTTAGATGGGTGTTCGACAAAGGAAAAGTTGTGCACAGTACCATGATTGGAACATAGTTTTGTACAGAAAGCTTCCATCATAGACAGGATAACTTGATTTCTATAGAATTTTTGTGGCACTTTTTGGGCCAATTCCCGAAACTTGCTAGGTAGCTTGCTGTAGCCATCCTCGCCTACAAACAATGCTTTGAAGTTGATTCAGTAAGATATGGGAAATAGCGCCTTCTGGTTGGCCATATAAAATAACTAGATTTAATTGTGTACAAACTTCTATTTTCTGCATGCTGTAGACTTAAATTTTGTTGCAGTGCCATATCCATATCTATAATTGCAACTTGGATCTGTCTCTGGTTATTCAAAGGATGGTAAAACTGGCCTGTTTGGACTTCCAGAATTTTACATGAAGTTTGCATGATAGAGTACTATTGTTCTACAGAGTCCTTCGATTTCAAGCAGATCTAAAAGGTCGTCAGAAACTAACTTTCCTAATATCCTGGCTTTAATTGTACATGAAAAGTAGGGATCCTTGTAAGGCCCGGTGATGGGTAAAATCCATTTGTCTTTAACTGTGGAACTTCTTTTATGTAAATGTTGCAGGTTTATGTAGTAAGAGTGAGTTCTTACAACAAAAATGACCACTGACGGTATGAGCTTCCAATGTTACCAGCGGAGAAGGTAAAGTGTTGCTTACCTTTTTTTTGCATTGGTTTGATCGATCAGTTGGCTGTTTAAATATCTAGTTCCACATGCTTCACTATGTGTATCAGGTCCTTGTATAATTACCAAGTTCACTTAGAAGGTTAAATAATGGAACCGCTTATGAGTTATTTTCTTGTAGTTAGTAATAGACTTTTTTTAGCTAATTCCCCCACTTCCCTACTGGTTTAAGACTTTCAGCATGTGACCAGTTAAATTTCAACTGTATTGTATACCTTCAATGGAAAAATCTAGGACAAATTATATAGGGGGAATTCCAGTTAATTTAGGCCAAGTTGTTTATCTCTTCGGGATTGGTGCATTGTGTCCAAACTAGTCGACTTACATGTAATAGGCATTGCCTTGTTTTCCTAGTACTGCCCTAGCCGAAGAAGCAATGTATGCACACATACAAGTAGACACGGTATTAGTCGAAGGAGAGCACACGAAGTTTTACGCAGCTCAAGTTAGCCTCTTCAGTTCATTCCCCTTGCTGCTTCTATATTCTAACTTACTGTGCAGGGTTGGTTATTGACCCAGCACTACTGATTCCCTAAAAAAAAAACTACTGGATGATGATCTTAGTGTGATGCTTCTTACGAGCTGGAAATGACACTATTGTATTTGACTGATATGTAATTTTATATTTGTAGGTGTGTGCATATTTTAAATTGCGATGACCAGCTGAGAACTTCCTTCGCTATTTTTTGGGATTTTGGAGGGTGACGGATCTCAACCAAAGGAGAAGAACGTGAGCATCTGTTATTTTAATCGAAGGTGTACCCAAAATGAACCACTTGATGAACCAGTTGATCGATCTGTTCGAAAACTTAGCGTTGTGGTTGTTGCTGGTTAACAGACTTGTTCGGTTAATGGTGTTTGTTTAGTTCCAGTGTTTTTAGTTTAGATGTTGCATTTCCTTTGTCAGGGGGCAGTGAGATGTTATGAACATTGAGAAACAGCAGCAAGGAAATCGCTCATGTTTTGCATGTAGTCCAACTGTGGACCAAGAACGAGTATGAACTACTCATGGCCTAGAGGTAGGCGAGCTCGGGAGCTAGCAACTCATGGCCAGACATGGCAGCTACCGCGATACACGGGCCCGCGTAGAGTAGCAAGAGGTGGCGCACCAGGAGGCTATCCAGACTCCAGAGTGGATGGGCAATTGTTTGTGCTCGGTTTGTCCCAGAGGCCTCTTCTTCCTGGAAAACGCGGCATGAGAGATGCATATAAGCTGTCAGTGAGTGCAGGGTGTAGTTACTGGAGAGCAGAGCAGGTGGTGCTCGCCATTGTCAAGCTTGAGCGCCTCTTCTCTTAGGGCAAGCTTGAGATCCTCTTCTCTTATTTTAAGGCAAGCATCCTTCTTTTCTTAAGAACTTGAATGAGCCTACAAGAAGAGATAGTTTTTTTACCAGTTTTATATCCAAGAAAGGTTATTAAACTGAAACTTCCAGATGCCAAGATGCCATGTTTTACTGTGTTTAGATGATAATTAAAAATTAATCTTAAAAATTTGCAAACTTGGGAAGCACGTGTGAGACTTGAATTAGCCTCCTCTCTTATTTAAGTCGAATAATTGCTTCAGAACTTAAGGCAAGGAGGTACATTTGAAATATGGCTTCGTTGACGTAATAAATGTTTGCTAGATTTTACAACATCGGAAAGCTTAACTTGAACACTACAAAACAACGGAGTAAAATCATGTATGGCTTCTGAAAATCTGAAGCCAAGCATCAATAAAACATTAATTCTCAGTATGCCCAGTTGTTGAAAGACTTCATAAGAACCAAATGAAACCATTGTTGAGATTGATCTTAAACTCAAAATGGAATCATCATTATTTTTTACAGTGCATGGAAAACATAAACAATGTGAAACCTTATTCATGTTAGTACATCAGATGATGATAGGTGGAATGCATCACCTTCAAAAAATATATGCTGGCACAAGATTTCTGTCCCTCTTTTCCTTCACTTCCATAAAATTGCAATGAACTGCAGAAATGTTACAAAAATAACAGTGAGACCGGATGATTTCAATAACAGACATCGTATTGTAAAATAGCAAAATCACGAGACAACATCTTATTTAGAAGCCACTGAATTTCGATTTTTACCACAGTTTCCGAACCTGCTGATGACGCTGTAACCATCTAAATTGAAAAGCAAAATATTTTCCCAAACATAGATCCACCTGCAATCTTAGCAAATATAAACTCAGAAAAGGGTATCTACTGAAAACCAGAATGCGCTTGAATCCAAAACATGCATGTACAACATCAGCACGCATACTCTATTATCAAAACATCACAGATATAAATTCAAAAAAACATCACAGATATTTTGTGTCCAGATGTGAACAGGTTGCATTGCACGACTAAGACTAAGAAGTGCTCCTCTTTGAGGTCGCACTGTTTGAGTAACTTGTGCTCCTTGCCTGTTACTATGCTTCCATAGTGGCTCCAGATCAATCGCAACGCTTGCCAGCAAGCGGCATGGCACCACTAGCAATGGCAGTTCACCGACCACAGAAGGCGATGGCATGACCCAAAAAGTGCATACCAGCGTTTTGATAGACAATGTTTCATAGACTACATAAGAAGTAGAATTAGATCAAACAATATTGCTCAGCTATCCATGTACCCCTGTCTAGAACAGGCAGATGAAAAAACTTTCCGTCATGCATTGTATGTGAGGATTCAAGGATTGGAGTGTCAAGTATGGCACATTCTGGATTTGATCTGACGAAAGGAGTTTCAGACATGATTGTATGGCAGTTAAAGAGAACATAACATCAGTAGTTAAGAATGTGAAAATTATCCATTTGGCTTTACTTACCTTCTCAACTGTCGTAGATTCAGGAGGAATATTTTGGGCTATAACATGCATCAATATATCTCTATAGCTGTTCGATGTAAGAACAAATGCAGTACGTTTCAGCTCAATGCTGGTACAAAAAATTGTCAGTGATGTAATATTGAGGAAAGTCACTCACTTCAGAATCCCCCAGGCTTGTTTTCAATTGCAACAACTGCCAAACTTCCATTCAGTTCAATCATCGTTTTGATTCTGTCAATACAGTGTCTGTTAGTGCAACAGTGGCCAATCTAAGAAATTCGAATTAGCTATTAAGTTATTCTGTAACAGTAACTAAATTATATAGATACTTAAGTAGGCATAAATCTAAAAATGATAGGATATTACCTACTTTGAATTCTCGGATATAAGAGTTTCAACATAAGTTTTGGGACTTGCAAATAAAATACTCCCTCCGTTCCCTAATACTCCTATGAGACATTTTGGCAAACTAAACTAGTTAGCCAAAATGTATTATATTAGAGTAGAGAGGAAGTATAAAAAGGTATTAGGAAAAGCAAACTAAAAAGCCAAATCTTCATACCGTAATGCTTATCAAACAAGCAACTGATAAAAGACTACATACCAGATAGAGACGTACCCTCACCGTAACGCTTTTCCTTTCTCAGAAGCTCTTTCCATTTGTGCAATATCATCATAAATGTTATGGTAGCAGACGGTAGAATGTGCAACAGAAGTGGGAAAAAAGATGGGGACCGCCACCCAGCAGCGATAGGAACACAGAAGATTGAAACCCAGCTCGTAAAGACAGCCAGCACAAAAATAAAGAGGAAAGAAAACCCAAGCATGCCCACAAAACAGAGAGATGACCCACAACCTGGAGACATGCAAGCACCACGGAGACCAACAGAAGACAAAACTGATATGACCAGTACCTTAAAGAGGAAACATAAATACATTTCTGAGATCAATACCAGCAATCCATCCATGCCAAAGCTATACAACAGGAGCACCAGCCACCAAAAGGCGATCACGGCTAATTAATCTAGTAGTTCCATGGTCATTAAGGTCCCAGTTAACATCCAGTAGCACTACGATTTTCACCAAAGCAAAGGCAGGACACATCTCAGCATCCTCATCCCTCCTCCAGATCAGTATTGGTTTGTTGGGGCTCAGCGCTTCCTCTTGTGTGACAGTATCAGGACGGACTGGAGGGCTTCCTGTAGCGTCATTTTGTTGTCGTCCTTATAGCGCCACAACACTTTTTCAGGGTAGCGTATTTCCTTGCCGTGCTTTTCTTTCGACTCACGGAGATTGTTGTCCTCCACAAGAATTTCCTGAACCAAACAAAACAAGGTATGAGATCATGGAAATATTTTGCGACCTTCCATGAATGCTAATGGTCTCCAAGAAACCAACGAGACAAGTTTATATATAAACTAGCATATGTATGAAACTAAAAATAGTATACGGTCTTCATACCATCGGTTTACCATCAACCACGACTATTCTAAAAGGACGCCACTCTGGGTTTGCAATTTCCGAACAAAGAAGAGCTGAGTTAAGTTGTGCATCCTGGTGTGGTACATTTCCTCTGTCAGCATTCGCAAACGCAATGGAGTCAAGCTCACCCATACTTTTGACACCTATATGGGGCTTAACATTTGTATACTGCTCCAAGTCCTGTGAAACAAGAGGAAATTTAGTGAAAAATACATCCTAGCATCACCTATAAGCTTGCATCTACTTGGTTTATTATTGTTCATGAAGAAGGTATCGATTGCACACAATACCTCTGTCACTGTCTTCCGGGCGCCTTGCAACTCATCATTCCTTTCTCTTTCCTTGCTAACCAATGCCTGGTTGTGTGACTCCATTGCTTGCATGTCATCATCTTCCTGCTCAAACTGTTTTGCTTTTGCCTCAAGTTTGCCCTCTTTCTCATCCTGTTGTTTTGCTCTCGCGTCAAGTTTGGTCTCTTTCTCATCAAGTTCTTTTGCTTCCATGTCAAACTTGCTCTCTTTCTCGCCAAGTTGTTTTGCTCTCAGCATCAAGCTTGCCCTCTCGCTCTCCAAGTTATTTTTCTCCCGCGTGAAGCTTTCGCACTCGTTCTTATTCTGTTTTGTTCTCAACCTCAAGGTTTCCATGTAGCTGTCAAGCTGTTTTACGCTCACGTCAAGCTTGCGCTTTTTCTCATCAACCTGTTTTGTCATTGTGTCAAGCTCCTTGGATGTGGTTTCATTCATCTTAGACTGCTTGGATGTGGTCTCGGTCATCTTAGATGAAATTCATTAGCTGCCCCATCAGAAGCCGAATCAACCTTGTTGGATGCCACATCAATCTGTTGGGACCTTGGTCCAGCCTCCTGCATATTGGAAGACCCCAAGCAACGCTTCTTGTTCTCGTTGACTGCCGCTCGATTGCTTCCTCGCTTCTTGTGTGGGCTCAGCCGTGCTGGCGGTGTCTGCGTGTCAGACTTTGAGCAATGCTTTTGGTTCTCCTTGCCTGCCGAATCAATCTTCTTAGAGCTCGCTTCAGCCCTCGGCATGTCAGACTCCGAGCTACGCTTTTGGTTCGCAATCGTTGTTGCTTGATTGCTTTCTTCTTTGTTATGTGGGTGGAATGCCGCCACGGGCGGCACAGGTGGCAGCCGGAAGAGTTCTGGCCTCTGCACCCAAATGAGCCTCTGAATGTACGGACCGTAGTGGCTCACCCAGTCAGTGCTCTCTCCGTCAGCGACGAGCTTCATCTCCCATAGCAGCTGGATCAAGATTAGGTCTGCCCAGTTGACAGAATGCGCGCCTGGGCTTCCATCCTTGACACTCTTCAAGAAAAAATCCACACTTGTCTCACGTATTGGCGCCGGTAAGTAAATCTTTACGAACTCTTGGACGGCGGAGGCCGCGGCAGCGCAGTCCACGCCGCCCGGGGTACCGTGCCCGTGCGTGGGTCTTTCCGGCAGGTGGAGAGCCTTGCGGAGTGCATCGACGGAGATCTCGATTCGTTTGCCACGGACGGAGCTCCGGCGCTGGCTGGAGGCAGGATTGTAGTTGGCAATGAGCTCGGCGACGAGGTCAGGGCGCGGGGCGCCCGAGGAGGGGGAGGGGAGGTCGAGGCAGACGAAGCCGAGGATCCCTAGGGCGCTCAGGGCGGTGTAGTGGGATACGGACGGGGCCTCGAACGGCCGGTCAGGGAAGCGGAGGTTTGCGCGGAACAGCTGGAGCCGGTCGATTTGGTTAGTTCCTTTTGGGGAGTGTTCGGATCGGCGGTGGCGAGAGCTGCAGGCCTCTGGATTCCGGCCATTGGAGCGGCTTGTGAGGAGGAAGAAGGTGGAGGTGGAGGTGGAGGTGGAGTGGAGCAGTGGGCTCGGCGCCGCGCCGCGCCGCCGCCTTTGCCGTGGAAGGGGGTGGGAGGGTGATAAAATGGTCCCGAGTTATTTTTTGAACGAAAGAAGTTCACATGACCCCGTATGTATCGAGTTTGGGTCGCTAACCACCTCCTAATTTTAAACTGGATCATTTACCCTTCTAAGTATTCAAAACCGGGCAAATAACCCCTTGAACGCTGATGGCTGTTTTGGTGGCGATATTGGCTGAGGTGGACAGTGGTTTAAGCCATGGTGGATGGTTAGCATGTCACGATCTTCCGCCGATCCTGAACTGTCTCGCCTTGCATGTTCATACATTCGTGAGATTTTTAATACGGAAATCCTCATGTGTGATTTTTAACTCTTCTACGTGGCAGAACATGCATGTACATACAAGGTGTGTGTGCGTATCTAGAGGTGTTTGGAGATGATGAATCCGCCCTTGCTGCGGGACATGTCGTAGAGGAGCTTCTCCTGGGCGGGCAACACGAAGAAGTCACGGGAGAATCGCTCCATCTCGGTGACGAGTCCAGCACGCCGTGGTCGACCACCTGGAAGGTGTCCAACTCCTCGCACACCGCAGCCAGGCGGTCCGTATATATGTTGGGACTTTTTGGTCCGGTTCATGAGGCGCTGGATCGTCTGGGGTGTGATTTCGGGCGTTCAGATTTCAGAGTCCCAATCGACGATTCGTTCAAGCTCCTGGATGACTGAACATAAGCTAGCTCTAGTTGGGCGTGGCCACAGGCGCTGGCTTTGTGCACCTGATTCGATGCTTCCTAGGATTGAAACAAGCAGTTGTGCACCTGAGATCCTAAATCGATTGAGATAGGCATGCTCCTAGGATTGATCCAAACGGTTGTGCATCTGATCTGCTGCTTGCACTTTTTCTTCTGTTGATCGCCAGACTCGCTACTACTCCCTCCAATCCATATTAATTGACTTTGATTTATCAAAATTTAAATGAACTTATATACTAAATAGTGTCTAGATTCATTCAAATCTAGACAAATTTAAGTTAATTAATATGGACCGGAGGAAGTACCTTTTTTCTTCTGAAATCGGTCTCTAAATCATGTCGATCTATACTACGCATGGCTGGGCTGTCGGGTATGCCACTATGTATGAGCATATTTGCCACTGTGTCATGCTGCTAACCATCCACCCTGGCTTAAACCATTGTCCACCTCAGCCAATACCGCCAAAAAACAGCCATCAACGTCCAAGGGGGTTATTTGCCCGGTTTTGAATACTTAGGGGGGGTTAAATGACCCAGTTCATAGTTAGGGGTGGTTAGCGACCCAAACTCGATACATAGGGGGGTTATGTGAACTTTTTTCATTTTTGAACAAAATATACTACTCCGACGGGAGTACTATAACGAGCCTCCGACGGGAGAAGACCGTTTTGCCCCCAACCGGCACTGCGGCTCCGGCGGTGGATCCATCGGACTTCAGCTCCCACCTCCGCTTCCAGGCTAGTCCTCCTCCCTCTATCATTTCTCGCCCCTCATCGCTACTCAAACATTTGTTCTGCGCAACTCCAAGGTGGCTCTCCGATCATGCTTGGCGCCCACCAGCTGTTCGGCAGAATGCTTTATACTCCCTCTGATGTCTCAAATTTATTAAAATTTGGATAAATCTAGACACTATTTTGTAGATAGATTCATCCAAAATTTAAAAAACTTAAGAAATCTATTCTTGGACGAAGGGAGTAGATGATTCCCGATGCAGCTTTCCCTCCAAGCTCTAGCCCAAAGCCTTGTTCCAGCAGGATATGCTCTAGCATCACCAAATATCCACCACACCATCACCTCCTTGCTTTGTTCCTCGCCGGGCGCCAGCGGGTTCGGCTCCGCCTACATTGTCGACCACGTCACCCTTGGCGTCGAAACCTCCGCCATCACGTATATTTTGACAAAAGTGACCAATTTGACCAACTTCAACCGCGTCTGCCCTCCGGGCGAAACTAATTTGGAATCTGACCCCTCACGTCGGCGCCACTTCAAACGGCGCCGACCTAACACAGGTCGTCGATGGCGCCGAACTTGCCACTGGGGTGAGCGCCTGGCTGACGTGGCCGCAATGTCAGCGCCATTTCAAATGGCTCCGAACCTAGGGTTATAGCCAATCGACCAGTCCTAATTTCGTTTTCTCCTCATTCAACAGACCGCCGCCGCGCGCCGTTTGCGTCCTCCGCCCGGACGCCGGCAGGTCACGCCGCCACAGCCCTCCCCCGCCTTCGGCCGCGCCTCCGCCTCCGCCGCACCACCCCCTCCTCCACCCCCACTGTCGGAGCCCGCACGCGAGTGGACGGCCGCTCCTCCTCCACCCGCACGCCGGTGGAGGGTGGGAAGCTCCTCCTCCGGCCATCTCCCCGTCCGCTCCTTCTGCCCTCCGGCCGAAATCCTCTACAACTCTGCAGGTACCTCTCTCCTCCCCTTCCCCTCTCTCAAAATCATTAAGGGGTGCACATGTGATGTATTGACTACTTGATCTATTGACCATTTGATGTATTGACCACTTGATCTATTGATTTGTTTCTTTGCAAAATCATGTAAAATTAGAAACTTAATCAACTAGTGCTTGAGATTGAGCTTGTAGGATTTGGTAAATGTCACTTGTAGGAGTTTGTAGGATTTGGTTGTAGGATTCACTAAGATGATATTGGTAAATGTAGGAGTTCCTTGTAGGATTCACTTAGATGATCTTTGTAAAATCATGTAAAATTAGAAACTTAATCAACTACTTGATCTATTAGAATTCACTTAGATGATATTGGTAATGTCACATGTGCTTGAGCTTGTAGGAGTTGCTTGTAGGAGTTGTTTGTAGGAAACATGTGTTTGATATTGTAGGAGTTGTTTGTAGGAAACATGTGTTTGATCTTGTAGGAGTTGCTTGTAGGAAACATTTGTAGGATAGCAATTTTCGAGCTTGTAGGAGTTGCTACATCGATTGGTAGTAATGTGTTGTAAGAATGTGCAACATATATGAATGATATTGGCTAGTGCAAAATGAGTAGGTTAGAGCAATGGTATTTTAGGGCGATTGTAGATGGCATGGTATTATTGGTTGCACATCGTCGCATTTTGTTGGGTATTGCATTCTCTAATGGATGCTTTGGTATTTGTTTTGGCTATTAATATAGATGCTTATGCAAAAGTCCTTCATGTGCATCACGGTGGGCGTGTTGTGCAATCGGACTATGGTGTTGAGTTTGTGGATATGTCAAAGAATGTGATATTTTTTCCGACTAGTCTTAGTCTTAGTGATGTTGTTGTCAAGGTTAGAGCTGCCCTTGGATGGAGTGACAAAGGCGATGAAGTTGTTTTGGAAGAAAGATATGATGCGGGTGGATCTAGATCTTATACTGAGATGATCCCGATCAACGGTGACAACGAGTGGGATCTATACAAAGAGCTAGTGGAGAACTCGCAAATAAAATATTTGGTCGTGTTTGCCGTCAAGGTCACCGGGCATGCCCATCTTCTCATTGACTTGAACAAGCGGCCCTCGGTTATCGAAAGAAGCAACGATGACCGTCCTGAGGATGTGTATGATGCGGGTCCAAGCCAACCGCCTGTGTGGGACATAGAAAATCAACAAGATGAAGATTACTTGGAGGAGATTATGGAGGAACCCAGTTATGTTGAAAGAGAACGAGTAGAGATCATCGAGGAGAAAATGAATGTTGAAACCTTAGAGCCGATCGAGGAAGAGTTTGTAGTTGTCTCGCCAATCAACATTCCATCATCGCCTTGTGTACCTTTGGTGGCATCCTCGATGCTTGAGGGAGATCCATATACCTATGAAGATGACAATGAAGAGGACGAGGGGTATGAACATGCTTACGCTACGGACTCGGACGATGATCGTTTGGTTCCCAAGTTTTCGAAGAAGGAGACCGATGCATTTGTCAAGGTGTGGGGCAGAGATCCTAATGTTCATGAGTTCAAGGATGTTAGGCAGGCACACCTAGCCGTGGCAGACTCAAACCTGCGGGAGTATGGGCCGGAGCGGCCTAGACCCCTCACCGAAGACGAGGCACAGAGTCGACCTAGGGCACGGCCTTTGATATACCCGGGGCTAAAATTCAAGGCAATGTTGGACATGCAAGTACGGTTCCAGGAGTACGCCGTAAGTCATCATCGACCCTACATAGTGTTCAAGTCCGACCAAAATGAAAGATATGTTTTGATATGCGAGAATGAAGATTGTCCATGGAAGGTATGGGCAAGGAAGAAGAAACCTGAAGGTTGGTGGAAGATAAGTAAGTATGAAGTCCCGCACACATGTGGCAATGCCGTCCTAGAGGGCAACAAGCACCGGCAACTGACATCTACTTTTATTGCACACCGGTGTGCCAATGCCATCAAAGCTACCCCTACCCTGCAAGCGGCCTCTTTGGTCCAATTTGTAAAACTCATATTTGACTATCATATCAAGTATGGAAAGGCTTGGAGGGCTAAGCAAATGGCTATGAAGATGGTTTATGGTGATTGGGAGGAAGCATATGGGAGGCTCCCTAGGTTGTTGGCGGCGATGGCACATCGAAACCCTGGTATGAAGCACATTGTGCAGCCCCATGCAATCGAGACTCGCACGGTCGAAGGTGTCAAGTACCAAGTGTTCTGTCGAGCATTTTGGTGCTTCTGCCCTTGTGTTGAAGCATTCAAGCATTGTCGTCCATTTCTTTGTGTGGATGGAACGTTCCTTACAGGGAAGTTTAGGGGCACCCTTCTTGTTGCTATCTCTTGCGACGCGGACAACTGATTGGTCCCGCTTGCCTTTGCTCTTGTGGAAAAGGAGGACAACGTCAGCTGGAACTGGTTCATGCACTTGGTGAGGACTACGATTGTTGGCCCCGGAAGAGAAGTCTGTGTCATTTCTGATCGCAATCCGGCCATATTGAATGCCATGAGGGCGGAAATACCTGAGCATCCCCTTGTTAAGCACCGTTGGTGCATAAGGCATTTCGCGGGTAATTTCTACCGTGCTTGTCATAATAGAGAAATGACCGAGTATCTCCGTAGGCTTACCTTGGTGTTCGAGCCGACTGTATTTGAAGAGATGTTCAATGAGTTGTATGGCTTGACAAATGAGAAAGGGAAGGGTTTTCTTACGGAGAATTTGCCGAAGAAACACCTTGGGCTCAAGCTTTCGATCAGGACGGGGTTCGGTATGGTCACATGACAAGTAACATGGCCGAGATATTAAATAAGGTTCTAAAGGGTATCCGCACGCTACCGGTAACTGCCATCGCATCCTTTACTTTTGACAAGTGCAACGAGTATTGGGTCACGAGGAGCGACGAAGTGAAGGTGCTAATTAATGCCGACAAAAGATGGCCAAAGACTGTTGAAGAAGAACTTGGATACCAAGCAACGAAATCTCATGACCAAACATGGACTTGTTTTGATAAGGAGGTCTCGAAGTATGAGGTTTCGGAGGTAGGAGGTACCAACTCAGGTGGTGAGCAGTATGGTGGTCGCAAATATGTTGTTGTGCTTGCTCAGTACTCTTGCACGTGCCATATGCCTTACAGATCCATCTACCATGCTCTCATATAATAACCGCGTGTCGTGCTCGGGCCGTGGACCCATATAACTCCGTCTCATGGTTCTACAATCTTGAAGAGCTATATCGCACATGGGCTGGTAGATTCGAGCCTTACCTAGACATGGCCCAATGGCCTAAGTATATCGGGCCGTTGTACTTACCAGATAGCAAGCCAATGATCGACACAAAAGGGCGAAGAGCGACTAAGCGGTTCAAGATGGACATGGACCAAGCCGATGGAGGGACAACCTTCAAGTGACCCCATCCGAATGATGATTTTGTGGAGGACTCCGTGAATAACCGTTGTTCGGTATGCGGCGAAGAAGGTCACAAGAACACAAAAAAGCTAAGTTGTGAGGATCAGAAGAAGAAACTAGCCGCGGAAAAAGCAGCGGCGGAAGCTGCTGCCGCCGTGGCCGCTAGTAACCCTTCATCAAGCGGGCGTGGTAGAGGCCCTAAGAGGCCTCGAGGGACTAGACATATGAAAGGTTATCGCCGTCGTCCAAAGGTGATAGGGAAATTAGCCGAGGCGTTACAACGGGCTAGAAAGGTTATATTTTGTCCTATGCATGTTTACCTTCTGTTTTTAACACATTATTCTTGTTAGGTGTCTTTATTTTGTCCTATGCTATAAATTATCTTTCAATTATAACTGCATGTTTCTGAAACTCACAAAAAACCTTGTCTTTGCAGGATGGCGGCTCAGGCACGGTACCATCTTCTTGATGCGGAGTACGAGGAGAGCCACCGAGGTCGCATACTCTCGGAAACCCAGGTATGCACGTATTGTCTAACATGATCATCACTAAATTAATTATTGTTCTCTATTACTGTTTATTACTTGCTTAACTAATGCTAATCGCTATATTGGCAGGCTCTACTCCCCTTCGCATACGTGGACACAAGGTCAATACAGAGCAGATGGTTTTTGATGAGAGGTACACACCGTACTTACGGAGGGCGAATCTAATTGGCTTTGTGACCATGATTGAGCGCGGGCTGCCGACCTACAACAGTGTCGCCCTTACAGCGCTAGTCGATAGATGGCACGTGGAGACACACACGTTCCACCTTCCATGTGGCGAGATGACTATAACTTTGCAATACATGGCGATGTTGACCGCCTTGCCTATCTCAGGATGGGCTGTGACTGGAAAGATACATGCAGACAGATTTAAGGACATGGTTGAAGAGCTTCTAGGAGTAAGGCCACCGGAGAAAATTGCTGGGACGAAGGGGAGCAAGACAGGTGGGCTGAGATTGACTTGGATAGAACACCACTTTGGGCATCTTCCCCTCGATGCCAACGAGGAGACCGTATCATGGTATGCTCGAGCGTATGTGATGTATGTGTTTGGGAAGGTGCTTTTTTCAGACTCCGGGGGTAGCGACGTCTCATGGATGTATTTGCCTCTACTACGTGACTGGGACGATGCTGGGAGATACAGCTGGGGTTCGGCTGGGTTGGCTTACTTGTATCGACAACTTGATGAGGCTTGTAGGAGGAGCAAGGGTACATCAAACATGGGTGGTTGTGTTCTGGTCTTACAGGTTGGTTTACTTTGACCAACATAATTATTTGCATTACCATTTAGCTTTACATAACCATCTAGCTTTGCATAACCTATTTGATTATTTTCAGGTTTGGAGCTGGCTTAGATTTCCCATAGGCCGACCCACCACCTACGCACCCAGGGATTGGGAACACCCGGAAGAAGACCGTGCAGCTTCGTACGGGACCTCCATCGACTCTGACACTCTGTTGTCCATGTTCCGTGGAGCTTCGTCCTCCCAAACTGTCCATGATGGTCCGGAGCCAAGCCAATCACAAGGTATGCCTCGTACGGGTTCTCGTGCACGCCGCGCACCGGATATTACAACCCCCGACACTGATGCTCTCAAACCACGCCGTAAGAAGGGTGTCGTCAAGAAAAGGAAGGCGCAGAAGTGAGATCTGTTTGTGTTGATTGTGCAGACATGTGATGAAACTTGAACTATGTATGACTTGAACTATGTATGTGCGGACATATTTTGCTACCTACTTGTGATGAATCTGATGTGCTATATGTAATGTTGTGAATCTTGATGTGCTATATGTAATATTATGAAACTGTCATCTGTGAGATATAATCTGTGAATTTTAATTGTCATCTGTGAATCTGTGAATTTGCTATATGTAAATCTGTGAATTTGAAGTGTGCACAGATGTCGGCGCCACTTCACCTGGCGCCGAACTGTGCAACTTCGGCGCCGTTTTAAGTGGTGCCGACGTTCGACGCCTATATTAGTCGTCGGCACCACACCAGACACAGAAGGTGTGTCTGGGGGAACAAATCCAGCCCCAGTTTTCGGCGCCACTTCACCTGGCGCCGAACTGTGCAACTTCGGCGCCGTTTCAAGTGGCGCCGAAGTTCGGTGCCTATATTCATCTTCGGCGCCACACCAGACACAAAAGGTGTGTCTAGGGGAACAAATCCAGCCCCAGTTTTTGGCGCCATTTCACCTGGCGCCGAACAGTGCAACTTCAGCGCCGTTTCAAGTGGCGCCAAAGTTCGGCGCCTATATTCATCTTCGGCGCCACAACAGACACAGAAGGTGTGTCTGGGGGACAAATACAGCCCCAGCGTTCGGCGCCATTTCAACCGGCGCCGAACTAGGCAACTTCGGTGCCGTTTCAAGTGGCGCCGAACTTCGGCGCCTATATTCGTCATCGGCGCCACACCAGACACAGAAGGTGTGTCTGGGGGAACAAATCCAGCCCAGTGTTCGACGCCATTTCACCTGGCGCCGAAGAGTGCAACTTCGGCGCCGTTTCATGTGGCGCCGTACAAAGTATTTATTTAATTTAGTAATTTTTCACTACAAGACATGGAGTTCTCTTACAGGATATTTAATTATTGGAGAAATTGAGAATTACAAAACATACATGGTTCCCAACCTTATTCTTACATGAGCATACACATAAATCTATGTTTCGCCACCTAAATTGCGAAGTTGTGGCTTCAGCCTTTCAATCTCCATATGATTGTTGTAAATTAGTACCCTAGCTTCCGGAGAGAACTCCTCGTCTTCGTACTGATAGTGGCCGCATCGGTACCCCTACCAATGAAAGTTCATGATATAAATAGTGAATATTGAGCCCTAACAATTGACTGTGCTAATTGCGCGTACCTCTGGTTTGGCACATATTGAGAATTGTTGGAGATATGCCCTAGAGGCAATAATAAATGTGGTTATTATTATATCTTTGTGTTTATGATAAATGTTTACATTCATGCTATAATGATATTAACAAGGAAACATTGATACTTGTGTGATTTGTAAACTTAATTTGAAGTCCCTAGTATAGCCTCTATACATCACTAGCTTGTTGGTTGATAAATGATTGTGGTTTCCCTATCATGAACATTGAGATGTTATCAACAACAAGATCATATCGTTAGGAGAATGATATGGTGGACATACTCCTATAAGATAAGCGTAGCATAAAGATCAAGTCATTTCAATAGTTCAATTGCTATATGCTTTCTGATACATAGTAACCTAATTCCTTCGACCATGAGATCATGCATATCACCTTTACCGGATGGATGCTTTGATGACATCAAACACCACACCGTAACTGGGTGGCTATAAAGGTGGCATTGAGTGTTCGGAAAGTATTGGTTGAGACACATGGATCAAGAGTGGGATTTGTCCATCCATATGACGGATAGATATACTCTGGGCCCTCTCGGTGGAATGTCATCCAATTAGCTTGGAAGCATGTGACTGGCTCACAAGGGATCACATATCACGGGAACGAGAAAAGAGTACTTATCAGTAACGAGGTTGAACTAGGTATGCAGAGATACCGACGATCATAACCTCGGATAAGTAAACTATCGTGAGACAAAGGGAAATTGGTATCGTATGTAAGTGGTTCATTCGATCGCAAAGTAATCGTAGAAATATGTGGGAGCCATATGAATTTCCAGATTCCTCTATTGGTTATTGTTCGGAGAAGTGTCTCGATCATGTCCGCATAATTCACGAGCCGTAGGGAGACACACTTAAGGATTCGACGTTGTTTGAGTAGTTATGGTATTATGAGAAAGAGACCGAATGTTGTTCGGAGTCTCGGATGGAATCCGGGATATCACGAGGTGATCCGGAATGGTCCGGATAATAAGATTCATATAAGGAAAGTCCCGTTTCGGAGTTCGGGAATGATTCCGGTGTTTTCATCGGGAATGTTCTAGAAGGTTCCGGAATGTCCGGCACTCCGAAGGGGAAGGGGTACATGAGTGTGTCATTGCAAGTTGGAATGATTGCATCATGTACTAAGTGTATTCGCTGTCCAAAATAAAGGGTTTATTCAAATCCTAAATTGAAAAGTCAAACGGCTAGTTTGAAAGTCAAACGACAAGTTTTGGAAAGAGGAAAAGAGGAGGAAGTGGGAAACCGAGTTGGGGAGGGAATCCCTCCTCCAACCGGCGGCGCCCCCTCCAAGCCGAGTTGGGGAGGGACTCCCCTCCCTCCCCTTGGCCGCCGGCCCCTCCACCTATATAAGGAGGGGCAGGGCTCCCTCCTCTAGACACACAAGTCCCTCACCTCAAACCCTAGAAGCCGCAGCCCTCCATAGCCGCCGCCACCACCTAGGGTTTTGCCCTAGCCGCCGACTTGGGGGACCCTGGAACCCTAGCCGCCGGCTCTAGCCCCTCCTCCTTGGTGTGTCTAAACCCTAGATCGCCGAGGAGCTCTCTCATACTCCACCATACCCGCTCCGGCTTAAGGCGAAGCCCTGCGGGATCTCCCCTCTACTTCCGGTACCACGCCGTTGTGCTGCCGGGATATCGAGGAGAGTGCTACAACCTCCGCTGCCTGCTGGAACAAGGGAGAGGAAGGTCTTCGTCGAGTACCGAATGTGTGACCGACTACGGGAGCGCTGCCGGTGTTGGGAATATGCCCTAGAGGCAATCATGTATGATGATATTTCCCATTGTATTCATAAAGTTATTAAGTAGTCCTTGTATAAACATGTGATGTGTATCATTGAATATGTGATTCAGTTGTGGAACTATGCATTCATGTTGTTTGTACTAAATATCCTTGGTCATTGAGGTTGTGCTGGACACACAACTTAGACAAATGTGAAAGTTGGCTTGATGACTCGGTTCCACTTGTCATGGGCATGGAGATGCTATTCCAACTTACACAGACTAGGCTAAAGAGTTTAGCGAGTCGGATTGACCCATATTGAGGTACAACGAACTAAGCTGTCATTTGTATATCTCAATCAATGTAATCCTTAGACCTGAGGTTGTTGCATAGTCCGAGTTGAGGATCACCGACTTAGGTTCTGTCAAACGCTGATCCGTAACTGGGCAGTTATAAAGGCAGGGTTCGGGTCGACTGAGAATCAAGCTGCGTGATGTGAATAACCAAGATGGGATTTTGCCCCTCCACTCGGAGAGATATTCTCTGGGCCCTCTCGTGAGATATGATTCGGAAAGCATGGCCATGCACGACTCGGTTAAGTGTTAACCGAGGCGATCGGCTAAGAGTTAGTCGGGTGAATCACTTATCTCGGATCGAGAAGAGAGTCGGACTATTTAAGGGATGACATATATTCGCCTATAGTCTGACAAGGTATATCGTGAGGCAAAAGGGACTCGGACGTTAGTCGCATTGGAAAGGCAAGTCGTCATGACTCTTTGGTACTTGGGAATCGGCACGTTCTGCTAGGAGCCGATGCCGATTGATCGATTGTGAGTCGGACTCTAATCGTGTCCAAGTAACCATGAGCCTGCGGGGTCACACACTTAAGAGCGGGAGCAAGTTCGGATTGGATCTGAACATATAATCTGGTTGGGTTGGACCTAAACCGGATTAGGACTGAGTTAGTGAGTTGGACTCACGGTGACTAGTGTTATATGGGCTTTAGTGAATGGGTCGCGCGAGCAGAGCCCACGTTCACTCCCTATATATAGTGGAGCACAGTAACCCAGAAAGGTTAATCGTTGTTCGATTAGGTCATTCCATGTGTTGGAAACCCTAGCTCCACAACAGTCCAGCCGCCGTAACGAACCTAGCAGTTCGCCGCCGGCGCTCCTCCTTGTACGTGTGGATACCAGCAGAGGTGCTGTGCGATCAACACCAGGACGATCGGATCGTGAGGACTGCACTGCATCAACTAACGCGCTTCATCAGTAATCCGCAACCGCGCGTCTAGTGGTAAACCTTGTGGCCTTCTACCTCAGCTAGATCTTGGGATCACCACGTTAGAGGAAAAAGTTTTGTTTTATCTCTGCGTGGCCCAACAGCCGGAACGCAGCGCCGGAAGGATCGTCTACGCGATCTTGAGATCGGGAAGAGTACGACTACATCACCCACGAGAATCCGCTCTCGTTAAACACTTTGGAATCTTTGAGGGTAAGTTATTCCATCGACTCATTGCTACAATCTAGTAGATAGATCTTGGCTTGTTTGTTTGTATGTGATAGAATTTTTTTGTTTTCCATGCTACGAAACCCTACAGTGGTATCAAAGCCGTGTCTATATGTAGATCTGTTGCACGAATAGAACACAATGGTCATTGTGGGCGTTGATGCTTTTATTGTCGATTGCTTCTTGTGTACTTTGCATCTTGCGGTATGTTGGGATGAAGCGGCTCGGGCTAACCTTACATGACATCGTTCATGAGACTTGCTCCACGCTTGACATGCAACTTGTATTGCATAAGTGGCTTTGCGGGTGCCTGTTTCTCCTAGCATAGTTAAGATCCAATTTACAACGGGTGATCAACAATACTAGTATCAATGTTGTGGTTCTTGTTCGTAAGTTAGAACGACACTTATTGAAAGCCCCAAACCACGTAAAACATGCAAAGAAAGTAGAGGCGTCTAACTTTGTTTTGCAGGGGTGTGCTGTGATGTGATATGGCCATGATTGTGATTATATTTGATGTATGCAATGTTCCTTATTGTAAGTTGGCAACCGGCAGGAGCCATATGGTTGTCTTTAATTTATGTTAAGACCCACGTGTCTATTCAAAGTAGTTGTAATAGTTGAAGCCGGTGGACGACAACCATGGAGAAGCGTCATTGACCTTGATGCAATGCCGGTGATGATGGAGATCATGTTCGTGCTTGAAGATGGAGATCGGAAGCATAAAGAAGAAAGGCCATATCATATCACATATTATGAATTGCATGTGATGTTAATCCTTTATGCATCTTGTATTGCTTAGTAGACGACGGTAGCATTATAAGATGATCCCTCATGCACATGAATTTCAAGTCAAAAGTGTTCACCCTTAGTTAGCACCGTTGCTAAAGCTTGTTGTTTCGAAGCACCACGTGATGATCGGGTGTGTTAGATTCTGCAAGTGTATACAACGTGAGCAAGCCAGATTTGCTCATGCGGAAACTAAGGTTTGATCTTGACGAGCCTAGCATGTACAGACATGGTCTCGGAACACGGATCACCGAAAGGTAAAGCATGAATCATATAGTAGATATGATGAACATGACGATTGTTCGCCATTGAAACTATATCAACTCTCGTGATGATCAGTGTTGATGTGGTGGATTTGGTTCGTGTGATCACTAAAACAATGTGAGGGATGTTGTTTTGAGTGGGAGTTCACCTAGATTAACATTATTATTAATTTGAACTCAATTTGTCATAAACTTAGTCTAAACTATTGCAAATATGTTGTAGATCAATGACAGCCCCTACCATATTTTTTAATGCGTTCCTAGAGAAAGAAAAGTTGAAAAACAATGGAAGCAACTTCGCGGATTGGTTCCGCAATTTGAGGATTGTCCTCACAGCTGGTAATTTAACCTATGTGCTTGATGCACCGCTGGGTGACCCGCCTGCAGCTGATGCTTCCGATGAAGTAAAGAATGTTTACCTCGCACGGAAGAATCAGTACTCCATAGTTCAGTGTGCTATCTTGTATGGTTTGGAATCGGAGCTTCAGAAAAGGTTTGAGAATTCAGACCCATATGATATTGTCGAGGATCTCAAATTGATTTTTGAGACTCATGCGGCAATTGAAAGCTATGAGGCTTCTGAAAAGTTCTTTAACTGCAAGATGGAAGAGGGCAGCTCCGTCAGTGAGCATGTGCTTAAGATGTCTGGGCACGCAAACAAACTTCAAAGCTTGGGTATAGTGATTCCTAATGCTTTGGGGATTTACCGTTTCCTCCAATCGCTACCACCAAGTTACAAGAACTTTGTGATGAACTACAACATGCAGAACATGAACAAGACGTTGCCAGAACTCTTTGCCATGTTGAAATCTGCAGAAGTGGAGATCAAGAAAGAGCACCAAGTGTTGCTGGTCAATAAGACCACCAAATTCAAGAAAGGCAAGTCTAAGCAAAAGGGACACTTCAAGAAGGGTGGTAAGAAAGTTACCACGCTGACGAAGAAGACCAAGGCTGGACCTAAGCCTGATACTGAGTGCTTTTACTGCAAGGGAGAAGGTCACTGGAAGCGGAATTGCCCAAAGTACTTGGCGGATTTGAAGAACGGCAACATCAAGAAGAAAGGTATATCTGATATACATGTTATTGATGTGTATCTCACTAGTACTCGTAGTAGTGCCTGGGTATTTGATACTGGTTCGGTTGCTCATATTTGTAACTCGAAACAGGTGCTGCAGAATAAACGGAAGCTAGCGAAGAACGAGGTGACGATGCGCGTGGGAAATGGATCAAAGGTTGATGTGATCGCGGTCGGCACACTACCCCTTCATCTACCATCGGGATTAGTTTTATACTTAAATAATTGTTATTTGGTGCCTGCGTTGAGCATGAACATTATATCAGGATCTTGTTTATTGTGACACGGTTACTTGTTTAAATCCGAGAATAATGGTTGTTCGATTTATATGAGTAATATGTTTTATGCACATGCACCTTTGATAGATGGTCTATTCTTATTGAATCTCGATAGTGGAAATACACATATCAACAACATTGAGGCTAAACGTTTGAAATCAAGTGATAATTCGACCTATATGTGGCACTGTCGTCTTGGTCACATTGGAGTGAAACGTATGAAGAAACTCCATTCCGATGGACTTCTTGAATCACTTGATTTTGAATCACTTGGAAGATGCGAAGCATGTCTGATGGGAAAAATGACTAAGACTCCATTTTCTGGTATGATGGAGCGAGCTACAGACTTATTGGAAATCATACATACCGATGTATGTGGTCCAATGAGTGTAGCATCGCGCGGTGGTTATCGTTATGTTCTTACCTTCACGGATGACTTGAGTAGATATGGGTATATCTATTTCATGAAACATAAGTCCGAAACTTTTGAGAAGTTTAAGGAGTTTCAAAGTGAGGTAGAGAATCAACGTAACAAGAAGATTAAATTTCTACGTTCTGATCGTGGAGGTGAATATCTAAGTTACGAGTTTGGCGAGCATTTGAAGAAATGCGGAATACTTTCACAATTGACACCGCCGGGAACACCACAGCGTAATGGTGTGTCCGAACGTCGTAATCGAACTCTCTTAGATATGGTTTGTTCTATGATGTCACTTACAGATTTACCGCTATCATTTTGGGGTTATGCATTAGAAACAACCGCATTCACATTAAATAGGGCACCGTCTAAATCCGTTGAAACGACACCGTATGAATTATGGTTTGGGAAGAAACCTAGATTGTCGTCCCTTAAAGTTTGGGGATGCGAAGCCTATGTAAAGAAGTTACAGCCGGACAAGCTAGAACCCAAAGCGGAAAAATGCGTCTTCATAGGATACCCGAAAGAAACTATTGGGTATACCTTCTATCATAGATCCGATGGCAAAATCTTCGTTGCCAAGAATGGATCCTTTCTAGAGAAGGAATTTCTCTCGAAAGAAATGACTGGAAGGAAAGTAGAACTCGACGAGGTTGTCGAACCTTCTCTCGAAATTGCGAGTAGCGCAGCACCGGAAGAAGTTCCTGTGGTGCCTGCACCAATAAGAGAGGAAGCTAATGATGGTGATCATGAAACTTCGGTTGAAGTTGCTACAGAGCCTCGGAGGTCAACGAGAACTCATACCACTCCAGATTGGTATGATCCCGTTATGAGTGTCATGTTGGTGGACAACACCGATGACCCTGAGACATATGAGGAAGCGATGATGAGCCCAGATTCCAATAAATGGCAAGAAGCCATGAAATCCGAGATTGGATCCATGTACGAAAACCAAGTATGGACTTCGGTGGACTTACCGGATGGCCGGAAGGCTGTCGAGAACAAATGGATTTTCAAGAAGAAAACAGATGCTGATGGTAATGTTACCGTCTATAAAGCTCGACTTGTCGCAAAAGGGTTTCGACAAATTCAAGGAGTTGACTACGATGAGACTTTCTCACCAGTAGCGAAGCTAAAGTCTGTGAGGATTATGTTAGCAATCGCTGCATATTATGATTATGAGATATGGCAGATGGATGTCAAAACAGCATTCCTCAATGGAGACATTGATGAAGAGTTGTATATGATGCAACCCAAAGGTTTTGTCGATCCTAAAGATGCTAACAAGGTATGCAAACTTCAACGGTCCATCTATGGATTGAAGCAAGCATCCCGAAGTTGGAATCAACGTTTTGATAAGGTAATCAAAAGTTTTGGTTTTATACAAACTTATGGAGAAGCTTTACAAGAAAGTGAGTGGGAGCTCTGTAGCATTCTTAATACTATATGTGGATGACATATTATTGATTGGGAATGATGTAGACCTTCTTAATAGTGTCAAGGAATATTTGAATAATAGTTTTTCAATGAAGGATCTTGGTGAAGCAGCTTACATATTAGGCATAAAGATTTATAGAGATAGATCGAAACGCCAAATATCATTGTCACAGAGTACATATTTGGACAAAGTTCTAAAGAGGTTTGGAATGGAAGATAGCAAGAAAGGGTTCTTTCCCATGTTGCCCAATACGACCTTGAGTAAAACTCAAAGTCCGACATCGGCAGAAGATAGAGAAAGGATGAGTAAGACTCCCTATGCCTCAGCCATAGGATCTCTAATGTATGCCATGCTATGTACTAGACCCGACATTGCATATGCTGTTAGTTTAACTAGCATATATCAAAGTGATCCAGGAGTGGATCATTGGACAGCGGTCAAAAACATCCTTAAGTACTTGAGAAGAACTAAGGATATGGTTCTTTCTTATGGAGGTGATGAACAGCTCGTTGTTAATGGTTACACCGATGCTAGTTGGAACACTGATTCGGATGATTCTAAATCACAATCTGGATACGTATTTATTTTGAATGGTGCAGCAGTTAGCTGGAGGAGTGCAAAGCAAAGCGTTGTGGCGAGATCTTCAACTGAATCAGAATACATGGCTGCTTCGGAGGCTTCACAAGAAGCGATATGGATAAAAGAGTTCATTACAGAGCTGGGTGTGGTTCCTAGTGCGCTGGACCCAATGTCTATCTACTGTGATAACATGGGCGCCATAGCCAATGCGCAAGAGTCAAGGTCACACAAGAAGCTGAAGCACATCAAGCTACGTTTTCACGCTATTCGAGAACATATCCAAGATGGGGATATAAAGATTTGCAAAGTACACACAGATCTGAATGTGGTGGATCCGTTGACTAAACCTCTCCCGAGGGCAAAACATGACCAGCACCAAACTGCCATGGGTGTTCGGTATATTACCATGTAATCTAGATTAGATGACTCTAGTGCAAGTGGGAGACTGTTGGAGATATGCCCTAGAGGCAATAATAAATGTGGTTATTATTATATCTTTGTGTTTATGATAAATGTTTACATTCATGCTATAATGATATTAACAAGGAAAGATTGATACTTGTGTGATTTGTAAACTTAATTTGAAGTCCCTAGTATAGCCTCTATACATCACTAGCTTGTTGGTTGATAAATGATTGTGGTTTCCCTTGTAGGGGTTCGTAGCATGGAAAACAAAAATTTTCTATCGCATACAAACAAACAAGCCAAGATCTATCTACTAGATTCTAGCAACGAGTCGATGGAATAACTTACTCTCGAAGATTCCAAAGCGGTTAACGAGAGCAGATTCTCGTGGGTGATGTAGTCATACTCTTTCCGATCTCAAGATCGCGTAGACGATCCTTCCGGCGCCACGTTCCGGCAGCGCTCCCGCAGTCGGTCACACATTCGGTACTCGACGAAGACCTTCCTCTCCCTTGTTCCAGCAGGCAGTGGAGGTTGTAGCACTCTCCTCGCGATTCCGGCAGCACAACGGCGTGGTACCGGAAGTAGAGGGGAGATCCCGCAGGGCTTCGCCTTAAGCCGGTGCGAGTATGGTGGATTATGAGAGAGGCTATTTAGAGGCTATTAGTGATCTAGTAATTAGACACACCAATTAGAAGGCTCTAAACCAATTAGAAGGCTCTAAACCGATGGCTAAAGCAATTAGAAGCTCTAAACCAAAACGGCTCTAAACCGGGAGAAATAGATAGGAACTTGTGTGTCCTAGGAGGGGAGCCCTGCCCCTCCTTTTATAGATGGAGGGGGCCGGCCAAGGGGAGGGAGAGTCCCTCCCCAACTCGGCCTTGAGGTGGTGCGCCGGCCCAAGGAGGAACCCTCCTCCAATTCGGCCTCCACCAGAAACCTCCTTCTCCTCTTTCCGAAAACTGGCAGTTTGACTTTTCAAACTAGCCGTTTGACTTTTCAAACTAGGATTTGAATTAACCCTTTATTTCGGACAGCGATGACACTTAGTACATGATGCAATCATACCAACTTGATATGACACACTCATGTACCCCTTCCTCCCCGGAGTGCCGGACATTCCGGAACCTTCTAGAATGTTCCCGATGAAAACACCGGAATCATTCCGTTACTCCGAAACGGGACTTTCCTTATATGAATCTTATTCTCCGGACCATTCCGGATCTCCTCATGATATCCCGGATCCCATCCGAGACTCCGAACAACATTCGGTCTCTTTCTCATAATACCATAACTACTCAAACAACGTCGAATCCTTAAGTGTGTCTCCCTACGGTTCGTGAATTATGCGGACATGATCGAGACACTTCTCCGAACAATAACCAATAGAGGAATCTGGAAATTCATATGGCTCCCACATATTTCTACGATTACTTTGCGATCGAATGAACCACTTACATACGATACCAATTTCCCTTTGTCTCACGATACTTTACTTATCCGAGGTTATGATCGTCGGTATCTCTGCATACCTAGTTCAACCTCGTTACCGATAAGTACTCTTTTATCGTTCCCGTGATATGTGATCCCTTGTGAGCCAGTCACATGCTTGCAAGCTAATTGGATGACATTACACCGAGAGGGCCCAGAGTATATCTATTCGTCATATGGATGGACAAATCCCACTCTTGATCCATGTGTCTCAACCAATACTTTCCGAACACTCAATGCCACTTTTATAGCCACCCTGTTACGGTGTGGTGTTTGATGACATCAAAGCATCCATCCGGTAAAAGTGATATGCATGATCTCATGGTCGAAGGAATTAGGTTACTATGTATCAAAAAGCATATAGCAATTGAACTAATGAAATGACTTGATCTTTATGCTACGCTTATCTATAGGAGTATGTCCATCACATCATTCTCCTAATGATATGACCCTGTTGTTAATAACATCTCTATGTTCATGATCAGGAAACCATGATCATATATTAACCAACAAGCTAGTTTAACAAGAGGCTTTACTAGGGACTCTTATTTTAGTTTACAAATCACACAAGTATTAATGTTTCCGGTTAATACAATTATAGCATGGTATGTAAACATTTATCATAAGTATGAAGATATGATAATAACCCACTTTATTATTACCTCTTGGGCATATCTCCAACAGTCTCCCACTTGCACTAGAGTCAATAATCTAGTTTCAAACTTTTGTGTATATAACACCTATGGCTTTCCGGTGTTGTATGTACACGATTGCCAGTGGTCAACTGATCTCCGGATCTGACACTTCCAGGTCCGTGTGTAATTGCATGTCTTTGCGTCTCTACGCATCACTCATTCTCTAATGAGATGACTTTGTATAAATTTGGTCTTTCGGTGTGACCTTTAGCTCTTTGGGGTTAAAACATGTTGATAAAATTGTCGCACAATATATCTTCATAGTATTATCCCACTGTGAACTACACCTAGTTTGATAACAAACTACTTGACACAAATGCCCTCTTTTGCTGCTATAATAGCAGTCATATACTTAGCCTTTTGTTGTAGTATCTGTCACAATGTCTTAACTTTGGAACTCATCCAAATCCATTATGGAACTTACTTTCCATTATATTGTGCCACCCTTAGTTTAGATTGAGATAAACTTAATTTGTACTTTGTGACAAAACTAGTATCAATGTAGTACTTTTACAATGAACTAACCATCTATTTGTCACTTCTACAAACAATATATTCTTAGTTCTTCCAAAAGATCATAAGAATATCCTTACTATTGTCCAATGATCATCTTACGAATCATTCTGGTATATGCTCACAACATTTAGAGCATATGACATATCTGGATTTGTACACATCACATCATGATTGATATAAATACCTTTTGTGATCTCATACATCAAGTATCAACCTATACTTGAATCTTTGTTTCACTTACCAAATGTCAATACACTTGAATATATCATCAATATTGAACTTATTCAATCCTTTCTGTGCGACAAGAACCTTTCTTGTAGTTTCTATATATTGAACTCATTCAATATCTCGTCTATGTACTTCTGGCACAACCATATTAGCGTCTATTGATGCCAAATATTTGGGTTTTGCCTAAGTCTTTCATCAGGATGAAATTCTTAATATGTGTTAATAAAAGATACATTATTTCCAATCAACAATATGTCTCCTACATGATGTATTAGAAATATGTCTTAGCGCTCCCACTTAATTTCTTGCAAATGCAAGCATCTTCATTGTCTCTGATGAATTTAAACTCTTTTAACAATTTCATCATTGTGAAGATTCCAACTCCGCGATGCTCACTTCAACCATTGAAGTTTGCATATGCTTTTAGCATCCTTTGATTTAACAAAACCCTATGGACCGTGTTATGCACATGTCCTAGGTAACGATTCTATTAGAAGAACTTGTTTTGTTTATTCAACTATCATATAACAAAATTATATGTAGTGGTTGCTACATTAATCCGTCTAGACTAAATATCACTATGAAAGATCAAATCTTGTCATAGTCAACCCTTGAACATTGTTGTGAACTCTTTCCCAACATGTCGACTATTTCATAGATGTACAATATCCATGTCTATTTATTTATAGATCCAAACACAACTGTAAGGTCTTACACCTTTCTCGAGGGTCCTTCAAGTTCAAAACTTGATTTCTCGTGTATGGAACTATCACAGATTTTATGGCTTCAAGCCATTTGACGGAGTCAGGGCCCATCATCGCTTCTTTGCATATAGTCGGTTCATTATTCTCAAATAATGATTCAACCCTCAAATCTTGGTATTTGATTGTTTACCCGATCTACTTGTTTCAATAGGAACTTAGATCTTCGTGACCACAACCTTTGAGGCTCGTGAGCCATGAGCATTGTTGCTGCCTCCGGAACACTTTTCGGCGCTGCGCAACTCTGCACATATAGCTAAGGTTCTTTTAACCTTATCAAAGTTCTATTGTCCTCCCACTTAACTTTTCACGAAAAATTCCTTCTCAAAGAAACTTGACGTTCTAAGCGACAAACACTTTTGTCTCCGGTGTTATGGAGGAATACTTAACAAAGACAGGTTCATCCGACTTTGGTTGCAAACATCTTTCTTATGTATAGCATACCAATGTTTAAGAAAGGACTACTTGGGTTTTATCCCAAACCATAACATATGGTGTCGTTTCAACGGATTATGATGGAGCTCTTTTCAGTGGAAAAACGGTAATCTCTAAAGCTTTTAATCTTTAAAATACAATGGCAGTTTTATGAATTACACCTTCGATCTTACCATGTCAAACAAGGTTAATTTACATATCTCGAACGCTCCATACTGTTATGGTGTTTCGGGAAAATGCAAATCCACGGAACGATTCCATAAATCTTAGGTATTATGCTAAAATTTGTAACTCAAATATCTTCCTTTATGATCTTTATCATAAACTATTTATATTCTTGTTACAATGATTTTGCACTTCATCTTGAAAATCTTTGAACTTTTCAAATATTTCACACTTCATCCTTATTAAGTAAATATTCATATATTCACTCAAATTTTGGAGAAAATATATGAAGTTGAAATCCATCGCTCTTGACTACACATAATGGATTTCGTACAACAATATGTACAAGTTCCAATAAGCTAGTCATTCGTTCCCTTTTGGCCTATGAACGAAGTTTTAATTATCTCTAGGAAAGTTTCTCAAGTGTCATTTGATCAAAATCAAATAGACTCCAAAATTCCATCCATATGGAGTTTCTTCATGTTTTCTTTCCAATATAATTTAAACTGCGATGTCACTTCCTAAGTGATCTTTCAATCAATTTGTCTTTCGACATTTTTAGCACTAGTTTTATGGATGTGATTTCTCCAACGAGATTTGTGAATCATCCATCTTTTATGGATTACGGCAATTATTTGAACAACCCTTTTGTTCTCATAATACCTGATAAAACAAATCTTGAAGGCAAGAGCAACATAATAACCCTTTATTTGTTCTCGATGAACATCATCACATATTCTTTTCTAGTTACTTAGGCCATTGTAGTTCATGAATTGTGTTGTTTCGTATGACGATTCACACCAACAAATTCAGTATCAAATACTTAAGAACCACATTGTTTAATAAGCAAAGAATATAGCCATAACATGTATATCATCTATATACATAAACTGAACAATTCTAGTCTTTTTCTTTTCTGCCATATATTTATGAGATTCTCTTTCAATATTTCCTTTTCTGTTTGAAAGAATCTATCAACATCAATAGTGGAGTCATACATATGACACATAGTCCAAAACATGTATAGTTAAGTACCAATGTCTTTGGACTTGCACTTTGAAGTAGATCACCATCATCAAATGTTTGGTGTTCTTTCAAATTCCTTTCTTTAGTAATCTCTTGGTGTAGTAAACATTTTACCTACATCAAATATTCACCCTTATCATGGATTTATCCATGATCAAGTTACTTTTAGCTTGTAACGGTGAATCACGAGTATAATGTTGCTCTCCAAAACCTTTTGGAGGATTAGGACAACAAGTGTCTCCAACCTTTTGCAAATTCTCATCAAAATATGAGAACATGAACTTTGCCATATTATACTCTATCATGTTGTAACCAAAACTTCGTTTCAGATATCACAATATCTTCCACACATCATGGTTTCTGAAACAACTCTTTCAGATCCTAGATAACCTTGATATTAAGACAATCCTTTGAATATCAAGAATCATGGAGACAAACATGATACTTATACACTAACACTTGGAATTGTCACTCTTGTTTTAATACCAATTATTAAACTTCATGGAGTAACCGGAACTTACTGAAAGTTTGCAATAGGACTTTTAAACTTTAGATTAACACTTCAAAACAATACGATACCAGTTCGTAAAGTAACTAACCAGAATTCTATAGTTCTATCATCTCAATTATAACTAAGCGTAAGGTGGTAAACGGATGCCAATGACTACAACAACTATGCAAATTCACTTTGATTCAGTTTATGATAAATTGAGTTCTAATTAATAATTAAATTAATCTAGGTGAACTCCCACTCAAAACAACATCCCTCACATTGTTTTAGTGATCACACGAACCAAATCCACCACATCAAAACCGATCATCACGAGAGTTGATATAGCTTCAATGGCGAACAATCAACATGTTCATCATATCTACTATATGACTCATGCTCTACCTTTCGGTAATCCGTGTTCCTGAGGCCATGTCTGTACATGCTAGGCTCGTCAAGATCAAACCTTAGCTTCCGCATGAGCAAATCTGGCTTGCCCACGTTGTATACACTTGTAGAATCTAACACACCCGATCATCACGTGGTGCTTCGAAACAACAAGCTTTAGCAACGGTGCTAACTAAGGGTGAACACTTTATGACTTGAAATTTATGTGCATGAGGGATCATCTTATAATGCTACCGTCGTCTACTAAGCAATACAAGATGCATAAAGGATTAACATCACATGCAATTCATAATATGTGATATGATATGGCCTTTCTCCATTGTGCTTCCGATCTCCATCTTCTAGCACGAACATGATCTCCATCATCACCCGCATTGCATCAAGGTCAATGATGCTGCTCCATGGTTGTCGTCCACCGGCTTCAACTATTACAACTACTTTGAATAGACACGCGGGTCTTAACAGAAATTAAAGACAACCATATGGCTCCTGCCGGTTGCCAACTTACAATAAGGAACATTGCATACATCAAATATAATCACAATCATGGCCATATCACATCACTGCACACCCCTGCAAAACAAAGTTAGACGCCTCTACTTTCTTTGCATGTTTTACGTGGTTTGGGGCTTTCTATAAGTGTCGTTCTAACTTACGAACATGAACCACAACGTTGACACAAGTATTGTTAATCACCCGTTGTGAATTGGATCTATACTATGCTAGGAGAAACAGACACCCGCAAAGCCACTTATGCAATACAAGTTGCATGTCAAGCGTGGAGCAAGTCTCATGAACGATGTCATGTAAGGTTAGCCCGGGCCGCTTCATCCCAACATACCGCAAGATGCAAAGTACACAAGAAGCAGTCGACAATAAAAGTATCAACGCCCACAATGACCATTGTGTTCTACTCGTGCAACAGATCTACATATAGACACGGCTCTGATACCACTGTAGGGGTTCGTAGCATGGAAAACAAAAATTTTCTATCGCATACAAACAAACAAGCCAAGATCTATCTACTAGATTGTAGCAACGAGTCGATGGAATAACTTACCCTCGAAGATTCCAAAGCGGTTAACGAGAGCAGATTCTCGTGGGTGATGTAGTCGTACTCTTTCCGATCTCAAGATCGCGTAGACGATCCTTCCGGCCCCACGTTCCGGCAGCGCTCCCGCAGTCGGTCACACATTCGGTACTCGACGAAGACCTTCCTCTCCCTTGTTCCAGCAGGCAGCGGAGGTTGTAGCACTCTCCTCGCGATTCCGGCAGCACAACGGCGTGGTACCGGAAGTAGAGGGGAGATCCCGCAGGGCTTCGCCTTAAGCCGGTGCGAGTATGGTGGATTATGAGAGAGGCTATTTAGAGGCTATTAGTGATCTAGTAATTAGACACACCAATTAGAAGGCTCTAAACCAATTAGAAGGCTCTAAACCGATGGCTAAAGCAATTAGAAGCTCTAAACCAAAACGGCTCTAAACCGGGAGAATTAGATAGGAACTTGTGTGTCCTAGGAGGGGAGCCCTGCCCCTCCTTTTATAGATGGAGGGGGCCGGCCAAGGGGAGGGAGAGTCCCTCCCCAACTCGGCCTTGAGGTGGTGCGCCGGCCCAAGGAGGAACCCTCCTCCAATTCGGCCTCCACCAGAAACCTCCTTCTCCTCTTTCCGAAAACTGGCAGTTTGACTTTTCAAACTAGCCGTTTGACTTTTCAAACTAGGATTTGAATTAACCCTTTATTTCGGACAGCGATGACACTTAGTACATGATGCAATCATACCAACTTGATATGACACACTCATGTACCCCTTCCTCCCCGGAGTGCCGGACATTCCGGAACCTTCTAGAATGTTCCCGATGAAAACACCGGAATCATTCCGTTACTCCGAAACGGGACTTTCCTTATATGAATCTTATTCTCCGGACCATTCCGGATCTCCTCATGATATCCCGGATCCCATCCGAGACTCCGAACAACATTTGGTCTCTTTCTCATAATACCATAACTACTCAAACAACGTCGAATCCTTAAGTGTGTCTCCCTACGGTTCGTGAATTATGCGGACATGATCGAGACACTTCTCCGAACAATAACCAATAGAGGAATCTGGAAATTCATATGGCTCCCACATATTTCTACGATTACTTTGCGATCGAATGAACCACTTACATACGATACCAATTTCCCTTTGTCTCACGATACTTTACTTATCCGAGGTTATGATCGTCGGTATCTCTGCATACCTAGTTCAACCTCGTTACCGATAAGTACTCTTTTCTCGTTCCCGTGATATGTGATCCCTTGTGAGCCAGTCACATGCTTGCAAGCTAATTGGATGACATTACACCGAGAGGGCCCAGAGTATATCTATCCGTCATATGGATGGACAAATCCCACTCTTGATCCATGTGTCTCAACCAATACTTTCCGAACACTCAATGCCACTTTTATAGCCACCCTGTTACGGTGTGGTGTTTGATGACATCAAAGCATCCATCCGGTAAAAGTGATATGCATGATCTCATGGTCGAAGGAATTAGGTTACTATGTATCAAAAAGCATATAGCAATTGAACTAATGAAATGACTTGATCTTTATGCTACGCTTATCTATAGGAGTATGTCCATCACATCATTCTCCTAATGATATGACCCTGTTGTTAATAACATCTCTATGTTCATGATCAGGAAACCATGATCATATATTAACCAACAAGCTAGTTTAACAAGAGGCTTTACTAGGGACTCTTATTTTAGTTTACAAATCACACAAGTATTAATGTTTCCGGTTAATACAATTATAGCATGGTATGTAAACATTTATCATAAGTATGAAGATATGATAATAACCCACTTTATTATTACCTCTTGGGCATATCTCCAACATCCCTATCATGAACATTGAGATGTTATCAACAACAAGATCATATCGTTAGGAGAATGATATGGTGGACATACTCCTATAAGATAAGCGTAGCATAAAGATCAAGTCATTTCAATAGTTCAATTGCTATATGCTTTCTGATACATAGTAACCTAATTCCTTCGACCATGAGATCATGCATATCACCTTTACCGGATGGATGCTTTGATGACATCAAACACCACACCGTAACTGGGTGGCTATAAAGGTGGCATTGAGTGCTCGGAAAGTATTGGTTGAGACACATGGATCAAGAGTGGGATTTGTCCATCCATATGACGAATAGATATACTCTGGGCCCTCTCGGTGGAATCTCATCCAATTAGCTTGCAAGCATGTGACTGGCTCACAAGGGATCACATATCACGGGAACGAGAAAAGAGTACTTATTAGTAACGAGGTTGAACTAGGTATGCAGAGATACCGACGATCATAACCTCGGATAAGTAAACTATCGTGAGACAAAGGGAAATTGGTATCGTATGTAAGTGGTTCATTCGATCGCAAAGTAATCGTAGAAATATGTGGGAGCCATATGAATTTCCAGATTCCTCTATTGGTTATTGTTCGGAGAAGTGTCTCGATCATGTCCGCATAATTCACGAACCGTAGGGAGACACACTTAAGGATTCGACGTTGTTTGAGTAGTTATGGTATTATGAGAAAGAGACCGAATGTTGTTCGGAGTCTCGGATGGAATCCGGGATATCACGAGGTGATCCGGAATGGTCCGGAGAATAAGATTCATATAAGGAAAGTCCCGTTTCGGAGTTCGGGAATGATTCCGGTGTTTTCGTCGGGAATGTTCTAGAAGGTTCCGGAATGTCCGGCACTCCGGAGGGGAAGGGGTACATGAGTGTGTCATTGCAAGTTGGAATGATTGCATCATGTACTAAGTGTATTCGCTGTCCAAAATAAAGGGTTTATTCAAATCCTAAATTGAAAAGTCAAACGGCTAGTTTGAAAGTCAAACGGCAAGTTTTGGAAAGAGGAAAAGAGGAGGAAGTGGGAAACCGAGTTGGGGAGGGAATCCCTCCTCCAACCGGCGGCGCCCCCTCCAAGCCGAGTTGGGGAGGGACTCCCTTCCCTCCCCTTGGCCGTCGGCCCCTCCACCTATATAAGGAGGGGCAGGGCTCCCTCCTCTAGACACACAAGTCCCTCACCTCAAACCCTAGAAGCCGCAGCCCTCCATAGCCGCCGCCACCACCTAGGGTTTTTTCCTAGACGCCGACTTGGGGGACCCCGGAACCCTAGCCGCCGGCTCTAGCCCCTCCTCCTTGGTGTGTCTAAACCCTAGATCGCCGAGGAGCTCTCTCATACTCCACCATACCCGCTCCGGCTTAAGGCGAAGCCCTGCGGGATCTCCCCTTTACTTCCGGTACCACGCCGTTGTGCTGCCGGGATCTCGAGGAGAGTGCTACAACCTCCGCTGCCTGCTGGAACAAGGGAGAGGAAGGTCTTCGTCGAGTACCGAACGTGTGACCGACTGCGGGAGCGCTGCCGGAACGCAGCGCCGGAAGGATCGTCTACGCGATCTTGAGATCGGGAAGAGTACGACTACATCACCCACGAGAATCCGCTCTCGTTAAACACTTTGGAATCTTCGAGGGTAAGTTATTCCATCGACTCGTTGCTACAATCTAGTAGATAGATCTTGGCTTGTTTGTTTGTATGCGATAGAAATTTTTTGTTTTCCATGCTACGAAACCCTACAAGAATCTTTTCCCTGCATTATCAAACGACCAATCATATTCTATTCTAACAATTGGTCGTGTTGGACAACGGCAGCGTATACCTGGAATACTTGGGTAACGATCAGGATCATATGGATTGACCGAGCTACCTGGAAGAGCACGGTTTCTGGACATGGTGTTAGTAATTGTTAGTTGAAAGCAAGAGTGCATGAACATTTATAGTTAAAGGGAAGCAATGAATCAGTGTTGTGATGAATTATTGCTCCTGCAACACTCACATGGCTACGAATCATTGATCACTGAGGGAATCATTGGACCATTGAAATTAATGTGCACTGAGTCACTGAGTCAGTGAATCATTGAATATTGAAATTATTGTGACTGAGTGACGGGAGTCAGCGATTCACTGAACCATTCTAATAACTGAGCACTGAAACACTGAGCAATGGAAATCATTGATCACTGAAACACTGAGCATTGAGCACTGAAACATTGAAACACTGAGCACATGTGATTTGGATAGCACACTACTGCTAGTAGTACTACACACTGTTGATGGTGACTACACACTGTTGCTAGTAGCACTGAAACACTGAGCACATGTAATTTGGATAGCACACTGCTGCTAGTAACAGTACACACTGTTGATGGTGACTACACACTGCTGCTAGTAGCACTGAAACACCGAGCACATGTGATTTGGATAGCACACTGCTGCTAGTAGTACTACACACTGCTGATGGTGACTACACACTGCTGCTATTAGTACTACACATTAGTGATAATGCAGTGTATAGTTGATGGTGACTACACACTGTTTACATTGGCACTCAACGAAAAGCAAACATACCCCATACAATACTTTAGAAATGTCTAGCTATATATATATCACTCGTACACAATGTTTCTGTCTCACCTACAACAACACAACAATGGCAGACCTTCGACGATTTTTGTGCGACTGCAACTTTGAAGCTAGGCTATGCTATGACTGGAGGTTCCGAAATGCTGGGCGAAGGTATTAGGATTGTCCTGGGGCAGACGGCCAGGTATGTACTTAAAACCATCATATTTACAAATATATAGCCTATGTGTGTTATATTTAATAATTGTAGAACATTTTAATAGGGTAATGGCCAATGTGGATTCTTCCAGTGGTGCGACGACCCTTTTCCTGTTAAAGCACGGGTTCTCATCATGGACCAACGTGTCGAGATAGAAAATTTGAAGGCACGTATTCGGGCACTCGGTGGGGAGCCGTAGTATTGTTTTAATTTAGCCCGTGTGTAAATTACTTATGTGCCGTACCATTATGTTCCGCAGAATTATGTTTCTCACTTTGTTTGCCGAAACACTTATAACTTATTTATGAATCCTATGATCAATAAATTAGCGGGCTAATCTTTCTCTATATATCCCTATATTACTTTTAACTCTCGGCCGGTGTGTCTGTCTTCGTCATTCCTCCATAAATAGCACCCGGGTGGTTGTCTGTCTGTCTTCGTATTCACTCCAATCAACCTCTCTCTATCTCTCTCATACAACTCCTCTCACTCTCTATCTCGCTCAACCAACACCACTAATGTCCGGTGTAGGATCATCTTCATGGAAAGGGAAGGAGATAGCCTTTGAACTCGTAGGGCCTCGTAGTGGTACATTCCTCCCACCAGACATGCCACCGATGAATGAATTAGACGGCCATGTTCCGTGGATCATACAGTATGATTGCATGGTGGGATGCTGCTACACAGCTGATGAAGCCAAGATGAAGAGCGGTGGACTTGGCGGAAAATGGGGATTTGTGTGCGGGCACGCCCGGGGTCCTGCACCCTATTTCGTAAGAACTCTCTCCTTGCTCAATTTTTTACTAGGGTAGAACTCTCTTCTCGCTCAATGTTTAAGCTAAAAATCTATATTATTCAATAGGCGGGATCGCGATGCGACAAGGATTTCTGGTTTGAAGACCAAAGACCGTACAAAGTTTACTGGTATGGAGAAAAATATGTGCAGAAAAAAGAGGCCAAGGAACTAGAGGAGAAAAGAAAGAGAGAGCACAATCAGCACAACCAGAAAGCGTTCGAGGAATGGTGTGCTAAAAAGATGGCCAACAGACGAAACAATTAGGATGAGTACGAAAATTGCTAGACACTCGTATTTCCTTTTAATTTAGTTTCCATTTCAAAATGGTGCTCTTGTATCTTCGATTTAGAGGGGTCAATGATTTCCGTTCCCCGAGCACCAGCAGTAGCAACAAATAAATTGTACCGTCTAGCAATTTATCATCATTTCGTGCTATGCAATGTACTTATCATCTAAGTAGAAAACAATTTGAGTTGCAAATATTTCATCTCAAGTACTCATTACAAACATAATGAAAACGGTGCCAAATTAGTTCCACAACTTACAACCAAACCTGATACATGATGATATCAGAATGTGCCAAATTAGTTCCACAGCTTCCACTTTGTGTTTTCCTTATTCAACCAAGCCTTGCTATCTTCCCACTATTTCCTTCTCTTCTCTTCCCTTTGTTCTTCTTTAATCCTTGCCTCTTCTTCTTTCTTCCTTTTAGCTTCTAACTGGTACTTCCTTGAGCGCTCCTTCTGTGCTTTTTCAATCTCTTGCAACTCCAAGTTTATTTCATTCTCATGCTTCTTTTTCTCCTCATCGAAAACCTTCCAAGACTCATCTAAAGTGTCAGGACCGTAAAGGGGACACCACCGTGTCATATCTTGACAGTGCTCACACCAAAAAAGTGGAGGAGCCTTGGGTGTGGTCTCGTGTAATTTTCAAAACTTAGGTGGAGATGGAGGAGGACGCATAATGCGTTTCCACCTCTCAGCTGGTTTTGGGCCCAAAAGAATGCTAATATCCCATGAAAGAAGATAGTCATCATAACACTCGGGGTCATCGATCCACTGGAAGAAATAGCATGTGCAATGTTCCTGTCAAATAAAATTTACCATATCAACAATCAACGATCAATCAAGTATGATAGATACCATGTCACAAGACACCAAAACTCACGCGTGTATCGGGGCAACGGTAGAATGCGCGGCCAACAGTAGTGTGGTAGTTAGATTGTTGTATATGACAAGTTTTACCACAACAACAATTTGTACCGGATATCTTGGTAGCACCGGAGCATCTTTCGATGACATATTGGGATACTTGCCTTTGGTACTTTCTGCAAACTTCATCTGACGTGCAATCTCCGTCCACATGTCCGAAGAATCTACAAACATTGGGATAATTAACATAGCAAACACTATCACTTATAATGTCCTAAGCTATATTATCATACAACCGGCTAATTTTCCATTGAAGTGCTTCCCAACTTAGTAAACACTATAGCAAACACTAAGACAAGCTCATATCCAATGCATACATACCCTAGCAAACTCTATGGAAATGAATCCCTACAAATATATTTCCACATATGCATATTTTTGTTTTGTCATATGTAAACTAAATTAGCAAACACTAAGACAAAGCTCCTATCAAATGCATACATACACTAGCTACAATTTATTCAAACAAATATTATTTACAAAGATATCTAAATAACATATCTATGATCTTCTAGGGTTTCAACAAAAAAGAGATAAATGAGATCAAATTAGACATTCTAATAGGTGGAATCAAAGGGGATTTGAGAGAGATTACCTCTAAGAAGACTTGCCATGGTCCCAATCCAAGAAATCTTGGACTTTCAACAAGATTTGAAGAGAGGGGCGAAAAACAGGAGAGAGAGAGCTTGTGGCGGCTGGAAGGAGGAAATGAGAGGGCTGGAAAAGGGAAACTGGTCGATTGGCTATAACCCTAGGGAAATGGCGCCGACATAGCGGCCACGTCAGCCAGGCGCTCACCCCAGTGGCAAGTTCGACGCCATCGCCGACCTGTGTTAGGTCAACGCCGTTTGAAGTGGCGCCGACGTGAGGAGTCAGATTCCAAATTAGTTTCGCCCGAAGAGCAGACGCGGTTGAAGTTGGTCAAATTGGTCAGTTTTGTAAAAAAAAATACCGCCATCACCGTCGTCCTCACATGTAACCAACACCCCCATCAATTACCTCTGCTGCTCCTGCCTCGCGGCGGCCGAATAACGACGCAGTGGCAGTGCAGCCCTACTTCTCTGGATTATAATTCTTTTTTGGAACTGACTTTTCTGGGATATTGACTGTTCATCCATGAGGTTCGCCTGTATCGATAGTGCTTCGACCCACATATAATGCTTATTTCTTTGATTTGTTGTCTGAAGATTCAGCACTAGTCCTTGTTCAGTGACCAAATAGGTATTCAGTGAACGAGTCAAACTAGTTGACCTTGTTGATAGTGCCCTGCTCACATACTCTTATGTTAACAGCAAAACATCAAACATGGGTCGTTGCAACTAGGATAGCTACAGAAGTACTAGTCCTTGTTGACACGTATCCTATGTAATGTACTGAACTTTAACTGACATTGTAGTAATACTTGTTATGGTGATTCTCATCTCGTATTGAAAAAAAAAAATTACCCTGCCTATACTGCTTGCGTATTGGATTTTTTGTTTGAGGATTCAACACATGAGAGCATGATGGTGTCGAACTAGCTGACTTTGTTGATGCTGCCGCACTTCCTTGTGCTGTTATGTACTGACTACTGAATTCACTCCTAAACATGGGTTATAACTTGTGGGTTCACTGAAAGTGTATCGCTAGTTCGACACCATCAGTCTTATATGTGCTGTTATGTGTGCTGACTGCTGTTATGTGGGTTCACTGAAAGTGCCGCACTTATATGTGCTGTTATGTACTGACTACTGAATTCACTCCAAAGGAGATTCAGTTTGATGAACTTAATGACAAGAAAATGTGTGGGTTCTTATGATTCTGTAGAAGAAAATAATACTATTAATTCAACCATTTCTAATATACAGTGATAATATGGCATTTCACTGAAAGTGTATTCCAGCTCTGTTCATTTTACTGAATCAAGCTGTTGAAAATCTTTCTGTTCTGCAGAAACAATGCATGTGTCCTGTTATGTCCTTTCCAACTGTCCGAAGATGAAGTCGAGATGCAGTTTGCCACCAACCATCTTGTATTGTTTCGCTGTCAGAAAATACTGGAAACAGACAGTTTCAATGAACGATATACTAATACTGATACTTTTTACCCCATATGCTCAGTCAGGTAATTTTGTACCGACCAACCTTCTTGATAATATGAAAGCCACCGCTAAGTCAACCTGTATTCAGGGTCGCACTGTGAACTTGTCAGTTTGCCACTGCTAAGTCTCCAACTCCAAGGGTGGACATGCGCTCTCCTACCTCCGGTCCAACCTTCCATGCTGCTGTCGGCCACCGTGCTTGTAGAAGGCGTCTGAGGTCGCCCGCTGCCAGATCATGTAGCATCACCCATTGTGCAGGCATAGGTCTAGGTGTATGTGCTTGTTCTTTGGTCCAGCTCATCTGATTCGATTGAACACCAAGAACAGTTGGCTACCTGTGTCAGTTTATTGTGTTTTTGGATTTAATCCGACGACAGCCGGAGAATTTGTTTGAAATTTAATACTATCTCTGTTCCAAACATAAGACGTGTTTTTAGGCTATTAAAACATCCTGTAATTGCGAAAATATTCAGTCGCCTGAAGAACGTGTGCAACAAATATTCATGCAAGCAAACTCAACACATGTACTGGATGTCTAGATCGAGATTGCTCTTGTTCTAATTCAAACAAGTTGTATCTAAATGCTCATCTCGGCAGCCAGTTATCTGACAAGTTGTTTTGCTGCTTGTGATAAGGGTCTCATTAGTCAACAAGATGATCTCTTGATTCTGCTCTTTCAGCGGGTACATTTACCATCTACTACCATTTTTTTTGAAAGATAATATATTAAAAGCTAGCAAGCCGTCTCATTAAAAACCTTCCAGCCCCCTTAGGTACCCTGGTAAGAAAAAGAGTGCGTTAGAAACTTGCAGCCCACAAGTCACACCAAGTTACAATCAGCCCCAAGGTTGTGAACTAGAAAAGCAGGTGGCTCAGCATCCTAGGAAAACGATCCATCCTGTAGGCTTATGTATTTTGCACAAGAATGAGCCGCCTGATTAGCCTCGCGACGAGCATGAACTAAGCTAAAATTTGTAAACAACAAACTCAGCTCACTAATCCCATCTAAGACCTGCTTGACTACTGAAATATCGTTAGCTCTATTTTGCCAAAGTCGGACCAAATCTTCAGAATCAACTTCAAAAACAACATTAGTGAAACCCCTGCTTTTTGCATACTCAACAGCATATCTAAAAGCAAGGGACTCCACCGTCAAAGGATCAGACACACCTCGGTAAGTCTTACCCGTAGCACCACGGAAGACCACCCCCTCACGTGCAACAGCACCAGTAGCTACCAGATTGTCATTGACATTAACAGCACCATCGGAATTAATTTTAACCACTCCATCAGGTGGTCTCTGCCACTTACATTCCGGCCTAGCAGATTTAGGAACACCCTTGTCCCTTGGTAACTCAAGAGTCTGCAAGGTTTTCTTCACCACCTCCATAGTTTTAGCCGGACTAAAACCACTCTCACAATGAGTCAGATTATTTCTCAATGACCAGATCGAGTACACGACAGAAGTTATAATAGCTTTCTCATGTTGGTTGAAAAAAGACTTGCACATGATATCTTTTGCCCATGTCACTGGATGTAGTTTCGGCAATTTGACTAAAAGAATTTCCTTTGCGGCTTCCCAAAACAATTTCACATGAAAGCATTCAATTAAAGCATGCATTACACTCTCAGATTCTGCTTTACACAGAGCATAGGTGATGTTATCCATTATATGTCGCCGTGACAAAGTCCTATAGTCAGGAAGAATTCCTCGAAGAACTCGCCACCAAAAAACACGCACCTTAGGTACTACTGGCAGTTTCCATAATCGTCTCCATAAATCAGTATCATTTTCAGACGAAGATACAACATGTCCATTATTATTCCTAGCCTCCTCCAACTGACGCGCTTCTATCAAGGACTTGTAAGCCGACCGAACTATATAAATTCCAGATTTTTCTTTGGCCCATGCCAGCCAGTCATCACCCCCTGTACTCCTCAACGGAATACTCAAAATGGAATCAACATCTGGAGCAAAAAAGATCTCACGGATCAAAGGCTCATTCCAATCATTACTTGCAATTAAAATCTCGTTTACCATGACAAGATCAGTTTCCTTCAGACGACCCATTGGCCTCATTGTCGCAGAGTTAGGGAGCCAACAATCTTTCCAAATCGAAATAGACTGACCAGAGCCCATTCGCTTTATAAGACCCAATTTCAAAGCCTCCCTTCCTGCCAGAATCGCACGCCAGGTTTTCGATGCTGTCCTTGAAGAATTGGCAGTCATCAACTCCTGGTTATGGAGATACCTGGTTCGAAGAACCCGGGAACACAAGGAGTCTGGCTTCATAATTATTCTCCAAGCCTGTTTTCCTAGTAAAGCTACATTAAAAGCCTGCATATCTCGGAAACCCATACCCCCTTGGTTTTTTGGAATAGCCAATTTATCCCAGGCTAACCAATGCATAGACCTTCTGTCTAAATTTCCACTCCACCAAAATTGTGCCATAACAGAAGTGAATTTTTTGCAAGTTCTTTTCGAGAGTAAAAAACAACTCATACCATGGATCGGCTTGGCTTGGACCACTGATTTTATTAAAGCTTCTTTTCCCGGGTAAGATAGATTATTTTCAGCCCACCCATTCACACTACTTCTTGCACTTTTAGTAATATACTCAAAGGCCTCGCTTGTTAACTTGCCAACAGCAGTAGGCAGACCCAGATAATTTTCACTGAAGGCTTCAATATGAATATTCAGATGTTGTTTCACCACTTCTTTGTAAGTATCCGAAGTGCAAGGACTGAAGAAAATAGCACTCTTCTCCTTATTGACTTTTTGTCCAGACGCCAAATGATATATATCCAGAATTTCATTGAGCCTGGCAGCACTAGCCCCGTTTGCATTGATGAAAATAAGACTATCATCAGCAAATAACAGATGAGAGATCCATGGAGATCTTTTGCACACACGAACTCCCCTATCAATAAAGCCTGAATTGTAGTGATGTATCAGAGCAGTCAATCCTTCAGCACAAGCAAGGAACAAATATGGTGACATAGGATCTCCCTGCCTGATTCCTCGAGAAGGAGTAAAAGGTTCGAGCAGACCACCATTCACCTTAACAGAGAAATGAACTGTAGAAACACACTTCATAATTATCTGAACTAGCCTAGGTGGAAATCCGAGTTTAGTCAGTATTGACTCCACAAAAGGCCATTCCACACGGTCATAAGCTTTCATCATATCTAATTTGACTGCACAATGACCATTTTTTCCCTTCTTCTTCCTCTTCATAGCATGAACACACTCAAAAGCCACCAAAGCATTGTCACTAATTAACCGTCCTGGCACAAAAGCACTTTATTCCTGGCTGATAGTATACTCCAGTACATGCCTCATTCTGTTCGCCACCGTTTTAGTTGCGATTTTGTAAAGAACATTGCACAAAGAAATGGGCCTATATTGCTTAATGGAGTGGGGATTTCTCACGTTTTGAATGAGAGTTATAGCAGTATCATTAATCTCCTCCGGCATTTCCCCTCCATTCAGAAAACCTAGCACCGCACCACACAACTCCGGACCTACTAGATACCAATGGCGTTGGTAAAACCCTGACATGAATCCATCAACACCCGGTGCCTTAGAGGGATGCATTTGGAAAATATCTCTCTTGACTTCCTCTTCAGTAAACTCGGCTTCAAGATTGACCTTATCCTCTTGCACCACTTTCTCATTAACTAGATCGATAAGTCCCTGCATATCAGGAGCTCCTTCTGAAGTATACAAGTTTTTATAGAAACCTTGTACCTCATCTTTTACCTCTTCCGCATCATCACACCACGTACCATCCTCGCGTTGGAGTGAGGATATTGAGTTCATTCTCTTGCGCTGGGAAGCAAAAGCATGGAAATAAGCAGTATTACGATCACCTGATCTTAGCCAGTTAACCCGAGATCTTTGCTTAATCCAAATCTCTTCTTGGAACAGAACCTCATTAATTATTTCCATAATTTTATTTTCCTCGGACGAAGGACCTATGCCCAAGGAAATTCTCCTCACCTCCCTCCTCAAATTACTGAGCTTTTTCTTGAAATCCCCAAAGGTTGATGTACCCCAAGATGATAAACCATTCTGCATACTTGAAAGAGTTTTCGTAAACCCCTCAAGACCAACTCCTCTTTCAGCCTGCTGCCAGAGATCCACAACTACTTTGTCATAATCACCATAGGTTTGCCAAACATTCTCATATTTGAAAGCTCTCCTCCCCAAGGGACGATGACTGGTATGTTTCTTTAACTCCGTATGAATCATACAATGATCAGACTGAACAACACTAATATGTTTAACTTTAACAACCTGAAATAGATTCAGAAGCCATCATTACCGAAAGCTCGATCAATCCTTGCCTTAACATTAGCACTGCCCTCTTGTCTATTATCCCAAGTATAAGGCAAACCAGAGAAACCAAGATCAATCAGACCACACTCTTCAGTCACTTCTCTGAAAGCCCTCATCTGCCACTCATCTCTATCATGCTCACTAAAATGTTCTGTGCTGTATATCGTTTCATTGAAATCACCACTACACAACCACGGGAGATTTCGGAGCTGGTGTAACCTCCTCATCAGAGTCCAAGTTAGATGTCTATTCTCTCTGCGAGATTCACCATAAATTCCTGTGAAACGCCATGGAGGAACAGACCCATCCTTGCACTGAATTACTACATCAATATGATGTAAGTTAAAGCTCTTAATATCAATTGTCACTGCTGATGACCAGAACAGTCCAACACCGCCACTAAGGCCATCACTATCCACTGCAAACACCCCAGAGAAACTGAAAGTGCTTTTTAACTTCTCAACTCTTTTCGCAGAAATTTTTGTCTCCATTACAAAGAGTAGAGTGGGATCCAATTGCTTCACAACACCACGAAGCTCTCGAACTGCAGGGTGGTTCCCCATCCCCCTGCAGTTCGCACTAACACAATTCATTGGTCCTGGCGGGGCTGGTACTCAACCTCCGCCAAAGAATCAGAATCAGATTGATGCTCTTCCTCTTCTCCAGTGCCCTTAGCTCTTTTTGCCGGGACAGAAACCCCAGCAATTTTACTTGGAGAATTGACTAACGCATTTCTTTTAGGCCCCTCAGGATCCTCCTTAAACATGATTACATCATTTGGGCCTTTGATAACTGGAAAATTAATGTCCAGCGATGCTTTGGGAGTCTCCCTCCTCCTGTACACTTGGGCACTACCACCCTGACCACCTCCAAGAGCTTTAAAATTAAAATTTGAAACCAAATTCTGCACATGGCTAGTGGAAGGATTGGTGTTCCCATTAGATCTTCCAGCACCAGCAGGCTTAGCTTTAGAACCATCCTCTTTAGCTTGATAACTCGCTTTATTAGTATCTTTTGACACAGGCTGCTGCCATTGAGGTTCTTGCTTCCACGGTTCCTGATAGCGCAGCGAGCCATCATAAGGACACTTCCCATTCTCATCTCTTTCAGCGGGATTTGGGCAAAAAAATTCAGAGTGGCCAATCTTCCCACACGAGAAACAGAAATACGGTAATCTCTCATATTTAATTGGGTACCATTCTACCGTCTTCCTCTTCTTGGATTCAATCGGAAAACCCCTCATAAGAGGCTCATCAAGATCAATCCAAACTCTAGCTCTCAAACTCTGTCCGCAACCAGATCGAGAACTATTTTCATGAAGATCCAGCCTAATAAAATCTCCAACTTGGTTAGCAATAGCTTTCCCCCGTGTGTCATTCATCCAGTTTAAGGGCAGATCATCACATCTGAACCACGTCGGAAGTTTCCTGAATTCGATCTCCGATGGCTTCATACTCTCATCGAAATCATCAAGAACCACCGCAAGCTTTGATACTGTCCATGGTGCTCCTTCCCAGATGCGCTTCCGATCCTTCTCAAAGTCCATACTTTCTAAGAAAATATTATCCCCTTTAGCCGTGAATTTCAGACCACTAGGGTTTCTCCATTGCGGGCAAAGAGCACTCTCAATTGTCTGGATATGAAACTTCTTGGCAGCGAGAACCTTACCCATCACTGCATACTTGACCGGAGTCTCTCCCTCATCCTGATCATCTTCCATGACCAAGATCTTTTTCTCCTTGGTCGTGAGGCCCAGCTTGGAAAGCTTGGACGTGACCCCTAGGATCACCTTCTCCCCTCCTCCATCCGCACCCGTGCTTGCACCAGTATCCGGCATCATACCCGCCATGGCAGATCCTGCGAGAGGTGGTCCGAAGCCCGGCGTCCCCATCCCCGATCGTCGAGCTCGACCAGAACCTGCGAGAGGTGGTCCAAAGCCCGGCGTCGCCGTTCCCAAACGTCGAGCGCGACCAGATCGCCTTCTGATCGCCACCCACGTCGCCAGGAGCCCCTAAACCTAAGAAAATGGTTCGGGCTTTTTAAATGTTTAGTCACTTATGAGACTACCATAACACTATCTTACAAGTGGAAAATACATTCACTTATGTATCGACGAAATTTCAGTGCACAATATTTCATAGGGGTAGTCTAGAGGGCTAAGATAAAGAACTCCTAGAAGGGGCCTTCAGAGTAGAATTTAAGGGGTTTACCATCCTCGGTTTAGGTAGTCAATGTGCTTGATTGGTGAAGAGAATAGGTACAAAGTGTGCCTCGACAGACATTTCAAGTGGTTAAATGCACTTCTCAATATCTATCACCTCGGGCACTATAAAATCATACTAGATCATAAAGCGCGTGTTACGGCGCCCGTTTATATACCAATATAATGATACAAATTTGAGAATAATTAAGATATGTCATAGAATTTGCATGTTTAAGCTATGATGCCTAGATGTAATGGTGGGCATATTTTCTTACAAATTCAAGCTACCAGATTTATATTTACCATCAACTCTAGATATTTCTGACTTGAAGCAGTACATGTTGACAACATAAATAACAAATTGGCTAATGACATATAAATATAATTTTGTTGATATTGTCATATGAAATAGTGATAATAAAACACATGCATAGTTCCAGCAAAGTAGACATTTAATTGCATCACTTTACTCTATCTAAACTCAAAATGAAAATTCTTTAATGTTTAGAATACATAATCCAATGAAAGAACTTAATTTATTTCTTCACTTGTTTTATTTTTCTTAATTTTAAACACTCATCCACATTCTCAAACCCCATATGAAAAAAAGAGAACTATACATATTTATACAAATCATTGTAACGTTCTAGAATGATACAAATATCTTTATGCATTATAAATAGCACTAAAGCTCATAGATTTGTTTTACTCGCTTCGGAACAAGCCGTATTCATCTGAATACTGCAACAATATAGTGCAAGCGCGCATTATGTCAAAATTTCTGGAACAAGCCCTCATTTTTATTAAATTGATCACTAAAGATATAGAAAAGGGAACTCCTACAATTGCCGATAGTGAGGGGGAATTCAATTCTAGAATTTTTTTTGTATGTTATTCAGCTCCAGGATTAAAGCATATATACGTATCTTCATGGATAAAAATAAAGTAATGAAAATGTACAATAGTAATATTGGGAATAGGTATAGAACACAACATAGACATTGCAACCTTATGCGTGAGATAGTAAGGAAGGAAAAAAAACTACCATGTCAAAAGCTCTAATACCCACGTTCGCAAAAAAAATCTCTAATACCTAGGAGCGATGAAAATAAGAAATATATGCAACGAAGTAAACCAACAATAAGATCAACAAACAAGCTTCAGCAACTCTCATGATGCATCCAGCCTGGCAAGTTTGCTTTGCTCAAGGCAACAACATTGCAACCTCCAAGTACTTAACGATCTGAATAGCAAGCTTCAAAACCATGTTTGCATAAAAATGTCAGGAAAAATAAAGTTAGAGACAATATTTGTAAATAATTGTGTACAATATACTGTAGAGGTTCTAATCACCAAATTTCACTCTCAATTCCCAAAATTTACCACGATTTTGTACAAAGCTATGGAAATATGTTATCTGTCAAAATTCAGGATGTTAAACCGTTTACCTGTATATTGTGATATTAATCTCCATTCATTCCCGTGAAATTCTGGATTAATTAGGAATAAGCTCACCAGCGGCTCTCACCATGGAAGGGAGAGAAAGAGGCCGTCTAAGGTTGCCTAGCGTCACGGGAAGGCGAAGATGCACTATGTGTGTTCAGAGTCCACATAATCATCAGTCTTCAAAGAGAATCACCCGAGTGTAGTAGCTTTTTTATTATTTAACCTGATTTATCGGAATACAAAACATGAAAGTCCTTTAGCATAAAATAGGGCACTAATCAATATTACGCATTACAACTTGAGTTGAGCGCTATAGTATATAATCTAGAATTTACAATGAAAAGTAATCCAAGCTAAAAAAAGAAAAGATGAACATGAACGCATGTTGTTACTCCAATCCCAATGGTAGGCCCAAGCTGACATATATCTTGGACCGCTGAATAGGACGAAGTTGGAGATATAGTTATGTCGCCGCCCCAGTGTCGACCAGGTCGTCCTCCCTCTAACACATTGACCGCTGACTAGTGTATAGGTTGGCCCCATACCTCTTACAAAGTCTTTCATGGATGGACGCACTCCTCCTGCTCACCCTGTGTCTATGTGAGGAACATGGTTAAATATACAAGAGAAGAAATATTATGCGATTGGGTATGGAAGAGAAGAGTCGGACATGCATAAAACGTAAGTGCATCACCACCTGAAGAAATGGAAACGGAAGGTGACTCATTATATACGCTATTAATCACACAATTAAATGGTGGCAGATCTACGATGGCTCTCTCAGCTCCTCGTGTCGTCACTCTGCCTTCCCGAACGGACGAGAGAGAGGCAAAAAAAGAACAAGGCTAGCCTCGCGTTCCTAATTCATTTGCCTATTTAACAAGTTTAATGGATAGTCAGCCCAGTTCATTTCAGGGCACCCAGATAGATCTATAGAGTAGCAGCCCAAAATACGTAGTTAACGTAGCGAACGGGCCCAAGCAATATTCCAAAACAAGGTAAACGATTCTATTCCCCTAAAAAAAGGTAAACGATCATATGCGTCCTTACATATTATTGAACGGCTGACGAACTCAAATCATTGTGCGAGACTGTAGGTAGTTCCATTTTACTGTTTCTTAATTGGGGTCTATCTAGCTATCGCTTATATTATGCTTATATTGTTTTTGCGGCTATTCACTGTAGACATTTTACCTCACTAATCATGCACTTGCTAAGGGTAACATGATTAGACGTCTTTGTGGAAACATTTGTACGGGTTTATGACACATATGCCACTAGTAACAATCTCGGTCTATGTTTTTTTGATAGTTTCTGCATTTGATCGTCCTCTCTCTTCCCATACCATTTCTAATACCTCTCGAAATCCTAAATTCCAAACACACACTTATCATGCTGAATCATTTGCCACCACATGACAAGATTGAAGGATTGATGCATTTACACGTCTGGGAATGAGAGGTGTTAGGATAACTAAAGTAGCAGTTGAGGTTTGTTGTACTCCCTCCTATCCATAATAAGTGTCGCTCAGCTTAGTACAAAATGAGCGACACTTATTATGGATTGGAGGGAATAGTTAGTTATGTTGGACATGCTTGTGGTTTCCACTCCATGGGTGGCCCTATCAATTTTTTGTTAAAGGCGGTCATTCAGTTCCTTCCAAAGCTCCAACAAGCAGGTGCCATTAAGGTGTGAAGTCCCTTTCCAGATATCGGTTGGTGTCAAACCATTACCCTTGGACATGGCTCAACTAAAGCTAATAGCAAAATAAAAGTTGGGTGTTTGAAAGGGGCGGTCAAGCCAACCAGCACTACATGAGTAGCGGCACACTGCCTACCTACTCCTTCCTCCTCGAACTCAGTATACTACATGAGTAGCAGTGTAGCACCATTTGAACAAAATGTGAGTAGTCCATTTGTTTATCATCTTTCAAAGATGGGACAACAGGTACCGGGACTACGTGTTTTTGTTGAATGAGGGGCAGTCTCACCACCCATGTGTCATCTTTGGTAGCACTGTTTTTTTAGTGAGGCGATGCATATGAATACATATGTTAACTCTAGATGATAAAACGATTATTCTAGTAAAGGGAGATGTCCACAAATTTTTTCTAGTTAGACGGTAGAAACATGCGCAACAAATATTCATGCAGGCTAACTCAGTACACTTACGTGATGTCTAGATCAAGCTTGCTCTTGTTCCAATGCAAAGATGTAGTATATTTTTGTTTGTTGCTTTGCGACTTATGTACCACGCCATGCAAAGAAGTTGTATCTAAATGCTCATCTCTGCGGCCCATAATCTAGTAAGTTGTTTTAGCTGCTTCTGATAAGGGTTCTGTTACCCAACAAGATGATCTCTCATGCTGCTTGTCTAGGAGGCTAAGATAAAGAACTCCCATAAGGGACCTTCAAAGTAGATTTTTGAGGGGTTTGCCATCCTCGGTTTTGATGGTCAATGTGGTTGATTAATGAAGAAAATAGGTAACAAATAAAGTGCGTCTCGATAGACATTTCAAGTGCTTAAATGCACTTCTCAATATCTATCACCTCAAGAACTATAAAATCATATTGGGTTTGTCTAGCTATCACTTATATTATGCACACATTATTTCTGCATCTAATCTCCTGTAGACAATTCACCTCACTAGTCGTGCACTTGCTAAGGGTAACATGATTAGACGTGTTTGTGAAAACATTAGTACGAGTTTATGATATGTATGACACTAGTAACAAACTTTATTATATGCTTTTTGATAGGTTTTATATTTGATGGACCTCTCTCTTCCTACTCGGTTTCTTTCACCTCTGGAAATCCTAACTTTGAAACCACACATCATGTTGTGCCCCCACGGGACAAGAATTAAGGATTGATGCATGCACATGTTTCGAAATGAGAGGTGTCAGCACAACTAAAGTAGCAACTGGTGATCGTTCTGGTTAGTCGTGTAGGACATGATTGTGGTATCACTCCATGGATGGCCCTATCATTTTCTTTCAATTTCTTGTTGAAAATGAATGCCGTTCAATTCCTTATGGAGCTCGAACAAGCAAGTTCCATCAAGCCCGAGTGGACACCTCACGTCTCCTTTCCTCTGCTCCCTTGAGAGTCTCATATGTCCCTCTATTGCTGCCCCTCCTCTTATTCCCTTCCGGCAGCACTACTGCCCGACAAGAGGATGGTGTAGGTGGTCGAGCCCCTCTATACATAGTAGTAGTAGTATTAGGGTTAGGTTTTCTTTATGATATCGGCTTGTTGTTGGTATTCGGATTTCTACTAGTCATCGGAGACATGCCATGAGGAAGCCGACCGAGGGCCTAGATCTGGTGTTTTCTGGTGATGATGCACCTTTTTGTGGTGCTCCCATGGTCGGAGCGAGAGGTGATACAGAGGTAATTGTCAGAAACCTCCATTAATAAAGGGATGTTGTGGTGGAACTTCAGGTCTGGTTACCTCTTCTCGATCTCATCATCGTGGTGACGGAGAAAGCCGACCACACTATGAGCTCCATGGGAGAACTTGTTGTAGGTTGGAGGTGAAGGAAATATGCCCTAAGAGGCAATAATAAAGTGTTTATTATGTGTATTCCAAGTATATGATAGATGTTTATTTTGTATGCTATAATTGTATTAATACGGAAACGTTAATACATGTGTGTTTAATAAACAAATAGAAAGTTTCTAGTTATGCATCTCTCTCATAAACTAGTTCGTTGATTAACAAGATGATCACAGTTTCCTAATCATAGACATTGGATGTTGTTAATAACGAGATCACAACATTAGTGTAATGATGTGATGAACATTCATCCGAAGTATAGCATTACGATCAAAGTCATTGAGTTTATATTGCTATAAACAACTTACGAAGTGATCTTAATCCTTAGACCATGAGATCATGCCAATCACTAACACCGGAAGAGTTTCTTGTTGACATTAAATGTCATACCATAACTGGGTGATTATAAAGATGGCTTCAAAGCTACTAAAGTGTTATGTTGAGAATCATGGATCAAGAGTGGAATTTGTTCATCCCGATGACGGATATATATATACTCTGGGCCCTCTCGGTGATATCACATTGGTTAGCTTGCAAGCAAGTGATTTGATCACTAGAATGTTATATCACGGGAACGAGAAAAGAGTGCATGTTAGTAACGAGATCAAACAAGGTATGGAGATACCGATGATCGAATCTCGGACATGTAATATATCGTGAAACAAAAGGATTAAGATACAAGCGTAAAGGTTCCAACGATCACAGGAAAGTCATCGTTGAATGTGTGGGAGTCAGTATGGATCTCCAGGTCCCGCTACTGATTATTGATCGGAGAAGGGTCTCGATCATGTCCGCATTATTCGCGAACCGTAGGGTGACACACTTAAGGGACACTGACATCCAGTTGGAGCAAATGTTTCATGCCGGAAAGAATAACAAGCGCAGTAATTTATTTCACTAGATACCGAAACAGGTTTTCGGGTGAAATTGCATAAAGTGGTTTTGCATGTGAAATAGAATTATAGCAAGGGTTTATATGTGAATGTTTGTCATTAAAGTAATTGACAAAATTCTGAATAAATAAAAGCGTTTTATTTAATGAGAGATTGCATTAAATTTGGTGGAAATTTAATAGCAAGTTTGAGTGGGATTTTGAGTGGAGGGAAATGAAGAGGTTTTTGTGAGTGGAGTGTCCACCCACATGAATGAAGGAGGGGAGGGGGCAGCCCCCATGGTCGGCGGCCAACCCCTTGGGTGCCCCCCTCCTCCTATAAAAGGCACCCTCTCCCTCTCTCTCACTTACACCTCCTCATGAAGGATCTCTCTCTCCCTCTAGAATTTATCCCCCATGGTCTCGGACTAGCGAGATACATGTTCCTGGTGGATATTCGGCAAGAAAGGGTTGTGCTTCCGCTGCATCGCTGGAGCGAGGAGGCGGAGGTTGCTCGGTGTCTTGTACGTGTGTGCGAGCACGGATGCGTTGCTGCTTTGCGACGCTAGGACTTCCTCTCAATCTTGAGATCGGCAAGAGATCGTCTACATCAACCACGAGTTGAACTCGTTAAGCTTTGTCGGTCTTCAAGGGTATATTCTCTACAGATATAAATCCGTCCGTTGTTTGTATCTAGTAGATAGATCTTGGTACATAGTTCCCATCGTAGGAAAATTTTTGTTTTCTATGCTGGGAACCCTGCAGGAGGACATCCCATGGAGTCCTTGGTTTGCGGCCATGATCTTTGGTTGATATTGCAGCTGTTCCAGATACCTTTGATGATGCTCAATCAACCTCGAAGATAGAGGCCCTCGATGGGATTCCCGATGGTGCGCATCGGATTTTGTCTTCCAAGTGATTTTGTCCCTAGTGAGATGAGGGACGCCCGATAGTGGAGTCCCTGTTGCGACAGTGGAGATGAATGGCTTGATTGCTTTTTTGTTTTATCTTTTAGGGTCATTTGTACATATTTCCAGGACCATACTATAATTCTATGTACTTTTGAGTTCATATTTGTGTATTGTACTCCACGGACGATGAATGAAAGGCATCACTAGGCCCTTCAAGGCCTTTCCCCTCTTAAAAAACCAAGCAAGTGCCATCCGGGTGTGAGTCCTTTTCCAAATACTGGTCGATCCATTACCATTGGACGAAAGTTGACGAATGCTAAGAGCGAACTAAAAGTTGAGTGTCCAAAACAGCGGTAGTGCCAACCGCATACTACATGAGTAGCGATGTAGCACCATTTGAACAAAATTTGAGCAGTCGATTCGGTTATCATCTTTTGAAGATGGGAAACAGGTAGTGGCTCCCACGAAAGGCGGCGCTGGATATACGCGTCGGCAACACCGGGGGCAGAGGAGAAGGTCGAGGCGGGGACAAGACAGAGCGAGACTAGGGTCTATGGCTGGGTAGGCTCAAATGGATTTGTCCGCACGATGTCGTTAACGGCCGTGTCCGCGCGCCATCTCTCCGACGCCGTGTAGGCGGGCCCATCGTCAGAAACACAGTTAAGACAACGAACTGAGCGAGTCAGTGTTATTTGCAACAGTTCTCCCCTAGAAGAGTGGTGATTTTTTTCTTTTGTTTTTGAAAATAAGCGCTTTTATTACTTAAATTTAAAAGTAATGTTTACACCTGACATCTGCATAACTAAGATGCACACAGCCGATCAATTCACACAACTAGAGAACAAAGGGTTGATTTGATAATAAAAAAGGTGGTCTTTTGTTGTAGTTGCCCCAAATGTGGTCTTTTTCAATTAACTCGCCATCAACTGACATAGTGGTACATGTGAGGCTAGGTTTTATGTGCTTGTTATTGGTTCCTGCTCGTCTGGTTCGATTGAACACCAAAAACAATTGGCTACGTGATTCAGTTTACTGTGTTTTGGGATTTAATCAGATGGAAGCTCGTGAATTTGTTTGAAGCTTGTGGATTTAATCAGATGGAAGCTTGTGGATTTAATCAGATGAAAGCTTGTCAAAATGTTGTAGGGTGTATCCAAATGCTCATCCCCGCGGCCAGTAATCTGGCAAGTTGTATTGTTGCTTGTAATAAGGGTCCCGTTACTCAACAAGATGATCTATTGATGTTGCTCTTCTAGCGAGTAAGTTTACCATCTACCATAACACTATCTTCCAAGCGGACCATATATACATTCACTTATGTATCGACAAAATTATAGTGCACAGTAAATTCACAGGGTAGTCTAGAGGGCTATGATAAATAACTCCCAGAAGGGACGGCCTTCAGAGTAGATTTTAAGGGGTTCACCGTCCTTGGTTTTGATAGTCAATGTGCTTGATTGGCAAAAAAATAGGTACTCCAAAGTAGAGTGTCCCTCGATGACATTTCAAGAGGTTAAATGCACTTCTCAATATCTATCACCTTAGGCCCTATAAAATCATATTGGGGTCTATCTAGCTATCACTTATATTATGCGCACACTATTTTTGTGTCAATTCATCTGTAGACTTTTCACCCGACTGATCGTGCACTTGCTAAGGGTAATATGGTTAGACTGTCTTTGTGGAAACATTAATACGAGTTTATGACACGTATGACACTAGTAACAATCTTGTTATATGCTTTTCGATAGTTTTTTACATTTGATCGACCTCTCTCTTCCCACACATTTCATGATGTGCCGCCACGGGACAAGATTGAAGGTTCAATGCACGCGTATGTTTGGGAATGCGAGGTGTCAGGATAACTAAATTAACTGATATGTGGATTGGACTGGTTAGTCGTGCTGGACATGATTGTGGCTGCCGCTCGATGGGTGGCCCTATCAATGATCTCCTGTTGAAGACTCGGTTGTTCAATTCCTTCCCGAGCTCCAACAAGCAAGTGCTGTTGCGGTGTGAGTCCCTTTCCAAATTTTGGTTGGTCCATCAGCCTTAGACAAAACTTTGCGAATGCGCTCAAAGCAAATACCTGCATCAAGTTATTCAACTGATTCAGCAGGTACAAGATAAATAAAGAATAGAGTCTCTATGTAGCTTCTTTTCATAACGTATAGGCCATGCACCTTGCCGCATCTGAAGTCAGCTATCGGCGAAAGCTTGCTATACTCGACCCGACAAGCATGACTACCGCATAAAAAGTCCGGTACTAGGTTTACTCCAAATTCTTTCTCTAGACGCTCGACGGATTTCCCACCTATAAATTTCTATTTTTGTTACACTAGAAAGTCTATGTGAAAAATGGAAAATTTGATCTGTTATGTTAACAAAAACTAATTTCGAGTAATGAAAATTTTCTAGAGTATAAATATTTATTGAACACTATGATTCTCGTGCAGGGTCCATGAGTGCTGTAATTAGAGATGCGGATGGAAAATTCATTGCAACGTCATCTATATTTCTTCCGAACGTAGCATCATATACTACGACTGAAGGGAATATGCCCTGAGAGGCAATAATAAAGTGTTTATTATGTATATTCCAAGTATACGATAGATGTTTATTTTGCATGCTACAATTGTATTAATACGGAAACGTTAATATATGTGTGTTTAATAAACAAACAGAAAGTTTCTAATTATGCCTCTCTCATAAACTAGCTCGTTGATTAACAAGATGATCAAGGTTTCCTGATCATGGACATTTGATGTTGTTAATAACGAGATCACAACATTAGTGTAATGGTGTGATGAACATTCATCCGAAGTATAGCATTACGATCAAAGTCATTGAGTTTATATTGCTATAACAACTTACGAAGTGATCCTAATCCTTAGACCATGAGATCATGTCAATCACTAACACCGGAATAGTTTCTTGATAACATCAAACGTCACACCGTAACAGGGTGATTATAAAGATGGGTTCACAACTAATAAATTGTTATGTTGAGGCCCATGAATCGAGAGTGGAATTTGTTCATCCCGATAACGGATAGATATACTCTGGGCCCTCTCGGTGATATCACATTGGTTAGCTTGCAAGTAAGTGATTTGATCACTGGAATGTTATATCACGGGAACGAGAAAAGAATGCATGTCAGTAACGAGATCAAACTAGGTATGGAGATACCGATGATCGAATCTCGGACATGTAATATATCGTAAAACAAAGGGATTAAGATACTAGCGTAAAAGGTTCCGACGATCACAAGAAAGTCATCGTTGAATGTGTGGGAGTCAGTATGGGTCTCCAGATCCCGTTTCTGATTATTGATCGGAGAGGGGTCTCGACCATGTCCGTATTATTCACGAACCGTAGAGTGCCACACTTAAGAGACACCGACATCCATTTGGAGCAAAAGTTTCATGCCGGAAAGAATAACAAGCGCAGGAATTTATTTCACTAGATACCGAAATAGGTTTTCGGGTGAAATGGCAGAAAGTGTTTTTGCATGTAAAATGAAATACTAGCAAGGGGTTATATGTGAATGTTTGTCATTAAAGTAATTAACAAACTTCTGAATAAATAAAATGAGTTTTATTTAATGAGAGTTTGCATTAAATTTGGTGAAAATTTAATGGGAATTTGAGTGGAGGGAATTGAAAGGATTTTTGTGAGTGGAGTGTCCACCCACATGAATGAGGGGAGGGCAAGAGGGCAGCTCCCATGCGCCGGTCACCCCCTTGGGGTCGCCCCATCTCCTATAAAAGGCACCCCTCCTCACTTCTCACTCACACCTCCTCGTGAAGGATCTCTCTCCCCCTCTAGAATTTATCCCCCATGGTCTCGGACTAGCGAGATACATGTTCCCGATGGCTATTCGGCAAGAAAGAGTTGTGCTTCCGCTGCATCGCTAGAGCGAGGAGGCAGAGGTTGATCGGTGCCTCGGACGTGTGTGCGAGCACGGATGCGCCGCTAAGTTGCGGTGCTAAGGACTTCCTCTCGATCTTGAGATCGGCAAGAGATCGTCTACATCAACCATGAGTTTGACTCGTTAAACTTTGTCGGTCTTCAAGGGTATGTTCTCTACGGATATACATCCGCCCGTTGTTTGAATCTAGTAGATAGATCTTGGTACATAGTTGTTCCCATTGTAGGATTTTTTTGTTTTTTATGCTGCGAACCCTACAGTGGTATCAAAGCCAGGTTTATGCGTAGATGCTTTACACGGGTAGTACACATATGACTATGTGGGCGATGATGATCATGTTATTGCTTCTTAGTTGTATTTTGGATATTGGTGGCATAGTGGGATGAAGCGGCCCGGACAAACCTTACATGTCCTCGCACATGAGACCTGTTCCACGCTTGACATGCAACTAGTTTGCATAAGTGGCTAGCGGGTGTCTGTCTCTCCTACTACAGTCAATATCTAATTTGCAACGAATTGTCAACAATTTGGTTATCCTCGTTGTGGTTCATGTTCGTAAGTATGAACGGTTCTATCTTCAAAATCCCTAAGCCACATAAAACTTGCAATGGATAAATTAGAGGCGTCTAGTTTAGATTGTTGCTGGGCTAGTATTATGATATGGTGATGTTGTAAGTAGAAGTATGAGATGATAATCTTACAACACACATAACGTGTAAGTTCCATAGACCTTGGTCTTACACATAGAGGTATGATAGTGTGCACATGATGGAGATCATATGCGGGATCCATATCATTTCACTTATAAACATGGGATGTTTGATAGCATCTTATATTGATTGTTTGGCGTTTTATTAGCATAATAAGATGATCCCTCATTTGAATATCAAGATAAGAATGTGTTCTTCCTTAAGTATCCACCGATTATGTTTCCGGCACTCCAAGACATCACGTGATGATCGGGTGTTCTTGGATCCACGACCATATTTCGGGTGTAAGACAGTTACACATGCGAATACTAAGGTTCTTACTTGGCGAGCCTAGCATGTACATACATGGCCTCGGAACACGGACCTAAAAGTTAAACATGAGTCATATGGTAGATATGATGCCCATTTGATGCTCGCCTTTGAAGCTACACCGACTCACGTGATGATCGAACTTGGTGTAGTGGATTTGGTTCATGTAATCATCAAAAAGGCACGAGGGATGTCGTTTTTGAGTGGGAGTTCATTCTTAATGTGGATTAGTTGAGCTTAATCTATCATAAACTTAGTCTAAACTTTACAAATTATGTTGTAGATGGCACCACCTGCTTTTAATTTTAATGTGTTCATGGAGAAAGAGAAACTTGCAACGAACGATAGCAACTTTACTGAATGGGCCATGAATTTGAGGATTCTCCTCTCTGCTGCACAAAAGCAATATGTGCTAGAAGCGCTGCTAGGCCCCCCCCCCACCGTTCGATGATGCCCCTAATGAGGATAAGAATGTCTATCAGACTTGTCAGGAGGACCACAACTTAGTTCATTGCGGCATATTGTATGGGCTAGAGCCAGAACTTCGATAGCGTTTCGAAAACGGCAATGCATTTGATACAATGGGTGAGTTGAAAATGATTTTCGATACACATGCTGCTGTAGAGAGCTACAATGCTTCAGAAAATTTCTTTAGCTGCATGATGGAAGAGCAAAACTCCGTAAGTGAGCATGTACTCAAGATGTCGGGTTACGCTGATAATCTTGTGTCCTTGGGAATATCGATTCCCATTGGCTTAGGCATCCATCATGTTCTACAGTCTCTGCCACCTAGCTATAAGAGCTTCGTGATGAACTATAATATGCAAGGCATGAAGAAGTCTCTCCCCGAGCTTCTGTTAATGCTTAAAACTGCAGAAGTGGAAATCAAGAAGGAACATCAAGTGTTGATGATCAATAATAACACTGGTTTCAAGAAAGATAAGAAGGGAAAACGGAAGGGAAGTAAGGGCGGCAAGTCGGTTGCCGTGCTTGAAAAGAAACCCCGAGTTGGACCTAAGTCTAATACCGAGTGCTATTATTGTAAGGGGACTGGCCACTAGAAGCGCAACTGCCCCAAGTATTTGGCAGACAAGAAGGCCGGCAAGGCAAACAAAGGTATATATGATATACATGTTATTGATGTGTACTTGACTAGTGCTCGCAGTAGCACCTGTGTATTTGATACCGGTTCAGTTGTTAATATTTGTAACTCGAATCAGGGGCTGCGGAACAAGCCACCGTTAGCAAGGGGTGAGGTCAAGATGCGTGTCAGAAATGGATCAAGTGTTGATGTGATCACCGTCAGAATGCTGCCTCTCCACTTGCCATCGGGATTAGTAATAAACTTGAATAATTGTTATCTGGTGCCTGCACTGAGCATGAACATTGTATCTGGATCGTGTTTGATGCGAATTGGTTATTCATTTAAATCCGAGAACAATGGTTGTTCTATTTATATGAATGAAATCTTTTATGGTCATGCACCGATGATGAATGGTTTATTTCTGTTGGATCTCGATAATAGTGTTACACATATTCATAATGTTGATGCTAAAAGGATTAAACTTAATGATGATATATCCACATATATGTGGCACTGCCGTCTAGGTCATATTGGCGTTAAACGCATGAAGAAGCTCCATTCAGATGGACTTTTGGAATCACTTGATTTTGAATCATTTGATACATGTGAGCCATGGCTTATGGGCAAGATGACTAGAACGCCGTTTTCCGGTTCAATGGAACAGGCAATAGATTTACTGAAAACCATACATTCTGATATATGTGGTCCAATGATCGTGTCAGCACGAGGTGGATATCGTTATTTTGTTACTTTCACGGATGATTTGAGTAGATATGGTTATATCTACTTGATGAAACACAAGTCTGAAACCTTTGAAAAGTTCAAGGAATTTCAAAGTAAAGTGGAAAATCATCGTAATAGAAAGATCAAATTTTGACGGTCCGACCGTGGAGGAGAGTATCTAAGTTACGAGTTTAGCACTCATATGAAAGAGTGTGGAATTGTTTCACAACTCACACCTGCCGGAACACCACAGTGAAATGGTGTGTCGGAACGTCTTAATCGTAGTTTATTGGATATGGTTCGATCTATGATGTCTCTGACGGACTTGCCGTTGTAATTTTGGGGTTATGCACTAGAAACTGCTGCATTCACTTTAAATCATGCACCATCTAAATCCGTTGAAAAGACACCGTATGAATTGTGGTTTGGAAACAAACCTAAGCTGTCATTCCTTAAAGTTTGGGGATGCAATGTTTATGTGAAGAAACTTCAACCAGATAAACTCGAACCCAAAGTGGAAAAACGCGTCTTCATAGGATACCCTAAGGAAATTATTGGGTATTCCTTCTATCACATGTCCGAGGGCAAGGTTTTTGTTGCCAAGAATGGATCCTTTCTAGAGAAAGAGTTTCTCACGAAAGGTGTGAGTAGTCGGAAGATAGAACTCGAAGAGGTTATTGAACCATCTCTTCAAAGAATGGCGAGTAGTGCAGCGCCGGAAGTCGCTCCGGAGTTGGCTTCACCAATTGAAGAGGAAACTAATGATAATAAAATCATGAAACTCTTAAAGAGAGTACTACCGAACCACACAGGTCTAGCAGGACGCGTGCAGCTCCCGAGCTGTACGGAAACCTGTTATGAATTTCATGGTTGATGAAATTGATGACCCTGCGACGTATGAAGAAGCGATGATGAGCCCGGATTCCAACAAATGGTTAGAAGCCATGAAATTCGAGATGGAATCCATGTATGAAATCAAGCTTGGAACTTGGTGGACTTACCTCACGACCGAAAGGCCGTGGAGAATAAATAGACTTTTAAAAGGAAAACTGATGCTAATGGTAATGTGACCGTCTATAAAGCTCGACTTATCGCAAAGGGGTTTCGAAAAATTCAAGGAGTTGACTACGATGAGACTTTCTCTCCCGTAGCGATGCTAAAGTCAGTTAGGATTATGTTAGCAATTGCTGCATATTTCGATTATGAGATATGGCAGATGGATGTGGAAACCGCGTTTCTCGATGGTAATATTGAAGAAGAGTTGTATATGATACAACCAAAGGGTTTTGTCGATCCTAAGGATGCTAACAAGGTGTGAAAGCTTCAGCGATCCATCTATGGACTGAAGCAAGCATCACGAAGTTGGAATCTCCGCTTTGATGAGGTGATCAAAGAGTTTGGATTTGTCCAAACTTATGGAGAAGCTTGTATTTACAAGAAAGTGAGCAGGAGCAATGTGGCATTTCTGATATTATAAGTGGATGACATATTATTGATTGGAAATGATATAGATCTTTTAAACAGTGTTAAAAGTTATCTAAACAGCAAATTTTCAATGAAGGACCTAGGTGAAACGTCATACGTATTAGGCATAAAGATCTATAGAGATAGATCTAGGCGCCTAATAGGGCTATCGCAAAGTACATACCTTGATAAGATTTTAAAGATGTTTAAAATGGACGGAAGTAAGAAGGGGTTCTTACCTATGTTGCAAGGCAAGACATTGAGTAAGGCTCAAAAGTCCGGCTACGGCGGAAGAAAGAGAGATAATGGACAAAGTCCCCTATGCTTCAGCCATAGGCTCTATAATGTATGCCATGTTATGTACAAGCCCGGATGTGGCACATGCTATTAGTTTGACTAGTAGGTACCAATCGGATCCAGGTTCGTAACACTGGATAGCGGTCAAGAATATCCTTAAGTACTTGCGAATAACTAAAGATATGTTTCTTGTATACGAAGGTGAAGAAGAGCTCGTCGCTAAGTGTTATGTTGACGCAAGCTTTGACACCGATCCAGATGACTCTAAGTCTCAATCCGGATACGTATTTCTCATGAATGGCGGAGCGGTTAGTTGGAGGAGTTCCAAACAACCTGTGGTGGCGGGATCAACAATGGAGGTCGAATCTGTTGCTTCTTCGGAAGCGGCTCAGGAAGCGGTTTGGATGAAGGAGTTCATATCCGAACTAGGTGTGGTTGCGAGCGCGTTGGACCCAAAGGTGATCTATTGTGACAACAATGGTGCCATTGCCAATGCGAAAGAACCAAGGTCTCACAGGAATTCCAAGCATATTAAGCGTCGGTTTCACTACATCCGCGAACATGTCAAAGATGGAGATATAAAGATTTGTAAAGTACACACGGATCTCAATGTAGCAAATCCATTGACTAAAACTCTCCCTAGAGAAAAACATGATCAACACCAGAACTCCATGGGTGTTAGATTCATCACTATGTAACTAGATTATTATCTCTAGTGCAAGTGGGAGACTGAAGGGAATATGCCCTGAGAGGCAATAATAAAGTGTTTATTATGTATATTCCAAGTATACGATAGATGTTTATTTTGCATGCTATAATTGTATTAATACGAAAACGTTAATACATGTGTGTTTAATAAATAAACAGAAATTTCCTAGTTATGCCTCTCTCATAAACTAGCTCGTTGATTAACAAGATGATCAAGTTTTCCTGATCATGGACATTTGATGTTGTTAATAACGAGATCACAACATTAGTGTAATGGTGTGATGAACATTCATCCGAAGTATAGCATTATGATCAAAGTCATTGAGTTTATATTGCTATAACAACTTACGAAGTGATCCTAATCCTTAGACCATGAGATCATGTCAATCACTAACACCGGAATAGTTTCTTGATAACATCAAACGTCACACCGTAACAGGGTGATTATAAAGATGGGTTCACAACTAATAAATTGTTATGTTGAGGCCCATGAATCGAGAGTGGAATTTGTTCATCCCGATAACGGATAGATATACTCTGGGCCCTCTCGGTGATATCACATTGGTTAGCTTGCAAGTAAGTGATTTGATCACTAGAATGTTATATCACGGGAACGAGAAAAGAATGCATGTCAGTAACGAGATCAAACTAGGTATGGAGATACCGATGATCGAATCTCGGACATGTAATATATCGTGAAACAAAGGGATTAAGATACTAGCGTAAAAGGTTCCGACGATCACAAGAAAGTCATCGTTGAATGTGTGGGAGTCAGTATGGGTCTCCAGATCCCGCTTCTGATTATTGATCGGAGAGGGGTCTCGATCATGTCCGCATTATTCATGAACCGACATCCATTTGGAGCAAAAGTTTCATGCCGGAAAGAATAACAAGCGCAAGAATTTATTTCACTAGATACCGAAACAGGTTTTCAGGTGAAATTGCAGAAAGTGATTTTGCATTTGAAATGAAATACTAGCAAGGGGTTATATGTGATTGTTTGTCATTAAAGTAATTGACAAAATTCTGAATAAATAAAATGAGTTTTATTTAATGAGAGTTTGCAAATTTAATGGGAATTTAAGTGGAGGGAATTGAAAGGATTTTTGTGAGTGGAGTGTGACATGGTTATACCCTACGGGTACGTAACTTCAGCATACCTGGTCCGGCCCAAGGAAGTCCCACAGCAGATATACGCTGGCCCATGAAGATTTTCGGGTGGCCAAAGCCCATGACACCTTCAGATCCTTGGAGAGCAAGACTAGCGTAGATAGGAAATTCAAAGGGGTAAAAACCCTAGAACTTGTAACCGACTAGGACTATGCCCGGGACCTGCCTAAGTCTATATAAAGGCCAGGAGGGCACGTCCTAGGGCAATCGACTCATACTCTCGCACACGCATCCACACCAGATCGAATCTGCGCACCTTGTAACCTTCGGTTCCGCCGTAATCAAGAGCAGACAAGCAGGAGTAGGGTTTTCCCTCCGGGGGCCTGAACCTGGGTAAATCTCGTGTCCCATGGTTGCTTGTCTGTTAACCGTGCCACGATCTCCAGCATCCCCATCTTCTCCAAAACCCAAGTCCATAACAATGGGCATTGACGAGATTAAACCTCGTCAATTGGCGCCGTCTGTGGGAATCGGGGCTGCTGATTGTGCGATCGTGACGGTCCCGACCCGATCGATCTACAACTCCGCGGCGACGGAGAATCACCTCCTCTTCGGCGCTTTCGACTTCACCGCCCACTCGCTGGCCACCATGAAGGATTTCGAGCCCGTAGGCGACGGACTCGAGATTTTGTTCGGGAGCTTCTGCTTCCAGGTGGGACAAACTGGCACCCTACGCCTCCCTGAGCGGGTGCCCGTGCCGTCAATCAGGCCCGCCTCGTGGGCTCCACACCCTGTGCTACGCACGTCACCATCAACAGATGAGTTTTACGACAACAGCAGATGTAACTCCGATCTATGTGATCCACCTTCGGATGAAGGGACCTACGGTTCCGGATCCGAAAGCTGCGGCAGCAGCCGACCAATCTGCAAGCGCTATCTATGCGCCGCAGTCATCCAAACCGACGAGGAAACACCTAACCCACCGCCCAACCGAAACGGCGAAAACGGCGAAAACAGAAGAAGCCAGTCCCCCCCCACCCAACAGGGAAAACAACGGCCACGTCATCCAACTTAGCAAAGAAGGATGGGTCCAGGCGCGCCGTGCAGTCGCAGGCGACATCGTCTTACCTGCAGACGCCTCATGTGACCTACTGATGGCATACCACTGCCTACTCATCGAGGAACACAAGAAACAAGTCAAGATGCAGAAGACGCTAGACAAGCGCAAGCAAGCAGCCTCCGAGTCCAGCGCGCGACGAGCTGCGCTCTCCGCCATGGCACCCGGCTCTAGCACAAACGGAAACCAGGGAAACAAGCACCGCTCAATGGTGGAAAACATGGATCCCAAGGAGCGGCGTGACGTGACCCGAACTCTCCACACATCGTTCATGGATATGGATGCCGACGGCAACATCATCCCGAAGACGCCACAAGCTGCGATCATGGTAGCCACTGCGTATCTCGCGGCTCACCCACCACCGGAGGGGGACCCGAAAAGGGCCATGCATAGGTCCGCACTCACCGGACTAGGACTAATCGGAGCTGCGCTCCACGAAGATGCTCCTGCGGAGCCGAAGAAGAAAGCTCCGGCCAGGCGCGACCGGAGCCCCACACCCTCATCCGAAGATGAAGAGGAGCACGATCTTCCTCGAAGGAAGAAGAGCTCACACCGCCACAAACGCGACTACGACGCCAGAGACAAGCTTACACAGCACAAGATCGACAAAGCACGCGCCAAACGCGCATGCTCGTCTGAATCTGAGATGGATGAAGACGAAGGAGAACTCTGCGGGGCCCGATGCTTCAGCAGATCTGTTCGGCGAACACAGATGCCACGCAACTTCAAGCTTCCTTCGGATACTCCGAAGTTCAACGGCACGCAAGATCCAAAATCCTGGCTCAGTGACCATCTGTCATCCGTCAAGCTTCACGGAGGCAACAAAGAAACCGCCATGCAATACCTTCAGCTGCAGCTGACAGGCGCGACGCGAGTCTGGCTCAGCAGCCTATCATCAGGATCCATCCGAAGCTGGGAGGAGCTTGCTTACAGCTTCATCCGAAATTTCAAAGGCACCAGCAAGAGGCCCGCCTCAATCGAAGAATTGCGAGCCTGCACTCAGAGAACGGGTGAATCTATTCGCTCGTACATACTACGCTGGTCTACAACCAAGAACTCCGCATCACACATCTCGGAATAGAGGGCCATCGACGCCTTCAGGGACGGCGTCAAGCGCCAAGACTTCAAGGAGGAACTTGGGCGTGTAAAGCCCAAGACACTCGACCACCTCATGGAAATCGCCAACAGTTGGGCAGACGGCGAAGATTGCATCCAGCGACCGCAATCAGATGAAGAGGACGACTACGACCAAAGACGTGAATGCCGCAGCAAGAGGAGATCGTGCGTCTACGAGGACCGCGATGGACCCGACATGGTCGCGGCCGGCTACACCGACCGCCGTAACGATAACAGCCGCAATAACGGAGGATACCGCGGCGGAAACTTCCGCGACAACGGACGACCAACGCAGTCGTGGCAACGCCGCGACCGCGACAACGGACCCTCATCATTCGACAAACTTTCGGGTCGATGCACCATCCACTTCTACATCGACAAACAGGATGGCAAAAAGAAAGCCAGCCACATGCTCAAGGACTGCCGCGAGTTCCAGAAACTCAGCGAAGGCATGGTGCAGATGAGGCAACAAGCTCCAATTCCTGCGTTCGGAAACGCACCTGCGCCAGGTGAAATAGCACACGGAGCTCCTCCACCGCCACCTATTGGAGGCCCAAATCAACCAGTCGCACCAGCGCAAAACAACGCCGGGGTCGGATACCCCCCACCAAAGGGAGCACTAAATATGATCCAGAAGGGACGCCCCACAAACAGGGTGCAGAAGAAAATCACCCGACAAATCAACTTGGCCGTGGCAACCCCGCCTGCAATCCCTGAGTACCTCAGCGGATCGGAGTCCTGCATCACATTCACTCGCGCGGATCACCCTTGCCAGATCCCTCGCCCAGGTCATGCTGCCCTGGTGCTGGAGGCACAGATCAAAGGTTTCGAGATGAGTCGCGTCTTCATGGATGGTGGCAGCGGCATCAACCTAATGTTCGCAAGCACCCTGGCAGCTATGCGGATCCCGCAATGCAGCCTGGAACAATCAGACACAACGTTCCACGGCATTGTACCAGGAAAGGGCATATTCCCCCTGGGCAAAATAGGGCTCGATGTCATCTTCGGGAAGCCGGACAACTTTCGGCAGGAGCGCCTAGAATTCGAAGTGGTGGACTGGCCGTCGCAATATCACGCCATCCTGGGGCGTGTAGCATTCGCAAGGTTCCTGGCCGTCCCACACTACGCATACCTACTACTCAAGATGCCAGGACCAAGGGGCGTCATCACAGTCCACGGGAGCTTCACCCGATCGGACCAATGCGACAGGGATTTCAACAAAATCTCCCAGTCTTTCGGCATGCAAGACGAGCTTGTACGGCTCCGCGAGGTGACGGACAATGGGCTACCCCCAGTCACAAGGCAGAACGCACCTGACATTCCTTCGACTCCACCGTCAACACCAAGAAAGTGCAGGTCCATCCGACGGATGCCTCCAAGACGACGCTGATCGCCAATGACCTCAGCGCCGCATAGGAAGGCGCGCTCGTCGAATTCCTCCGTGAGCGCTGGGAAATCTTCGCCTGGTGTCCTGCGGACATGCCAGGAGTTCCCAGGGAATTCGCCGAGCACGCACTCAACGTATTTCCAGACACCAAGCCAGTCAAGCAGTCCATCCGAAGACTGTCGGAGCCACGGGCCGAAGCTATTGGCAAGGAAATCAATAGATTACTCGCAGCATACTTCATCCGGGAAATCAAGGAAAGCGAGTGGCTGGCAAACACGGTGATGGTCCCGAAGAAGGACACGGACATCCTGCGGATGTGCGTAGACTTCACGTCACTAAACAAACACTGCCCAAAGGACCACTTCCCTCTTCCTCGAATCGATCAGATCATCGATTCAACTGCAGGTTGTGAGAAACTCTCCTTCCTTGACGCCTACTCAGGCTATAACCAGATTCGACTCAAGGTCGAAGATCAAGAGAAAATAGCGTTCATCACACCGTTCGGAGTATTCGGTTACAACACAATGCCCTTTGGGCTAAAGAACGCGGGTGCCACGTACCAGCGATGCATGCAGGCCTGCCTTAAGGACCAGATCGGTCGCAACGTCCAAGTCTATGTCGACGACATAGTAATAAAAACCAAGGAGGCAAGAACACTTATCGACGATCTCCGCGAGACGTTCGACAACCTCGATTGCTACAGGATCAAGATCAATCCCGAAAAATGCGCCTTCGGCGTCCCATCAGGTCAACTGCTCGGGTACTTCATCTCTCAACGAGGGATTGAGGCGAACCCGAAGAAAATCAGAGCCATCATGACAATGGAGAAGCCAAAAAACTTCAAGGGCGTCCAGCAGCTCGCAGGACGAGTAGCAGCACTAAGCAGGTTCATCAGCCGTATGGGCGAGAAGGCCCTACCATTCTACCAGCTGCTGCATAAAGCAGACAAGTTCGAGTGGACACCAGAAGCCAACGACGCATTCGAAAGCCTCAAGCGGCTCCTCTCCACCTCGCCCGTTTTGGTCACGCCAAAGGAGCGCGAACCCCTGCTGTTGTACATAGCAGCCACACACCAGGTGGTCAGCACCGTACTCGTGGTCGAACGACCCGAAGAAGGCAAGACCCATGGGGTCCAGCGCCCAATTTACTACCTCATCGAGGTACTGACAACAACAAAGCAGAGGTACCCTCACTACCAGAAGCTAGCCTACGACGTGTTCATGACGGCTCGACGGTTGACCATTACTTCCAGGAGCACCAAGTGATGGTCGTCAACGAGGCACCCCTGAACAGCATCCTGAATAATCCAGAGGCAATAGGACGGGTTTTCCTGTGGGGCATCGAACTATCACCCTTGGACATCGTCTATGAAAAGCGACACGCAATCAAATCTCAAGTCCTTCCGGACTTCCTGGTGCACTGGATGGAGCTGCAGCTGCCAGACACCCCAGACATGTCGCAGTCCTGGACAATGCATTTCGACGGCTCCAAGCGCGAAGCCGGAGCTGGGGCAGGAGTCATACTGACCTCCCCGCAAGGTGACAAGATGAAGTACGTTCTTCGGATGAAATTCAGAGCCTCCAACAACGAAGCCGAATACGAAGCCCTCATCCATGGCATGAGGATGGCAAAAATATGCGGCGCAACGCGCCTGGTCATCTACAGTGACTCCAACCTCGTTGTCCAGCAGACGATGAATGAGTGTGACGCACACGTCGATAACATGATCGCGTACCGCGCGCTCTACAACGCACTCGAAGGAGAATTCAACGGCTGCGAACTTCGGCACGTTGGAAGAGAGAGCAACGAGGAAGCCGATAGACTCGCCAACATCGACTCCACTTGCGCAAAGGTACCACCAGGTGTGTTCCTCGAACAAATCTGCGTGCCATCCATCAAGCGGAAATTCCCCAAAGGATCACCCGAAGAAGCAGAACACTCGGGGGCTACGCTACCCGAAGGACAAGAAGGACCTGAGAAACTGGACACAGAGGTCGCTATGGTCAGCCTGATGCAGGTCATGGCAGTCGAAGAAACCTGGACACGCCCATACCTCCAGTTCCTGATAAACGGAGAATTGCCCGACAGCCCGACAGATGCCCGACGCATATCTCGTCGGTCAAAAGCCTTCACCATCATCAACGACGAACTGTACAAACGCAGCATCACGGGTGTACTACAACGGTGTGTCACCATCGACGACGACAAAGCCATACTCCAAGAAATTCACGAGGGCATCTGCGGCCACCACGCAGGCAGCCGCTCCCTTGTCGCCAAAGCTCTGCGAGCAGGATTCTACTGGCCAACGGCCATGAGCGACGCGAAGGACATCGTCCGAAGATGCAACGGGTGCCAACGGTTCGCCGACAAACCGCACGCACCTGGGTCCGAACTTAGACCCATACCCATAGCTTGGCCTTTTGCTCAATGGGGCCTCGACATGATCGACAAACTGCCAAAATCCTCGAAAGGGGGACACGTCTTCCTCCTGGTCGCAGTCGACAAATTCACCAAGTGGATAGAGGCCATGCCAGTCACCAACCAGAAGGGCAAAACCGCCGTCAAATTCTTTGAATCCATTGTCTACAGGTTCGGCGTACCGCACAGCATCATCACCGACAACGGATCGAACTTCATCTCCGAAGAATTCCAGGACTTCTGCGAAGGCCTCGGGCTCAACATCACGTATGCCTCAGTGGCACACCCGCAAAAAAACGGGCAAGTGGAAAAGGCCAACGGCCTCATCGGCGCCGGCATCAAGAAGCGCCTCATGAGCTCACTGGAGCAAAAAGCTGGAAACTGGACGAAAGAGCTACCGTCCGTCCTGTGGAGCTTACGGACTACGCCAAACAGCTCCACCGGCTACACACCGTTCTTCATGGTGCACGGAGCTGAGGCCGTGCTACCAGCCGAAGTGCGCCACCAGGCTCCATGAGTCGTCGCTTACAGCAAAGCCGAATCCACGACTGCACTCGAAGACGTCGTCGACACACTTGAGGAAGCGCGGGATATAGCAGCAGCTCGATCAGCGGTGTACCAGCAGAGTCTCCACAACTATCACAGCCGTCGGCTGCGCCCAAGGTCCTTCGTCGAAGGAGACCTCATCTTACGACTCAAGCAAAAGCGACCGAACAAATTCGAGTCACCATGGGAAGGACCCTACGTCATCACCGAAGTCATCCCAGGTGGCGCCTATCGCCTCAAACACGTGGAGTCTGGAGTCGCATACTCCAACCCATGGAACATCTCGCACCTGCGACGATTCTACCCGTAGAAACCTACCCCCCTTTTACTTTCAATAAGGCTTTCAGCCAAGGCTACTCAGCCGAACCATGTACCTCCTCCATTACGATATAAGTAAAGCTAAGTGTCTCGCCCCCAAACTTCGGTTGACTCTTTTTCTGCAACTTTACTACATGCTACAAACGCACTCGGGGGCTCCCCCCACCTCACGATTTCATCGACTGAGGACCAAACGTGTACACCTAAGTAGCTGACCACGTCAGGCAAACGAAAAGGACACGTACTCAATCAGAGCACTACGTGCTCACAAACAAGAAAACCTTTACAACAAAGGGCACAAACACGCCCAGCCGAAATATACAAATTTTACATCTATCTGTTTATTTTCAGGTCCTACCTATTCTGAAGAATAACCTGAGCACGCTGCTCAAACAAATCTACAATCTGTTCGGCATACTGCCTTACAGCCGCGTAATGCGGACGCATGTTCCACTCGCCACCATCTGGTCGAAGAGGCGGCCCAGCTGCCACAACAGCCAAATCTACGTCAGGGCGGTGCACCCTCACAAGAGACAAAGCAGTCTTCACTCCTGCGACGAGCTGCTGCCGCACCAGCTCCTTGACATTGCTGGCACTCCGAAATTTCGACAGAAGACCAGCAAGGGTCGTCGGCACGGCATCCAAAGGAAACATGACGTGCAGCACCGAGGAAAGTGATGTCTGCACCTGGCGGAGCACCCACGAAACTTGATAGACACGATCCTGCACCGTTGCCAGAACCACGGCGCGATCGCGATCCATCCAGAAGAAGCCGCCGGCCTCCATGTCCTGCTGAGTCAAGCAATTGACCCGAACAGCGACACGCTCTTTTTCTTCCCTCGGAGCAAGATTCGCACCTGCGACAATTGCACAAGACAAGAATAAGGCTAGCAGGCTCACCCGAAGAACTAAGCTACAACCCGAAACAAGGATCAACTTACATTGCAGCTGCTCGGATAGCCGACCGAGCTCCGCCATCAAGTACTCCTCTCTGGCTGCACCACGATCCGCCTTGGACTTCCAAACGTCGGCGCGGCCACGCAACCCGAGCAATTCCCTCTCCAAACTGCGCACGCGATCTCGAAGGAAAGCGAGCTGCGAGGAATCATCCAACGATGGTCGCACGGGCTTTGCGGATGAAGTGTCAGCTGGGTCAGCACCCGAAGGAACCTATAGCAGCAGAAAAAAGAAGGCACACAAACATTCAGCCAAGGATTGAGCACAACTCGGAGGAATTCAATAAATATATAAGGCCACTACATGGCACAAGGATGGTACTACAAAAGATATTTACAACAAAAATAGACTACACACTACCCTACGTCTACTATGCCTAAGGCGCAGGACACTGAGTCGCCTCGGAGCCAGACTGCCTAGCTTTGGCCTCGCCCTGCTGCCGCAGTGCGTACTCAGACAGCAAGTTAATGAGCTTGGGCCCATATCGTCTGCAGCGAGCGGAGTAGGCAGCGAAGGCTACCTCGGATCCATCCGCAGTCGTCGGCATCCGAGAGGTGATCTGGGGCAAGTCCAGCTCCGCTCCAGCCGCCAAGGCCATCGCCAGCCCGACGGACGCGCCGATGCCCTTCTGCTTGCGCTTGTACGCCGCAGGCGCTTCGGCTGACAGAGCCTCTGCCAGGGCATCCACATCTTCAAGGGTTGCGCCCTTCGGGAAGAGATCCTGGTAGAAGCGACCAAGGACCTCTTTCGCCTTGGCATCATCTAGAGCACTCCCGTGCTCCAGAGCACCGCGGTCGAACTTGATGCCTGCGGCATCTGAGACAAAAATGAAGAAAAGCATGAAGAAAGGCAGCATCGAAGAAGACTCATAGAAACAGAAACAAGTGAAAAAATTAGCACTCACCCGAAATAGCCTTGGCAGCAGCCATGAGCTTCGCCGCCACCCCTCTTTCACGAGCAGCCGCAACGGTGGCCAGCTGCTCCTCACGATCTGCGGCCTCCTGCTGCAGACGCTCCTTCGCTTCGGCTGCCTTCGTCAGCTCTAGCTCAAGGCGCTCTTTCGCGCTGACGGTGGCTTCGGCTTTCTGCTCCGATTGGCCAAGGCTCTTTTTAAGAGCGTCAACCTCACGGAGAGAGTCGTTATGCTCCTCTGCATTTAAGACAAGCAAGTGTCAAAGAATAGGACCAGATAAACAAGAGAGGTATTAAAAGGCAGACAGATACCTTGAAGCTGCCGAAGTTTCGCCTCCAGCGCCAGGCGCTCCCCCACCAGCCGCTTGGCCTCCTGTACAAAAGGCTGCAGAAAAAGGAAACAACAGTGAGAAAAGGACTTGGGGGCTACGCCCAACACAAAGGAGCAAAAACAACATCAGCACACGAAGACACTCGTGGGCTTCCCCCATGACATGAAGAAAACTTACATGTTCCGACGGCGACCCCGAAGCCCCGCCTGCGAAATTCTGAGGCGCAACCACCAGCGCCTCCCGCACAGGAGGATCTGGAGCGGCGCCACCTGAAGTCGCCACCGTCTGAGGAGAAGGCGACGCAATGTTCGACTCCCCCATCATCTCCCGCGCACCATCACTAGAGTCGTGGGAGGATTGCCTGCATACGAACCAATCAACACAGGTGCAAAAATCACAACAAGAAAACTTACGAGCCCAATGCGCTCAGGTCGAAGATAGGAGAAGCCCTTCGGGCCCTCTTCTCCTCTTTCTTCTCTTCCTTCTTCTCCTCCTTCTTTTCTTCCTTCTTCCGCTTTGCTGGCGGGTGCGGCGCAACAGCCCGCACAGGAATGGCAGGAAGGGGAGAGGAAGAACCTCCATGACCATCACTCTGACGCTCAAGGCCCAGAGGATTTCTAGGAGTCGGAGGAGTCGAGGCATCCGAAGACTCGCTGGAGCTCCGTGATCGCTTGCGCGAATGGTCCTCACTCGACTCGTCGGCATCCTCCGCTGGAGATCGCGCTGACGGTAGCTCGGACACGGAATCAACCACTTCATTATCCGGGGCATTCGGATACCTTTCGGGCAATGGTGGTACCATACCCAGCACCTTGAAGCTCTACAAAATCAGAAGGAACTTTGTTAGCAAACAAAGGAAAACAAACACACAGCCGACAAAAATAAAGGGGAGCACTACATGCACAAATCTACACCTTCGGCACGACCAACGTCGAAGAAAAGGGAGGAGTCAGCGACTTCCCCGGGATTTCTTTGTCGGCCTTGAACTTCAACAGCGCGCGAAGAGCCTTGTCAAGATCCCCCTCCGAGATTTTCTCACTCGAAACCCTCGTCGGATCACGGCGCCCAGAATAAAGAAACATCGGGTGTGCCCTCGCTTGGAGAGGCTGCACCCGACGCTCAAGAAACGTCCGGATGGTGTCCACACCGTTCACCTCCTTCTCAGGAATCAGTTGGAGATCCTCCACCCGACGGTACAGGGCCTCTATCTCCGCCACCTCACCGTCTAAGATTTGGTTTTTCCAAGACCTTTTCTTCTCAATCATTTGGGAGGGGTCAAAGGGAACAAGACCAAAATCTTGCCCGGGCACTACGGAGTCACGGATATAAAACCATCGCCTCCGCCAGTACTGGACAGATTCGGACATGGAAAAGGAAAAGAATTGCAGATTGGGACTGAGAGAGATGATGAAACCCCCAATAGGGTACACACCATCCGAACCAGATTGCCTCTTCACGGAATAGAGCTTCCGAAAGAGGCCAAAGTGCGGCTCAATGCCAAGCCAGCACTCGCAAAAAGTGATAAAACAAGCAATGTGGAGAAGAGAATTGGGAGACAGATGATGCAGCTGAACCCCATAGAAGAAGAGCAGTCCACGAAGGAAGTCATGGACTGGATACGAAAACCCACGCAAAACGAAGGCGACAAACATAACCCATTACCCAGATGGGGGACGGGGGATTATCTCATTGTCGGGGAGTTTAACGGCCTCCCTGTCCTCCGGGATCAAGCCCCGCTCGCGCAGCTTGCGGAGATCGCTCTCCCGTGTCTCTGATCGCCGCCGGCCACCATCGGTGACGCGAGCAGCGGCGGCGCCCTTCTTTCCTCCGGCGGCGCTGGTCCCAACCGCAGATGAAGACTTCTTTGGTTTCCCCATCACGCTACGGCGGCGCCGGCGGTGAAAACGTACAAAGGACGACGAAAATGTGGAAGGAAATCCCAGCGCGAAGCATGAATCGCTCGAGCGCAAGGAGGCAGTGAAACACAAGAACTGGTGCGGTGAAAACAAACCATGGTTCCCCTCAGTGATTTTAACAGCGAAGACGACGCATGGCAACCGTTCATCCAGAAGACCTAACGCCAAAGGAAGATCTGGCCGTACACGTGTCAACACCACAACAAACCGTCGTTACCACGCCGTCAACTACGCGCGGAAATCGAGGAGACGCCGTAATTATCTCCACGCCCCGCGTGACCGGTCAATTCAAAGTTAGCAAGTGGGACCCATGTTCGTCCAGTCAAGTCATCTCTGGCGTAGCAGACGCTTGAGGTCATCGATCGTCAGCACTGATGTCATCAAAAGCTATACTAGCACCAATTACGATTCTTCGGCTCCACAGCTGAGAGCTAAGAGTACTGTTGCCTACCAAAACCCACCGGCGAGCAACGACGGGCAACACGGAGAGCCGGGAGGCTCCCAGGACTGCTGGTGGGCCCTGGTCCCTCGGGCAACGGCCCGCAAAACTCCGGCGCGCGCCCTGGCTGGTTCGAGGGCGTGCCACCTGACCTATACCTGGCCAGGAAGGTGAAGGATTGCTTCGATTGGTTTCCTGCATGGTAAACAAGCATACGTAAAATTCGAGCCGTTACCGGCTCCCAGGTTTCCCTGTGAATCGGCTCCTAGAGCCGATCACCCCATGGTTCTGCATTAGATCTATAATAACATGGGGTTTTGCTTCATCGTTACAAGTTAAATCGATCTACGATAGTTTAACGTTTTCACTACATAATTGGAACATCCTACACGTAATTGAGCCTGGTAAATACAAAAGATAATAGAAAACCAACTCTAGAGAAGGCCTAAAAACCAACATAACGTTAATTCCCGGAACAACTCCCCTTGGATTGGTAAGCCGTATCTTCCATACTACTGGATCGTTCAACCCGTTTGCAAGGCCTGATCATGTAGATATCAAACTAAACCTTGGAGAGCAAGGCACAACTATAACAGATCAAATCGACTTAAATAAAGATCAAGCAAAGTGCCACCCTCACGCCCGGGAAAAGGTGCAAAGGCGACGAGATAACTAGAGGCAGCATATCTAAACGATCATAGCAAAAAAGTACCGATGCTAGCCTAAACAAATCTATGATAATAGTGTTACTCGCCATCAACAAGGCTTCAGTACGAGTAACACCAAATAATCGCATAAGTAGATACTGCCTAGATCGTAAGATGCGATCTAGGCAGCATGGCACTTACCCGAGAAAAACCCTAGAAACAAGGGGTGGCGATGCGCCGAGATTGTGTTTGTTGTGAACGTGATTGTCCTCCTTTTCTCAATAACCTTAGGTACATATTTATAGTCCGGAGACTTTCTATCTTTGGAATAACTCTACAACTCTATCTCTTACCTAAATCGAAACGAAACCTATTACAATATAAGATACACGGGCAATTTAGCCCAAATCAACGCACGAGGCCGATTCAACAACACGTTGCATATACGTATCTTCTAAGCCCATCTTGATCACGGCCCATCTCCTCCTTTGGCCAAAATATGGCGATAACACATGCCCCCTGGTTTTGGCAATAATAATTCCAAAACCACTCTGTTTTTTCCTCCCCCCCCCTTTTTTTTTCTTGTATCGGGTTGCGCGTTGACAGAATGCGTTGCAGAACAGGATCGTCACGCCACCCCCTCATCATGATGCCTTGTCTTCTCCACTTCCCCGCAGTGCATGATTTGACAACTTCGGTAGTACATTCTGGGAAACCGCTATAGCATTGAACCGCTTCATACTATTCCCCTTATTTAAATTCATCTAAGCAGTTTGCAGTTCCCATCTTCCTCCAGCAGCCAAAAAACCCTTCTTCCTCCGCCGCCGAAAAAACCCTCTTTCTCCGCCATGGCCTCCTCCGCTTCATCTGGCCTATCCTCCCAAGCCTCCAACTCAATGAGCGACCGAGAGCCGACGCCAGAGCATCCGCCGACGGCGGCGTACAACACTCTCGCCCCACAATGGTGGGACGAGATCGATTGGGATTTCGCCGCTTGGTCGGAGGACGACGCGTCCTTGACTGACGGCGAGGAGGACCTGCAGTTCCTCGCTGATGGGGAACTGGAGGCGGACAGCACCGACGACGCCATGTCCTGGGACGGCGTCGACTCCTCCGACGAGGAGGAGGAAGAGGAGGACACCTCCTCCGAGGAGTACCAGCCGGTGAAGTACTTCCGCGCCGGGTCCAGCGAGGACACCGAAGACGACGACGAGGACGAGGAGACCCCCGCGGGCATCTGGATCAGCAGCAGCGAAGACGACGCCGACAGCAGTGCTGAGGACAGCGAACAAGACGGCGGCGACGACAGCGGCGACGACCTCCGCCTCTAGATTAGGAACCAATAGTAGTAGTAGTAGTAGTAGTAGTAGTAGTAGTAGTAGTAGTAGTAGTAGTAGTAGTAGTAGTAGTAGTAGTAAGCCCCTTTTGTAATCAATCAGCCTTTTGTAAGCAATCAGCTTTTGAATGAATGAATGAAAATCGGTTTCTCGAAGATTGCCTTTTTCGCCCCAATTCCGCCGATAGCCAAAATAGGTCGATGCTCCAGAAGCCCATAGCAACGCATCGGCTTTTACCCTGCTGCGCTCATACAGTCAACCAAGTCACAGTCCAAAGAGCCGATGGTACAACATCGGCTTTCCCAAAAATGTTAACAAGGTCAAGTTCGGTCGCACACTTAAACAAATCTGAGCGGCCACTTTCCAGTTTCAAACGGTAACCTGCGACCCTCTTCAAAAAGGGCGACCCAGATCTCCAATCGCTCATCGACCAAATCGAGCAGCAGCAGCGACAAGAACCCTCGATCCCCAACTGCATAGATTCATCTCCGCTGGCAAACCATATGGCGGAATCGTCCAACACCAACCCAGAGGTCTCCGGTCTGAAGGTATGTCTACTCCTCGCAGTCTGAACGCGATGCTAGAATTAATGGCGAACACCTGAATTAATGCCTCATTCCACCATTAAATTTGTAGGTTTCAGACATCCTGCTGCCGCATCCTCCTCTCCCAAATTCTCTCTGCCTTGGCCCTCGCACAGCATCTAGTCCTGCCCATCTGATTTCTTGCGAAACAAACCGGATCCCCTTCGTAAGCCAAGATCTAGATTTAAACTCTTGGGCCGACTGCTTGCGAGCCTGGCCTAATCCCCCTGAACATTGGGTCACTTGGTTCATCAGGGTAGCTAGAGCTTACCAATCCCAATGGGAAACCACGGGAATAGCCGATGCCTTGCATTTGTCATTGTCTCCTCTTGAGAAACATGAGAATCTTCTCAAAACCATCGGCTACTTCTGGTCTGACGCTCTGAATTGCTTCATGTTCGGTCATGGCCCTATGTCACCAACCTTGTTAGACGTGGTGATGATTACTGGTCTGGATGTTACATCACCCAGTCCTTCTGCTTTTAAACTGACCAAAGTCCCCTACAAACTGTCTTCCAAAACAGAATGCACGAACTGGGGCGCATATATTCAAAGCCACATGAAAACTAGAGGTCCTGTCACCGAGAAAGAACACACGGCTTTCCTCAACCTCTGGTTAGAACATTTCATATTCTGTGGCCCTTCCCTTGCTCCAACCAAGAATTATCTCTCCCTGGCCTACGAACTTCCTAAAGGCACTCGACTTGGCATTGGCAAACTGTTCCTTGGAGAGGTCTACCGATATCTCCAGTTGATGTCTGTCAAGCTGTTCTCTGGCATAGCAGTCAAAACAGGTGGTCCTTGGTGGTTCATCCAGCTATGGGCTCAGCTGTATTTTCAAAACCACATCCCAAACTTCCCCCTTTTGGCGAGTTGTACCTTTCCAGATGTCAAAGGAAGGCAGATCAGATGCACCAGTTATGGCCAAGCTTTGTATAGGCTGCTAGGTAGTAAACTATCCCCTCAGGAAGCTTCCAAGTGGTTCAGTATTTTCTTCCAAGGCCTGGATAATCCTACCTTCTTCCCTTACATGGAAGAATCAGAACATTTTGAGAATCCCATCTCCTTCAGGCTAGACAGCTTTGCCGATGACACCAGCACTCGGCAACTCTTTTCCATTGTGATCCGTCCCTGTTTCCTTCCAGTTGGCATGAGTACATCCAACAGAATCATCAAGCCTGGGTATGAATTCTACCAGCCGGTCCTAGTGGCTCGGCAATTTGTCCTTGGACAAGTACCTCCCCATCTCTTTCTTCACCATCTTACGGAGAGCAGAGCCGACCTGCCTGATCCTCTCACCAGTCAAAGGTTTTACTCCTTCTTTGATGCTCTGACCATCCCAATTCCCAACGACCTCACCTTCGCCTCATCCACCGATGGCTTCGAAGATTGGTGGTCGATGTGGAAGACTCACGCCTTCAGGAGAGCTCTGGGACCATTGCTGAAACAGCTCGACGCTGACTATGACATCCCCGTGGAACAGGTACCACTACTTGTAAATTTTCTTGATGCAGCTTACAAATAACTCTTTTACTAACCCACTCTTTCTCTTTGCAGCAACAAGATGGCCCTGAACCTACGCACAGTGATGGCTCCTCCTTTGAGTTCTTTCCGCCAGCTCCTGTGGTTCTCTTCTGCAAAAACTCGCCACCTCTGAAAAAGGTCATGATGCAGAAACAGCCGATCACACCACAATCGGCTTCTAAGAAACTAGTAACTTCAACGTCAGCTGCCCCTCGAGTTCCAACTAAGACAAGAACGATGGTGAGGAATGTAGCTGCCAGGAAGACCTTGAGACGCCGGAGCCCTTCTCCAGAAAGCTCGCATGTAGGCTGATCCATGTCTTGGTCGATCCTTCTCATTCTTTCATCCTTGCAGACATGCTCGTGTTTAATAGCTTTCCTTCTCTTGCAGGCTTCCGTCGAAGACACCTCCCACAAGGACACACAACCTGATCAAGGAGAATCGAGCCCAACAGACTCTGAGAGGACTGCGACACCAAACCAGCCAGATGCGCCACCATCGGCTCCCAGGAAAAGGCCAGTTCCTGAACTTGCTGCCCCCGAGCATCAGTCGAGGCGGGGCCAGCTGTGGGTCCCAAGAGAGCTCGCAAAGGACTGCAAGCTTCTTCGTCGAGTCAGGAGGTTTCGAAAATCATCACCCTTCATGCTCTTACCACTTAATTCCTTCTTATCTGCCGATTCATCATCATTTACATCGGCTAAACACCTTCAATGCAGACGACTGACGTTTCTAGTGGGAAGGCTGGGGCAGTGCCGATGCCTCTAGCCGAGCCGGATTCAGCAATCCCCGAGGGCGCAGATGAAACGGCTACCCCTCTGGCCAAGCCTCCAGCAGCTACACACAAGCTGATTGCCTCGTCATCTGCAATCCCCTCGATCTTAGGAGAGGTATGTTAGCTTCTTTTGGCTAATTCTTCTCTGTTGGACGCATACTGACGCTTTTTCGGGCTGCCAGGGTTGTGATATTTCAGGTTTGTTGACGTTCGACCCTGAATCCATCGAACCAACTCCCTCTGTCGCCACCGACGAACCACAAGCCAGGGCTGTTCCACCTCAATTCCAGCGTCTTAAAACCCTGCTGTCCTCCCCGATCGAAGAGTTGATCGAGGGCTCTGAGGAGGTGAAGAGCGTTCTTGCTGAAATAAAAGACCAACTCCCAGTAGCATTGCAGGTGAAGCTTTGGCCCGTTATAACTCTGTCTTTCTACGGGTCAAGGGTGAAGCTAGCTCGTGAAAGGATCAACCTGCGCCGTGCCCAACTTCCGCTGAAGGCCAATATTGCAGACAGATGTCAGCAGCTCAACGAGAAAAAGGCGTCTCTGGATGCCAAAACTGACACCTCTGTCAGTACCGCCGAGCTCGCATCCTTGAAAAGGGAGTTGGAAGATCTTGAAGAGAAAGTCCGGGCGACAAAACAGCTCATTCGCGACAAGGAAGAATCCATCGCCCGATCCCAAGACGAAGCAGAAAGCCTCAAGGCTCAACTGAAGACCGATCTGGCAGAAATACGTGCCTTGAACAAACAGCTAGTGACGGGCAAGGACGAAGATGACGAAGCTGAGATCGCCGAGGTGGACCGTGTCCGTGCTGACGCCCTCCACGCCTTCGAGGCATTTCTTCAGTAGCTCGTTTATGTAAACTGGCACCTGCTTGTAACAGTCTGAACCTCTAGAGTCGATGGCTGTGCATCGGCTGTATCTTTTATTGGCCGATTTTATGTATCGGCCCCCATATCTCACTTTCCATCATCCCACATGCTTTGGGGAAACATATATTTTTTGTTTTTTATTGGCCGATTTCATGTATCGGCCCCCATATCTCACTGTCCATCATCCCACATGCTTGGGAAATATTTCTTGAGATGCTGGCCGTTGACAGCCACTGGGAATTTCACGCCATCCAGCTCCTCCAGCATGTACGCGTTCCCCCTCAAAACTTGATCGACCCTGTATGGCCCGTGCCAATTCGGAGACCATTTACCATATGCTGCGTCCTTAGTTCCCAATGGCAATACAGCTTCCCATACCAAATCACCAACGTGGAACTCCTTCGGTCTCACCTTCTTGTTATATGCACGAGCTACCTTGGCCTTGTTTTCTTTGATTTTCTCAAGCGACCATAGCCTAAGCTCAGTCAGATCCTCAACACTGTCACTCATCAGGGCCGCATATTCTTCAGTCGTTAGATCGTTCTGAAAAGTGACATGTCTCGATCCAGCCGTAATTTCCCAGGGCAATACGGCTTCTTGTCCATAGACTAGATGGTATGGCGAGGTTTTTATCGCTCCATGACATGACATGCGGTAAGCCCATAAAGCCTCTGACAAAACCTCGTGCCAACGCCTAGGGTGCTCATCGATTTTCCTCTTGATCAGCTTGATAAGGCTCTGGTTGGACGCTTCAGCTTGCCCATTTGCTTGAGCATAGTATGGAGATGATCGAATCAGCTTAATCCCTGTGTCCTCGCAGAACTTTCTGAACTCGTGAGAAGTGAAGACCGAACCTTCATCGGTCGTGATAGTCTGGGGAATCCCAAACCTGTGAATGACGTGTTCTTTCACAAAATCGACAACATCCTTCGAGCTCACTGACTTCATAGGGACGGCTTCCACCCATTTAGTGAAATAATCCGTAATGGCCAGAATCCACATGTGGCCTTTGCTTGACGGAGGATTGATCTTGCCAATCATATCCATGCCCCAACCTCGGAATGGCCAAGGCTTGATGATGGGGTTCATCGCTGACGCGGGTACCATCTGAATTTTTCCAAATCTCTGACATGCTTGACACCCTTTGTAGTACTTAAAACAGTCCTCAAGCATGGTAGGCCAATAAAACCCTGATCGCCTGATCAACCACTTCATCTTGTGAGCCGATTGGTGAGTTCCACAGGCGCCTTCGTGTACCTCGTGTAGGAGCCGATTGGCCTCGGCTGTCCCCAGACATTTGAGCAATAACCCTTCCAGAGTCCTGTAAAACATGTCGTCCCCAATGAGCACATACTTCATGGCCTTGTACCTTATCCGTTTAGGTGCCCCCTGAGCCGAATCCTTCAAGTAATTGAAGATATCGGCTCTCCAGTCGTCTGCGTCCAGGAACTGTACCTGAACATCGGCTCCCTCTGCTACGTCCTTGTAGCCTGAAGCCATTTGTGCAAGATCATTCGCCTCGGTATTCTGCGATCGCGGGATCCAGGTGAAGTTTATGTACCGGAACTGTGCCATCATCTCACGGCATTGCAACCATAATGGGAAGAGCGACTCGCTCTCACGCTTGTATTCCTCCGTGAGCTGAGAAATCACCAACTTGGAGTCTCCAAAAATTTCCACTGCTTCTGCTCCAGCTTCGATGAGCAACTCCATTCCCTTGCGTATCGCCTCATACTCAGCGACGTTGTTGGTGCGAGGGGCAGATAACCTGATGGAGAAGGAGAATGTTGCCCCCCGGGGCGACACGAGTAGCACGCCGATGCCGCCCCCATCGTCACAAACCGATCCATCAAAAAACATAGCCCATGCTCGTATAGATAGCGCTGCTATATCAGTGTTGATCCTTTCAGCGATAAGGTCGGCCAATGCCTGTCCCTTAACTGCTTTCGCGGGTTGATACCGGATGTCAAACTCTGATAATGCAAACATCCATTTGCCCAGTCGGCCTTTCAACATAGGAGCCGACAGCATGTGCTTTATGACATCTGATTTGCATATGATGACAATCTCTGCTGATAGCAAAATGTGGCGCAGCTTGGTGCAGGTGAAAAACAGGCAGAGGCACAACTTGTCGATCTCAGGATACCTTGTCTCTGCATCCAGCATCCTTCTGCTGATGTAAAATACAACTCGCTCCAGCCCATCATAAACTTGCACCACCACTGAGGCGATGGACGTGTCAGCTACTGATAAGTAAATGTAGAATGGCCAATCCGGCTGGGGCAGAACCAATACTGGCGGCTTCGTCAGATATTCTTTGATCTCGTCAAAGGCTCGTTGTTGTTCTGCCCCCCAGCTGAACTCCTCGTCAGATTTAATCTTTACCAGTCCCATGAACGGTTCTATCCTTCCTGACAGATTGGAGATGAATCTTCTGACGAAGTTGATCTTGCCGATGAGAGACTGCAGTTCTTTCTTCGTGGTAGGTGGCTTCATTGTTCGCACTGCCTCCTGACTTTTCAGGCCGATCTCAATTCCGCGTTCATGGACCAAGAAACCCAAGAACTGACCGGCCGTCACACCGAAAGCACACTTCTTTGGATTCATCCGTAGCCCAAACTTCCTTGTTCGGTCCAGGACGCGTCGCAGGTCGTCCAGATGTCCTTGTACTGAAGCTGACTTGACCACCACGTCATCGATATAAATTTCCACCAGCTTGCCGATCAGATCGTGGAAAATGTAATTCATGGCTCTTTGGTACATGGCGCCGGCATTCTTCAGTCCAAACGTCATGACTACGTATTCAAACAACCCCACCGAGCCTGGTACTCTGAATGCAGTCTTGTGTATATCTTCTGGAGCCATAAAAATTTGGTTGTAACCGGCATTGCCATCCATGAAGCTCAAGATTTTATGACCAGCCGCTGCGTTGATTAATGTTTCTGCCACCGGCATCGGATACTCATCCTTTGGAGTAGCCCTATTGAGATCCCGAAAATCTATGGCAACACGCCAGCGGCCATCCTTTTTCTCTACAGGTACGATACTAGAAATCCACTCAGCATACCTGCATGGCCTAATTAAGTTGGCTGTCAACATTTTCTCGATCTCCTTCTTGACTTCTTTCAAAATTTTGGCCTTCATCTGTCGTGCTCGCTGCTGGAATGGCCGAAATCCTTTTTTAAGCGGGAGTCGATGCTCAATGATGCTCCTGTCTAGCCCGGGCATCTCTGTATAATCCCAGGCAAAGCAATCTGGATATTCTTTCAACACCGCTATCATCGGACCCCGCAGATTCGGATCTAACTTCTTGCTGATAAATGTTGGTCTTGGCTTATCCCCAGGACCGATGTCAATCTCTTCTAGCTCATCAGCGGATGTAAACCCATACCCTAGCTTTCCGTCACCTGTTAAATCGATGCTAAACACGGGACCAACAGTTGGTGAGGATAACAAAGATAGTTTGGGCCGATTGCCGGAATCGGCCCCCCTTTTCATTGCATTAGTCAAGGAAGGTTTACAACTTATCTGTGTTCCACAATGGCAGGGGATCTCCCTGCTACGACTACATGATCTGCTTGTCGTGAGAGTGCTGTTTTTTGTTTTTTGTGGCCGATCGCAGGGATCGGCCGTACCACGTATGATCGTGGACTTTGCTACTCTGTCAGGCCAGTGGATAAGACCAGCCTCACCCCATTTTTTGTAGCTTCAATGCGCTCACAGCCGTCTAGACTGATTCCAGAGATCGGCTCTTGGTCTTCTGCTTCCCAGATGTTCATGCCAGCTATGGAGATCTCGATAGAATCATCTGCGTGAATGACCTCCACCTCATCTCCATCCCACTGTATTAGGCACTGGTGCATCGTGGATGGAATGCAGCAGTTAGCATGAAGCCAATCTCTCCCTAGCAAGACAGCGTAGGTGCTTTTGCTGTCCACGACGAAGAATGACGTAGGGATGGTTTTTCTGCCCACGGTCAGATCCACGTTCAGCACGCCCTGTGTTTCTGAAGTTTGGCCGTTGAAGTCGCTTAACGTGACGTTGGTTTTGATCAGATCTGCAGTGGAGCGTCCCAAACGCCGTAGCATGGAGTATGGCATTATATTGACTGCCGCTCCGGTGTCAACCAGCATCTTGCGGACAGGCTGCCCATTGATATAACCTCGCAGGTACAGGGCTTTCAGATGTTTGTAGCCCTTTTCTTGTGGCTTTTCAAAGATAACCGGTCGTGGGCCGCAGTCCAACTGTGCCACTGGTAGTTCTTTGGCTCTTGGAGTGCAGAACTCTGACGGAAGCGTAAACACCATGTTTGTGCCAGCCGATGTCTTTACGTCGGCTTTTACCGGTTTAGGGCGCCACTCTTTCCTTTTTGGGCGATCTTCCGTTTCCAAGGTCTGCCGAATCTTAACGGCCAAATCGGGCCGTGCTTTCTTTAAAGCGTAGAGATACTGCGCTTCGGCTTCCTCCAAGTTACGCAGCCGCTGCACTCTACGCTTTTGGGTGTGTCTGAGTCCGTCGGGACACCACCTTGGACGGTGATATCTGTCCTTTCCTTTGTCATCCATTGGCTCTTCGAGATCCTTTGCTCGAGCAGGCTCCCTGTATCGGCTCTGAGGTGGGAGAGGCCCTAGACGCTTGAACACTGACACTGGCCCTGTGTCCTCCTTCTGCTGGCCACATTCTGGGCAGTTGTCGATTGTAGGCAATCGGCTCATTCCTGCGTCCCAGCAATACTTGAAGAAAGGACAATCCCAATGTTTATCTACGCCTTCTTTTTCCCTCGGCTTTTCCCTAGCGAGGTGCTCATATCCTTCATCGTCCCTGTCGTGCCGGCGACGTCGGTCATACTGACGCTCGTACTTGTTAAGGAGATGCGTGGAATGTGGCTTTTGATATCGCACGCTCCTCACCTGTTCCTCAGTTAAATACCACCTGTCATCGTGGCTGGGCCGGTCGCGTGGACCAGCCTCCTCTCTTTCTTTGCCCCGAGAGCGACCGTCTTCCTCCTTATACGCGCCACGGTGGTACACAGGTCCTGCCATATTAACGTCGAACGAGAAATCCAACTGACGCCTTGTGGACTGGCTGTGTTCTACCATGTTGACGCCGGGAAATGGGTTTGTGTCTACTTTCATGGCGAACTGCCCAAGGATCAGACGGCCCTGCTCTATCGCCGTTTGGATCTGGCGACGTAGCTCTTTGCAGTCATTGGTGGTGTGGGTGAACGAGTGATGCCACTTGCAGTATGGTCTTCCGTTCATCTCTTGAGCCGTAGGGATTTTGTGGCCTTCGGGTAACTTTAGCTGCTTTTCTTTCAGCAGTAAATCGAATATCTGCTCAGCTTTGCTCACATCGAAGTCAAACCCTTTTGCAGGCCCTTGCTGTTTCACCCATTTGCAGGATACAGGATCTGCCCCCCGAGCCCATTCAGCCACGGCCACCTCCTGGTCTTGCGTAGGATCTTCTTCTTCTGTATCGACCAGGCCTATCGGACGTTTGAACTTGTCTTGGTACAATTCAGGGTGGCGCTGTTCATACATCGTCAGCTTCTGGGCCATGTGCGCCAATGAGTTGTACTCTACTTGGAAAGCCAGATCCTTGATAGGTGCAGAGAGACCCAACGCCGCCAGCTCGACTGCTTCTTTTTCAGTTAACCGAGCTGAGTAACATCGGTTCTTGACAGTCCTGAAGCGCTGGATGTACTCGGCTACAGTTTCTCCCCGCTTTTGCCGCACTTGTGCCAGGTCTGCAATGCCAGCCTCGGTAGCCTCTGAATGTGGAACTGTTCTTCCAGTTGCTTCCAGGTCTGGATCGAATCAGGTGGCAGCGAGGTGTACCACCCAAAAGCTGGTCCTGTCAGAGATTGCGCAAAGAATCTTACGCGCAACTGATCCGATGCCGAAATCATGCCTAACTGTGCTAGGTATCGGCTCACGTGCTCGATCGAGCTCGACCCTTCTGACCCGCTAAACCTTGAGAACTCAGGGAGCCGATACTTAGGTGGCAACGGAATCAGGTCAAACTCGTTGGGGTACGGCTTTGAATAGCCGATTGTCCTTCTCTTCGGCACGAAGCCGAACTGATCTCTCAAGATGGTACGGATTTGCTCCACTGTCTGGGCTGCAGGGGCTAGGTTCTCATGACTTGTTCCAGTAGCATACTTGGCTAGCCATGCCTGTTTATCAGCGTCTATCCCAGACATCCCTGCTCCGGGAATACCTGCTCCCGAAGCCCCTGCTCCAGAAACTCCTGTTCCAGAAATCCCTGCAGTTGCCACCTGGTTCGTGCGCGTCAGGTTATTGCAGTCCGGCACGTAGGTGCACGCATATCCATGTGGGATCTCCTTAGGTGGTTCAAACAGGAATTGGTAATCGCCAGGGTCACCTCCAACCTTATAGACGACGTAAGCCGGTGCCCCTGGTGGTTCCGGAGCTGCAAGCGTGAATGGCAGCTGCGGCCTGGTCTGGAGCGGTCTTTCTCCCTGGTGAGTCCCTAGAGTAGGACCCGATGGAGAGTACTGATGTTTCATGATCTCTTGAACTACGCGAACCGCGATGCGCTCGAAAGCGTTCACTAGGCTCTCAGAATGGCAGTGAAGAGAATGAGCTACCATGTAGTTGACTTCCTGTCGCAGCGCTCTGGTGCGCTCCTCTGAAGGAACAGACAGATCCACCTCATCAAGAGCACCCTCGGGTGAGAACCCTTTCCACCTGATGCCATGCTTACGAGTCCTCTCAAAAGAGCCGATGAGATCGGCTTCGAAGAGAGCTTTGATGTCGTCATACTTCGCCTTGTGCTCCTCAGGCAGATCGTCGTACGTGACCGGTCTGTTCTCCATCGCAGCGTCGGATGTTGATGTAGACGTTGTTGAATGTCCCACCGGGCGTGCCAGAATGTGTTGCCTACCAAAACCCACCGGCGAGCAACGACGGGCAACACGGAGAGCCGGGAGGCTCCCAGGACTGCTGGTGGGCCCTGGTCCCTCGGGCAACGGCCCGCAAAACTCTGGCGCGCGCCCTGGCTGGTTCGAGGGCGTGCCACCTGACCTATACGTGGCCAGGAAGGTGAAGGATTGCTTCGATTGGTTTCCTGCATGGTAAACAAGCATACGTAAAATTCGAGCCGTTACCGGCTCCCAGGTTTCCCTATGAATCGGCTCCTAGAGCCGATCACCCCATGGTTCTGCATTAGATCTATAATAACATGGGGTTTTGCTTCATCGTTACAAGTTAAATCGATCTACGATAGTTTAACGTTTTCACTACATAATTGGAACATCCTACACGTAATTGAGCCTGGTAAATACAAAAGATAATAGAAAACCAACTCTAGAGAAGGCCTAAAAACCAACATAACGTTAATTCCCGGAACAACTCCCCTTGGATTGGTAAGCCGTATCTTCCATACTACTGGATCGTTCAACCCGTTTGCAAGGCCTGATCATGTAGATATCAAACTAAACCTTGGAGAGCAAGGCACAACTATAACAGATCAAATCGACTTAAATAAAGATCAAGCAAAGTGCCACCCTCACGCCCGGGAAAAGGTGCAAAGGCGGCAAGATAACTAGAGGCAGCATATCTAAACGATCATAGCAAAAAAGTACCGATGCTAGCCTAAACAAATCTATGATAATAGTGTTACTCGCCATCAACAAGGCTTCAGTACGAGTAACACCAAATAATCGCATAAGTAGATACTGCCTAGATCGTAAGATGCGATCTAGGCAGCTGTGGCATCCCGCAAAACCACTACTAGAAAATCGCGTTGTTTTTGTGCATTGCATCATCATGACCGCATGCTCATGTCATCATGCCACATTGCATTTGAGCATAGTCATCGTCTTGCATTTGCTTGCATAAAACTATTTGCGGAAAAACCCGTTTTTGTTTTCTGAACGCCCCGTCTTTATTCAAACGCCAAACCCGGGTCTCCGGAATATTTTATTTTGTCTGCTACCGGTTTGCCAAAGGCCTGTTTGAAATAAATAAAATCTTGAATTATTTTAGTGGGGCAGTCGAACGGGCCGATTCGACCCAAACGACCACCCCGGTTTAAATCGGTCCACCTAACCCGCCCCTCTAATTCCTAAACATACCCAACCTAGTCTACCCACACCCCCTCCACCTCACCCCACCTATCACAGACTGCCACATCACTTTGGCCATCCCCCCTCCAACCAGAGGCTGCCAACTCACCCCCTCTCCTTTTCCCTCTCTCTCTCCTCTCTCTCCCCACTCACACGCAGTCACACACGCACACAGCCCACCCCACAGCCAGTCTCTCCTCTCTCCCTGTCCGGCTGGGCCCACCCGGCAGCAACCACGCACCCCACCCCCCCCTCGGGATCCCCACGCGGGACCCACCCCTGGCCCCCTGTCCCCCACCTCTCTCTCCCTGTTCTTCTTCCTCCCTGGCGCCTCCTCTCGCTCCCGCACCCCCGCCTCGCTCCTCCCTTCTCCCCTCCGGCTCCGGCCGCGCTAGCTCGAGCTCCGCGCTGCACCCGCCTCCTCCCGCCGGCAACCCTCTCCGCGCCCGAGCCTTCCCCTCCACCCTCTGCCGGCCACCGCCCTCCTCCGGCCCGCGCCCGTCCCCCGCCCCCCCCCCCCCCCCCCGTCGCCCCGCACCCCCCCTCCGCCCGAGATCCGCCCCCATGGCCTCCACCGTCCGCCTCGCCGCTCCGCCAATCGTCGCCGTCCACCCTGCGAACCTCCCGTCCTCCCCGCCATGACCCCACCTCTGCCTCCCCGCCGGCGAGCTCCGCCCCCGCCGCGCTCGTGCTCCCCGCCGCCTCCGCGCGCCAAGCCCCGCGCAGCCGCGGCCCCCGTCTGCCGCCGGTTCTCGCTGCCTCTGGCCGCGAACCAAGCCGCCGCCGCGTTGTTCTTCTTCCCCTGCAGCGCCTCTGCCTCCGGCCGTCAGCGCCGCCGCGTGCGTTCCTCCGTCCCGTCCTTCGACCGCTGTCGCCGCGGGTGCTCGGTCGCTGCCGCCAAGAGCTTCGGTTCCCGTCCTGGACGCGACCGCAGCGAGTGCCCCTGGAGCACATGTTTTGTTCCTGCGCCTGGGAAGCCCTCTTGTTCTGTGCCTGTTCTTTTTGCGTGTGGCTCTGTTCTCGTGCCTGCAGTGTTTGAGAGATGCGGCTGCCCCCGGTTGTTGCGTTTGGCCAACTTGTTTTTGTGAGATGCCAATGGTACCCTGCCGAGATCGACATCGACCGAGCAGATTCGATGAACCCCGGGTGCCCATCCGAGTTCGCCATCGACCACGAAGTCGCAGTCCGAAGCTCCCCTTCACGGATGCAACCAGATCTTCCTCACGGGGACGAAGACCCCGGTCTCGAGGATCCGATGCCCGGAACGCCAAGCCCGCCCACGTGTAAACCGAAGACCGATCCCGGAGCCCGATCCGAAGACCCGGTGCGACAAGTACTCCGTCCTGGACACCAAGTTCTGCATCCCGAACGCCAAGACCGACCGGTACGCGGTACCGACAAGACCCTCGCAACGGCAAGATCGACCCCGTGGGACCCGACAAGATCTGCACGACGACAAGAACGACAGCGACCCGGAAGCATCCGATGCGCCCCGACACCGACCCAAGTCCCGCTTCCCGGACGCGACAAGAACTACCCCGATATCCGAGAACGTTCCTGGAGTCCCAGAACGTTTCCGTCGAACCCTGGACCCCGAGACCCGACCCCGAACCCCGGAACCCAAGATCTGCCGAACCCTAATGTGTGAACCCCTTTCCGAAACCCTATTTTATAATATAATACAATTGTTGCATATTAAATCATTCTTCTCGCAGGCATATCATGTGGTTTGGGGGTCTTATGCCGATTCACCTCATAATTAAATATGGGGCCCATATGCGGGCAAATCTAGTCTCATATTGGCCTCATTTAAACTTGTGTAGCGAACCGGTACCATATCTTGCCATGTTAATACAACATTTAATTTGCGGGGTAAATAAATAACATGAACCACCTAATTAATTGTCGGGACCCCGGTTCCACTTAATATGACCTAATTGCATCGCATCTTTGCCATACATGCATCATGTCGATCTTCTGTCGTTGTATTAAATAGTGCATCCGGTGTTTATTCTAGCGTTTGCTTCTTCGCGGATAAGGTCGTTGAGTTGATGCGAGTGTCGACCCGATCTTCGGATGAACCTTTCGACAATGTTTTCAGGCGAGCATCTCCCCCTTTCTACCTATCTTACTTTTATAGTCTTTATTCCCTCTTGTTGATCTATTGCTATCTGTGTTGCGATGCTCTAGTTTTCGTACCCGAGTTATCCCTTGCAGCCTTAAATTGCCATGGCCACCTCCTATTACCTGTTGTTTGGTAGATAGCTGGACTTGCGCGTCGTAGTCGCTTGCTTAAGTGCCGCTGCGTGTCGTCAAGTGCCACAGTTGTTGATGTATTGCCGCATGTTGATGTTGGAGATGATCATAGTTTTACTTATCGCTCACTTTAATTTCTGTTTAACAACTAAAATTGAAGTAAGCAGAGGCATCGGTGGGTGATAGAAAATATTTGGTTTCCGAACGCCCACTTGTGTCCCGTAGGACCCCGAGTACTTGATACCTGTTCCTTGATTTATCGCGCTATCCACATATGGGGAGTATGGGCCCCCCTTAGCCAGAGCTTGATTCCGTCTTATTTCTTGGGGCCACAACTAGTTTGAGGTTTTATTTACGATCCTGTACTTATGCCATGCTTTACTGCTTTATTTACGATTGTGCGAGGAGCACACTGTACTGTTTAGGTAAGCGGAGTGTTTTCGCGGTATCGACAAGCCCAGTCACACTTTCGGGTTCCCAGTCGTTTACAGCCATTGACGCAAACCTTGAGTCCGTCTCGGAGCTAGCTTACTTCGTTGCGGGTCTACTCAATGGGGTGGCCCCCTGAAATAATTCTGAATCCTGTGATTGCTTTGTCGTGAAGGCCTCGTTGGGTTTGGATTTGGTTTTTCCGAGGTTGATCGAGTGTGTGTTGCTATTGGTGCACCCCGGCCGGGTAAAACTTTCTGAAAGCCGTGTCCGCGGTTATGGACGACTTGGAGCACAGTATCTCGACCATAGACAAGCATAACTAAAGTTTATTGCTATAAATTTGACTTTATAATGATTAGTAATCAGCTTCTACTATAACGGAATGGCTAAATAAATCTGCCAACAATTGCTTGTTTGTGTGTCGCTTGCGACCATTGTACCTGACTAGTAAGTATTGCAACTACAACGGAATGGCTAAATAAAAGTTCCAACAACTGCTGGGTTTTTGGGTTATCTCATGCTATTTGTATCTGACTAGTAAGTGTCGCAACTACAACGGAATGGTTAACTAAAAATGGCCCACTGCTTATCTTATCAGGATGACTATCTATACCTGACTAGTAAGTGTTGCAACGATAACCAAAAAAATAAAATGCCAACTGTGTGAGTTCCTCGGTTGACTTCCTCGATCGGTGTCGAGGGGGAAACGCCAGGACGGGTTTGATTGGTGGTAGCATCATCTTGGTTCCGAGTAGGTCTTCCTTACCTCTCTCTGATTGACGCCAGTTGTATCGAGTCTCTATAGGTTGTTCAGTGCATGCTGCCGCTGCCGCTCAGTCCACCATACCTTTGTAGGCGAGGACCGCCGAATTCTAGTCTCGCCGTGTACTGGCCTCAGTACTGACGCTCCTTCTGTTTCCTTTGCCCTTTGTCGGCACCCCTTTTGTTTAAGCAGGTTTTGAGATCGACGTCGTTAGCAGGGTTACCCTTCCGGCTTGGCCTGGGCAGGGTTATGGACGCCATTGGTTATTCTTCAGGGCTCTTAGCCCCATTTGCATCTTGTCCGTAGTCGGACGCTCTGTCATTTTCAAGGTGATTTGGATCTTTGTATATTATATCTGTATTCTTGACTCTTTGAGTCGCTGTTGTATATATCTGTTCTGTGGGTCCCATCGAGGACTGTTGTGTAATGTTATTACTTCGTTTTCCACCCGCACGAAAGTGCCTGGTGGGCACCTTTGAATCGTTTCTATGCGGGTTTGGCGGGTTCCGCTAAAACTTGCATAGGGTCGATTCTGAGGGTGTTACAGCAGCATGGCACTTACCCGAGAAAAACCCTAGAAACAAGGGGTGGCGATGCGCCGAGATTGTGTTTATTGTGAACGTGATTGTCCTCCTTTTCTCAATAACCTTAGGTACATATTTATAGTCCGGAGACTTTCTATCTTTGGAATAACTCTACAACTCTATCTCTTACCTAAATCGAAACGAAACCTATTACAATATAAGATACACGGGCAATTTAGCCCAAATCAACGCACGAGGCCGATTCAACAACACGTTGCATATACGTATCTTCTAAGCCCATCTTGATCACGGCCCATCTCCTCCTTTGGCCAAAATATGGCGATAACAAGTACTCACTCGAATCTTTGATTCGACTAAGTACTCGGGGGCTACTCCTATCAGGAGCGCTGGCCGTGCACTCGACAGACAAATGAGGACAAATTACTTCTCTGAGTCCTACGTCGAGTCTACGACTCCACTACGGACTCGGGGGCTACTCCCATAGGGAGGATGGATTTAAGCATCCGAAAATTTTCGAGTCCTGCGGACTTAACGACAGAAACAATGCTTGAACTAAAGTCTCCGTTCGAGTCTACGACTCGAACAGACACTTGGGGGCTACTCCCATAGGGAGCGCTGGTCGCGCACCCTATGAATTCTTCGACTGTGATCTTTCGTATCAGCATGCAAAAACTTTTTGGCATCTCTGCCCCAACAAAACGCTGAGTGAGCAACGATCTCATTGTCCACCCGAAACACCTCCGCGGTGATAAATATTCGGATGCTGTGTCTGCGACACAAAGATAAGACCTGCATATATCATCTAACGGCCTGGCAACGTACATGACTACGCTCTGCTAGTACAAATCCATGTCAACAGGCATGATGAAAAATCCCGACGGACGCGTTGGGTACGATAATTAAAATCACTGGAATTCCACTCCTGTAAGTCCTCCGCGGCCTGAGTCGAATTGCCCCAGCATATGTTCCAGGTTCGAGTTGAGGGACCCGAACTTGAAGAAGATCGTGTTGTTTCGTCCTAAGACAGTTAACTAACCCTGATCCGTCGGGTGAGTCAGACACACGCGTCAACAATCCCTACACACATATATTATAGTTGCACCCGAAAAATGGAAGAGTCCTCAGCCGAATCTACGATTCGACTGAACACTCAGGGGCTACTGACATGGTTATACCCTACGGGTACGTAACTTCAGCATACCTGGTCCGGCCCAAGGAAGGCCCACAGCAGATATACGCTGGCCCATGAATATTTTCGGGTGGCCAAGGCCCATGACGCCTTCGGATCCTTGGAGAGCAAGACTAGCGTAGATAGGAAATTCAAAAGGGTAAAAACCCTAGAACTTGTAACCGACTAGGACTATGCCCGGGACCTGCCTAAGTCTATATAAAGGCCAGGAGGGCACGTTCTAGGGCAATCGACTCATACTCTCGCACACGCATCCACGCCAGATCGAATCTGGGCACCTTGTAACCTTCGGTTCCGCCGTAATCAAGAGCAGACAAGCAGGAGTAGGTTTTCCCTCCGGGGGCCTGAACCTGGGTAAATCCCGTGTCTCCTGGTTGCTTGTCTGTTAACCGTGCCACGATCTCCAGCATCACCATCTTCTCCAAAACCCAAGTCCATAACAATGGGCATTGACAAGATTAAACCTCGTCAGAGTGTCCACCCACATGAATGAGGGGAGGGCAAGGGGGCAGCCCCCATGCGCCGGCCACCCCCTTTGGGTTCCCCCCTATCCTATAAAAGGTACCCCTCCTCACTTCTCACTCACACCTCCTCGTGAAGGATCTCTTCCCCTCTCTAGAATTTATCCCCCATGGTCTCGGACTAGTGAGATACATGTTCTCAGTGGCTATTCGGCAAGAAAGAGTTGTGCTTCCGCTGCATCACTGGAGCGAGGAGGCGGAGGTTGCTCGGTGCCTCGGACGTGTGTGCGAGCACGGATGCGCCGCTAAGTTGTGGTGCTAAGGACTTCCTCTCAATCTTGAGATCGGCAAGAGATCATCTACATCAACCACGAGTTTGACTCGTTAAGCTTTGTCGGTCTTCAAGGGTATGTTCTCTACGGATATACATCCGCCCGTTGTTTGTATCTAGTAGATGGATCTTGCTACATAGTTGTTCCCATCGTAGAATTTTTTTGTTTTCTATGCTGCGAACCCTACAACGACTGAAGCTATGGCCATGAGAGAGGGGCTAGCTCTTGCTAATCGCCTCGGATACAACAACATGATTATGGAATCTGACTCGATTGAAACCGTTGAAGCATGCTCAAGGAAAGAAGCTTGATGGGGCGAATCCTTAGCCATCTTTGTTGATTATGTTGATCTGATGACACTGATTGAAAAAGTCTCCTTCAAGCACTGTCAAAGAGAATTCGTTGCTCATGAATTAACTATAAATTATTTTGTTAGCAAAAAATCTTGTAATTGGTTGATGAACCCCTATGTATATCATTGGCAAACTTATAAACGATATAACAATTGCCTGATGGCTATAAGTTTCAGACGCATTATTTTTTCTTATCAAGGTAAGATTTTAATGAGATGGTTTGCATGCCTAATATATGATGGTTAAAAAAATATTGTTTCCTCCTGGTGCAGGGCCTTTTGCTATACGACAGATTTGTCGATGTACAGTCATTTCACGGGATATTTAGTCATTCCCCACTTTACTCTAAAAATTTGATCATTTGTCATATGCAAAATAGAACGGGGCAAATCGGCAAATCCGTCGCCATTTCACTCAGGAAATCCGAACAGGGGTTGCCAGCTTGCCTATCTCCGTCGCCGCCGCCGCCTGCTGCCGCCATGGCTTTCGCTCTACGGGTCACTCACCGCCGCCTCCCCCGCTCTCTCCACTGCGTCAATCCCCTCTCCACCTCCGCCTCGTCTCACGATCTCCGCGAGCTCCTTCGCATCCAACGCATCCTCAGCGACCCCGCGACAACCACCCAACCCCCGCAAACCCAACAACACCCACGAGCTGCCACCGCCGCCGACCTGCACCATCTGCTCCACCGCACGGCCGGCCTCACCGCCGCCGACGCCACCTCCCTCCTACGTGGCATCCCTAACACCCACCGCTTGGGCCACCTCCTCGAAGAACTCCGTGGCCTGCGCCTCCCGGCGGACGAGATCAAGAGCGTCCTCAAGTCCGATCCCGCCGGGCTCCTCTCCATGGAGCCCGGCGAGCCGTCCCGCCTCGTAGATCTCCTGTACGAGCTCCGCTGCCGGGAGCCCGTCAAGGACCGGGTCCTCTCTGACGGCGTACTCAGCGCCGCAATCGCCACTAGGCTGCGGGTGGAGCTCCTGCACAAGCGCGGGCTGAGCCGGCGGGACGCGCTGAGGGTGCTCTCTATGGAGCCTCGGGCGATTCTATATGGCCTAGACGATGTGGAGAGGAAGGTGGAGTTCTTGGTGAGCAGGATGGGTTTTCAGATTGGTTGGCTGGTGGAGTACCCGGAATTTTTGGGGGTAAATCTTGACAGGTGGATCATCCCGCGACACAATGTGCTCGAGTACTTGGCGTCCGTGGCCGGGCTCGGTGACTCCATTGAGATGAAGCATTATGTGAGATTAAGCCGTCTCAGGTTCTACAATATGTTTGTGAAGCCATACCCGGAGTGCGAGGGGATTTTCGGGGGCCTGGTCAGGGAGACGAAGAAGAATGAGGTGAGGCGGAGACATCCCGGGGGGCTGTGGAAGTTGTTTAAGCCGACCAAGTATGAAAGGACTGAGGAGGACGTGAAGCATATGAAGCTGACCGTAGAATCACTTCGTTAGCTCTGTTGAGAATACCAATTGGCAGCCATTCTGAATTCGGTTGGTCATGATTCTAGGGATTTATGCTGGATGTAGTATTTCGGTTGGTATTGTGAATTGTACTTGTTCATTGAGATGCTTAACTGAAGAGATCTAGCCTAAGGTTGAGCTTGATTATAATGCCCTGATAATGTTATGATGATCACAGATAGCTGATTGCACTGGGTAGAATGCAGAGAAGACCTTGATGAAAGCTGGCAACTTATGCAAGACTTATCTGAAGTTATCGACAAATAGACAGAGGAAAAGTCAATCATTCTGTATATTTAGAGAAATGTTTGATCATCAAGGAAGAACTTTCTGTTGAGAGGTTTGTTTTGGTTAGTTCACCAAACTGCGTACAAGTATACCAGACAATGGCTCTTGTATGCGTGAGGTTTCTTGGTTAGTTTGTCAATCTATGTATGTTTTTAATCATAGTCAATCCTTTGGGGGATTTTGTTTGCATAGGTGATCTTACCGCTGAAAAATAATAGTAAAATCTTACGGAGTTGAAATTGGAAGATTGGTTCAGTTATTACTAGATAGGTTCCAATACCTATTATTAATCTTGGCAGACTTGTGAACTTGTATGCTCTTCTCGGAGGAAGGTGAGCGCAATACTAATTATCTAGGTGGCTAATTTGTTGCATGAATTTGTATCAAAATCAATTATCAAACTGAATGTATGAACACATGACAGGATGTGTCCTGGTATATTTGGAATTGTATAAGCAGATGATAGATGATACTCCCTCCGTTCCAAAATATAATATATGTTTTTGCTTTTTTCTGAAACACATGTATCTGGACGACTTCTAGTGTGTAGGTTCACTCATTTTGCTCCGAACCTACACACTAAAAGACAGTCTAGATACATGCATTTGAGAAAAAAGGATAAAATATCTTATATTTTAAAACGGAGGGAGTAGAAACAAACTGATGTATTTAGAAGAAAAAACAGAAGCCAGACTAGTACTCAGATTTTGAAAACATCATGGAAAGTGAGGATAAAACCATAGTACTACATTCTCATCGCACGATCTGTTTAGCATGGAGGATTCAGGAGTTGTAAAATGACCGTGTTTCTCTAACTTGTATCTGTTAACCAAAGGTTGGTACTTGGTAGTCACTGCATATAGATTAAATATGCCTTTACTTCTTTTGGTCTCGTTTTTTAGTTTCTTTAGTAGAGCATCCACTCTGGAATTTTGTGCAACAGGATTTGCTGTTGTCTCCACCTAATGTCTATAGAATAACTCTTTTTCTACCCGATTATTTATTTCATGGGAAATGCTGAGCTATTGTTTCCCATTCCTGTTGCATATAATTACAGAAGAAATGGCACTTGGTTCTTTTGAATTGCAATTGCTAACCTCTATCTGTGATAGTGCCCACTATCCTTTATGCCCAATCTCAATAAAAATACTTAATGTTTTTTTCCGTCCTCGGCAATTTTCAGTTTGCATGTAGTACTTAATCTTTCTGTGACACATCAATTCACATTTTTTTTAAATGCAATAAGTTTTATTGGTCTTTTGCATCTTCAATGTCGTGCTGTTGTGGAGATTATGCTTTTGGTACAGTTTTACTTTTCTGTGAAGGTATTAGCTTGCGGCAAGCTTTAGTGCTGAGACCATGCCATATTGAATGATGAAAATAAATTGGTAGGTTCTGTAAATGACAAGGACTAACTTAACTTTATCTACAGGCTACCACCCACCCTGCTGGCATCAGGATAAGAAATACTGGTATTGATTGTCTGATCTTTTGAAGCCTCTTAATTATGCAAAAGTAATCACATCGTCATGGTCCTCGACACAGGGCCACTGCTGCAGTACACATGAAGAAAATAATACTCCCTCCCTCCTAAAAAGGATGTCTTAGATTTGTTTAAATTTGGATGTATCTACACACTAAAACGTGTCTAGATTCATTCAATTTTAGACAAATTTGCGACATCTTTTTTAGGATGGAGGGAATACATGCTATTCTGCTAGAAAATTGAGCTCTCTTTGAACTGAGTCATGCAAGTGTACATATCTTTACTATTAAAAAGAAGTTGGTGTTGGTAGGTTGTACTTTCACACTTTGACATCAAACATTGGAAGCATCGCCACCATCTAATCTGCATCTGACGGCATAGTAAGTCGTTTCAATACCGGCTTAGTTAATTACACTTATATGCCACCGATTAGTGGAAAATGACGGTACCGACCGAACGCCCAGACGAGAAAAGGAAAACGACCTCCTAACATGGAACCCTAGCACATGTCCGTCGCCGTCACACCTCCCATCTCGGCCCCTGCCCCAGCCGCCCCTCCCATCTCGCCCCGCGCGCCCCAGCCGTCCTCCCGTCGCCACTAGCCGGATGTGATCCGAGATCGCTGCTCCGCCTCCAGCGGCCCCTACTTGCGGTCATCGCGTGGGACGGAAGAGGTCGATGATGGCTATCATGGCCTGGCGAGGAGTTGCCACCGCAAAGGGAAAAGACTGGGCGTTTCGTTCTTCGCTGACTGGCATACCACCTCAACCCTATCCAGTCGATCCTCGCGGGTGACTAGCACAGAGGAGAGGCACCCCTGGGTCGTGTCCGGACCTCCGGGGACAGCAGCAGCGACGACCAAGCTCCACGGATCGACGGCGGCAAGGAGATGGTCGGCTTCCTACGGAGCCGCTTAGGTCTGGGGGAGGGCGGAGGCTGGTGGTGGGGGAGATTGTGGCTGAGCCGGGATGGAGGAGGAGGGCGACAGTTCAGGCGTGACCATGGTAGAGAAGAGACGAAGGGGGAGGGGTGGATGCCATCTGCAAATCAACCCGCAATCCTAGCTAAAAAAATCCCCTTGCAGTTCCATGCCATCTTCCCCCATGCGAGGCCGCGCGCGGCGCGCCCTCCCGCCGAACACCCGGACACCCACGTGCCAAGTAACCGCGTGCCGCCCCAGGATAACATGTTCCTTCTGGTGGATGGGCAGCGGCGTCTCCAGGCCGCATCCCCGCCCTTCCTCGCTTCCCGGTCGACGACTGCTGGCACACACGAGGTTGAAGAAGACCGTGACCACCATGGTCGGCCACCCGGAGCCCAAGGAATCAGAGCCATCCTCCCACGTCGCCCGTAGCCTGCACCATCCCTTGTTGCGATCCTTCACCCGGCACCATCTTATCCCATTTGCATCTGTGGCCGCAGCTCGCAAGCTACCGCACTGCCCCGTTTTGGTCAGCTGTGGCGGCGCGATCTGGAGCCCAGGAGACGGCAGGGGACCGTGGCGGTGTGCGGAGTCCCGTCCCCGCAGCAGGTGAATGCGGTGTCAACGTGCGGGAGGTGAGGGATGGCGGCAGACAGCTCCAGACCTGTCCAACCAATTTTCTTTCATCGGGTCTGATCCATTCTTTTGCTATTAGGAAATGCACTCAAAGTGTTTGATGGATTGTTCACGTGCAAAGACTTCAATTCTTATAGAAGAGGTTCCCTATGTAATTTTTTTAATTAACAAAGTTTATTGTATCAAACTGTTAATGCCGTGCAACTTTTAAAAACGATGTAAGTTTTTTTTGGATAGACTGCTAGAAAAAATTTAACTTTGTTAGCCAAATGTAAATAGGGCTGCCCTTACTCTGGTACTATCAGAGTCAAGAAAATTTTGCGGAGCACTATTACTTCGATCATGAGCTGGAGTCTATTGTGCCTGGACAAATACTTGGCCTATTGAACTTCTCTGTCTCTATTGATCTGTTCCTAAATGAACTTACATTGTATTTATATGGCGAAATGCATGCCAACGTTGAACATCTTGGCTTTTCTCCGAATTAGCTTAGAGGAAGATTTAAACCGATAGTTGTTCTGTCTGAGTTCTGACTTTGAAGTATTTCTATAGTAATACTACTAGGAAGTAATCTGGACTGCAGTTCTCCTCGCACTAACACATCTACCTTCCATGTACAGCTTTCTTGGTTCACACTTCAGTTGCACAACTGTAAGAATTCAATTTCCAGTCTCCGCCTTCAATTTGTACTGGATGTTGCTACTTGATCCTTTACTTTGTAATTGAATAATCTATTTTACAGTGATTAAGCTGCTTGTTTTTTTGTCACACTACACAATCCATATGACAAGTCTATTTCTGTCTAGATCATACTCTTTTCTGAACTGACAGTAAGTTTGGGTTTCCTCATCATCAAGTTGTTTCTTGTTCCCTGTAGTTAACTTTGCACTATTGAGCAAGTTGAGAAACAATTTATCTGTATCCTCAGCCTAAATTCACCAATTGATTTCTAAAAATATCTACCTTGTTAGATACATTGGCATGTGTGTGGTGTAAACAAACATGTTAAACCATTAGTTTGCATTTCTGGAGAGCACGCATGTTTCTCCTGAAAAAAATATTCTCAACTTTTTCCTGGATGATTTGGGTTTGTTTTTATGAAATATCATCTATTATTGAGATTTTATTTCCTTAGATTAAAAGGAGTAGGGCTAACCAAGATGATGTTGAGGTAATTCCGGGGTTTATCCATGTTCATAAAATATTTGCAAAGAGTTCTTTCGTTTTTGTCCTAAGATACTTTTCTTCATTTTAAGTATGTTCCAAGCCTTATATCTACTGCTACTATTCTGCACAACTTGGGGACAAGCCATTGCTTCTCCATATGCGCTTTGTGGCTGATGCACTGCAACATGATTGAACAAATCATAAACCATGGTTTAATATTGGCCTACTCTACAAAGAGGAAGGTGGCAGGTAAGCAACTGAGGTTGCTGAATGTTTCCAAACTGCTACTCTTTTTGAAGAAACTGCGCATGTAGAATATTTTGGATGACATATATGTATAACCTATAGAAACTATGCTATTATATTCTTTCATACTTTCATTTACACCGATGAAATATTAGATTACAGAGTTCCTGGACATGACCTACATGGAACGATCATTGACACATTAAAGCATCACTGCTTCAGACATGGTCCGATTCTTTTGTTTAACATTTCAATATATAGCCCTGCCTTGTTTTCTATACAATATCAAACTTTGTTAAGGTTTTGGTAATTGATGTTGTTGTTGATATGTTGTGAATTATATAAGATGCAAAGATATTCCAGAGTTGACAATTCGTGGAGTCCACTACATTTTGACTATTTGGATATACATGTAGGTCGTTGGCTGCAGCTGGAGACAAGAAGCTCACCAGGAAGAGGAAGCGAACATTGCGGCCTGCATAATGGAAGGCGACCAGCTGGGCTGTGGGGCTGGTTAGCATGATAGTTTAGACAGTCACCACTCACCAGTACAACCGGCGCAGCAGCAAGACCAGAGCACTTGTGCAAGCTCTATTTAAGGGTGTGCAAAATATGGAACCGGCTAAACCAGCTAAACTGGCCAGTTATAGCTTAGTTTACTTCCTTCACAAATAAATTTAAAACTTTAAAGTTAGTACAAAAATTTTGAACTATCCCAAACCGGCTAAACCCGTGAAACCTTCTTTGGAGAGGCTTAGTTCTATTCTTGAATTCCAGATGCGAAAAGTGCATAGAGTAGAGAGATTCACTGGAAATTTTTTATGCAGATTGCACGTGTGTATGATTTGGTTGACTGCAGATTACAAAAGTTTACACCGTATTATAGATACTAACTTGGGTTAATATAAATAAGCTACTGGCTTAAAGCTGAAGTCCAATTATAGAGGGCTATAGATGCTCTGCACTGCAAATCATGTTAAGGTCTCTGGTCAAACTTGATGTCACAAGCGATGATTCAGCGTCTATGGTGTTATATTTCTAAATTTCTGCTACTGTTTCATTTAAACTGCCACCTGGTGGGGTGATAAGATGAGCATGTTAATATTTGTTTAACTTATCAAAAGCTAAGCCGGAAGGACAAGTCAAGAAAACAGGATAGTTTTGATCAACACATATTTATTTTATTTGCCGTTGCAACGCACGGGTATTATGCTAGTTGCCGTAAAAACAAAGTGTACACAGTGTAACTGTTACATTATCAGTTTTTTTTTTTTTTGCTTCACATGAACGAAAGATTGTTTATGATGTATGCCTGCTTTAATGAATCACTTCGAAAGCAGCAGGGAGTTGGACTTTTGATTGATGAGGTAGACATCATCGTGGACAATTTTTCACAGTAACTTTCTAACTCCATGACAAGGTGCTATAAAAGCGCAATGATTCACTCTCATGTTAAGTTGCCATAGAATCGGAGTAGTTACATCTGCAGAAGCAAAGACGAATGGGGATGAAGAAGTTACCTCCGATGTATACAGCCATGGTGATTTTGGTCTTATGCTGTCTCATGTGTGTTCAAGTACCGAATCTCTCCATGGTAATCTCATCAAGCTCTAATCACTTGTTTATTGAACGCGGATCTTCTTCTCTTGTTAACTGTGGAGATTTTCCTTCCTACCATGCAATAGGTGTAAGAGTGCAGCAGGAAACTAAAGCTGTTCTAAACTCCGGTGCAACAACCCAGGTGATTCAGACTTTTCTTTAGTCAGAACTCAGATAATGCATGAGGTGCACTTTCTGGCCCCTTTTAGTTCAATCTAGTCTAAGAGATGCTATATGCTTGTTGGTTTTGATGCTTCCGCTTTGTCTTAATATTGCATTGATTTTGCTATACTTGAGTTTATTTTTATGAGATTTGAGAGGTTGTATAGGAGCTGCATTCAAAGAAATTTTGACAACCTTTTCTTCTGATGCGGATATATATACGAGAAGAACTAGGTCGCCATCCATATAAACATCCAAAATCAAATTTTATTGTTCATGCTGACTTGAAAAAAAACTTTTACTCCCTCCGGTCCGAATTACTGTTTGTGGCTGGCATTTTGCAAAAACAACCTCCCCCCTTTCCCGACCAAACCTAGGGTCCCGTCTCCATCTTCCTTAGAATTCAGAGATTTGTCTTCTGAAACCAGTACTGCAGGATAGGGTTCAGGCCGTGGTGTAGATGAAGTTTGTTCCCTCTCTGAAATAGATGAAGATTGTTTCCTCTCTGAAATAGATGAAGTTTGTTTCCTTTCTGAAATAGTCTCTAAAATAGATGAATATTTTTTCCTCTTTGATTGCACTCAAGTCTATGTCTTGTGGTCAGTCATTTTTTAGTTTTGGCAACATATTCTTCTTCAGGTTAGCTGCTGCACATTCAGATTGTTTTAGTTTTGGCTAGTTTTTAATTGCTGAAATCTGGCCATTTCCTCCCTCTCTCTTTCCCTTTAATTTGGTTATAGTGTTACTAGGAATGTTTGCAAGGTTCCTTTGACATCAATTCATTCTAATAACTGCCCAAATGTACATTGTACAAACCCAAAGATAAAAGTTTGTCGAGAACCCAGTGTTTCTTCAGAACTTTCAGACAAAATGGTACACTGCAAAACTAAATGCTTGATGTTTCCCCACTAGATGCCAATTTGACACACCATAGAAGATTTGAATGCGTTGGCCTTCTTATTGTTCTGTACTTACTTGATCAAAAAGAACAATTGCAATATAGCAAGATAAATGTCTGAATAGCAGCTTCAGTGGAACATTTCAAATACCATAACCATTGATTCCATATGAAGATGGTAGCAAGAGTACTAAAATACCTTGATACTCTATCAGACCTTACAAGAATATGTCTACAATATGCCATCACATTAGTTAGTTTGGATGTTTTAACAAAGATTCCAAACTCAGTCTTCTAGGATGTCAGAGCGTGCAATTGCTGTCAACTACAGGATTCCCATGTTTGTATTTTATATCTCCTTGATTAAAATTTGCAGACCATATACAAAACTGTTTCAGAGATCACATGGAGTAGCCTGGAAGTGAGCCGAGGTGTGTGAAACCTTCATTGGACCGCAATCACACGTCTGTACTTGTCTCTTGATTCTTTCGGTAACTTGTGTTTGTTGTGGTGTTTCTTGTTGGCTGTTTCTGTGCAGGCAGTCGAGTGAGAACAAGGGGTCCACTGCAGGCAGTGGAGTGAGAACAAGGGCTGTTTCTTGATGGCTTTATCTTGATTTGTAGGGAGGTCAGTGAATTTAAATTTGTATGGAAAAACAATTGCTGCTTATCCAAACTTATCTACTAAAATTGTTCTTCCCAAGTGTAGTCCCAAGATAATCTGCATGCTGCTGAAAAAAAAACTTGTCTGAAATTGAGGTTTCTGAAGTTAGCAGGCACAGATCTTCTTCAGCGACGGGAGCAACATCGGCTGGAACTGGAGCCGCCGTATCAGCCACAGGCAAAAACCATCTTCTGCGTGGAGGGCAGCGCTAGGCTCAGCCGGCGGAGGAGCTTGGGTGCTCCGAAGTCGATGAGGAACATGTGTCAGAGAGAACGGGAATGGGAACGAGAATGGGAGCGACGTGGCCTTGCTCCCCCATGCCGGTACTATGCTTGCTCGAGCCCTCCATCGACAAGCGGAGCGGCAGCGCGGCCTTGCTCCCCCACAGGATTGACGAGCGGAGCGGCGTGGCCTTAGGATTGAGTTCCGCACGTGCGGAGCAGGGCCACCCCACGGGAGCCCTCCGACAGGCAGCAAGGTCAGGTGGGGTGACTCCGCCGGAGCCCTCCGATGGCGAGCGGAGCAGCGGAGGAGTCGCGGCGGACGGCAAGGGAACGGCAGACGACGGATGGAGACAAAGACGAGAAGATTTGAGCTTGAATTTCGAATTTGAGTCCAGATTTGAAAAGGTTTGAATGTATCTGGGATTTTTTTTTTGTTGTAAAATTGAATTTGTATAGTGCCTGCAGCCGTTAATTCGGACCAGAGGGAGTAAAAAAATTCAAACGATCAATGTTGAGGTAGCAGAATTCGTCCACAATGGAAATATGGGGGTTGAGCTCGAGGGCACTTCGAGGGCACTAGATGAATGAAGAACGGCTAAACCAGAATTACTTCTGGTGTTGGCATAAATTGCCGTTTAATCAGCTAACATGCATATTGTTGCATTCCTAAGCTAATGAGAACTCAACAGGTGGCAGCAGAATCATGCCACCCGTATATAGAAAATCATCTGAGATTATCTAAGAGCATCTCAGTTCATGCCCAGAGGTTTTCTAACCAATGATGCTCATGCGGATCACTGATAAAGCATGCAAGGAAACAAGAAAGTTTGCTCAAGTGATACTTTTTTTTGGCTTGGGAGTATGAGGGCATCTCCAAAACGCCCCCAGCAAACAGACCGACCATGTCAGAATCGGTCCGACCGGACCGGGGCCAAAGCCCAATGATTGAGCCGCGAAGCGGTCCGTTTTGGCACGTCCGCGGTACAAACCTAGGCCTGGTTTGCGGGGAGGGGGTGGACGCGTCGTGTGTCCACACGTGTCCTCCCGTGTCTTCCACCGGGCCAGCCAGTCAGCGGCAAAGGGAGGGGAACAAACGAGCTCCAGGTCCTTTTTGATGGGGACCGCCACCGACAGTTCCCCGTTTGGTCAAACGCAGACCCCTTCCTCCTCAAACCCTAGCTCTCGTAGCCTCCCTTGCCACTGATAGCCGGTGCCGGAGACGACGAAGCCATGTGGACGGTGGTTCAGGCCCGGCCACAACGACCATGATGTCGGGTTGTCGTGCGGCGACATCAGCAGGGCAATGGCACCCCCGCTCCCGCTCTGTCTTGCGCTCGCCACTGGCAGGCATCCTGCCATGGGCACTGATGGCCTGCAAGAGCACAAATTTGTCAGAGCATGTTTTCGTGTAAGTATTAATTCTAGTTTTTATATCGATCCAAACAAGGAACATATGAAAGTGTTTATCAGCGATGTTTTTGTTGCACATAAGGTGTCACTTGTCTTGAGTGAATTGAGATGGAAGAAGGGTGAGTGTGAATGGTTGAGAGTTGAGTATTGAGCAGTATTAAAGTGAAGAATATAAAAATAAACAAAATTAAAATTGCTTTGAGTTTCATGCATATGAAAGATTAGGCGCGGAGATACGGTTCATCCTGATAGTGAATGTGTTAGGTGGAATAAATATAATAAGTGATTATAATACTTTTTATTAGTGTGCAAGTAGGCAAACAACCCATATAACAATCACGACTCCTCTTGGTAGATTCGCTTAGCTTCAATGATCCATTTGCCTATTATCACATTCATGATCAGCGCAACAATTATGATCACGAGACCAGATTAAGGCTTTAAACTTAGTGGTTTCTTATTTCTCCTTGAGTAATACTACCTCCACTTTGATATCATTGTGTCACTTGGGGATCGTCGATTCATTAGCAAACAAGTTTATGTCTATGAGATCTCAGGATCATATTGTCTGGGCCTTTAAATTAGACAGCAAGCATTAGTGGCACAAAGACAATCATTCTCACACACAATAATCACAACAATAACCACAAATAGATGGAAATAAAATAGGCACATCAAATCTCACCAATTCCCCACATCTTTCACACCTATAGGAATTTACTTGCACACGAGAGGAGAATTGCACAATGATATAATCATAATGTAAATTTTCAGAATTGTACAATGATATAATATGTAAATTTTCAATTAATCAAAACGAGAGAGCAGAGTCTCTTCCAAAGTATCTTACAGCAGGGAGGAAAAAGGCAAAAAACTGAGACAAAAAGAAAGAGGCCATAAACTAAACAAAAATAGAAAGGACCCGGTCAACAAGAGGTTGAACTAGGGTGTGCTTTAGCCTATACGGATGAAGGAGAATATCATTTTGGCACCTGACCCTCCAAGGACCAAAGGATGGGGGTTGACTTTGGAAAATAAACTCATTTATTTCTTTCCAAATATTCCAAGCTACACTAGAAACTATTTCCAGAAAGCAGGGTCCAGCAAAAGAATTTTGAGCCTAGGCAAAACGTTTCCTCAAGGTAGAGAAGTCCCCTAAGTAATTTGAAGCTCATCCCAACATCGTTTAGCAAATGAATATGTAAAGAACAAATGTTCTCGAGTCTCAAGGGATCGAGAGTTGCATAAAACACAATAGTTAGCCAAGTCCAATCTCCACTATTTGCGAATAATGAGATCCTTTGTATTGAGCCGATCGTGCAACAAGCCAGAGAAATACCTTAAGTTTGGAGAGGGCCTTAGATTTCCAAATATTCTAAAAAATAGTCTCTTGCCGTAGTTGACCAAACAAGAAGTTATAGAATTTCGTGGGCGCATAAGTGTTATGTGTCAATGGACAGATAGAAATGAGTTGAGACATACATTGCAACTCTTGGTAAGCTTCATCCGATAGTGGTAAAGCAAAAAGTGTAGACAAGTCATATTCGGACGCCAACTTAGCCACATAAGAATCTCCATCCAGCATAAAAGAAAAAAGGTGAGGGAAGATCGAATCCAATATTATCACGGAAAGCCGCAATAAAGGGAAGATCAAATCCAATACAAAGCAAAGTATGAATAGAGTCTCAAACCCTAATATCACGAGTGTAAATCTCTCTCTTAATCTAGTGCAAGGGGGATTATGGAGGAAAGAATGATCTAGAGGCTAGAGATCTTGGAGAGGATCGATGAAATTCTTCTTCTCCTTTAGATCTCTTCTTTCTCTGTTCTCGAATGGATGGTGGATGCTGTGTCTGTTTTTTTGTTATTGTCTCCTTCATGAAAAGTGCTTATAATGATCAGGCGTAGGCGGTTACAAGTGATACTGGTGGGCTATACAATCTCCGCCTGTAATGATGCTCGTTAACACTTCTGGAGCCTCGAATGAGGAGGTATTCAATTAGAGATTTTCTTAATTTGTCCTAATATGCTCATAAATGACCTTGGATCCTTCCAAAAGTGTTCAGAATATGAACTCACATATAAACTACAAGGTTTTCGCTAACTCGCGATATTAGCGTTAGTTGAAAGATAAAAACCAACGAAACCAAATGAAAACCAATAAAAAATCCTTGGTAAGTGGTGTCATAACTTGGATCTATCAGGCACCGCCACACCCTCGCTCTGAACGACGGGTGAATGTGAGCCTCGAGGTGGCCCGCACGCTGGCGGAGGCAAACATGCCATGCATGTGGCCTGACGTGCACCTGTCGGCGGGGGTGGCACTTGAACTAGGCATGTGTGCCCGCGCCGGCCATCCCCACATCTGGGCCCGCACACTACTAAAAAACGGCTATATGTAATCCACACATCCGTGGCGCACGTGCTAGTGGTGCCTCACGGGTAAAATAGGCATGGCACACTGCCCACAAGTGCTCTACGGCTAACTGCCGTAAGCGTGGCGCACATAAGGGTGGTGCGCCACGACTATGTGTGGTCCAGGGCACATGTGGCCGCAGCGCACATACCCGTAGCGCACTAGGTCAAGGTGCGCTACGGATGTGAAACTTAGTCGTAACGTGTCCTGACCTAGTGCGCTACGGGCATGTGTGCTGCAGCAGCTGGTCAACTTAGCCGTATGGTATATGTCCTAGTGCCCTACGGCTAAGTGGCCTGCACCAACTCCACCCCCTGGATCGTCTTTTTAGGCTTTGCAAAAAATAAAAGAAAATGATAAACACTTCAAAAAATAAAATCATTTCATATGTAGATAGGTAATGTGGTATAGTTTGTAGGAAAATTAACAAACAATAATTTCGACTTTTTCTGCAAAAAAGGTCATGCTACGGTAAAATGACCGTAACTTTTGCATACGATGTCGAAAAAAATCGTATAATATACCAAAATGAAGAGAACGAGATTCCGCTTCCGCTCGCAACCACCTCCGATCGTTTAGCGATTATTTAGATTTTCAAAATTCGAAAAAAGTAAAAAGTTACAGTCAAAAGACCGTTTTTTCCTACAAAAAAAATAGAGGGAAACTTACCCATAGCGCACCATACCACCTAGTGCGCTACGAGTAAGTTGGGCGGGATTCAAAATTTGAATCCCCACCCCGCCCACCTACCCCTATTCCCTCCCTCTTCTCCTTTTCATTCTCCTCCCTCCTCCTTTTTCTTCTCTCTTCTCTCTTCTCCTCCTCATTTTCCTTCTCTCTTCTCCTCCTCCTTTTTCTTCTCCTCCTTCCCTTGCACTGACGACGGCGACGGTGCCCTTCTCCTCCTCCTTGCTCCGGCATCCTCCTCTCCTTGCAATCATGATGGCGACAGCGACGACGACCTTCTCCTCCTCCTTGCAGTCACGACGGCGACGACCTCCTTCTCCTTGCGGCCTCCTCCTCCTTGCAGTCACGACGAGCGGCGACGAGCGCCGATGAAAGAACATGTTGGGCCCCCATGTGTGGTTTTGGTAATTAATAACAATCTTTATGGACTAATGTGTGTATTAAGTTATACTTGTAGGATTTGTCCATTGGCATTGCTTGGAGCATGTGTTTGCTTCAAGGTCGATGAAATGCAAAGAAGATTTGTTGGGCAAGCTCAATATGCGAGGTCAATGATGAGGAATTAAGAAAGGCGTTCCATCTTGAGAAGGGCAAGATCGTCTACATCGAGCTCAAGTGGAATGCTCAAGTCAAAGGTATAATCTTGATAGGTTTTTCCTTTTGCCGGTCTCTTGTTGTGTGTAGAAGACCGGGTTTAGGATAGATAACCGTACTATTAAGAGGGGCTCTCGTATGAGTAATTCAGTCACATCGTTTGGAGAGAGCTCAAACCTTTGCATACTTGCATCATCGTATTTGGTTGTTATGTGATCTTATCCGTGTGAGGATATAGAGCTTGTGGTAATTTCCGTAACAAGCTCTTGTTCATCTAAATTGGATCTCCCATTTGTATCTTGTTGCGATTTTGATTTATGCGGCTTTTCGGTTTCTCACCAAGTGAGATATGTCACATTATTCTACTTGATACTTTCTAACTTGGTGATAATCAATATTTCCACTTTTTATTGGGAAGCCCTTGTCATCCTTCATCCAACGCAATTTGAATCGGGTCAATCGGAGCTTCCAGTCAAAAGTTATTGCCGTTTGAGTATTTGCCTCAGTCTATTTTTTGGGCCAAGCGGTTACCGTCCGGACCTGAAAACGACCCGTTTTCGTTCTGTCTCGCTAGGTACCCAGATCCGGTAGTACCGGTTGGCCCAGAAACTTTTTCCTAGATATTTCTTTTACTGTTATGTTTCAAATCCAGATCTTGTTCGCGTTGACTGTTGCCGCTCACCCACGCGTCTGCCCGCGATTCCCGCCGCCTCGCTGCGCGCAGGGGCCCGCCCCGCCGCTCGCTGCGCTGGGCCTGCACGGTCCCGCGCGCACGCGCGCCTGCGCGCATTGGCTCGCGCGCGCTGTCCCGCGTGGCCGCCCACGCCTCTGGCTGGCTCGCTGCGCTGCGCCGCATTGCTGCCTAGCTGCCTAGCTGCCTTGCCCACGCGCTGCGAGGCTTGCTGCTGCCGCTGCTGCTTGCTGCTAGTGCTACTGCGCGCGCTGCTGCGCATGCATGCATGCATGCATGCATGCGAGCCATTTCTTGCTTGCTGCGCTGGCTGCTGCTTCGTTCACTTTCCCCAATTTTTGGAACGAGATCCTCTGACTTTGTTGGAACTACTGCAGAGAGACGTCGTTGCTTCTCGTACGATGGATGGTCATCAAACGGCAGCAGCTTAAACACTGTGAGAACACACGAACTTACTTGGCCCAAAGCCCAATCAATTAACGGGAGAGGGAAAACAGTGCTCCAGCTCAGAGAAAAAAAGTAAAAAAAGTAAAATGCCCTCAAAAAAAAGGAAAAAAAGGAAAATTATTCTAAAAAAGAAAGAAAAGAAAAAATAAAATACATCTGGAGGGTATCGAACTTATCCGTGTAAATTACATTGGTCTTTAAAGTTAGAAAATTTGAATTTATGGTCACTAAAGACACGTTAGTGGGTCACATACGGTCATCAGGGGCGGAGCCAGGATTTTATCTTGAGAGTGGCGAAGAAAATATCGATCACACGAAAGATAAAACAATGATCTGTAATTTTTTTATTGGCAGTGTTTACCTTGGGCTAAAAAGTTAAATAAAGATAGATTTAGTTTTGAAAAATCAAGAACATCTTTATAGCGTGGCGGATTCAGGGATAAGATTTGGGAAGTCAATGTAATGTGTTATGAAACCTAAAAATCAATTGCCTCGTAAAATAAAATAATAATAACTAACCAGATTAGTAGTTTGTAATCCACATTAGTTTTCATATAAAAACACTCGATTACTTAACTATATGCAGTGGTAACTTGTGTGTGATGTAGCTTTAGAACTGAGTGTTTATCAAAAAAAAATCATGAAAGATATATGTACATGAATGTGTGGTCTGTTGGACTCAATTGCACAACCCCATACCACAGCCAGCGGCCGACGATAACCGGGTGCCAAAGAGAATATCACCACAACAGTGTCGGCGGATGGCGAGATCTGGCAGAAGCCCTAGTAGCGGGATGCTGATTTCGATTAATCTGATATATTGTGAGACAAGGGCCAAATGGACTGCTGGTGCAGGCAAAAGAATGTATACAACTTCGAGGACACAATGACCTAAACTTGGGCAAATGAGCCATCTGTTTAGTTAGACTTCTAAATATTCGCACACAAGTTCGTAGCTACCGAATAAAGCTAGGCTTAAGACTAATCAAGCAATTATATTTGTCCATCAATATGTGTATATTTTAGATACTTATTCCGGACTAATGGTTGAGGGGGGCGAATGGTTGGGGGGTGTCTAGCCCCTGCTAGCCCCCCCTTGGCTCCGCCCTTGACGGTCATCCTAGACGCTTCAACTCCGTATTTGGTGATGACACTGGTAGCACATTTCGTCAAGTTCATCTTCCCTGCCTCCGACGTCCGCGTGCTACACCCCTCTTGCCCACCATGCCGCTATAAAAACCCGGAAATTTCCCCTTCGCCGTCCACGCTCCTCTTCGCACCGGCGAACTCTACCCCTCCTCCACAAATCTCCTCTCAGCGATGGCGAAAAGATTACTAAGCGACGACGCGGCGGCGAACTTCTTCGGACGACACTCGCTGAACGATAGTTAACTAAAACACTGAAACCAAATATTTAAAGGCTCGTCGGACAAAACCTTCTCGTCGATACGCTCGCTGGACGCTCGCTGAACGAGAGGGAGGGCCGTCCCCTCTATGAGAACGGCTACCCCGCTCCGCCTGACTTTTGTGCTCCACTCGCCGCCGTCCACGCGCCAACTTGGTCATCCTCAATGACACCGACAAGGACGAGGCCGGGCAGGGCAGCAACCGCGGCCCTATGAAGGCCGAGCCGCCAAGCGACGAATACACGATGTTGTACTAGCGCCTCGGCATGTACTAGGCCACCCTTCTGCCGACGAGCCTTTAAATATTTATTTTCCAGTGTTTTAGTTAACTATCGTTCAGCGAGCGCCGTCCGAAGAAGTTTGTCGCCGCGTAGTCGCTTGGTAACCTTTTCGCCATCGCCGAGAAGGAGATTTGTGGAGGAGGGTAGAGTTTGCCGATGCGAGTAGGAGCATGGACGACGGAGGGAAAATTGCCAGTTTTTTATAGAGGCATGGTGGGCAGGAGGGGACGTCGGAGGCGGGGAAGATGAACTCGACGAAATGTGCTACCAGTGTCAAGCGGGTCCCACCATGCCACGCCACCGAATACGTAGCTGAATCGTCGTGTCTTTAGTGACTATAAATTCAAATTTTTTAACTACAAAGACCAATGTGATTTACACAGATAAGTTCAATACCCTCCAGATTATTTTACTTTTTTTTTCCTGAGCTGGAGCACGGTTTTCCCTGTCCCGTTTGTTGATTTGGGCTTTGGGCCAAGTATGTTCCTGTGTTCTCACGGTGTTTGAGTTGCTGCCGTTTGATGACCATCCATCGTACGAGAAGCAACGACTTCCCTCTGCAGTAGTTCCAATAAAGTCAGAGGATCTTGTTCCCAATTTTTTGCCTTGTATTTTTCTTAGCCTGGGACATATGCGGTACTACCAGACAGAAAAAACGCCCCCACGGCCAGATTTTCTGGGCCCTCTATTTAAGCTTTGCCCGTTTTTAGTTTAGCTAGCTCCTCTATTATCTATTAGGCTAAACTTTATCCACACTTGCTCTTGATCTTGAAGCTTGCCAAATATTTTCCCTCCGATGATTCTTGCCCATATTTGAGTGAAAAAGAGAGGAGATCTAGCCTCACGTTTTGACCTAACCGATCATCTCTTTGTGAGTGCATCTTTGGGGATCTAGATTTTGGGGGATTTTGTGTCTCTCTTTGATTCCTCCTCTCTTGTTCGCCCAATAGCTTTAGTAGCTTTGTTGGAACTTGAGAGTGAGGGATTTGGGCATCTTTGTGGTGTTCTTGTCATTTGCTTTTGGTGCATCGGTTTGGGTTCTCCTCGGAGAATTTGGTTTGATTTACTCATTGGAGCTTGTCCCTCTTGGGTTCTTGGAACCCTAGACGGTTTGTGACCTTGGTGGCATTGTGGCCTTTTGTAGCGTTTGTTAGGAGTCTCCAATTAAGTTGTGGAGTTGTGCCCCAACCTTGTGAGAGGTTCCGGTTGACACCGACAAGTGCACCGATAGTGGAAGCGTGGATCGATCCCGTTGGGGTGAGATTCACTGGAGAATAAGGGAGGCCTTTTGTGGCGTTGGTGGTTTGGTATCACCCCCTCTCCAAACGAGACGTACTCCATATTGGGAGGAACTCGGTAAAATATCGGTGTCCCCGCGTGCCTCGATTATCTCTATACCCGAGCTCTTTACTTATGCACTTTACATTGTGATAGCCTTCGTGCTTGAAGTAATATATATCTTCCTATCACTTTGTTGCTTGTATTGCTTAGCATAAGTTGTTGGTGCACATAAGTGAACCTTAGTTGTTTCTAGGTTGTGCTTAACAAAGTAAACACTAGTTTTATTCCGCCTTTGTTGAGCCACTTTAGGAAAAGTTTTAATCGCATATTCACCCCCCCTCTAGGCGACATTCGTATCCTTTCAGCCGACGACCTCCTTCTCCTTGCGGCGAACTCCTCCCTTCTCCAGCCACACCTCCCTCTCTCTTCCTCGATGCCGGCGAGGAGTAGCACGGCCACGACCTCCCGCACCTCCCTGCGGTGGTAGGTCGTGGCCACGACCACCATGCTCTAGCGAGGCGACACAACGGCGGCAATGCGGACCCGATTGCTTTTGCAATTCAAAACGAGGGTGTTTTTTGCATTTTTTTGTTTTTTGAAAAAAACATCCGTGGCGCACCTGTACCCCTACCCGTAGCGCATACCAGGTGCGCCACGCCTATCCCCATATAACCATAGCGCACCAGGGTAGTGCGCTACGGACACTTTTTAGCCACAGCGTACGCTTAGACTAGTGCGTCACAGATGGGCTTTTTAGGTGCGTCACGAACATCCCTTTTTCCTAGTAGTGACGCATCGACGAGAGAGTTTTTGGTACCGAGCCCACCTTCCTACGGATCTATGCCGCGACCCGGCCTACTCGATCCACATGATGTGTTAGACATGTGGTTCGAGGTGGAGCACGAGGCTCGTCGTGTAGCCATTGACGACGAGGAGTACTGGGAGGACTCCGACGCGGAGGAGGAGGGCGACTACAAGTACTTCAGAACGTCCTACCGCATGCAGCCAAGCCTGCTGGACTGGTCCCGATACAGGGCGCCGACACAATCGAGGCATAGGTGTGGCCGTAGCACCAGCTCGTCGCTGTCAAGGAGGAGCAGGACGAGTCGCCGCCTCGGGACCGCCCAATGACAAGGATAAGGAGATCGCGGCCGCCATCCTCCTGTTCCAGCTAGAGGAGGAGCAGAAGTGGGAGGCCACGGGGAAGGACCTCCATGATTCGTGGATCAACGCGCATGCCCCTGTTGCTCCACCGTCGCTATCTCCGGCCTCGCCTGTGCCCTAGGACGCCGCCGGCTTCGTCTGGCCACCGCCTCGGTATTCATCAAGATCGAGGACAAGGACAACGACTAGGCCAAGGAGTACTGTGGTTGCCCTGGCCGACCAGCTAGCCCCCACCAGCACCCACTAGCTGCACTAAAATCTAGCTCCACCACAGACTGGTTATCTTTGTCCAAAAAAAAAAAAACCACGGACTGGTTATTATCACGGAGGCTTAACCTTAACATCACTTCTTTGCCTTGATTAGTACTGATACTCAGATTTAGGAAAAAAATACGATATCTATTTTAAGACAAAGGAGTACTAGATTCTAAATTCGCAAAAAGAAAAATAATTTATTATGGACATCGTGATATAACATGTGCTCATCGCGAAAAAAAACGTCAACACGACACCAAGACCCCATTTTTACATCCCGATCCTCTAACCTGCGGGTGGGCCACGCGTCATGCGCTCACTGGCTCGGTGGCACCACACTGTCTCCCTCCTCAGGTCGCCGCCACGAGGTCCATCGGTGCCTCCCTGGCGTCACACTCTCTGCAACGCTCATCCCCAGTGACACGTAGGCCACCTCACTCCGGAGGCCCACGCGCCAGAGAGTTGACTCCCGTACCCACACGGTACCTTTTGGGCTCCTCCGCATCCACCCGTCTCCCACTCTCTCTCCGGCCGCCGCAGCCAAGGCAAGACGCCTCCTCCCCACACCGGATCTCCCCCACTCCCATCCCATCTCCTTCCCTCCTCACTCCGCTAGCCGCGCCATTTCAAACCCCGCCCAAAACCCTACCCCGAGCATGGCCGACGCGCCGCCCCCGCCCCCGCCCGCGAGCTCCTCCGATCCGCCCCCACCGGAGACCGACGAGCCGCTCTCCCGCGGCTACCTCTCGCTCCGCCAGGCCGGAGCCGCCAGCGAGGAGGACGAGCCTTCGCCGGCCCCGGCGGGGCCGCCCGGCGACAGCAGGTGCAGGGCGATGATGGAGGTGGTGAAGAAGGACGGGGCCGACGCGGGGGGCAAGTGGAAGGTGTCCAAGCTCGTGGTGGAGCACAACCACGAGCTGGAGGCCGCGGCGCCAGGGGGTGAGGCATCCGCCTCCGCCGCCCTGCCCGCGCTCGGGATGGAGTTCGACTCCGTCCACGACGCCAAGGGGTTCTACTACGGGTACGGCGGGACGGCCGGGTTCAAGGCGCGCACGGGCTCCAACCGCCGCTCGACCGGCAGCGGCACCATGATCATGCAGCGGTTCCTCTGCTGTAAGGGGAACTACCCTTATAAGAGGGGCAAACCCAAGGATTTCGATGCTGCAAAGGAGGGTGCTGCTGCTGCTGCGGAGGGGGAGGAAGAGATTGGTGCCTGTAAGAAGAGGGGCCGCCCGCCTGGGAAGAAGAACACCAAGGCGATCAAGGCGGCCAAGGGTGTTGCGATAGCACCATCCACAGAGAATGGGCAGGCGGTGCATAGTAGGAGGGATTCACGGAGAGGTCAGGATGCTGCGGAGAAGGACGCCGAGGAAGAAAATCATGAGGTGGTGGATGTTGCACAAGATGGTGCCCACGACACTGGGGTCAGTGGTGATAATGCTGATGCTGATAAGGATGAAATGGAAAAGGAGGTGGAGGTGGAGGTGAAGGAGAAGGAGAAGAGAGGGAGGGGGAGGCCGAGAAAGTCTGTTACAGAGGGCAGTGCCCCGCAGGAATGTGCATCTAGCGACCACGGCGTGACGGCTTCACAGTCCACTAATGACGAAAGGAAGAAGATACTTAATAAGTATCTCTCGAAGCGACAGAGCAGACCTGTTTCAGGAAGGCCTGCCAAGGTAAATCACACATGGCTTGCTATAAGTTGCGGCGGAGATGATGAATATATCGCACATTGCAGTATATTATTGTTATAGTGGGACACGCATATCAGAGCTTACGTACATACTTATTTCAGAAGAAAAAAAATTATATACTTGACACATCAATATTTGTGCTGTCTATTCTGTGTCTTCATACAAGAGAATGGGACCAACTTTTATTTATGAAATATCTGTGCTGCACGTTGTCATGACATGAAACATCCATGTGTGGGTGTGCAGCTTCATTAGATAATCTCATTTTAGATGATTAGCAATATATGAACTTGGTAATGATTCCAAGTTGGGGTGTAGTCTTGCACTCTTGCCCTTCTACTTTCAGCTCAAGCTGTTCAACCATGAATACAATGATTCAGTTAGTTTCCTTGTAAATTTTTGAAGTTGTCTATTGTGGCGATAGCAGGTACAAATGTCGCCACTAACTATCATAGACCTCATCTGATGTGTGTAAGGTTGATTGCATGTAACCATCTAGTACATGATGGACTTATGATGTATGCATACCATAAACCATGTGGATAGCACGGGATTGTCTGTTATGAAACGTAACTGAAGAGCCAAGTGGATCCTAGAATGAAAAGTGGTGGGTGTTATTTGGGCCATTTTGAAGTAAGGAGCCAGTCTCAGATGAAAGTAGCAGAACCGCATGTTCATGTTTCCCTTCCAAACCGCGTGGGAACTTATCAACATGTGTTGCATATTTCCGGACTGCGGACATTAACATGTGTTAGAATGTTGAAGTGTCTGGGTAATGGGCCCCATAGCAACTAAAATAATCGTGCATATAATATTGTATCATTGTACATTGTTTTACTTGGTAAGTATGCGTGCTTCTCCTTTTTAGATTGTCTCACGCCAAGCTTTAGCGGAAAGGCGTCAGCGTGGTGATGGAGGTAGATTTCTGGCAAGCGAAGGACTGCAGGTAACTTTTCTTGCATATCACCAAGAAGTATTTATGAATGCCCTGTATTATTGTGCTCTATTGCTGTTAGCTGTTGCCATTAAAAGGGTGGTTACTTGGCCAATGTGAAGAAAAATAAAGCACTCAGTTGGTGTCGTAATTGTTATCTCAGCTCACTGCAACTTTATACATACTGGCACATAAACTGGCACCTGTTATATGGTTGATACCGTCACGTACTTAGGATTGGAGCCTAGCATCCTTTTCTTTTTATTGATAGCTGATCCGATTACCTGGCCAGTCCTCTCTTTATATAGAGGGTTGAGATAAAACAAAAGCTTCAATCATAAGGCATGCACTAACAAACTTGGAAACTAATTGATATGGAGATACCCTGGGCTATCGTGAGAATCAACCAGTAGGGTGCTTGTCCTTGTCATTAAGCCTATGTCATACACCCTCACCCATATGACAAATATGTACTGTTACTTCATTTGCTTAACCACTTCCCATTGCGCTACTAAAGTTGAAGTCATACAATAAATTGTTCACTATGTACTTGTATCTGACATGTCATTGGTGTATGACTCCTAACTTCTACGCTCATTTCAAGAGAGACTATCTTTAGCTCTTCCTGTTGGCCTTTGCTGAACTACTCTTATATGAACTGTGGGTTGTTTGTATTTACCTCCACTTTGCAACTCTTGAATGCTCACATGGTTTGCACTTTTCTTACCTGGCATGTCTTTGTTTTGAGGTCTAATGAATATGGAAATAATTTGAATCAACAAGCATTAACGTGCTTCTGTGTATCAGTCATTTGATATCTTTGTCATCTCATTGTTCTTATGCTGTCCTATTCTTGTTCTTAACAGCCTTCAGGGCAACCATCAGAAAGACGTTCGAAACGTCTTGAGAAGCAGAATCCTGAAAAAGAAGAGAAGGTAAGCTTGCGCACATAAGTTTTAATTGTAACGATCTGTTTAACCTTTTCTCTGCAAGTGTTGAATAGTAGATAATTGTTTGAGTTTTCTGTATCTGAACTTTGGTTATGTAACATGATAAGGGAATATATTGGTTTCTCTGAGTTTTACACCCTTACATATGAACTTCTGTACTTGCATATTACTATGTTTGACTCTTCTCTTCATTGTAACATGTATGATTGTTTCCCCTTGTTCCAGCCCGAGAGTAAAGAAGATGAAATAATTGAAGCAGAACCAGATCCAGAAACTGAAGTAGTTTCTGGGCCTGGAGGAGAGCCAAAAGTTGGAATGGTTTTCCTGAATGAAGACAAGGCCTACGAGTTCTATGTCAGCTATGCTGGGAATGCAGGATTTAATGTCCGAAAAGGATGCGCCGAGAAAACATCGAAGAATGTTAGGAGATCTCGGGCTTATGTGTGTTCTAAAGAGGGATTCCGCCCTAAAAGTGTTACTGCCGAACCAAAGAAACAGCGACCAGAAACAAGAACTGGCTGCCAAGCACACATGACTGTTAAAATCACAACTAGCGGCAAATATGTAGTGACTGAGTATGTGGCTGATCACAATCATGATCTTGAAGCTCCATTGGTGGACATTCAGATTCTGAGATCACAGAATTTATTAGCAAAGTTACAGCAGCCGCCGGAACCATCAAAAGTTGTTTTGATACCAAATGATTATAAAAATTACATAAGGACAAAACACACAAAAGATATGCAACCGGGCGATGCTCGGATGATTTGTGAATATTTACAGAGGATGAAAGGCGAGAATCCTTCTTTCTTTTATTCCATGCAAGTGGATGAAGAAGACCAATTCACGAATGTATTCTGGGCAGATGTTAAATCAATTATGGATTATAACTACTTCGGAGATGTAGTTTGTGTTGACACAAGGTATAGAACAAGTGATTATGGTAGGCCTCTACTGTTGTTCATTGGAGTTAACCACCATAAGCAGGCAATCATATTTGGTGCAGCATTTATTTATGATGAATCAGTCGAATCCTTCAAGTGGTTGTTTGAAACATTCAAATCTGCTATGAGCGGAAAGCAGCCAAAAACAGTTTTGACTGATCGCTCTACATCAATAAGGGATGCAATTGCTTCTGCTTGGCCAGGGACTGTCCACCGCTTTTCACTGTTGCATTTATATCGAAATGCTACTAAGGTTTTAAGGGATATATTCCAATGTTCGGAAACTTTTGCCCATGATTTTAGTAGGTCTTTGTATCACTATGAGGAGGAGGTGGACTTCTTATCTAGCTGGGAAATCCTCTTGGTGAAATACAATTTGAAGGATAACGAGTGGCTAAGTAAATTGTATGAGGATAGAGAAAGATGGGCTTTACCTTATGGGCGTGATATATTCTGTGCAGATATTGCAAGCACACTTCAAAGTGATAACATGGATGCCATCCTGACAGATATTCTTAAACCAGAAATAGATCTTCCGCACTTCTTTAACAGATACGATAAACTGTTGGAGGAGAAACGTCTAGCTGAACAACAAGCTGACTACCTTGGAGTTCAAATGACGCAGAGGGTAGCACCTCTGCGGTTACTTTGGCAAGCTGCTAATGCATATACTTCTACACTGTTTGAGATGTTCAGGTCAGAATTTGAACTGATCATGGATTGCATGGTCTATAGCTGTGGTGAAATTGGACCCATATCTGAGTATGAGGTAACTGTCAAAAACAGGCCTGGGGTTCATCTTGTTAGATTTGACTCATCAGAATATATGGTTGTTTGTAGCTGCAAGAAGTTTGAAAATGTAGGTCTCCAATGTTGCCATGTATTAAAAGTTCTTGAGATCAGAAATATTAAAGAAATTCCACCACACTATATTTTGAAAAGATGGCGAAAGGATGCTCAGAGTGAACCGGCAAAGGAGAGCTATGGTTTTGCTGTTGTGGATGAAGATCCCAAGTTCTCCGTGTCTAAAAGGTACAACTCGCTGTGTCGAACTTTATATAAAGTTGCAGCAAAGGCTGCAGAAAACGTTGAAGGTCATACATTTATGGAGAGTCAATATGATCAGCTTCTGGAGCAAGTTGAGCTTCTTTTGCAAGCAAAGCTGCACGACAAACCTTCCTTAAGCACTATTCTGAAAAGTCATCAGCAAAATGTGCTTCAGAACGATACCACCAACAGTGAACCTCGCAGAGCAAGTAGTAAGAAAAATAAAAGTGCAGAGATGCGTCGCCGGCAGCAGAGTCCTCTTGAATCAAGTAAGAAGAAAAAGGGTAGACAAGGTTTGTTCATCACCTAAGCTGGTCCATATTGGTTAGAACATGATCATTATTTGATCTGATTAAGCTGTTGCAGGTCTAGTGGAGCCTGAGGAGGCTGAACCCTCCCTTAGGGTTGTTCCTCCCATAATATCAAATGACATTGCAAATCACATTAGGACTCCTACCAACCAGTTTCTTGAACCAAGCCATATAATGCAGGTAATTCTTATGTCCCCTTCTACTTTTTTGTAGACCCCTGCTTTCATGAACAGAGGAGTGAAGATGATGATTACTGTAGTTTGTAGTTAATTTACATTGAAGTACTGATGCACTATAGCTTTGCCAAAACAGGCACCTTATGTTACACAGCAGTTCGGCCTTAATTCTCTTCAAGGATTTTCTGGCATGTCACCATTTGGTCAGGTAATAAACATTTTTTTATTTCATGAAGAAAATATACACTTTGTACTTCACTCACTGTGAATTGGCATGTTTAGATGCAGGAACCATCACATGTTCATCTTCACCAACCTCATCTACAACAACCACCCTTTCATAGCGATCCTCAAATGCACCAGGTGATTCTACATTTCTACAATGATGCATTACTCTATGTTTGGTTACACCCATGTTCTTCCTGAGGGATCTTCTTTTTACTCCACATGTTTCTTTAGCAGTAGATAGGGTAGGACTTTAAGTAAGCATTTACTCTTCATGGGAGATATTCACGTAGGTGCTGTAGTCAGTCAGGTCGCTCTAATCAATATTACATGGCGCGAACTCATTCCATAATTTTTTTGCTCACTATTTTCTTAAGAAGACGAAAAGATAATAGCTTGCTTTCGCTGTGTTCTGAACTTCTGATGCAGGCTCCCCCTCCAGATATCCAGTCATTGCAGTTTCTTAGCAGCAACACTCAGCTGGGCCACCAGACGACGGATCAAGGCCAATACACCATCCCAGTCTGGGACTTTCTGTGATGTAGCATGTGTTTATGCCGGAATGTAGAAACTGAACTATTCTAACTGTAAATTATGTACCAAGATATAGTGTAGAAACTGAGCTATCATATGTTCATCACCTTGTTTATATTAATGAAATTGTGGAGCGTTGGTTAAACTTTGATGAATCTTTGTACCATGGGTGAAAAGTTTTGGCGTGTTGAAAGCCATGAAGAGTGCAGTTAGTACTACTTGCGACAGAAAAATAGTACACCCTCTGTTTCAACTCAAGTGATTCTAGTTTTTATCCTAAATTGAACATCTTACTTTTGGTCAAGTCTGTGGAAAGGATGTACCAACATTTACAAACACCAAATGAGTTCCATTAGATTCATCACGAAATATATATTTTTATGGGTTGGTTCATTCAGTGTTGTGATATATTTTTTCTGTGAGCGGTCAAACTCAAAATTCAACTTGTGACAAAACTAGAATCTGTTTAATTTCAGAACAAATTGAGGAAATGAGCTGGTTCATGTGATATTGTCCACATGGAATGCACACTAGTTTCACATTTCAAGACCAAAATAAATGCAGACCAAAGCTATGCTTATGCTTCTCAAATATTCTTCCAAAAAAAGTAAGCTTTCAACTTCACTGAAAGGAATCAGTCTACTGGGTACAACATTCTAGCGACCATTTGGTTAAAAACATACGATCTTTCATAGGTATGTGTGATAGGTTAACAGGTAACCAACATATTATATCTTGTGCTACACCTCAAAGGCCAAAACCCTATTAAATGCTGATCTTCACCTATCGCACAATGTAGAATATAGGATGAAGTGCCATCGTTCAGGTGCTCAATATCGCATCTGACTTCTGACTAAGGTACTGCTTCCAGGCCTCGCCGGAACCTTTTTCTTGATGCTGGCGACCATCTTCCGAGCAAACATTCTTCGGTCCGTCGTAGTAGAGAATGTCCGTGTTAGCATCTGCACGCTTCCAATTCGTAGGGAGTTTAAGATAATCATCATAGAAGGCCAGAGTCGTTGCCAACCTAATGCTGTCCCTGAAAATGGATGTTGGATAGGGCCAGAAATGGTTACCCTAGGTGAGTCAATATGATTTTCTAATATATGCTGAAGATGAATAATTTTGCCAGAACACAATCAAGTCACTGACCTTGAATTAGGTATGTTGACAGCCATTGTCCACAACTTGATAGCTTCAATCAGATTCCTGTTTAGATTGCGTGGCTCCACCATAAGCACATCCAAATCAAGCAAGCACGCGTCCTTGTCAAAAGGTTCAGTATATACCACACCTTTATGTGTTCTTTGAACAGTAGCAAGAATATCCATACTGACGTAATCACCAAGGTGCTTGCTACAATCTTCAGCAGCACCGATGGCATAACTGCCTAAATCAATGCCCGCAAGGTCTTCAATTTTTCCCTGGGTAGGAGAAAATGCTTATTTTGGTAAAACACTTAGACGTGACATGGTTATGCTGCATGCTCTGAGGATCTATGCTTAATTCATCAAAGAACCTATAACCCTAGCAATCTGATCCTGTTAGAACATGCAGGTGTGCTTTGTTGAATGACGCATTCAAAACAGTGGTAAGGTGGTGGGGTGGTGATTTTCAGTTAAATTTGTCATGCAAAGTAAAGACTGTCAAATCTTCAACTATTTGACAATACTAATGTAAACGGCTAATACAAACTTCTTGGAGAAACTTTACTGCACAATTGAAGCACTATTTGAATTATCTACTACTGCTCACTATCACAGATTAAAACATTGAGAGAGCAAACAGACTGTATGACGACAGAACTATCTTTTGGCAAAAAAAAAAAAAATCTTTAATGGGATCAATGATTGTTTTTCCAGAAGTTCAGCAATAGGTTCGAGTAAATAGATTACATGTATGTATAGTACCTTAACAACTGAGTCTGCTGAGATATAAACATATCTCTTTCCCGAGAACTGAGCTGCTGCAATAATAATCGGTGACAGTTCATTGCGGAATGACCAAAGGAAGTTCCCTTGTGGAGTGGCAACATTTAGCTTATCCTTGATTTGCTTTTCGCTGAAGAGGTAAACAAGTATGAGGACAGACTAATTCCAATGACAACATGAGCATTTTAATTTGTGTGCTCTCACCTACTGACAGTAATATTTGAATCAGGCAGTACTGATTTTATCTTGTAGAAGGGCAGTTGGTCATTGCCTCCTTCAGGTGTCAAGAAATTGAAGGATACATCATGTGGATCACTGCCAAACAAACAAAAAGAAACATGCTGGCTAAAGACACCAAAAAAACAACTTAGAGCCACATTCCTTCATTAACTCTGTATAATTAGTAACGCAATGAACAGATAAGTAAGACTCTACAGTACCAAAGGTATTTATCACCATAGGTTCTACAGTCACCATTGATTGCCACACGGAAATGTGAAATAATCATGAAGTTCACCATGCACAACAAAATTCTTATATAACAGTTACAGCAAATTCTGCCAGTTATCGTGCCAATTTCCTCAGAGCAAAATCACTGAAACAGACGATGAAACGCATAAGAGGGAACCTTGAGCTGGATAGGGTGGAGTTTGTGAGCACAGCAAGAGTACGGAGATCCAGACAGCTTATCCAAGAGAAGACAGCCACACCTCCAGCCTGGTGCAGATCCTGCAGGGAAAAGAGTGGGGCTTCATTTGGTAACTCAGAGTAATCTGTGAATGAAATCGCTATCGGTGCAAACCAACCATCCGCAGAAACATCCTATTAAAGTGCAGTAAAATAGTACCACTACTACACTAGTAATGCCCACTCTGAAGTTGATGTTTTCATCCCAAATTTGGCCTTCACAGTTCCAATAATCCATGAAATGGTAGCCAAATTGCATCCACTAAAAATCCCCATCCGAGAAATAGGTGCATTTCGCATGAGTACAGCAGTTAAAAACATTGCAATCACAGTAGTATGAATCCCATGCTAGCGGTGCCATGGTCTGGGCTGCGGAGGTGAAATGTGGAGAAATCAATAGGCAGGGAACACAGCTCTGCCAACGGAGACGACACGCGGAAGACTGACATCGGAGACAGGCACGAGGAACAGCAGGCAGTAGTAGTTAGTACCGCGTTGTGGCGCGAGGGGTCGAAGGGGATCCAGTTGCGGCCGCGGTCGGCGGGGTGGCGGAAGTGGGTGGCCGGCAGGAACTGGAGGCCCCCCAGCACGAGGATGGCGGCGAGGGCCAGCATCTGCATCCCCGGCCACGCCCGCGGCGCCGGCTCGACGTCGCAGCGGATGACGCCGTGAGGCTGCTGCGCTCCCTCGCCCCTCGCGCTGGCGGCGGCGGCGGCCGCGGGCCGGCGCTGGAGGCCGTCCATGGATGGGTCGGAGGAGGGTTGAGGGGAGGGAGGAGGGCGGGCGGTGGTGGGAATGGTGTTCGAACTCCCAAGTCGTCGTCGCCGTGGGGTTTGTAGAAGAAGAGTCGGGGGGCTCTTGGCGCAAGGCCGGCCTAGCCGTTTTTTTTCTTCCCGGTTCTTGGATCTTGTGACGATCGGGCGGTTCGATTTATGTGTAAATGTGCCAAGATTTTGGTTTTACTCCTCGTCGTGCCACCCCATGGGTATAGCCTGTACCAGCGCTGAGAACCACTGCCTTGTTTGGAACAAGAGATTCATAGAGATCTTTTTATAATAAGTTAAGTTTCCAAAGAAACATTTTGACAAAGTCTTTTGAATGGGGTTTTTGCTAGATCATGTGATAATCCACCAGATAGTTGATAGTTGCAGGACGTAGAGATCCGTGCATTGCGGCATGGACCTAGATAAAAAAAACCTATATCTATGTGTGATTGTGTATTCGTCTTGCTCGCCGAACTAAAAAGAGACCTCCCATCCTTGGTGTCGAAATCCAAGACACGACATTGGCACATTTCCTTTTGCTTCTTCTGCCTCCTCTTTAGTGGGCCAGGCGGGGCGTCGAGCAAGGGGATGGTGAATTGAGAGGGAGGCTAGGGATGGGTTTGGATTCAGGTGGAGACACACAACACGGAAAATACAAGATTCATGTAGGGCGAGTGGGTGGAAATACGGTACCGAGAAGAGTTGGATTAAGACCGAGCAGCCAAAATGACCGAAATTTAAGAGAAGCCAAGAGCCAATAGAATAGTTGGTAGTACTAAAAATTCAAATCTCCAACCAAACTTGCAAACTACAAATGGCATAACTGACCGCACCAACTCTACGAACATGGATAAAGTTCAACCTCTTACACTACAACCCCTATTTATATTGTTCCCTACAATGTACCAGCTCTAATATTTGTGTAGGTTTTTTGGTTGCTAGTTCTACTTCTCACACGAATCGTAATTGAACGCGTGGTACAGTTTTGCTCGAGCGCATTGCTGGCCCGGAATATGGTGAAGTGTGTGTTGGGAATGGCAGGCTACGGGAGAACTAGAAACATTATCTTCTATGGGTGATGTTTGTCTTTTTTGCAAATTAGTTCGTATCCATGTAATCAAGCTGGTAGCAACAAGGAGTGTAGCAGGACAATATTTTGTTTCGCCATCGGAGTGAATCTGCCGCACCAACCTGACATCACCAAGGTCAGCCTTTAAATGTACACACGCCACGAAGAACCTGCCGAGGAATCTTGCTCATGATGTGTACAACCATGCCATTGTTCCAAAAGCTGGAATGAACAATTTATATGAGTAATCGGGCACCAAGTTTATTTATGGCCCCCCTCCGATGGGGCGGTACCGGAGGGTCCATTCCTAGTCGTCGCCCCCTCCTGCTCTCTCTCCTCAATGCCTCCGTTGGAGGACGCAGCCGGCCAAAGCTCGCGCCACCGCCGATGTTGGTGGTCTCTCTCTCTCTCTCTCTCTCTCTCTCTCTCTCTCTCTCTCTCTCTCTCTCTCTCTCTCTCTCTCTCTCTCTCTCTCTCTCTCTCTCACGACGCCTTGTCGTGAGGGTTGCCGGCCTAGGCGATGGTTCTCGATGCCCGGGTGGCGTGTGGCGACGCACGGAGGACACATGGAGGCAGTGCGGAATGCACGAGGCTGATGGCTGTAGAGCGTGGAGCTCCCATGCCTATGGTCGCACATTGAAGTAGGGCCCGATCTAGGCCTATGCGGGCCATGGCCTCGAGGCACAATAGTGGCATGTGGAGCTCCGGCTTTGGCGTGTTGCGTGGATGCAGCAGCTACGCTAGTCGACACAACATGGAGGCCTCCTACCCCGAGTCCATGTGGGTCATGCAGCTGGACTGTGACTTTGAGGTGCTGTGGTGGTGGCACTGCAATCCGGCGAGCGTTTTATGCTGCTTGAAGGCCCGGTGGGAAAGGAGGATGGGTGTGCGACACTCCAGATGAAAATTATGCTCTATCTTTAGTCGAAACCAGCAATCACGACGCTTGCGGGTGTCGTTCCCCTCCATGGAGGTGTCACCGAGGAATGCCAACACCCCCTCGCCCACTCGAGGTGGTCTTCGAGTGAAAACCTAAATCGGGTAGTCTGGTCAGCAATGGTGGCATCTACGACGTTGTTTATTTCTTGGAAGCACCATTTTTGGATTCACAAACTTGGGGAGCACATGTGTTCTAGCGCGGTGTTGCTATGGTGTTGCTGCTGCTCGGATGAGCTTTCAAGGCGCAATGTATGCCATCACTGGCGACCCCAAGGCGGTGCCTTTATCAGGACTGACCAAGTCCTGTTATCCACACACCGACTCTTAGGCGCTCAAGGGTGGTTGATACGTCGACGAAGGCAGTTTAGATGATGTTGGTTCTTCAAAATTGCCTGGCGTTGGTCGTGATGCGGCTTGTTGTTCAGTTTGGACGAGGTCCTTGTCGTCGTTGTTGTAGCGTGTGTGGCTAGTCTTCAGATAGCGGTGTGCATTGTAGCCATTCTTGGCGTTCTGTTTTGGCCATCGGCCTCCTACCCCGAAATATAATTCTTTTTAGTAGTTCAATTTTAAACTACTAAAAAAATGCTTACATTTAGAAACAAAGCTAGTAGTTAATAGACACACAGTAAAATGAGCTATGAGACGAATGGTCCTTGATGTAAGTTCTTTCTAATCTAGTAATCCCGGTTATGCGTTGCACACTGATTGTGAACATACTATCTCGCTAACCATCTCTTCTCACTCATTATGTTTCCTGTTAATGGGTTTCTTTCACATTCCTTTTCCCAAATTTGGTGATGCTACTTGAAAGTGTAGCAGATATTTAGTTGAGATGATAGATTGAAGAGACTACAAAGATAGTAAAAAAAAAGGAGAGAGAGAGACTCCGGATGACTTCTTGAGACCCTTGTTAGTCCTTTTCCATTTCAATTGTGTATGATTTTTATAGACTCGATGCTTGTGCTATTGAAGTATCACAATTTGTGTATCTGTCTATGTAAATGTAATCCATCCATCCCGTATCTCTTCAAGAATTTTCACCCATACCTTTTCTGCCAGACTAAAAAATCACGTGACCACAATAAATGACATAACTACACACATCAACTCTCGAATGTGGGTAGAATTCAACATCTTACACAGAGTCATTTTTCTTCTCCATGTCCCACTTCTTATATAAGGATTTTCGTTGCTACCTATTTCTCATGAATGTAATTTTATGTTCAAGTTACATTTCTCAAATGTGTCGATGGGGAAAATGGAAAATAGGGTTAGGAGTGGTAGGCAACTGGAGCACAAGAAATACCACAACTCAATAGTTTGCACAAATATGTATGCATATCACAACTATATATCGATGTAATCATAATAGTAGCACAGGGTCTTCCGGAACATGCCCACCATATCATCGATCATCTTAGGAAAAATGAAGGAGGATAGACTCCTTAGCTCGAGACCACAAGTTCTCAGGCGTCTGAGATCTAGGCACTTCCTATTATTTATACCTGGCCTCTGCAACAACATAGTGGATAGAGCAGGTTTAGACATCAAAGGTGCACACATCCAAAAATAAAAGAAGAATAAAAATGAAAATAAAGACCCTGCGGTCGAAGCAATCAGATACTCATAGTAGTGAAAGCACACTAGTGATGACTTGACATCTCGACTCCGGAAAACCTTCTCCAAAACGATGTGAAGCCTGTCAAGGTCACTGGCCTCGCTTGTTGAGAACACTTGGCTGCAAAATATATACTAATTGTGTTGGACACACATACTTCTTCCAATCTGTTGAGAGTACTTACTACGACTTTCTTGACTCAACTCAAGTATGCGAGATGGGACCTCCGGAACCTATATATTCGGTCTTCTGCAGCGAGGCGTCGTCTTATCCCGTCCATTCTGAACAAAGATGGAATAGCCGCGCGCGCACACACACACATGGTCCAAACGTGGACAGCGCCACTGCAGTCAGTACGAATATCCTATGAAAGTGCAGTCAAATAGTAGATACAGATTCACATTTACCACTGCCTGCTACACTAGTAAGTAATGGTCTACTCTGAAGATGTTTTCATCACAACTTTGGCCTTCACAATTCCAAGGATCCATGAAATTAAGGGAAGCCAAATTTCATCCACCAAATTTCCCCATCCGAGATATAGGTGCATTTCACATGAGTACAGCAGTTAACACTAGCATGAATCCCATGCTAGCGGTGCCAACGGAAATGACATGCAGAGGACAGGCACGAGGAATAGCAGCAGTAGTACCGCGTGGTGGCGCGAGGGGTGGCGGAAGTGGGTGGCCGGCAGGAACTTGGAGGTTCCCCCAGCACGAGGATGGCGGCGACCGGTGAGGGCCAGCATCTGCATCCCCGGCCACGCCCGCGGCGCCGGCTCGACGTCGCAGCGGATGACGCGCTAAGGTGGGAATGGTGCTCGAACTCTCAAGCAGTCGTCACCGAGGGGTTTGCAGAAGAAGAGTCGGGCTCCCTTGGCGCAAGGCCGGCCTGGCCGTTTTTTTTCTCTGTTTTTCCTTCTCGGTTCTTGGATCTTGTGGCGATCGGGTGGTTCGATTTATGCTTTTTGTGACAAGATCTTGGTTTTGCTTGTCGTCCTGTCATTTCCAAGGAAAAAGGCTGTACCAGCGCTGAGAATGCATATGCCTCGTTCGGAACAAAAGATTTCATTATAGTTTCATCAAATGGGTTCTCCACAAGAAAGTTTTGACCATGTCCTTCGAAGTGTATGGCTTTGATATAGCACAATCTGCCATTGCTTCTTCCTTCTCCCCTCCAGTGGAGCTAGCTGAGGAGATGACAAACGGGGAAGAGGCTAGGGTTTGGGTTAAGACTAGGGGCGGTGTGAAAGTTGGACGAGCATCTAGCGGCTTCAAAAGGAAATTGACTGGAGTTTAAAGAAAGACGGAATTTGCTTTTATCATCACCATAGCCAATAGACCGATCGACCGTAAAAATTCTAAGTCTTAAAAGCAAAAGAAATACTCAATAAATGACATAACTGCCCATAGATCACCAACTCTTGGAACATGGATATGCTTCAACCTCTTAAGTACACTCTATGTATTGTTCTCTATAAGAAGGTTCACCGTTGCTACCTTTTCCTCGACAACTGCAATCATACTAACGAATGCTATTGCTCGAGCGCATTAATATTGGGGAAATGGTGAAGCGTGTTAGGAATGGTAGGCAACGGGAGAGCCTGTGTGTAATCTGTGTCGAGTTGTCCAATACTCCATCAGCATGTACATCGACACTCAGCATCCTCCGGTCTATGCCAATCATGCAGAACTCGGCATGTCCCCAGAAATGTCCGAACCTCTCCTCCGAGTCCTGTACCAAAGCGAAGAGTGTCTCCAGCGGGCGTTGGAAAATCTCGCGTGGGCAAAAACTGGTTTGCAGCGCTGGTTTTTGCTATAGAGCGCACGCTATGCGCTGGCGCTTCACCGGATGCGCTATTTTGTTGGACGCTGCAGAATCGTAAAACTGACCCTTCACCGAAAGCACTATTTTGCAGCGTGCGCTAGCGCCACAAACAGGTTCCACTCACATGTCTACACAAACAAAGATTGAAAAAACTAGAATAAAAAATATACTACATGCAAATCGGTGCGCACACAACACACAAATTCATAACGTCGGTGCTGATGGATGGTAGCAATGAAGCTAGACAACCTAACATCATTACTACCACCGACCAGCTTACACATTGCGAACTAGAAATCGGCTTCGTCCTCCTCCTACGCCGACGATTCCACTGGCGCTAGGCGGCTTGGTGGATGATACCTAGCCCTTCTCGGCACGGTTGGCGGCAACTGCGGGGCGCCAGCGCTTGTGTTTGGACGCGGTGGCCATGGCAGCGAAACTGCTCCCGACGACGGCGGGTGGCGAAACTGCTCCACCGGTGGCGGCGGTGGGGGCAGTGTATTGAAGGCTCGGTGGCGTACCGGAGATCTCGTCCATCGCCAGATATGCCGATGGCCGAGCGTATAAGGGAGGTGGTGATGGAGGTCGCGCGGGCGTGGGGGAATTTTCCAGGCGATTGCCGGTTCCCACGCGTGTCTAGCGATAGCGCGCTATAGTTGGAGAACCAAATATCCCGCACCGGATAGTGCAACACGCCGCGCTGTGCTAAAGTTTTACGGCGCGCGCTAGGATGCATTCCTGCTGGAGGGCCGCGCGCACGCTCCCGCGCGCTATTCCGACGGTTTATTTAGTGCAGCGCCAGTTTAGATTCACTGCGGGAGATACTCTAAGGGTAAGTCGCATTATAAGAAAATAAGAATCACCCTGCTTTAGTGTCGAGAAGCATAGCATGCTGGTAGTGGTAGCAAATAAAAACGATCCCCGGGTCGACTCGCTCACGCACGTTCTGTCACGCACAGGAAGTGGTGGCCCCGCACACCCCATCCCTTCCTATCCCGAGACGGACATCTTTGTTGCATCTGTCCGAAGAGCTCGCATCAACGGCCTTCTTCTCACCCGGGCGTCGCCGGCCTTCCTCCGCTGGCCCTCTGTCGCTCGTTACCACTGGTCCTGCGCCCGCCATCAAATTATCTTGCCGCGCTCCTCCGTTCCGTCCTGGTGCTCCCGCCGATGGAGCCCTCCCCTTCCCCCAAGCTCACCAAAGCTGTCGCCAGGCCGCCGCGCGCCTCCTCCCCCGCGCCGTCCTACGCGTCTGACTCCCTCCTCCTCCCATGGTGGCTGTCGCCGGTGCCGCCACGATCCTCTACCGTGCCTCCTCCACGAGTCCCTCCCCGCCGTGCTCGCATGGTGGTTTTGGCCGACGCCGTATCCGGCGAGGTCTACACCGCCCCGTGTCGGCCTTCGCCCCTTCTCCCCTCTGCGCCCATGAAGCGGTGATGCTTCTGCCGAGGGGAGCGAGGTGGCCTGTGGCCATGGTCGTCAAGGCTTCCTTCGCCTGTTTTTATGTCAGGGCTGTAGATTTTTAGTTTTTATTTTTTCCTACATTCATATATATTTTTTAGCTACATCCTACACTGTATTTTTTATCAAGAAAAAAAATGCTTGAATGATGCTACAATGACCGCAATGTTTTAGCTAAAATCCTTGTATGGTCTTTCTACTATTGCACAGTTTTTTTGTTACCACATGCCCCACAAGTTCTCCGGCGAGGTCCCTGGCGAAATCTTCGTCGATGTCGGTTTTTTGCTATATTAGCATATTTTTCTGCTACCACCGTTCTCTGATTTTGCTACAATAGCGTCAAACTTTTGTTATGAGGTCTCTAGGGAGGTTTTCTTTGGCGACGTCTCCGCCAAAGTCTGATTTGCTACACTAGGACTTTTTTTTTGCTGCAACCGTTTAGTGATTTTTCTATAATAGCGCAAAGTTTTTGTTACAAGGTCTCTGACAAGGTCTTCCTGCGAGTTTCCTGCGAGGTCGGGTTTTCTACATTAGCACAACTTTGTTGCTATAAAGTTTTCGGCAAAATAGTCTTTTTTATATTTTTTGATGTGAAACGTTTTTTACTACATGTCGAAACGGACATTCTCTAGCAAAATTGGTATATTTTATAGCAAAAGTGGGATTTTGACCAAAAAAGAAGACACGTGGTTGGTTAGAACCCGGGGATGGAAACCACAAATCCCCCTGGGGGATGCCTATACGCCCCAATGAATTTTACAATGCCACACTCATCACTAGAAAAACTTGTCACTCCTAGATTAGTTAAGACTAGTTCTTATCTTTTAACCAGTAACATCCAAGTATCATCCAAGAGGGAAACATTACAAACAATATAGTGAGCTTGAGTGAACCAAACGAGATTTTAAAAAAATGCAATGGCTAGGAACATCTTGACTTATCTCACCAAATGCAATTTCTTTCACAGAAATCCACAGAAAAATATTATGGACCCTCTCTTTTATACATGATCCTTTGAATTGTTGTTTCGCTAGAGCTCAAATTCCCCTCTAGTGGCGCAATGTGGAACCAATCGATGCTGACGACAAACGAGATGTCAACCGGAGAACAAGCTCGGGCTTGGGTTAAAACTAGGGGCAGGTCCTCAAGGCTTTTGCCAAAATCAGCCGCGGTATGCGTTGGGCCTGCAAAGAGGTGGTTAGAGGAGGGAAGTGTAAGGTAAACTGGCAAAAGGTCTGCCGCCCTAAGGAGCTTGGCGGTTTGAGTATCCTAGACCTGGATAAGTTTGCTCGTGCACTCAGGCTTCATTGGCTTTGGTACGAGTGGTCAGCCCCGGAGAAACCTTGGGTGGGCACCGAAACTCCAAACGACGAGTCTGATAGACAACTCTTCAATGCTGCTACAAGAGTTACAGTTGGCAATGGGAGAAAGGCTTCCTTTTGGTCCTCTTCATGGCTGGAGGGCACTCCACCAAAGGACATAGCCCCCTTGATCTACAAAGCCTCAAAAAGGAAAAACCGGTCGGTGCAGGACTCATTGACCGACCAGAAGTGGGTTACAGATATTGCAGTGGATTCTTTCACGGCCGAGCACATCGAGCAGTTCGTTTGCCTATGGGATATTCTCTTGATGGTTCAGCTTTCTCCCAACACTGACGACTCCATCTTGTGGACCTTGTCGCCAAATGGATGCTATTCAGCCGGCTCTGCTTACAAGGCCCAATTCATGGCCTCCATGCCTTGTTCCTTCTACCAATTTGTTTGGAAGACATGGCCCCCCCAAAGTGTCGCTTCTTCGCTTGCCTCGCCGTTCAGAATCGTCTCTGGACTGCCGACCGCCTCGCTAAACGCGGTTGGCCGCACCAACCTACATGTCATCTTTGTAGGTGTGTCCCTGAAACGGCGCGTCATATCCTTTTCGAATGCCGCTACTCCAAAAGGATTTGGGACGCTGTAGCCACCTGGCTTTCCTGCCCAGACTTGCTGCTTTGCTTGGGCTCGGGACGATCTAAGGTTCTGGATTACTGGCACGCCATCGTCAAGACGCCCTCTTCTTCCACCAAAGGCCTAAGGACCGCCATCATTCTCATCTCTTGGAAAATTTGGAAAGAAAGGAACGAGAGGGTTTTTAATAACAAATCTTCTATGCCTTCGGACCTCATGAAAAGAATCAAGGAAGAAGGAAAATTTTGGATCTTAGCCGGTGCTAAAGATCTTGCGGATATCGCGAGTTGATTCGTGTTCTCTTATCCTGGCAATCCGCATGGGTTTATCTTTTCTTGGATGTAGCCGGTCCTTTTTTTTTCTTTCTTTTTGATGGCTTAGGCCTCCGGTTTTGTTCCTCCTTTATCAATATATAGGCAAAGCTTTTGCCTCGTTTTAAAAAAAAACTAGGGACGGGGACAAGAATATCTAGTGGCTTGAAAAAGTTGATGTTTTTTTACTGAAATTAGTTTTATTGCCATATCTTTTGACCGTAAAAAAGATCCAAGTCTTCAACTAAAAGAAACACTCGATAAATGACATAACTGCCAGCGCTAACTCTTAGAACATGGATATAGTTCAACCTCTTACCTACACTCTTTATATTGTTCTCTACCATGTTCTGGTTCTTATATAGTCAGGTTTTCCATTCGCACTTGTTCCTCAAGAACTGCAATTGTAGACATGAATACTTTTGCTCGAGCGCACACTGATAGAGAAAGGATCAACCGTGTTAGGGTTGGTAGGCAATGGGAGAGCTTGCCTAGTCTATGTCGAGTTATATATCCAATCCTTCATTAACAAGCACACAGGAACTCAGCATCGTTCAATTCATGCCGGTCATGGAGAACTCAACATGTCCTCCGCGACGTCAGAGCCGCTGGTCTGAGTGTGAAGTACCAAAGCTAAGGGTATGACGAATTATATAGAGAAAAACGCACCTGCAGTACACCAACCGGCCGAAAAGGAGCACATTGGTCACCAAGTACTCCCTCCTATCCAAATTACTTGTCATTGAAATGGATGTATTTAGTACTAAAATATGTCTAGATACATCCATTTTAGTGACAAGTAATATGGATCGGAGGGAGTAGTAGATTACCAACCCGCGGTCTCCGACTTGCTAAAACCGTGTAGACTGGTCACTCCGTGTTGGTTGTGCTGACGGAGCTGTTAAGGGGTTGTTTGTTTCAGTGGCTATCCAGTGGATGACAAGGGGTATCCATTTTTTTTATGGTTATCCAATGTTTGGTTTAGAGGATGGATGGAATATGGATAACCACTTTTGGCTCAAAATGGTGGTTGAACATATCCCACAAAAAAAGCTGGATGAGCTCAACCACTTTTGGATAGCTCAGCTTTTTTTGTGGATAAGAAGGCTCGTAGATTTTGACTGGCTATCCCTAACCACTTTTTATCCACTTTAGCCAAACAAAAAAAATGGCTACCCTTAACCAGTTGGTTGAGGATATCCTCGTCCCATAAATGACATCCTCTAAACCAAACGGCCCCTAAGTGAGCACGTGATGGTCTGGCAGGGGTGCTATCTTTTGAGAGAACCCCCTCGATAATGTTCAGTTGGACCTTTTTGATAAAACTGCATCTTGTACATAACGTAGCATTGCTATCTGTTCCCAAATCGAAATACAAATCAAAATCAAGCTAAAACCCTAGAACTGAAATCGAGCTCTAGCTCACACAACTTGGCCGACGAGAGGAGTTTCCTGGAGGAGGTCTTCCATCGTGGTGAACCCAATTCTTCGTCCGGAGGAGGGGCACATTTGCCTCTCCCGTACCCACGTCACACCCTTAGCTTTGGTGCAGCTCCTCATGATGCAGATCTACACTGAATAACCCTAACGTCAAATCCGTAGAGTCAAGATTCTCGTTGTTAGCAAAATTATGGAGTCGAGATTCAACAATCAAACCGCTAGCACAAATACTACTACATTCCCCCTACCCCTATTAAATCATCGCCGCTGCGCCTGTTGAGCAGTCGAGATTGGAACTCACCGTAGTCGGGGGGGGGGGGGGGTAATTTTCCTAGATCTCTTCGATGCGGAAGAAACAACTTTTCCTCTGCAAGCATTGAAGATTTGGAAAGTTGAGAGGACGTTTCCTGCTCAACGCGCTCCCGCCGCGCATGGTTAGCAACCGTCACCATGCTGCCGCCGCCACCGAATCGCCCTACAACAAAAAAGGTGTGGTGGACGAAAAAATGGCAATGAGAGTAGATCTAGGGGGTTTATGCAAAAAAAATGATACCGACAACCCGTCCCGGCAACTGCGAAAGGGATAGTAATACCACGCCATCAGAATCTGTCCGAACTTGACAGCGACCGTCACAGAGTGAACGGTCTGCTCAGTTTTGGCAAGTTGGACACTACGGGTTGGCAATCTTCTACTTGGTGACCAATGTGCTCCTTCTGGGCAAGTAGGTGTACCGGGGTGCGGTTTTCTCAATTATATATATATTATAAAAGCATTACCCTGGTTTAGTGTGGCAAAGCGTAGTATGCTGGTAGTAGATGAATTTCACAAGGCGACATCAATCACTAAAAACACTCATTCCTCTTAGATTAATTTACACTAGTCCTTAATTAACTTTGAAGCACTAACATCCAAGTATCAGCGAGACCACAAAAATAATTATGGTTAGAACTGCTTGAATTATCTCAACAAGTGCAATTTCTTCCACGCAAATTCACAGATAAATATTATAGACCTTTTTTCTTGTCGATTTCCCTTTTTTGACACTGTCCTTTGAATTGTTGTTTCACTAGAGCTCAATTTAATTTCCTTGCTTCTTCCCCTCTAGCGGCACTATGTGGGCTCACCAGCGATGTCGATGAGGGAGTTGGCGACGGAGTTCCAGAGGGCACATATTCTGGTTATTCTTGCCCATGCTAGCCAGATAAGTTTTACTTTCACTACTCTTAGCCAGATTTGTATTCCTGTTGGAAGATGGATGATGGTTAACTATTTTTAATAAAAGACCGTGTGCATCAACCGATATAGAGGCTTGTGTTATATCCCTTTTTCAAAAAAAGAAAAAAATCTTAACCGTTGTCTAAGGAACACATGACATCCCCACTTCTAAACTAACTTGCAGGCGGTAAATGAGTTTTGCGCTAAGGGCATGTACAATAGTGCTGATTAAGCTGTCTGCAAGGGAAGGTTATAAGTGATTTTGATGATGTGGAGAGGAGAGAGAGTGAGGCTGTCTATAAAGTTATAGACAGTCTATAGAAATCTTGCGGACAGCTTATAGACGATAATTTTGTTGTTGTATGAGTGGTGTCTATAACTTGTACTCACATATGTATTGATAAAAATAGATATGTTACAGACAGACTATTGTACAAGTTATCTATAATATTGTCTATAAATTGTATTACAGACATCACCTATCTAAACCAATGCTCATGCCCTAATGGCACACCGATTCCACCAATACCTATACCACCAACTACCTTCACCACTCTTACAAATGCCACCTATGGAATAATTCTTGGCACTTGGTGCCACGGGGACTCGTCCTTTGCCAAACTACTCCATCACTAGTTATCACCTTTTGTACACATAGAAATTTAACTTACTATCTCTTCCTCAAATATGTAGGGATCCGCTCATTCTAATAATTTCTTTGATAGTACTACTGGTTCAAAGAGCCCAGTCACACTAGTTTAGAACGGTGGTGCTCGTGGTGGTGGTTCTTCTACCTTATCTTGTGACTAGCCAATTCTGGTTAGTTTAATACAAACTCATGCATCAAACTTATACTTACACAATTTCCATGCAAAATCTTAGAATTAGACCAATTGCCATGCTAAACGCTTGTCCTTCATTTTATATTGACAATGCTCTCTTCGGTGGACTTCGTGTTGTGGCGGTGCTTGAAATCTATAAGTTTACCAGTTTGTATCTAACATATCATTTTGCGATCATTTGGACTATCTGTAATGATCTTGTCGTGCTCTTGTTGGATATCACTATGTGAACTTCTCTTTATTTGTGACATGTATCTATGACTATATGTGAACTTCTCTTTATTTGTGACATGTATCGATCATGTCATTTCGACCATGCAATGGATTTGGTGTTATATATAGGGATTTGATGATGATATGTGTGGATTTGATGATGATCATAGTTTTTGTGTGTACATTATGAATATATATTTATCTGGGGCATTTTAAACTGCAGGGACAGTTAAAGAAAAACAAAAAGCCCTAGGAAATATATATGCCGAGGGCAATGCCCTCAACATATAGGGCTCAAGGATGCTAGCGAGCACCCATCCGCCGACATGCAGCAGCTATATATGCTGACGGCCACCGTCAACATATGGTGCTAGCTTTGTCGATTGCTCCCCTTGGCATAGTTCCCCCAGGGAGACGCCTATCGAATGCCACATGGACCTCAAAGCTGACGACCACCCTCTGCATAGGATGCCAGCATTGTCGTCGTCTTCCCTCGACATAGTTCCCCCGAATGGAGATGCCAATAGAACGCCACATGGTCCTAAAATCCGATAGCCTGGCCCATGCATATAGATACATCTATGGTGATGGCTAGGCCCTCGGCATAGGTGTGTTCCTGAGATCCCCTAGAATCCACCAGATTGCCCATGTTGCTGATGGCTAGGCCGTTGGCATACCCCCGACGCCTTCAAATGGCCGAAACCAATACCTTTTTGATGTTCTTTGATTGCCAATGACTGCCCAAAATCCTCGTCATAGGCTCATATGCCGACAACCTCTGTATGCCAACAGTCATGTGTGTGTGGCTATCGACGAAGATGTTGCCGAGGATTTCCGTCAACGTACATATAGGCCAAGGGAATTCCCTATATGCCGACAGTTTTTAGCCGTCGGCAATAACTCGATTCCATGTAGTGATTGCGGATAGGATTGTGCTGGGGACAATGGAGAGATGTAAGGTAGGGGTTATGATTGGTGGTGGGGACACACATCACAAATGATGGGAGAGCATGTAGCTACACCGCACAAATTTAAGGATAACATGGCAGTTCTTCTAATGCCGGAGTTGCAAAATAATTGACATTAAAAATTCAATTATTCGACCAAACATGCGTACATAATATGCCATAACTTCTCTATAAAAAATATAAAAAAAGATACTTGCCCGCGCCATGTCTTTGAACAATTGAATATTTTAATGCATGCCTTGTTTTAAACAAAAGATTTTTAAGGAGTATCATAAGATGGGTTTCCCGAAAGAAACTTTTGACAACATCCTTTGAATTGTGGTTTTGGAGCATAGCATGTCCTTCTTCTTCTTCCCCCCTCTAGTGACGTAGGGTGGAGCTTAAGGTTGCCTACTTGGGAGTTAAGGATGGCAATGGAGCGGGTTTGGACGGATATATCAAAACCAAATCCAAATCCAAATCCATAAACCTCACTCTAGCCCACCAACAAATATATCCATGGGCCTGGATGTCACTCCAGATCCAAACCCGCCGGATATCCATGGTCTACACACTATATACATAATCATAACAACATTCGACATAAATTAGGGTTCAGTGTGGGGGGAGGGAGGAAAACGACCGTCATAGAGTAATTAGGGGAATTAGCCAATTAGTGTTAATTACGATTACTATTTAGGTGGGCCTTTGGGCCTGTAGCTTAGAAGTTGGGGTCTTTTATATTGAGTAAATATTGCACATGTAAAAAACAATCTCACTGACATGTGGGTCCCACGTGTTAGCCGGGTATCCGTTGGATATGCATGGAGCGAAACCACTACCCATGTCTGCCCCATGAATTAGCGGATATCCGTCCCATGAAATTTGTGGATGTAATTAGGCCTCCATACCCTTACCCACTAGGTCGGATATCCGTGGATACCCGGATTTATGGATAAAATTGCCATCCTTACTGGGAGTTGTACGACGAGATCTTTTGATAGTTAAATGAATATCTAGTTACTCAAAAAGGTGAAAGAAAGCCGACTTTTGGGGTAATACCTGCACCAGAATGGTTGGCATAAAAATTGAGGTCTTCCACAAAACATGTAAGTAAATGACATAACATCCCATACCAACTCTTTGGAGCACGGATGGAGTTAAAATCCTTACATATGATGCTCTTTATATTGTTCTCTACTATGTCCTAGTTCTTGCATATACATGTTTTTTGGTGTGACTTTTTTTCTCAAAAATAGTAATTGTACACGCGAACACTATTTTGCTCAAGGGCATTGACAAGAAACGGTTGGGAGTGTTAGGAATGGTTAGCAACGGGAGCACTAGCAACAATATCTTCCATGGACGAGATTTGCACAAAGTCGCATGCGTTTCACAATTTTATCTTCATACAATCAAGCAATTAGCAACATCAATTTACAACTATCCGTGCAGCGATGTTATAGTGGTCAATCACACTAGTTGCCGGCTTCGAACATGTTCTTCGGCTTGTAAAGTTACCCGGTAGTGGAACTACCAATGGTATTGGATACCTTCTCGCACAATCTTGTAGTACTTGTGATGTCAAGAACTAGCTATATGAGATACGTTGTTGTCCTGGCCGTGGTGTCTATAATAATTGTACTAGGCCTCCAAATGTAAGTTAAGAAATCTTCTCTTTACTTTGACCTCCAAATATAATTTAAGTAATTTCATGACATACAGCAACTTTTCTAGAGTTGCAAGACAAGACTATTGTGAAGATCTAGAGCTTTGAGAGAGAGAGAGAGAGAGAGAGAGAGAGAGAGAGAGAGAGAGAGAGAGAGAGAGAGAGAGAGAGAGAGAAGCATATGCCCTGAGATTTGGAAATTGGAGTTTGCTTGGCCATTGGCATGGACCATTTATTCTGAAGTTGTTCACAGTGCACCGTTTTGGGTATGGTTAGCCCCTGGTCCCTCTACCATACTAACCTACATATGATCAGCAAGGGTAGATTTTAAGTACGCACATGCCACAAAGAACGTGCTGTGGTGTGTTAGTGTACAAGTTAGAACCACGTCCCCCCCCCCCCCCTTTTTTTTCCAAAAGCAGCAATAAATCATTTACTATGAGTAATCATGTACTAAATTATGTGTTGCCGTGGATTGGTTTCATGACAAAGGAATTGGTAGTGGAGACCTCAGTGTTCAAGAAATAAGTTGTTTCATATATGAAAATGTCACGGTTGCGGAACTTTCTTTGTGAAAACTAGCATTCCCTAAAAGTAGTGTACGAAAACATGTGTCAAAGTTGGTTGTAGATAACAAACATTGGTTCAGTGTTAAAGAGTATTTCCAAGTGTTGGAAAAACAATATAAGTGTATCAAATCTTCTCTAGAATCAACATGGGGAGGAACTTATGAGCAGATTTTTCTCCCTCAACGTGCTAGATGGGCCAAATAACCAGGTGTAGTGACCTAGCTAGGCCGTTGGACAGGCATGCATGTTGGGCTAGAAATAAAACAAGAAACTCACAAGCTAAACGAGTAACCGGTGATGCCGCTCGGCTAGAATCAAATTTCGTGACTAACAATTGATACGACTTTTAATCTTAAATCGTCTAATAACCAAGCTTAAATGGGACACGTTAATGAGTTACTTATTTAACTCGGTTAGGGCCAAAATCAGCGCCATGACATCTGGTCCATCTAGGCAGGCAGTTATATATAAATATTTGTTGGTGGTTGTGTAACGGTAATTGGTGTATGCTTGTGTATCTCTGTCTTCATTATGAAATCAAATTATAATAGTTTAGATGAAACATACATGCCAACATAGTCTACTGCATACATATGCTTAGCTGTTTGAATTTCTAATGAGCTCGACATGTTAGAGGAGGTAACTCATCGAGTTACACAAGTTGAGCCGAGTTTTATTTTAAACTCGTTATCTTACAAGCCGAGACGAGCTAACTCAATATCTTATGAGACGATCTGAGATAATTCAAGATAACTCGTTATCTAAACAAGCTCAAATTCTAGTCCTACATGCATGTTCCACTTTGATCATGCAAGTGAGTTTTAGGGTCTCCTTTGTTCATTAGATTCTAGAAACATAGGAATATGCTAAATAAAATAATAGCTCAAATGTGTATTTAAAATTGAGTACCGAGAAGCACACAAATTAAGTAAACTTTGGTTTTTGGTACACATGATAGAAAAAACATAGACATGTTAATAAATATAGTCAAGTCAAAGTAAAATTACATGAAAAATTATAATTATAATTTTAGTATCACACTAAAGATTTGGTCCTTCTACTTAGTGCAAAGTAATTATAAAGAGCTGTGCGGGTGAATTGTGAAATTCCGGAGCTTTTCCTTCAAAAAGGGGAACAAAAGAAGTTTTCATCTATTTTTTACTTTTCTCTAATCCTTAGAACCAAATATTTGGTGCCACTGAATCAAGCTTTTATATTACTATATTTTTCCACGGTTTTCCTTATGATCCAAAGAGGATTTACAAGGTTTACAAGGTATTAAGTGTAGCGACATCATTGCATCTTACTCACAAGGTTTCACTAACATTCTTTTGAAATCTGCGATGCCGACCAAAAAAGTATAAAAGAGGGTTAAAAAACACACATTAATCTGAGCTCGGGACTAATCCACCCTTGATGTGAGTTGTCTCTGCCATAGAACTCTTGTTACGTTGCACGTTGAACTGTGCACATAGTATCTGACCAATAATCATCTCTTCTCACTCATTCTGCACCTGCCTTTGATGAGTTTCTACCACTCCCCTTCTCCCAAATTCTTGTGATGCTACTTGAAAAGAGAAGGTAATGCAACATATATTTACTTGACATGGTGTTTTCATTGAAGAGATCCAAAGACGATCAAAGAAAGGATAGAGACCGCCGTTGACTTCTCCAAAATCTTGTCAGCACTTCTCATTTCAATTGAGCAACTGCATGATGTTTTGATTGACATATACATACTTGTGCTAACAAATCTCACACTTTGCATGTCTATCTATGTGAATGGAATTCATCCACCCAATGTCTCTTCAAGAATGTTCATATGTACCTTTCTGCTAGACTAAGAGTTCATGTCAACTAAACAAGGCCATAATAAATGACATAATTGTGCACACGAACTATCGAATGTGAATAGAGTTCAACCTCTTACACGGAGTCATTATTCTTTTCCACCATGTCACGCTTCGTATATAAGGGCTTTATTTGCTACCTCTTTCTCATGAATGGTAATTGTATTGCATGTTCAAATGGTATTACTGAAGTTTGTCGATGGGAAATGGAAAAGAGAGCTAGAAATGGTAGGCAGCGGGAGCACCGGCAACAGAGAAGTTCCTAATGAATCTGGTTGCACAAAGTGGGAGGCATATCATAGTTATATCTCGATGTAGCCATGCTACTAGTGCCAGCTAGTTAGAAGCAAGCGAAAATACAGGTTTTTCTAGAACATATCCACCTTGCATCCAATGATCTTAGTAAAAAACGAGGTGCTAGTTCCTTGTAGATGATAGGCAGAGCGGAACAACTGGGATTCCTTAGAACAACAATACAACCTTGTGTTCTTAGGACTATTTTCTGGTCTGCGTTTTCTTACCATACTTTTGCATACTAGAACCTCTGCTTGTGGAGAAACTTTTGCTGTCTTTCATAAACAAGAAGGTAATACGAAATTTCATGGTAAAAGCAATTGTTATCGGAGTAGCAAGACTAAGCCGCTGGAAAGATCTAGAGCCTTGAGCAGACAGGCCGTAGAAAATAAGCGTGGCCAGCAATATTTTGGACCGGTGTTTGCAATTGTTATCTGACCAAATTTGCTCCATAGACTTGTGGTTTTGCATCTCCTGGGATGACAAAATATTTGTCCAAAGCTCTGGAAATGTTTTTTTTTTTTTGCATCCATTTAAACGAAATAGATCATATGAGTATGTGTGTGTGTTTGTGCTTCTGTGAGTTATACCTAGTGCTCTAGAAACAAAATCGTTCTGTTGAGAAGGATACAACTGGACCTCGCCTCATGCGATTCGGAGGGATCAATGGCAGTGGACGTGGCAACCCTAGACCACACCCGATTCAGATGGATCAACGGCAATGGACGTGGCCACCCTAGTAGCACGGTATCTCCAAATGTGTATTGAGCCCTTGGGACGGGCGATTTTGACATGCCTCGCCCTGTAGGAGCAAATCAAATCATCTCATGCAAGCTCGTCATAATGAATTTTCACTTACAATTACAGTCGCACACGTCGGGTATGTCCCATCCCACTTCGGACTTCTGACTAAGGTAGTGTTGCCAGGCCTTGCCAGAGGCTTTTTCTCGATGCTTATGGCCACTTTCATAACAAACATTCTTGGGTCCATCGTAGTAGAGAATATACGTGCTTTCATTTGCGCGCTTCCAATTGGTAGGGAGCTTTAGATAATTGCCATAGAAGGCCATAGTCATTGCCACCCTAATGGCGTCCCTGAAAATTGATGTTTGGTAGCACGAAATATGTGTTATAATATAGATAACTATAAGATTTAATATATGCAGGTGTTGAAATTCTTTCACAGAACACAACCAAGTGACTGACCTTGAATTAGGGAGGTTGACAGCCATTGTCCACAACTTGATAGAGTCAATCAGGTTCCTTTTCAGATTACGTGGCTCCACCAGAAGAATATCAAAGTCAAGCAAGCACGCATCCTTGTCATAAGATTCGGTATATACCAAATCTCTATGTGTTCTTTGAACAACATTCAGGACATCCATGCTGGCGTAATCGCCGAGGCGCTTGCTACAATCTTCAGCAGCACCGATAGCGTAACTGCCTAAATCAATGCGAAGAAGGTCTTCAACTTTTCCCTGGGTAGGAGAGGGTGATGTTTCATGTACGGTAATCCAACGATACTAAGAAAATGCTTTAGTTTGGAATAACATTTTGGTGTGATTGACTAATTCAGTACAGTGGTAAGGGGTTGGTGGTGGTCATTTTCAGTTAAATCCGTCTCATGCAAAGTAAAGACTGAAAATTCTTATATTATTTGATAATACCAAGCAATGCATACAGCAGACACAAACTTCTTGGAGAAACTTTATGATGCGCCATTGTTAAATTATCATCCACCTCTTCTCACTACCAAAGGTTAAAAAATTATCATCCACAAACTTTATGATGTACGACAATAGAACTATCTTTTGGCAAATAAAATAGAATCTTAATGCGATGAATGATTGTTTCTATAGAAGTTCAGTAATAGGTTCGAGTAAATATATTGCATGTATGTATAATACCTTTACAATTGAGTCTGCTGAGATATAAACATATCTCTTTCGTGAGAATTGAGTTGTTGCGAAGATGATCGGTGACAGTTCATCGCGGAATGACCAAAGAAAGTTCCCTTCTAGAGTGGCGACATTCAGCTTATCCTTGATTTTCTTTTGACTGAAGAGGTAAACAAGTATGACGACAGACTATTTCCAATGACAACATGTGAATTTTAATTTGTGTGCTCTCACCTAGTAACAGTAATATTTGAATCAGGTAGTACTGATTTCAACTTGTAAAAGGGAAATTGATAACTTTCTCCTTCAGGTATCAAGAAACTGAAGGATACATCATGCGGTTGGCTGTCAAACAGACAAACAGAAACATGTCGGCTAAATAAGAGACTAAATTGTGTCATATTAACTCTACAGAATTCCCTGAGAGCAAAATTACCGAAACACACACACGAAACGCTTAGAGAGAACCTTGAGCTGGACATGGTGGAGTTTGTCAGCACGGCAAGCACACGAAGGTCCAGACAGCTTATCCAAGATAAGATATCGACACCTCCAAACTTTTTTTCGACAAAATCGACACCTCCAACCTGGTGCGACAGATCATCCTGCAGGGAAAGGAATAGAGCTTCTTTTGATAACAGACAGCGAAGACAGGCACGAGGGAGCAGGGAGAAGGGAGCGGACAGTCGTACCGTGGGGTGACGCGAGGGGTCGAAGGAGATCCAGTTGCGGCCGCTGTGGCAGAAGTGGTTGGCCGCCGGCAGGTACTTGAGGCCCCCAAGCACGAGGATGGCGGCGAGGGCCAGCATCTGCATCCTAGTCCACGCCCGCGGCGCCGGCTCGACGTCAAAGTGGATGACGGGCTGAGGCTGCTGCGTTCCTTCGCCCATGGCGCTGGCGGCGGCGAAGGGTTGAGAGGCGGGAGGCGGGCGGTGGTGGGAATGGTTTTCCAACCACGAACTTCCGAAGTCGTCGTCCTCGTCGTCAGGTTTGTTAAGTGTCTTGCTGCAAGGCCGGCCTGACAGTCTTTTTCCTATCTTCTCAGTTCTTTGGATCTTGTGATGATCGGGCGGTTTGATTTATGCCGTCGTGTGCCATATTCTCCCTCCGTTCTAAAATATAAGATATTTTAGGTTTGTAAAAAAAACGAATCTAGACTTATTTTAGTATGTAGTTCATTCAACTTTGAAATGAATCTACAAACTAAAAAAAGTCTAGATTTATTTTCTTCACAAATCTAAAACGTCTTATATTGTCTTATATTTTGGAACGGAGGGAGTAGTATATACCAAGGAAAAGCCTATACGGAACAAGATTTTAAGTGAGTTTTCCTAGGTGGGGTCTACCACAAGAAACTTTATTCACGAAGTCCTTTGAATTGTCGCTTTGTTACAGTACCATCTGTCTTGTTTTTTATCCTCCGGCTCCTCCCCTCTAGTGGTTTGAAGTTCAGCTCACCGGCGACGCCGAGCAAGGAATTGACGAATGGAGAGCAAAATTAAGGATTACTTTTGCTTCGGTGCCAACGCCCCCCCTCCCCCCCCCCCCCCCCCCCTTCTTTCAAAGTTTGTAAAAAAACTCGGTGAGAACGTGAAATATATATATCCAGCTCGATCGAGTACACAAAGATAATTCCTTCCGGAGCGGCAAGATTAAGGTTATGCTTGATTTGCTTTTCACTTAAAAGGTAAACAAGTATAATGACACCGTGAGAATTTTAATTTGTGCACCGGCAACACAAGTTCCTACTGAATCTGGTTGCACAAAGTGGGAGGCATATCATTGTCATATCTCGACGTAGTCATGTTCATATACCATCTAGTTTTTTTACCTGATGTACCAGCTAGCGAAAATAGAGGGTTTTCCGGAACATACCCACGCGTTTTTTTCCTTTTGTGACATGAACCTCCCTGCTAGCCTAGCAGGACCTGACGGCTTCGGCCTGGGTTCTACAGGAAAATGTGTAACACGGTTAAACCATATATCCGTTCGCACTGATACTGGTTCCGTCAACTGTGCCTACATTATTCTTCTTCCCAAAACCGAATCTGCTCACACAATGCTTCCCACCCCATCTCCTTACTGAACTTCCCTATAAAAGGCATTGCTAAAGTTCTCACTAACAGACTCAAACTCCTCATGCCACTCCTTGTTGGTCAGGACCAATCGGGCTTCATCTCGGGGCATTGCATCTCTGATAACTTTGATTACGCCGCCGACCTTCTCAACTGCTGCCAAAAATCTAAATCCCCCATGATTGTCGTCAAGCTCGACTTTAAAAAAGCTTTGGATTCTGTGAAATGGGATTCCCTCCTTACCATCCTCAAACACAGGGGATTCCTGCCCAAATTCTGTCATTGGATTAAAGACATCCTAACTTCTAGTAAAATCGTCGTCCTCCTAAATGGCATCTGGGCCTTGTATCAATTGCAAAAATGACATGCGCTAGGGAGACCCCATCTCCCCCTTTTTATTCAACATTGTAGCCGACGTTCTTCCAAAACACATCTCGCACGCCTGATCCCTCGATCTCCTTGCCCACCCCATCGTCCCCACCCTTTCTTGTCCGGTCCTCCAATACGCCAACAATACTTTGATCCTTGCTCACGGAAGCAAGGATGCCGCTACACAACTTCAAACTATTCTTGACAACTTCGCTGTAGCTACAGGCTTGGGTATTTATTGAACACTACAGTATGAATTCACATATCAGTACACCAATGAAATTTCCTCCAGCGCCACCAGAACATGGTATTTCATCCTTTGTTCAGTAGTTCTGTTCTTGATTTCATCCTAGGACGGAAGTTTCATCTTGTCGCTGCCCTCTGCTTCATATTGGAGGGAAGTTGCATCCGGGCATGTTCAGAGGATCGATCCAAATCCGGAAGATTCACTTCGGTGGTAGGTGGTGGCACCCGACGAACCTGTGGCTAACGTCATCGCCACTAACGACGACGACACGACGTGGCGGAAAATTAGAGCTGCCCTAGAAACCCGTCATCAAACTTTCCATGAATCCTCTTCAATATCTGCGATTCTACAGAGACAAATATCCCCAAATTATATCTTCTAATCACAAGAGAGATTGAGATAACAAATACCAACGACTAATCTACAGAGATATATCTGCCATCGGCTCAGGTATCTCCGTCAATGAAGATTGGAAGGGGGAGATTTGGTGTGAGTACTGCGAAACTGAGAGTAGTAAGAGATAGATCGAGATTGAGATTAAGATTGCAGTTGTGGAAGCCGTAGAAGGAGATATAGGCCATGCCCGCTGGCAGTGGGCCATACAAGTCAACTCGAGGTGCTTGACTGGTGATGGGCCATAAATGACGTGTACAATTAACGGCGACGACTAGTATATGTCTTGATCCATCTATTGCGGCATTAAAATGTGCCTCACCTACCATGGCATAAATATGTGCTAGTATTTGTGTGTACCTGCATATAAATTATCGCCGCGATAAAATGATGCCGCAGTTGCTCATCCGCCGACTAACCAACTTTTGCAGGGAAAATTTTCTTATGCTGCCCCAAAAAAGCACCACGCTCGGGGGTATTTTTATAGTGATAGTGGTGAGCCACTGGTAAGTGAGGGGTCTTGTTTCAAAATGGTCGATCACACCTTGTCCCTCTCCATCCCTTCACTCCATCACCTCCACACATCCATCCTCTCTCCTACTATTGGTCGATCGCCACCATCCACGCGTCCTGGACCGTCACCATCCACGCGTCCTGGACCGTCACCATCCACGCCATACTACGTCATCACGCCAAAGCCGATGACCGCCTCGGCGGTGTTGGCTTCGTCGGAGCGTACGATCAGCCGGTGCAGTTCCTCGTCGTTGCATCTTCTATCCGACTGCATCGCACATGCTCTACCTTGACCCTTGCGTCCATCCCATCATTGATGCCCCGCCAAGCTCTGCCTCCTCCACAGCTGCAGACCTTGCCTTGCGCGCGAGCTCGACATCGACGATCCCCGCACCTGGGAGCCTCCCGAACCTCCTTGACTTTACCGCTCCCTTCCTCAACCTGCTAAAAAACACTTCTGGAAGCTTCGTATTGCTCCACCAAGCTCGTTGCCCACCAGCACACGCCACCACATTCTTGCAGTCACCACCGCCATCTCACTCTATTCCACATTGTGAGGCCGTAAGACTGAAAAGAAGAAACTTTGGCAAGGGTCGGCGGTATAGCAGTATGTAGGAGGGAACTATCGCCACTGCCAGAAGGCGGTAGCCAACCAGATGCAGCAGGAGGGGCAAACCAGGCCCTCTTGGCCCAACCGAGCCCGAATGGGCCTGCGAAGCCCCGCCTCCACACAACATCAAGTGTGCTATTCATCGCCAACTCCATCACTAATATCTACTCCTCTATCCTCTAGTGGACCCGCCATCACTGCAGATCCCCTCTGCCAAGCAGTAATTCGGTCACCATCGTGCTCACTCGGGCTCGTCAGACCACTGTTGATCTAAGGAGCACCACCGCTCGCAGCCATGCGCCACCACCACACCACGTCCCGCACGCGGGTAGAGGGCAGAGCCCATGGAGCAGACCGGGATGTCATATGCGCGCCAGCTGAGCCCGCCTGGCCCAAATGTAGCCCAAACGCAACTGACGGAGGGGGGGGGAATGGCAACTTGGCGGCGAGCTCGACGGACGCGGCGCCTCTACACCGTCCACAGGTCTCCCACATGCCCTGGAGATCTCAAATGAGCCCGAGAGTTGGCCCATACTAAGGACCAAACTACCCATGGCCACAGCTCCACTGACCACTAGAGCCACCACACCCTGCTCCATCGCGTTGGCAATCACCGTCACGCTCTAGATCCCACGTAGTCGTCGCCGGGAACAAGCACCAGCACCTCCACAACACACCACCGCAAGCAAGGAGCCGCCCTGTCAGGCCCTTCTTGCGCGCCGGCAGGGGCAGATCTAGTGGGGGTGCCATGGATGCCATGGCACCCCCTAAAAATGCAGATATGTTTTATCACCTAGTAGTTAGTCTAATTGCAAGTTTATTATATTTATTTAAGCTGTGAATATATAGCTTGGCACACCCTATGAGTTTATCCTACATCCGCCACTGCACGCCGGTTGGGGAGAACCGACTCCGCCGGTGAGCGCCGAGGATGGGGGAGGGAGGGACCAGGTGGCGAAGGACAAAGTACGAGCATGACTTTTGGTGGGTCATTGGAGTAGAAGACGAAGAACTGGTCGCCGCCTCGCGAGTACCTCCGGAGTGCACTGAAGGTGGAAGCGTCAGAGGACACCGACGACATGCCCAGCTGGTGGATGGCCATCCAGGCGTCCCTCGACGATGTCCCCCTATGTCATTGCTGGACGCGCTCGCCTGGTCCAAGGCCGAGGCTGAGTGGCAGCGACTGTCATGGTATTGCCGACGAGTATGCTATGGACGGGTCCTCACAGTGCGTGTTTAGAGACGTGGGGGAAGGCGGACGGTTGACGGTTACGAGGTAACACAGCTTACCCAGGTTCAGATTCCACAACGGTGGCGGAATCCTACTCCTGCTATAAATCCCTATAATGGCAATATGCCGAGTTACAGGGACTGGTTCGCTGTGCGAGGTTGTCTAAGATTGTATGAAGTTGTGCCCTAAAGGCTCCAATAGGCCCGACTTATATAGTTGCCAGGTCCTAGGGTTACAGGGAAAAGTCCTAGCTGGACAGGTTACAGAGTCCTACACCGTTTATTACTAGTATTGTGTGTCTTGTACTCCAAGGCTCCGGGTACGCTGGTGACTCCACCGTAGCCTTCCTTTATCCGGCATGGGCCTCCCTTCTGGATCCATCTAACTGGGCCGCCCAGTAGGCCATAGGCCATGCTACCGACTATGGGCCACCCGGGTTATCCGGATAGGATACATGCTATGAGGATACCCATATAGCATATCCCCAACAGTAGCCCCCGGAGAACTCCGAGATCTTGCGTCGCCTTGCCTCTTCACGTGGAATGGTCCGTCTAGATGGATGTCGGCAAATCGTCAAGCAATATTTTGTAGTCCTCCCAAAGAACCCTGCAAGGTTTTCTCCGTCTTTAATTTATAAGTCGGAGAAATGCTAAATCTTCCATCATACTCTTCCGTAGCCGGATTGGATCCGTCTATGCCGGAATCTTCTGATGTGATGGTTCATCTGCCTAAGACAGCTAGGTTGACGTAGACGTAGGTCAGCAACGACTCGTAACTCACACATGCAGAGAACACAATCATGTCCACTTTTCCCGCGCGGGCGATACGAACCGTTGGCGGCGAAGGTTGGGACGTGGCGAAATTTCCGCACACGTCCGTGCACACATCGTCTACGTGGCAACCGTCCAATCACACTGCACGAATCTTGATGCTGGAGATCATAAATAGTAACTACGGTGAAAAATTTATTTTTCACCTCATTCTCCCCCTGCATCATCTTCTTCCTCCAGCAAGCGCCCCCTCGAGCTCTCCGCGGAACTTGCGAAAAACCCTAACTCCCAATCTCGCCAGTCACCTCCAAACACTCGCAATGGCCAGCAGCAGTTCTACTCCCTCGCAATGGCAAGCCGCGACGAAGCCGGCGAGCTCCGTCGTCGTTCCCCCAGAGGGCCTGGTCATCCCTGTCTCTGCGGTGGTCGAAACCACTGGCGGCGACCATAATCCAGCGGTGCTGGAGCTGATGGAGGAGGAAAACGACTCCCACAAAGGCGACTGGCGCGGTTTGGACATCACGGACCGCGACATCAAGGAGTTGATCGTCGAAGGCTAACTCCCTACGACGGAGGGGCTCGCCTGGCGGGCGGCGCTGGCCGGCGAAGTCACACCTTCTCCCCAAGCCGGAGAAAATGTGTACCTCAAAGCACAATTGGTACGCAGCGTCTCCCTGCCCATCTCTAACTTCTTCCTTTCCGTCTTGAACCACTACCGAGTACAACCCCAAAACCTTTCTCCCGATAGCATCATAGCGCTTAGCAACTATGCGGCGCTTTGCGAGGGATACTTAGGGATTAGGCCTAGGCTAGACCTCTTTATATACTTCTTTACTGTCAAGCGCGAAGCCGGGGCCAGCAAGGATGAACTTAGAAATTGTGGCACCATAAGCTTCAAGATCCGGCCTGGACGACGGTTCCCCGACATCGTCGGCCATGAGTCCTGCAAGAACTGGCAGCGAACGTAATTCTATGGCCCAGATGTCCCTCTGGCCGGCCGAGAAGTCACGTACCCGGACTTTGTCGATGGAGATGCCGCTGAAGCCTCGACATGGAGATCCCAGGCCTCCCTTCCTTCCGACATCGACGCTTCCCGCGCTATAAGGCGGATAGAGTGGCTCGTAGATACGGGTTTGACCGGATTGGACCTATCCATGTGCTAGTTCATCAGGCGGATCCAGCCTCTGCAGCACCGCTTGAAGCTAATGCACGAGTATACCAACGGTAGAAGGGATAGCCTCTCCATCTCCTAGGATAATTTCTCGAGTGACTCCGTCAAGCTTCGCCTCAAGGACATCGTCAAGGTGAAGGATATGCAGCATGGCTTCACAATCACCTACGACATGTTCATAGAGAGCAAGTGCCCAAAGGTAACTACTTATTTTTCGTGTATGACATATACTCCAGGTCTTCCGTCTAACCATTAACATCTCATCTAACACGGTGGTTTTTTGCTTAACAGCTTTGCGACATAGATGAGGATAGCATGGCTCCCAAAATCTATGGACCAAAGATGAAGGAAGTCACCGTCGTGTCCGACGACGATGCTCCGTTGGCACGAAAGCGGAAGAGCTCCACCTCTGACGCTGCCGACAGAGGCAAGAAAAAGAAGATGGAGGGTGGAGCCTCCAAAAAGACTATCGCCGCCCTGGAGGCGGAGAAAATAAAGATTACTGGGATCCCCTTTGCCAAAGCACCCCCCTCTTGTGTAAGCTTCTTTCTCTCCGACATTGTCCATTTGTCTGTCTTATTCCTGTACTTATGCATTCTGCACGTTTCAGAAAGAAAACCACGACCAGCGTGAAGAAGACCTCCAAAATATTGGGGGCTTCTAGAACCCTCAAGGATATGCTGCATCACGAAGCATCTCCCGTCATCGCCCTTGTCACTCCCGTCATCAAGCCTTCGTCCGCTCCGACAAGCTCTCAAGCCAAGGAAGCAGCTGGCCCTTCCGCCATGGAAGTTGACTCAGGTGCCTCAACCGAGCTTGCTGTTGTCAGCGAACAGGCGACGCAGGAAAGTTCCGCACACCCAATGGCTGAAGCTCCGGATATGGATTCCATCGGTAGCGGTAAGGCGATGGTGGAAGGTGGTACCGCTGCCGAAGGCGGTGTCTTCGCCCCCCAGAAAGCCATAGAGTACCCGAAGATAGTCTATCTGACACTTACGCCGGGTAGCACTTCTCTAGTTCCTGGTGCGGCACCGACATCTCCGACGTGCGATCTTGAGGAGCTCCTCCGACAAGTAGATATCTTGCAAGGAAACAACATATCCTTTGGCAAGCTGTTGGCCGAGAGTGCTACCAATCTCAAGATAATTGCACTTGTAAGTTTTTATTTGCCTTTTGCATTTCATATGAGTATCCCACTGTAGCCCCCGAGGGTTTAGACGGAAAACCATAGGTCTTTGCGTATAAATGCTCTAAGAGTGAATAAGCTAGAAAACTTCTCACTGTATCCCCCAAGCATGTAGTTTAAATGAATTATTCCGACTAGATGCTTTAAGAGTAGCATACGCAGTGTTTATAGATTTCGATATTGTAGCCCCCAAGATTCTAGTTGTAACTGAAATAGTTCTGCCTAGATGCTTTAAGAGAAACTAAGCATACTTTTTGAGTTAAAACTTTATACTGTAGCCCCAAACCTCTAATCAAAAACTGAATTAGTTCCGACTAGATGCTTAAAGAAAGACTAAGCATATTGCTAAGTTAAAAACTCTCTCTGTAGCCCCCGAGCGTCTAGGTGGAAATTTTCCGGATAGAGGCTCCAAGTAGACCAACCAACGATTAACTTTCTTCTTTCCACATAATGAGAATGCTCAGAGGGGCATGGCCAACGACAAGTACCAGAAGATGTGCGCAGACTTGCAAGCCGAAAAGGGTAAAACTGCCTTTTTGAAGGAACAGATCACCAAGAGCAAGCGTCTGTTTTCTTTTTCGCATTCCGACTTGGTTTTGTGCCCACATTCTCCGAGTACTCACTATGTATTGTTGTTTATCCGACTTGCAGAAGTTGTTGCCAAGGCCAAGGATATTGTCGAGCAATCCAAGCATATCCAGCAGCTGGATAGCGAGAACAAGATCCTCAAGTAGGAGAGGAAGGACATGCTGAAAATGCATGAGGAATCAATGAAAGCCTTGCAGGACTCCGCCACCAAGGAGATAAACCGTTTGAAGGAGGAGATCACGATTGTGAAGGAGCAGAAGAAAGTTGCTGATGAGCAAAATCAATGCCATCACGAGGCGTATAAGCTCCTTCAACAAGAGCGGGACTCCATGGCGGATACCCTCTGGCAAGCTGAGGCCAGCATCTTCAGTAAGTTTTCTCCGTCTTGGATTTCTGTAGTCTGGATACTCTGAATTTTTGAACTCATGTGCTCCTTTGTCGGAATTTGCAGCTCCTATGGGTTTAACCCGGTCTCCTCCTCCAGCAAAGGAATGCATGGTTCTTTCCGGCAACTTCATCAACACCGCCATCGCGCAAGCCAAAGAGATTGCCAAGCCCCTCTAGATAAATATCAAGGCATCAGACTCTGTGACGAAGTTCTCGGAGATCCTGCGCCAAGCCCCCGAGCGTATCACTGCTGGAAAGCTTTATGTGCACGGGCCGGTGCAAGGATGGATTAAGAAGATGCCGACATCGACACGGTAACCTCTGGCATTCCCGACATGGATGACGATGACAAAGAGATTAATCATGAATCCATCTTGTCGTCACTCGTGGGTTATGACACCAGAGTTGCCGAGTTAGTTGACGTCAACGTCTTCGTTCTGATGAATACCATCGATGGCGGCAACCAAAGCTCTTCTGAGTCTCTTCACACTGCCGACTTTGAGGGTGATTCTCCTGCTGCCGATGACACTGCTTTCAAGTCGCCTGCGCCAAAGGAATGAAAAACAATCTGTAATGTTTGTTTCCTTTGTGATGCGTATGCGGAAAAAAATATGTATTAACTTAAGGCGGAAAACAATGATATATGTCCAGCTACTTAAGAACTAGGTCCAGCGTGTATATATTTTTTAAGCAAGTGCTGGCTTATCCATTACTTTGGTTCTTATGCTTGACATTTCGTGAGTCGGAAGACTCGTTGTCGGAACCATGCGCTTAGGTGATGATGCCCAATGGCACCGTCAATAACCTAAGCACAAAATCGCCGACAATAAGTGCAGAAAGTCACTACTCCAGAATCCACATAAAAACGACAAAGAACGTGTAGACCATAAAACTTAAGCTAACGCCCGTAGGAGGAATTTTCAAAGTGCAATCACAAACTTTTGCATAAAGTTTTTATATGATCCAAAAATTAACACTAAAGGAGGTAAAAGACTCAGAAATATGAGTGAACCAGAGAGCTTTATTTCATTGATCATATAAGAGGTACACAATTAGATAAAAATACTAAGTGTAGAAAGGACGTAGCTGTGCTATGTTCCATGGCCGATCAAGCTCCAGGTAGTCATCATCCGGGTCATGTAGCTTAAGATTATGATCCTCATTGGGTCTATCCTTCAGTTCACGATTGTCAACGAGGTAGTAAGACCCATTGAGAAGCGCCTTGCTTATGATGAACGGTCCTTCCCATGGCGGGGATAATTTGTGTGACATCTTCTGCTTAAGTCGGAGCACCAAAATCCCCCTCTTTAAATGAGCGATGCTAAACGCGGCGACTATGGTAGCTGCGTAGCTTCTGCTGGTAGATGGCGGATCTTTGGCATGCCAGAATGCGCTCCTCGTCGAGAAGGTCCACATCTAGGCATCTGTATTATTCAACGTCATCTTCTTCGTAGGCGGCAACCCTTGGTGCATCGTGAAGTATGTCGGAAGGGAGGATGGCTTCTGCTCCATATACCATGAAATAAGGGGTGTAGCCGGTGGATCTGTTGGGTGTAGTCGTAAAATCCACAGCATAGATGGCAATTCTTCCGCCCAGGCTCCAACTACTCTATGTAGCGGTGCCTCAAGACGTGGCTTTATTCCCTGCAGAATTAATCCATTGGCTCGCTCAACCTGACCATTGGATTGTGGATGTGCCACAGATGCAAGGTCAAGTCAGATGCCCTTCTCCCAACAATAAGCCTCCACTTCTCCGAGTGACAAGTTGATGCCATTGTCGGTGATAATGTTATGTGGGAGACCAAATCTCACCACTAAATCCCAGACAACCCTGAGGGCAGTTGCCCCATCAAGCTTTCTAATGGGTTTAGCTTCTATCCATTTAGTGAATTTATCAACTGCTACTAGCAGATGCGTAAACCCACATGGTGCCGTCTGCAACGGTCCCACCATGTCTAGCCCCTAGACTACAAACGACCAAGTTATTGGTATCGTTCACAATTCTTCAGCAGGAACATGTGGTTGTCAGGCATAATACTGGCAACCTATGCATGTCTCAACCATCTTGTCGGCGTCTGCCTTCGCGGTCAGCCAGTAGAATCCTTGCCGGAAGGCTTTCGCGACCAACGATCGAGGAGCGGTGTGATGCCCGCAATCTCCGAGATGGATTTCGCGTAGGATTTCAATACCTTCTAGCTGGGAAACACACTTAAGGTATACACCAGTAGTGCTCCTTTTGTAGAGCTGTCCATTGATTATGGTATAACCCTTTGCTCGACGTACTATTTGTCGTCTTTCGACCTCGTTGTCGGGCAAAGTTCCATGTTCAAGAAAATCCATGAACGGTTTTGTCCAAGCCGGAGGGACCTTTTCCACCATGTGGATGAAAGAGTCAACTCTATTCGGGTTGTCAATGTCGGATCCCTTCACGTATGGTATGCGTATATGCTCTAGGAAAACTCCTGGCGGAATTCGTTTGTGCCCTAATCCAAGCTTATACATCAGATCAGCCGCCTTGTTTTGCTCCCTAGGTACATACTTGACTTCGTAGCCCAAGAAGCTCTTGGCTATCTCATACACTTCGTCTCGATATGCCGCCATCATAGGGTTCCGCGCATTCCAGGTGCTAGCCACTTGCTGGGCAACCAAGTCGGAATCTCCACAGAAAACTATTCGCTTGATGCCAATATCCTTGGCTACACGTAATCCGTGAATGAGTGCTTCATACTCCGCCATGTTGTTTGTAGCCTCGAAGTGGATCTACAGAACGTAGTGTAGCTTGTCGCCAATGTGTGACTGTAGTAATACACCAGCCCCCGAGCCGTTGAGCAATTTTGATTCGTCAAAGTGCATCACCCAGTACTCTGGTTCTGGCAACGGAGTAACATCTGGCATCTCCGTCCAATCTACAATAAAATTTTCCAAGGCTTGTGACTTGATAGCGTCGCGTCTCCTGTAGGTGATCTCGAAGGAGGCAAGTTCAATGCCCCACTTCGCGACCCTTCATGTAGCGTTGCGGTTGTTGATAATGTCGGACAGCAGAGTCTTGCTCACCACTGTGATTGGGTGCTCTTGAAAGTAATGCCTCAGCTTCCGAGAAGCAAGGAATACTCCATAAGCTATCTTCTGGTAGTGTGGGTAACGCTGTTTGGACTCCGTCAAGACCTCTCTTACATAGTAGACTGGTCGCTGAACTCCATGCTCATAGCCTGGTTCCTTCCGCTCTACCACGACGACGATGCTGATTACCCGGTTGGTTGCCACCATGTATAGTAACATGGGTTCTCCAGGCTCGGGTGCTGCAAGGATGGGCGCTGAGAAAAGGATCTCCTTAATCTGCTTCAATGCTGCATCTGCTTCGTCCGTCCATGTAAATTTGTCCGCCTTCTTCAGCAACTTGTATAGCGGTAGAGCCTTCTTTCCAAGTCGGCTGGCGAACCGACTAACTGCTGCAACACAACCTGTTAGTCGTTGAATGTCCTTTAGGCATGTCAGAAGGTTTATGTTTAAGATGGCCTTGATTTTCTCTGGGTTGAACTTGATTCCACGCTGGGAAACGATGAAGCCCAACAATTTGCCGGCTGGAACCCCGAAGACGCACTTCTTAGGGTTAAGCATCATGTTGTATTTCCGGAGATTATCAAAGGTTTCTTTTAAGTCGGAGATTTAGTTATTTGACTTTTTAGACATCACCGCTATTTTGTCCACATAGGCGTGAACGTTCTGACCAATTTGATCGTGAAGGCAACGTTGTATTGTCCGCTGGTACGTAGCACCTGCATTTTTCATCCCAAAGGGCATCGTGACATAGCAAAACGTGTTGTATGGGGTAGTGAACAAAGTGGCCAATTGGTCCGACTTCCTCATCTTGATCTGGTGGTACCCTGAGTATGCATCGATAAAACAGAAAAGTTCCGAGCCAGCTGTCGAGTCAATGACTTGGTCAATACAAGGCAAAGTAAACGGATCTTTAGGACATGCTTTGTTCAAGCCGGTGTAATCAATGCACATTCTTAATTCATTGGTTCCCTTCTGGGGGACAAGTACAGGATTGGCCACCCATTGGGTGTGAAGGACTTCTCGGATAAAACTAGCCTTAAGTAATCTAGCTATATCTTTGCCATTGGCTTGTCTCTTCTCATCTCCAAAGCGTCGTAGAGGTTGCTTCACTGGTTTGCATTTTGGATCAATGTTTAAGCTGTGCTCGGCAAGTTCCCTAGGTACACCTTTCATGTCGGCAGGTTGCCAGGCTAAGATGTCCCTATTCTCATAGAGGAAGTCGACGAGCGTGCTTTCCTATTTGGGATCCAGGTTCGTCCCAATGGCGGTGTCTTGGAGGCATCGCCTACCACAAGTTCCACCGGCTTGGTCTCGATGGCGGCCTTGAATGCTGGAGCGGAGTCGGAGATTTGTTTCTTCGACGCGGGCATCTCTGAATCATCGACCTTGCTCTGGATCTTTTTGAATTCTTCGCTGTAGAGGATAGCTTCCGCGTAGGCTGCTTCATTAATCTCGCAGTCCCTAGCTTTGGTAAAGCTTCTGGATACAGTGATGACACCATTTGGTCCGGGTATCTTGAGTTTGTTGTAGATGACGCATGGATTGGCCATGAAGGTGTGGAATATGTCGCGGCCGAATATGACGTGGTACACACTCTTGAAGGGGACCACCTCATAGGTCATGCGCTCTTGGCGGTAATTATTAACATCGCCAAAGGCTACCTGAAGTGTGATTCACCTAAGGGACCGAGCCTCCCGACTAGGAACTACAACGTGGAAGATGGTGTTGGTCCACCTTAGGTTTGCCTCCGTCAAGTTCATCTTCTGTAGTGTATCCAGGTACATGATGTTGATGCTTCTTCCACTATCCACCATACACTTGGTGAACTCATTGTCGTCAATTAGAGGGTTGATGACCATGGCGTATTGGTTCTCCGTAGGAATGAGGTCTGGGTGATCCTTCCTGTCCCAAGTAATTGGAACCTCCGACCAGCGCAGATAATGGGGAACTAGGGGTAGAGTAGCCATCAGGATCCTCATAGAGGTATTCTGTTGTCGGGCGGAGGGGGTGCCAAGGAAAGTGTGGTAAACTGGCGCCTTCTTCACAAAGGGATTATTTCCTTTGTCATCGCTCTTGGTGGCGTGCTTGGGGTCGACGTCCTCGTCCATGTCGCTTGAATCCTTGGACTCATCCTCCTTCTTCCCCTTGCCCTTGCCTCGCTGTCTGTTCTTCCGACTTTGCTTGTAGCCGGACTCCGGGTCTTCCTTGAGGTCGTTGACGAACTTGCAGTGTCGATTGGTGTGAGTGGCTTTACCGTTGACATCGAGGTGTACGAGGCACGACATATCGCGGTACTCCTCGTAGGTTTGGGGAACACGGAGCGCTGTCGAGGTAGTTTCACTTCCTCGCTGCTTCCCACGACCAGATCCCCGTCCTCGGCCATGTTGTCCGCCATCATCTTGTAGGGTTAGCAGCATAGAAAACAAAAAAAATTCCTACGATGTGAACTATATACCAAGATCTATCTACTAGATACAAACAACGGGCGGATGTATATTCGTAGAGAACATACCCTTGAAGACCGACAAAGCTTAACGAGTTCAACTCGTGGTTGATGTAGACGATCTCTTGCCGATCTCAAGATCGAGAGGAAGTCCTAGCGCCGCAAATCAGCAGCGCATCCGTGCTCGCACACACGTTTGAGGCACCGAGCAACCTCCGCCTCCTCGCTCCAGCGATGCAGCGGAAGCACAACTCTTTCTTGCCGAATAGCCACCGGGAACATGTATCTTGCTAGTCCGATGTAACACCCTCAGAATCGGACCTATGCAAGTTTTAGCAAAATTCGCCAAACCCGCATAGAAACGATTCAAAGGTGCCCACCAGGCACTTTCGTGCGGGTGGAAAACGAAGTAATAACATTACACAACAGTCCTCGATGGGACCCACAAAACAGATATATATATAACAGCGACTCCATGAGTCAAGGGTATAGATATAATATACAAAGATCCAAATCACCTTGGAAACGATATAGCGTCCAGCTACGGACAAGATGCAAATGGGGCTAAGAGCCCTGAAGAATAACCAATGGCGTCCATAACCCTGCCCAGGCCAAGCCGGAAGGGTAACCCTGCTAACGGCGTTGATCTCAAAACCTGCTTAAACAAAAGGGGGTGCCGACAAAGGGCAAGGAAAAAGAGGAGCGTCAGTACTGAGGCCAGTACACGGCGAGACTAGAATTCGGCGGTCCTCGCCTACATAGGTATGGTGGACTGAGCGGCAGCGGCAGCATGCACTAAACAACCTATAGAGACTCGATACAACTGGCGGCTATCAGAGAGGGGTGAGAAAGACCTATTCGGAACCAACCTGGTACTACCACCAATCAAACCCATCCTGGCGTTTCCCCCTCGACACCGATCGAGGAAGTCAACCGAGGAACTCACACAGTTGACAGTTTTATTTATTCGGTTATCGTTGCAGCAATTACTAGTCAGGTATAGATAATCATCCTGATAAAATAAGCGGTGGGCCATTTTTAGTTAACCATACCGTTATAGTTGCAACAATTAATAATCAGATACAGATAGCATGAGATGACCCAAAACCCCGCAGTTGTTGGTACTTTTATTTAGCCATTCCGTTGTGGTTGCAATACTTACTAGTCAAGTATAATGGTCGCAAGCGACACTCCAAACAAGCAATTGTGGGCAGTATTAATTAGCCATTCCATTATAGTGAAGCTGATTACTAGTCATTATAAAGTCAAATTTATAGCGATAAACTTTAGTTATGCTTGTCTATGGTCGAGATACTGTGCTCCAAGTCGTCCATAACCGCGGACACGGCTTTCAGAAAGTTTTAACCCGGCCGGGGTGCACAAATAGCAACACACACACGATTAACCTCGGAAAAACCAAAACAAAACCCAACGAGGTCTTCACGACAGAGCAATCACAAGATTCAGAAATATTTCAGGGGGCCACCCCATTGAGTAGACCCGCAACGAAGTAAGCAAGCTCCGAGACGGACTCAAGGTTAGCGCCAATGGCTGTAAGCGACTGGGAACCCGAAAACTCGGGGTGTCGATACCGCGTAATCACTCCGCTTACCTAAACAGTACAGTGTGCTATCTGTCGCACAATTTAAATAAAGCAGTAGCATGGCATAAGTACAGGATCGTAAATAACCTCAAACTAGTTGTGGCCCCAAGAAATAAGACGGAATCAAGCTCTGGCTAAGGGGGGCCCATACTCCCCGTATGTGGATAGCGCGATAAATCAAGGAACAGGTATCAAGTACTCGGGGTCCTACGGGACACAAGTGGGCGTTCGGAAACCAAATATTATCTATCACCCACCGATGCCTCTGCTTATTTCAATTTTAGTTGTTATACAGGAATTAAAGTGAACAATAAGTAAAACTATGATCATCTCCAACATCAACATGCGGCAATACATCAACAACTGAGGCACTTGACAACACGCAACAACACTTAAGCAAGCGACTATGACGCGCAAGTCCAACTATCTATCAAACAACCGGTAATAGGATGTGTCCAAGGCATTATATGGCTGCAAGGGATATCACGGGTACGAAAACTAGAGCATCGCAACACAGATAGCAATAGATCAACAGGAGGGAATAAATACTATAAAAGTAAGATAGGTAGAAAGGGGGAGATGCTCGCCTGAAAAACATTGTCGAAGGTTCAACCGAAGATCGGGGCGAAGCTCACATCAACTCAACGGCCTTATCCGCGAAGAAGCAAAACACTAGAAGAAACATCGGATGCACTATTCAATACAACGGCAGAAGATCGGCATGATGCATGTATGATGGATGACATGGCAAAGATGCGATGCAATTAGGTCATATTAAGCGGAACCAGGGGTCCCGACAATTAATTAGATGGTTCGAGTTATTTAGAAACCCCGCAATTAAATGTTGTATGAACATGGCAAAAGATAGCACCGGGTTCGCTACACAAATTTAAATGAGGCCGATATGAGACTAGATTTTCCCGCATATGGGCCCCATATTTAATTATTAGGTGAATCGGCATAAGGCCCCCAACCCACAGACATGTATGCATGCAAGGATGACAATTTAATATGCAACCAGTTGTTATTATATTATAAAATAGGTCTCGGAAAGGGGTCACACATTTAGGGTTCGGCAGATCTTGGGGTTTCCGGGGTTCGGGGTCCGGTCTCAGGGTCCAGGGTTCGACGGTTCCGGGATCCGGTCTCGGCGGCTCGTTCTCGGATACAGAGGTAGGTCTTGGCGCATCCGGGACGAAGTACTTGGTTGGCGTCGGGGGCGCATCGGATTCTCCCTGGCCGGTGTCGTTCTTGTCGTTGCGAGGATCTTGTCGGGTCCGCGCCATCGAGTCGGACTTGGCGTCCGGGGTGGCGATCTTGGCGTTCCGGGAGGGAGTACTTGTCGTCCGGGGTGAAGCACTCGGCGTCCTCGAGGAAATACTCGTCGCATCCGTGTCGGCGAACTTGGCGTTCAGGGGAATTTCTCGGGGTTCCGTGGAGGCGATCTTGGTGCTCCGTGTCGAAGTTCTTGCCGGAGATCCGTTGAGGGTCACCGGTTCGGTACGGTCTACATGTGTAGATCTTGTCGAGTCCACTGCAACGGTCTTGTGGTTCCGATGACGAAGTTGGCGGTTCCGAGGGATTCTTGTCGCATCCGAAAACTATGTGGAGTCATCGTCGGTTTTTCTTGAAACTCTCGGGTACATCTCCAAAAGGATATTGTGGTACTTGGGCTAGCAACACGGAACACATCCTCTGCAACATGACGCTGGTGTGGTGCCCGCGGAGGTGAGGGGCAGGACGGCGACGCGAGGGGCTTGAGAGGGGCGCGGGGCTCTGCGGGACGGCGAGGTCCGGCGGGGCCTAGCGGCGCGCTCGACGTGGGGCCCGCGGCCAGCGAGGAAGCGGGGCCCGAGGAGGCGCTGGCTGCCTGCGGTCGAAGAGGAAGAAGCCAGCAGCGGCAGGGACGAGGGGGCCCGACAGCGAGGCGAGTCCGGCGAGGCGGGGGTGGCCGGGGCGCGGCTCGCGGCCGGAGGCGAGGTGTGGGCGACGGTGGCGGTGGAGGCGGGGCGGAGCGGAGCCGGCGCGGGGAGAGCGGGCGGGGCGGACGGACGAGGCGGGTGGAAGGCGATGGCGGCGCAGCCGGCACGGGGGGCGGCGGGGCGGAGGCAGGCGGAGCGCCGGCGGCCTCTGCGGGGGGCTCGGGCGGCCGCGGGAAGACGACGGAGGCCGGCAGAGGGCCCCGCACGGGGTGCGACCGGCGGGGGAGGCGACGGAGGGTGGAGAGGATGGGAGCGAGCGCGGCAGAGGGTAGGCGGGTCGTCGGCGGCGAGGGGAACCGCCGGAGGGGAGGAGGGTGGTTGGGCGGTCGCTGCGGGAGATGAGGGAGGGGCGGGGTCGTGCGCGTGAACAGGGAGGGTGGGATCAGATCGGGTGTGGGTTGGGGCTTGGCGTGCGTGGTGTTGCGTGTGTGTGTTTGGATCGGGGGGAGCGGGGCCCACGGACAGGGAGGGGTGAGTGTGTTGCTTGGGTGCATGCGTGTGCTGCGGGGGGGTGGGTTTAGAGAGAGAGGGAGTGGGGATGGGCTAGGTGGCAAGCTAGGATTGGGTAGAGGGGAGGGGGAGGGTGAGGTGGCGAGAGATGACTGGTTGGGGTGATGTGGAGGAAGGGGTGGGTAGACTAGGTTGGGTAGATTTAGGATTTTGGGGTGGGCCGTTTTGTATTTTCTGGGGTGGTCGTTCGGGTCATTCGGCCCGTTCGACTGCCCCACTAAAAACAATTAAACTTTTTATTTGTTTTAACGGGCCGTTTGCAAACCGATAGCGGCCAGAACAAAATATTCCGGGAACCCGGTTTTGGTGTTTGAATGAAGATGGGGCGTTTTAGAAAACAAAACGGGCTTTGCGAAAATAGTTTTATGCGAACAATGCATGATGATGACGATGCAATGCACAAATTCAACGCGATTTTCTAGTAGTGGTTTTGCGGGATGCCACATCCGAGACCATGGGGGATAAATTCTAGAGGGGGAGAGAGATCCTTCACGAGGAGGTGTGTGAGACAAGTGAGGAGGGGGGCTCCTTTTATAGGAGGAGGGGGGGGCACCCAAGGGGTTGGCCGCCGGCCATGGGGGCTGCCCCCTCCCCTCCTTCATTCATGTGGGTGGACACTCCACTCACAAAATGCCCTTTAAATTCCCTCCACTCAAAAGTCCACTCAAATTCCCATTAAATTTCCACCAAATTTAATGCAAACTCTCATTAAATAAAACTCTTTTATTTTATTCAGAATTTTGTCAATTACTTTAATGACAAACATTCACAAATAACCCCTTGCTAGAATTCTATTTCACATGCATAACCACTTTATGCAATTTCACCCGAAAACCTGTTTCGGTATCTAGTGAAATAAATTCCTGCGCTTGTTCATTCTTTCGGCATGAAACATTTGCTCCAATTGGATGTCGGTGTCTCTTAAGTGTGTCACCCTATGGTTCGTGAATAATGCGGACATGATCGAGACCCCTCTCGGATCAATAATCAGAAGCGGGATCTAGAGACCCATACTGACTCCCACACATTCAACGATGACGTTCTTGTGATCGTCGGAACCTTTTACGCTAGTATCTTAATCCCTTTGTTTCACGATATATTACATGTCCGAGATTCGATCATCGGTATCTCCATACCTAGTTTGATCTCGTTACCGACATGCACTCTTTTCTCGTTCCTGTGATATAACATTCTAGTGATCAAATCACTTGCTTGCAAGCTAATCAATGTGATATCACCGAGAGGGCCCAGAGTATATCTATCCGTCATCGGGATGAACAAATTCCACTCTCGATCCATGAGCCTCAACATAACACTTTATTAGTTCTGAATCCATCTTTATAATCACCCTGTTACGGTGTGACGTTTGATGTTATCAAGAAACTCTTCCGGTGTTAGTGATTGACATGATCTCATGGTCTAAGGATTAGGATCACTTCGTAAGTTGTTATAGCAATATAAACTCAATGACTTTGATCGTAATGCTATACTTCGGATGAATGTTCATCACACCATTACACTAATGTTGTGATCCCGTTATTAACAACATCCAATGTCCATGATCAGGAAACCTTGATCATCTTGTTAATCAACGAGCTAGTTTATGAGAGAGGCATAACTAGGAACTTTCTGTTTGTTTATTAAACACACATGTATTAACGTTTCCGTATTAATACAATTATAGCATGCAAAATAAACATCTATCATATACTTGGAATACACATAATAAACACTTTATTATTGCCTCTCAGGGCATATTCCCTTCAGTCTCCCACTTGCACTAGAGACAATAATCTAGTTACATAGTGATAAATCTAACACCCATTGAGTTCTGGTGTTGATCATGTTTTGCTCTAGGGAGAGTTTTAGTCAACGGATCTGCTACATTGAGATCCGTATGTACTTTACAAATCTTTATATCTCCATCCTTGACATGCTCGTGGATGGAGTGAAACCGGCGCTTAATATGCTTGGAATGCTTGTGAGACCTTGGCTCTTTGGCATTGGCAATGGCACCATTGTTGTCACAATAGATCACCATTGGGTCCAACGCGTTTGCCACCACTCCTAGTTCGGATATGAACTCCTTCATCCAAACTGCTTCCTGAGCCGCTTCTGAAGCAGCAACATATTCGGCCTCCGTTGTTAATCACGCTACCACAGGTTGTTTGGAGCTCCTCCAACTAACCGCTCCGCCATTCATGAGAAATACGTATCCGGATTGAGACTTAAGAGTCATCCGGATTGGTGTCAAAGCTAGCGTCGACATAACACTTAGCGACGAGCTCTTCTTCACCTCCGTATACAAGAAACATATCCTTAGTTCTTCGTAAGTACTTAAGGATATTCTTGACCGCTATCCAGTGTTCTGAACCTGGATCCGATTGGTACCTACTAGTCAAACTAATAGCATGTGCCACATCCGGTCTTGTACATAGCATGGCGTACATTATAGAGCCTATGGATGAAGCATAGGGGACTTTGTCCATTATCTCTCTTTCTTCCGCCGAAGCCGGACTTTGAGTCTTACTCAATGTCTTGCCTTGCAACATAGGTAAGAACCCCTTCTTACTTCCGTCCATTTTAAACTTCTTTAAAATCTTATCAAGGTATGTACTTTGCGATAGCCCTATTAGGCGCCTAGATCTATCTCTATAGATCTTTATGCCTAATATGTATGACGCTTCACCTAGGTCCTTCATTGAAAATTTGCTGTTTAGATAACTTTTAACACTATTTAAAAGATCTATATCATTTCCGATCAATAATATGTCATCCACATATAATATCAGAAATGCCACATTGCTCCCACTCACTTTCTTGTAAATACAAGCTTCTCCATAAGTTTGGACAAATCCAAACTCTTTGATCACCTCATCAAAGCGGAGATTCCAACTTCGTGATGCTTGCTTCAATCCATAGATGGATCGCTGAAGCTTGCACACCTTGTTAGCATCCTTAGGATCGACAAAACCCTTTGGTTGTATCATATACAACTCTTCTTCAATATTACCATTGAGAAACGCGGTTTTGACATCCATCTGCCATATCTTATAATCGAAATATGCAGCAATTGCTAACATAATCCTAACTGACTTTAGCATCGCTACGGGAGAGAAAGTCTCATCGTAGTCAACTCCTTGAATTTGTCGAAACCCCTTTGCGACAAGTCGAGCTTTATAGACGGTCACATTACCATCAACATCAGTTTTCCTTTTGAAAATCCATTTGTTCTCCACGGCCTTTCGGTCGTGAGGTAATTCCACCAAGTTCCAAACTTGATTTTCATACATGGATTCCATCTCGGATTTCATGGATTCTAACCATTTGTTGGAATCCGGGCTCATCATCGCTTCTTCATACGTCGCAGGGTCATCATTTTCATCAACCATGTAATTCATGACAGGATTTCCGTACAGCTCGGGAGCTGCACGCGTCCTGTTTGACCTGCGAGGTTCGGTAGTACTCTCTTTTGGAGTTTCATGATCATTATCATTAGTTCCCTCTTCAACAGGTGGAACCAACTCCGGAACAACTTCCGGCGCTGCGCTACTCGCCATACTTTGAAGAGAAGGTTCCACAACCTCTTCGAGTTCTACCTTCCGACTACTCACACCTTTCGCAAGAAACTCTTTCTCTAGAAAGGATCCATTCTTGGCAACAAAAACCTTGCCCTCGGATCTGTGATAGAAGGAATACCCAAAAGTTTCTTTAGGGTATCCTATGAAGACGCATTTTTCCGCTTTGGGTTCGAGTTTATCCGGTTGAAGTTTCTTCACATCAACATCGCATCCCCAAACTTTAAGAAATGACAGCTTAGGTTTGTTTCCAAACCACAATTCATACGGTGTCTTTTCAACGGATTTAGATGGTGCCCGATTTAAAGTAAATGCAGCAGTTTCTAGTGCATAACCCCAAAATGACAACGGCAAGTCCGTCAGAGACATCATAGATCGAACCATATCTAATAAAGTACGATTACGACGTTCCGACACACCATTTCTCTGTGGTGTTCCGGCAGGTGTGAGTTGTGAAACAATTCCACACTCTTTCATGTGAGTGCTAAACTCGTAACTTAGATACTCACCTCCACGGTCGGACCGTAGAAATTTGATATTTCTATTACGATGATTTTCCACTTCATTCTGAAATTCCTTGAACTTTTCAATGGTTTCAGACTTGTGTTTCATCAAGTAGATATAACCGTATCTACTCAAATCATCCGTGAAAGTAACAAAATAACGATATCCACCTCGCGCTGACACACTCATTGGACCACATACATCAGAATGTATGATTTCCAATAAATCTGTCGCCCGTTCCATTGAACCGGAAAACGGCGTTCTAGTCATCTTGCCCATAAGGCATGGCTCACATGTATCAAATGATTCATAATCAAGTGATTCCAAAAGTCCATCCGAATGGAGCTTCTTCATGCGTTTAACGCCAATATGACCTAGACGGCAGTGCCACATATATGCGGATATATCATCATTAAGTTTAATCCTTTTAGCATCAACATTATGAATATGTGTAACATTATCATCGATATCTAATAGAAATAAACCATTCATCATCGGTGCATGACCATAAAAGATTTCATTCATATAAATGGAACAACCATTGTTCTCGGATTTAAATGAATAACCACTTCGCATCAAACACGATCCAGATACAATGTTCATGCTCAGTGCAGGCACCAGATAACATTTATTCAAGTTTATAACTAATCCCGACGGTAAGTGGAGAGGCAGCGTTCCGACAGCGATCACATCAACGCTTGATCCATTGCCAACACGCATCTTGACCTCACCCCTTGCTAGCGGTCGCTTGTTCCGCAGCCCCTGATTCGAGTTACAAATATTAGCAACTGAACCGGTATCAAATACCCAGGTGCTACTGCGAGCACTAGTCAAATACACATCAATAACATGTATATCATATATACCTTTGTTTGCCTTGCCGGCCTTCTTGTCTGCCAGATACTTGGGGCAGTTACGCTTCCAGTGGCCAGTCCCCTTACAATAGTAGCACTCGGAATCAGACTTAGGTCCAACTCGGGGTTTCTTTTCAGGCGCGGCAACAGGCTTGCCGCCCGTACTTCCCTTCCGTTTTCCCTTCTTGTCTTTCTTGAAACCATTGTTCCTATTGATCATCAACACTTGATGTTCCTTTTTGATCTCCACTTCTGCAGTTTTAAGCATTGACAGAAGCTCGGGGAGAGACTTCTTCATGCCTTGCATATTATAGTTCATCACGAAGCTCTTATAGCTAGGTGGCAGAGACTGCAGAACACGATGGATGCCTAAGTCAATGGGAATCGATATTCCCAAGGACACAAGCTTATCGGCGTAACCCGACATCTTGAGTACATGCTCACTAACGGAGCTGTGCTCTTCCATCATGCAGCTAAAGAACTTTTCTGAAGCGTTGTAGCTCTCTACAGCAGCATGTGTGTCGAAAATCATTTTCAACTCACCCATTGTATCAAATGCATTGCCGTTTTCAAAACGCTTTCGAAGTTCCGGCTCTAGCCCATACAATATGCCGCAATGAACTAAGTTGTGGTCCTCCTGACGAGTCTGATAGACATTCTTTTCCTCGTCAGGGGCATCATCAAAAGGTGGGGAGCCTAACGGCGCTTCTAGCACATATTGCTTTTGTGCAGCAGAGAGGAGAATCCTCAGATTCATGGCCTATTCGGTAAAGTTGTTACCGTTCGTTGCTAGTTTCTCTTTCTCCATGAACACATTGAAATTAAAAGCAGGTGGTGCCATCTACAACAGAATTTGTAAAGTTTAGACTAAGTGTATGATAGATTGAGTTCAACTAATCTATATTACGAATGAACTCCCACTCAAAAACGACATCCCTCGTGCCTTTTTGGTGATTACATGAACCAAATCCACTACACCAAGTCCGATCATCACGTGAGTCGGTATAGCTTCAAAGGCAAGCATCAAATGGGCATCATATCAACTATATGACTCATGCTTAACCTTTCGGTCCGTGTTCCGAGGCCATGTATGTACATGCTAGGCTCGCCAAGTTAGAACCTTAGTATTCGCGTGTGTAACTGTTTTACACCCGAAATATGGTCGTGGATCCAAGAACACCCGATCATCACGTGATGTCTTGGAGCGACGAAAACATAATCGGTGCATACTAAAGGAAGAACACATTCTTATCTTGATATTTAAATGAGGGATCATCTTATTATGCTAACAAAGCGCTAAACAAGCAATATAAGATGCAATCAAACATCATATGTTTATTACTAAAATTATATGGTTCCCGCAGATGATCTCTATCATGTGCATCGTGGTATGATCACTATCATACCTATATGTGTAAATCCAAGGTCTATGGATTTTACACGCTATGTGTGTTGTAAGAGTATCATCTCATACTTCTACTTACAACACTACCATATCATAACACTAGCCCAACAACAATCTAAACTAGACGCCTCTAATTTATCCATTGCAAGTTTTACGTGGCTTAGGGCTTTCGAGATAGAACCGTTATTACCTACGAACATGAAGCACAACGAGGATAATCAAATTGTTGACAACTCGCTTGCAAAATAGATATTGACTATAGTAGGAGAGACAGACACCCGCTAGCCACTTATGCAAACTAGTTGCATGTCAAGCGTGGAACAGGTCTCATGTGCGAGGACATGTAAAGTTTGTCCGGGCCGCTTCATCCCACTATGCCACCAATATCCAAAATTACAACAAAGGAGCAACAACATGATCATCATCGCCCACATACTCATATGTGTACTACCCGTGTAAAGTATCTACGCATAGATCCGGCTCTGATACCACTGTAGGGTTCGCAGCATAGAAAACTAAAAAATTTCCTACGATGTGAACTATATACCAAGATCTATATACTAGATACAAACAACGGGCGGATGTATATCCGTAGAGAATATACCCTTGAAGACCGACAAAGCTTAACGAGTTCAACTCGTGGTTGATGTAGACGATCTCTTGCCGATCTCAAGATCGAGAGGAAGTCCTAGCGCCGCAAATTAGCAGCGCATCCGTGCTCACACACACGTTCGAGGCACCGAGCAACCTCCGACTCCTCGCTCCAGCGATGCAGCGGAAGCATAACTCTTTCTTGCCTAATAGCCACCGGGAACATGTATCTCGCTAGTCCGAGACCATGGGGGATAAATTCTAGAGGGGGAGAGAGATCCTTCACGAGGAGGTGTGTGAGACAAGTGAGGAGGGGGGCACCCAAGGGGTTGGCCGCCGGCCATGGGGGCTGCCCCCTCCCCTCCTTCATTCATGTGGGTGGACACTCCACTCACAAAATGTCCTTTAAATTCCCTCCACTCAAAAGTCCACTCAAATTCCCATTAAATTTCCACCAAATTTAATGCAAACTCTCATTAAATAAAACCCTTTTATTTTATTCAGAATTTTGTCAATTACTTTAATGACAAACATTCACAAATAACCCCTTGCTAGAATTCTATTTCACATGCATAACCACTTTATGCAATTTCACCCGAAAACCTGTTTCGGTATCTAGTGAAATAAATTCCTGCGCTTGTTCATTCTTTCGGCATGAAACATTTGCTCCAATTGGATGTCGGTGTCTCTTAAGTGTGTCACCCTACGGTTCGTGAATAATGCGGACATGATCGAGACCCCTCTCGGATCAATAATCAGAAGCGGGATCTGGAGACCCATACTGACTCCCACACATTCAACGATGACTTTCTTGTGATCGTCGGAACCTTTTACGCTAGTATCTTAATCCCTTTGTTTCACGATATATTACATGTCCGAGATTCGATCATCGGTATCTCCATACCTAGTTTGATCTCGTTACCGACATGCACTCTTTTCTCGTTCCTGTGATATAACATTCTAGTGATCAAATCACTTGCTTGCAAGCTAATCAATGTGATATCACCGAGAGGGCCCAGAGTATATATATCCGTCATCGGGATGAACAAATTCCACTCTCGATCCATGAGCCTCAACATAACACTTTATTAGTTCTGAATCCATCTTTATAATCACCCTGTTACGGTGTGACGTTTGATGTTATCAAGAAACTCTTCCGGTGTTAGTGATTGACATGATCTCATGGTCTAAGGATTAGGATCACTTCGTAAGTTGTTATAGCAATATAAACTCAATGACTTTGATCGTAATGCTATACTTCGGATGAATGTTCATCACACCATTACACTAATGTTGTGATCTCGTTATTAACAACATCCAATGTCCACGATCAGGAAACCTTGATCATCTTGTTAATCAACGAGCTAGTTTATGAGAGAGGCATAACTAGGAACTTTCTGTTTGTTTATTAAACACACATGTATTAACGTTTCCGTATTAATACAATTATAGCATGCAAAATAAACATCTATCATATACTTGGAATACACATAATAAACACTTTATTATTGCCTCTAAGGGCATATTCCCTTCACACCTCGTCCTGCAAAGGTCATGGCGACCATGTCGGGAGTTTGCTTTTCTTCTGGAGCGGTTTTCCGCTTTGTACTGATGTTCCTCTGAGCTTGAGTTGGAACGTCCGTTGCCGGCAAGGAGCCACAAGCATCATCGACGGCAGCTGTGAACTCACTTGCCATCTGAATCATCTGGTTCAAGTCAAGATGGTGATTGTCCTGCAAGCGCTTCAGCTTATGTCAGAGAAACGTGCCCCTTTCCAACCCATCGATGAAGGCGCCATGGCGGTTTGAGCGTGCACTCCTGCGCAGGAATTTTTCATATCCAGCCAGCAGAAGAGGTAGGCACGAGATGTCTCGTATTTCTCTTGCATGCACCGCTGTAGATCGCCAACAGTGCAGGGACGTTTGTACGTACCCTCGAAATTCTTGGTGAACGCTTCTTGCATGTCCAACCAATTACAGATGGATTTATCCGGCAATTCATCAATCCATTGACGGGCCGTGCCCGCCAACATTAAAGGGAGGTATTTGACGGTGACGTTGGGGTTGCCTCCGGCAATCTCCACCGTGTTGCCGTAGTCCTGCAACCATGTGGCTGGCTTGGCGGTTCCGTCGTAGGGCTTGATGGTCTTGCTTTGGACCGTATTGCAGGTCCAAAGCAACGTGGTCCCAGTTATGGTCCTTCCCGGGCCTCGTGGATAAGATCCACGAACACGCGTCGTATGGCTCCGGGTTTTTCTTCTTCTTGTCCACAGGGGATGGGCTGCATGAACGAAGCGGGCCTCCTCCGCCATGGTGACTGCTGGGTTGTGACGGAGGCGGAGGTGGCGGTGGGTTAGCCTTCTTGCTATTACCCTGCTGCGACGCCTCACGCCTGTCGCGGTTGCTTGTCGGACGCGGAGGGTCATGGCGTGACTTGCTCTTGTGTCCTTGGTTGCGTTCTCTGTCATGACGGGTCTGCTCCGCGTTGTCGCGGATGACGATGCCGCCCTGCCTTGGCGGGGGCATATCCGTACGATGGTGAGCCTTGGGGTGTTCGTGATGTCGGGGGGAGCGGGGAGGTGGCGATGGGCGACGAGGTCGGGCTTTTTCTCCGTGGTTGGAGGATATGGGAATAGCATACTTCCTGTTGCACGCATCCCTTCGTCTTTGTTCCGATGAACCCGTCTGAGACCCGACATCAAGGGGAGATCTGTCCCTTGGCGGCTTGTGCTGGCTAGATCGGCAAAACGCTGGGTCAGACTCCAGCCTCTGGGAGGTGGCATTTTCCTACTGTTTCACCGCCTTAGCTACTAGGTCATAGACCTGTTCCACCGCCTCAGGCGATCGATCCTGCTCCAGAAGGGTCTTGGCGACAGCGAGGTTGAGGAGGGGAGTGGGCATCACCTGCCTGCTTCACTGTCAATGTATGGCTTGGCCTGTGCCGGCTTCGTGGGAGCCCATCCTAGGTTTCGCCGTACGCCAGGATCGTTGATGATGCGAGCCAGAACTTTCTTGGCCTTCTGCTGCTGTAGCGGAATCTTGTATTCGGCCTTCATTGCTCTAGCTTTCTATATGGATTTCTATGCGTTAACCAGATATCGATCTAGCCGAGCGCCTTGCTCCGTGATGTCTTGCACTTCCTCTAGTAGTTGCTGGCGCTTCTCGTCAAGCTAGGTCACGTTCCGGATATGAGTTACGGTCAGTGGCTCGACGAGGAGATTGTCGTACATTACTCTATCAGCTGGAGTAACTTGGGTAGCAGTAGACATAGATGCCGGAGGCGGCAAGTTTGCGGTGTTGTTGTTGCTCGGTCCGGTGCCGAGTTCCAGCGGCTGCTGCACTGGGTTGGGCGGAGGGGGCATCACTGTTGCGCGATCATCGTCAACAGCAATAAGTGGTCTATTCCCTTTGTCCAGCGCTGTAGGCGGAGCTCTTCTGGGTTGATCTTCATCCATCGCCGTCCCAATGGTGATGAACACCTCTCGATACGCGACGGTGTTGTTGGCTTGCTCGTCGCGCGTGTACTCCTCCTCCATCTCCTGCATGGCAGAGTCTAGCTCTTCTGGACTAAAATCTATCTCCTCTGAATCTGCACTAAAGTCGGCATAAGGCGCATCAATCACAGAGTCGGAAGGTACCAGGTCTTCCTCCATGACGGGGGGTGGAGGTGCAATAGCAACGACGATTACTGGTGGTGGTGGCGCTGCTGCAGTGATGGCGGCCGGAGGTGGTGGAGGCGGTGGCTGAGGCGGCGGCGCTCCGTCAATGAGCGCAAGCGCTGTCTGAGCTGCCGTTTCATCCTCCACGTAGTTGTTGACGGTGTTCACCATGCCTTCGAAGGTAAGGCGTCCCGAAGCCTGCTGTCGCCTTAGAGAATGACGGAGAAGCGTGCCATGGTCCAGTCCTTCCACAAAGTGATACATAGCATCATCATTGGGGTAGTGGGCCAGATCGGCTCGTATACGGAGCCACCTGGCAAGGTAATTGCGGGGGTTTTCGCCCTTTCTCTGAACGCAACGCGCCAGATCGAAGATGGTAACCACGCCGGCGAACTTGGATCTCTACTGTCCAGACGCATGGGCGAAGCCGGAGGACTTGCAGTGATCTTCTGCCTTTATATCCTGCACAAGGGCGGTTTGGGTGGGCCTTGAATTTTTCCGATCTTTGCCAGCAAACTCTCAAGAGAGATCCAACGTCGATCCTTCCGCAAACGTATCATGCACGTAGGCGGTCCGTGTGGGCCTTGATGCTCCTCCGACTCCCAGGGAACTAGTGCCCGAGTCGGTTTCGCCGATGAAGAGGTGGATGTCTCCGATAGGAACGATCGAACACCGCGTAGGGTTCGTCTTCGCAGGGATCCAGAACTCGAGGGATGACCGAAACGTTGCCGGAGAAGAGAACGCGACCGATGGCTACGGTTTTGCCGATTCCTGCGAAGATCTTGGTCCTCGCCCGCTGAAGAGCCTGAAGCGCCTCTTGCCCCACGGTGGGCGCCAACTGTCGTGGTATTGCCGACAAGTACGCCATGGAGGGGTCCTCACAGTGCGTGTTTAGAGACGTGGGGGAAGGCGGACGGTTGACGGGTACGAGGTAACACAACTTACCCAGGTTCAGATCCCACAACGGTGGCGGAATCCTACTCGTGTTATAAATCACTATAATGGCAATACGCCGAGTTACAGGGATTGGTTCGTTGTGCGAGGTTGTCTAAGATTCTCTGAAGTTGTGCCCTAAAGGCTCCCATAGGCCTGACTTATTTAGTTGCCAGGTCCTAGGGTTACAGGGAAAAGTCATAGCCGGACAGGTTACAGAGTCCTACACTGTCTATTACCAGTCTTGTGTGTCTTGTACTCCAAGGCTCTGGGTACGCTGGTGACTCCATCGTAGCCTTCCTTTATCCGGCATGGGCCTCCCTTCTGGTTCCATCTAACTGGGCTGCCCAACAGACCATGGTCCATGCTACCAACTGTGGGCCATCCGGGTTATCCGGATAGGAGACATGCTATGAGGATACCCATATAGCATATCTCCAACAGCGACGGCTCCTAGATCGCGATGTGTGCCGCCGAGCATCCCGGTTCAACCGCGAAGTCATCGTTATCGACAACGACGAGGAGGCTGGGTCGAGCAACGCTCCTCCTCCACTAGTACACGATATGCCTTTAGGGGCCCTTTGGCTAGGGGCACTTTTCAAAATGCCTCTAAATGTGTTAATTAGAGGCATTTTGCCAAGTGCCCTTAAAGATACTATCTTTAGAGGCATTTTCATCAAAGTGCCCCTAAAGATACTATCTTTAGAGGTATTTTCATCAAAATGCCCCTAAAGATATTATTTTTAGAGGCATTTTGTTAAGTGCCCCTAAAGATACTACTTTAGAGGAATTTTTATCAAAGTGCCCCTAAAGATATTATTTTTAGAGACATTTTGTCAAGTGCCCCTAAATATACTATCTTTAGAGGCATTTTCATCAAAGTGCCTCTAAAGATACTATCTTCAGAGCCATTTTGCCAAGTGCCCCTAAAGATATTATCTTTAGAGGCATTTTCATCAAAGTGTCAAGTACTCCTAAAGATACTATCTTTGGAGACATTTTGCCAAGTGCCCCTAAAGATACTATCCTAAAGATACTATCTTTAGAAACATTTTTATTAAAGTGTCCCAAAAGATACTACCTTTAGAGGAATTTTGGCAAGTGCCCCTAAAGATATTATCTTTAGAATTATTTTCATCAAATTATCCCGAAAGATACTACCTTTATAGGACTTTTGCCAAGTATTCTAAAATATACTCCCTCCATCCTAAAATAGATGTCTTAAATTAGTCAAAATTTAGATGAATCTAGACATTATTTAGTATATAGATTTATTCAAAATTAAAAAACCTAAGATATCTATTCTTGGACCGAGGGAGCAGTACCTTTGAGGAAAATGGGTATTTAGAATTTGAGCAAATGTGTTCAGGCGTGGGGCGTAGCATGGAGACAATACAACGCACGCGTCCCGTCTGTATATGGTGCTATTTTTTTGTTCCACAATGCAAAATTGTATTCCTTTTAGTTGTCGTAATATTTGTGTTTCTCGTTTGTGAAATCTTTATTCCTCTCGGTCTAAAATATTATTCCTAGTTGTACGTGTTTTTTTCACCGGTACTAAATTTTTATTCCACCATGCAAAATTGTGTTTCTTTGGTTGTAGCAAATTTTTTGTTCCTCGGATCTTAAAACTAGTTCACTCAGTCTAAACTTTTCATGTTCCTTTAATTGTCGCAAGTTTTTGTTCCACCTGCATTCACGATTTGTTCCACATGCTAATTTTTTGTTCCTTTAGTAGTCGCTTTTTTTTGTTCCCACGTGTTAAAACTTTGGTCGCATAGTCTAAAATATTGTTCCTTTTTAGCTAGTATTGTTCCACCGATACTAAACTTTTTTCCTCGTGTTTTAAAACTGTGTTCTGCTAGGTCAAAATTTTGTTCCCTTTTTGTACTCAGTGAATTTTCTTTGTTCCTTGCGGTACAAATTTTGTTGAAAAGTAGTGATAAGTATATTTTTTTGTTCTAAAATTAATAGTGATGTGTACTTTTCTATTGTATTAGTAGTGATAAGTATATTTTTGTTCCTTTGGTAAATAGTGATAAGTACTTTTTGTTCCATTAATAATTAATAGTGGTAAATACTTCTTTCTAGTAGTTATCGGTAGTAAGCAGTGTAATTTATTCAACCCAGCTTGAGATAGAAATATGATCGATCAGTTTTTGCATGCAGAAGTTGTTTGCATATTTGTTATTTTTTTTCTTTCTTTCGTGTATTATTTCTTTTCTAATATTTGTGTTTTTATTTTTTATACTTCCTTTTTTATGGGTGAAACGAGAGCATCGGGACACTCGGGCGCCCGGAAGGAGCACCCGCGAGGAGGTCGAATGACTCGGTAGCGCCCGAGCGTCCGGAAGTTACCGTTTCGCTGAAGGGCGTGAATTATGGGCTTGGCCCATTAGCGACCACCTCTCTCGATGGTGGCTTACTTCGTACGCGCGCTTCAGGTCGGAAATCGGAAAGGCTCGGTAGTTCCGAGTTGTGACGCTAGCAGTCCGAATATTTCAACGTTGGTTAGTTCTTCTTCCTGTTCGTATCGTCCAGAGAAGGAGACACTAGTAGCTAGTTCTTCAAGTGTATTTTGAGTGACCACGTTTCAGATTCTTTTCACGGGCAGGAGATATTTTTGTTCTAGTTAATCTGACAGTTGTGTTCCATGAGCAGTCGTGATTTCTTTCTCATGTTTCCCAAATTTATTCTGTTTGGTCTAAATTTTTGTTCCTCCTGCACTAGTAATTTTGTTCCACGTGCTCTATAGTTATGGTCCAAACTTTTTTTTGCTTCACTTGGTTTGAAATTCATGTTCCACTTGTAGTCATATTTTTTCGTAGTCATTAAAGTTGTTTTCTAAATCATGTTTTACCATATGATTAAAATTTTGTCTTATCAGTGATAAAGTTTTGTTCCAAATAATATTTTGTTTAGATAGTAGTCGAGATTTTGTTCCTTCACGTGTTTAAATCTGTTTTAGCATGATCTATATTTTGTTCCTCTAGTTCCCAGATGTATGTCTTTTGTTCCTTTGCGTAGAAGGGTTTGTTCCTCTTCTATCAGAAAATTAGTACCACAATGTTTTTGTTCTTGTATGTTTCTTGATGTTCTTTTTGTTCCTCGGTGTATAACCATATGTTCCCTCGTTCAGAAAGATTGGTTCCTCTTATCATAGAAAATTAGTTCCACAATTTTTTTGTTCCTAGAAGTCATGTGATGCTTTTTTTGTTCCAAGTATATAATCTGTTCCTTCATTTCCGAAATATTTGGTCCGCTTATTATTCAATATTAGCTTCAAAAATTTTTGTTCCTTGATCATTTTTGTTTCCTGTGATGTTCTCATTTTATTTTGCGTGAAATATTTGTTCTTTCGTCCAACAAGATGTGTTCCACATACTCTACACAATCCGTTCCACTAATATTTGTACCTGAATGCAATTTATGTTTCATGTTTATGTACTCTCTTTGACTCATATTAGTTAACTCAAAATTGTCTATATACAGATGTACATAGCACTATAACTTGTCTAAATACATTCGTATCTAGACAAACCTAAGTCAACTAATTGAGTCGGAGGGAGTATTATTTTTTGTCCCTAGTATTTGCATAGCGTAGGTTATGTCATGTATGTTCACGCTACGGTCAGATGCTCGCACCTTTTGATGCGGCAGCTCGCATCGCATGCAGATTGTGCCGCTCGTGCGTTGTCCATGCGAAAAAGCAATTTGACTCTGCGCAGCTGAGCAGAACACCGACTGCCGCACACGGCCACCGCCACCCGCAACGACGCACTTTTTTTTTTTTTTTGACATGGAACTCATGATTCCATTAAATACCTGGCTCAGTCGAAGCACTGGCCACCATTACACGTACATCGTCAGGTACCGATTCCGGCCATAAGGTTTTAATGTCTGACCGACTCGCACCAAAAGCAGCTAAAGTATGCGCTAAATTATTACATGTACGTGAGACATATTTGAACTCAAAAGAGTTGAACGCTAGCAACATATGGAGACGTAGGTTTCTATATATGACTTCCTCCCACGCACGTTTTACTCCCACCTCGCCAGATAAATGGGAAAAACACTTGTTTAAATACCGGCTCGGTCTCATATGCGATGTACAACTCTCGGCCGAACAGCACGCAAGCGAGCTTATATATACCTGCCCAAAAAATTGGGAAGCGGTCTATTCAGCGACGCGCGCGTGTGCCGTTTTCTGTCGGCTCAACCTAAATGCAGGTAATTCTACTATGATAAATGGACTGGCCCATCTGAGTTAAGATACAGCCATCCAGGTCTTACTTCTAAACCATCTGAGTTAAGATACAGCCATCCAGGTCTTACTTCTAAAAAAATTAACTCTAAATACTCTATTTTTAAGGGCATTTCTCCTGGTCCGTAAAGGGTCCAATGTTTTAGGGGCATTTCTCTTACCACTAAAGGAGATTAGGGGCATTTCTCTTAGTGCCACTAAAGGTTTTAGGGGCATTTCACTTAAAGTGCCCCTAAATTTTTAGAGACATAAGTATTAGTGTCATATTTCAAAGTGCCTCTAAAACCTTTTAGAGACATTTTAATCACATATAGGGGCACTTTGAAGTGTCCCAAAATGACTACCGTGATGTAGTGCTCGGAGGCTCTTCGGTGACCCAGGCCAGGGGAGCAGCCGCCGAGCGATGTGTCGTGGTATTGCCGACGAGTACGTCATGGAGGGGTCCTCACAATGCGTGTTTAGAGATGTGGGGTAAGACGGACGGTTGACGGGTAGGAGGTAACACAGCTTACCCAGGTTCAGATCCTACGACGGTGGCGGAATCCTACTCCTGTGCTATAAATCACTATAAGGGCAATACGCCGAGTTACAGAGATATGTTCGCTGTGCGAGGTTGTGTGAATCGATGCCCTAAAGGCTCCCATAGGCCCAACTTATATAGTCGCCAGGTCCTAGGGTTACAGGAAAAAGTCCTAACCGGACAGGTTACATAGTCCTACACCGTCTATTACTAGTCTTGTGTATGTTGTACTTCAAGGCTCTGGGTACGTTGGTGACTCCACCGTAGCCTTCCTTTATCCGGCATGGGCCTCCCTTCTGGATCCATCTAACTGGGCCGCCCAGTAGGCCATAGGCCATGCTACCGACTATGGGCCACCCGGGTTATCCGGATAGGATACATGCTATGAGGATACCCATATAGCATATCCCCAACAGTAGCCCCCGGAGAACTCCGAGATCTTGCGCCGTCTTGCCTCTTCAGATGAATGCTCCGTCTAGTTGGATGTCGGCAAATCGTCAAGCAATATCTTGTAGTCCTCCAAAAGAACCCTGCAAATTGTTCTCCGTCTTCAACTTGTAAGCCGGAGAAATGTTGAATCTTCCATTGTACTCTTTCATAGTCGGATTGAATCCGTCTATGTCGGAATCTTTGACATGACGGCTCATCTACCCATGTCAGCTAGGACGACGTAGGCTTATGTCAGCGATGCCTCGTAACTCACACATTCAGAGAACGCAATCATATCCGATTTTCCCGTGCGAGCGATACGAACCGTTGGCGGCGACGGTTGGAGACGTGGCGAAATTTCCGCGCATGTTCGCGAACACGTCGTCTACGCGGCAACCATCCGATCAAGCTGCACGAATCTTGACGCCGAGGATGATAAATAGTAACCGTGGGGAAATTTCCACTTTTTTCCTCATTCTTCTCGCATCATCTTCTTCCTCTAGCCGCGCGTCTCCTCGAGCTCTCCGCGAGAAACCTCGAAAAAACCCTAGCTCCCATCTGCACCAGTTGCACCCAATCCTCACCCCATGGCTAGCAGCAGCACTTCTCCATCAATGGCGGCGTCGAGCAAAGCCGCGGCCAAGCCGGCGAGCTCCGTCGTCGTGCCCCCAGAGGGTTTGGTCATCCCCGCATCGGCGGTGATCAAATCTACCGGTGGCGACCAAAATTTGGCGACGCTAGAGCCACTGGAGGAGGAGGAGGATCCAGACTCGCACAAGGGCGACTGGCGTGGCTCAGACATCACCGACCGCGATATCCAAGATATGGTCGCCGAAGGCTACCTCCCCGCGACGGAGGGACTTTCCTGGCGGGTGGCGCCGGCCGGCGAGGTGACACCTTCTCCCCAAGCCGGAGAAAAGGTGTACCTCAAAGCTCAGCTGGTACGCGGCGTTTCCCTGCCTATCTCCCACTTCTTCCTCTCCGTCTTAAACCACTATAGGGTCCAGCCCCATAACCTTTCCCCCAATAGTATCTTAGTGCTTAGCAACTTTGCGGCACTTTGCGAGGGATATCTAGGGATAAGGCCTAGGTTAGACCTTTTTGTGTACTTCTTCACCATCAAACGTGAAGCCGTACATAGTAAGGAGGAGCTTAGGAACTGCGGCACCATAAGCTTCAAGATTCGACCTGGCCGGCGGTTCCCCGACATCGTCGGCCACGAGTCCTGCAAGAATTGCCAACAAACGTACTTTTACAGCCCCGACATTCCTCTGGCGGGCCGAGAAGTAACGTACCCGGACTTCGTGGACGGAGCCGCCGCTGAAGTTTCTACATGGAGATCCCAAGCCTCCCTTCCCTCCGACCTCGACGCTTCTCGCGCTATAAGGCGGATCGAATGGTTTGTAGAGACGGGTTTGACCGGCTTGGACCTAGCCATGTGTTGGTTCATCAGGCGAATCCAACCTGTGCAGCATCGCGCGAAGTACATGCACGAGTATACCAGCGACAGAAGGGATAGTCTCCGCATCTCCGTGGACAACTTCTTGAGCGACTCCGTCAAGCTCCGCCTTAAGGACATCGTCAAGGTGAAGGATAAGAAGCGTAGCTTCACCATCACCTACGACATGTTCGTAGACGGCAAGTGCCCGAAGGTAGGTTTTTATTTTCCGTGCATGACATATACTCCAGTTCTTCCGTCTTGCAGATGTCATTTTATCTAACACGGTGATTTCTTACTTAACAACTTAGCGATCTAGAGGAGGCAAACCTGGCTTCCCAAATCTACGATCAAAAGATGAAGGAAGTCACGGTCGTGTCCGACGAAGAAGTCCCGTTGGCGCGAAAGCGGAAGAGCTCCACCTCTGACGCTGCCGATGGAGGCAAGAATAAGAAGACGGAGGGTGGAGCCTCCAAAAAGACTACCGCCGCCCTGGAGGCGGAAAAGAGAAGAACCACCGGGATTTTTGCCAAAGCACACCTATTAGTGTAAGCTTCTCATTCTCCGACATTGTCTTTTTATCTGTCTTGTTCCTGTACTTATGCATTTTGCACGTTTCAGGAAGAAAGCCACGACCAGCCTCAAGAAGACCTCCAAAACTTTGGGGGCTTCTCGAAATATCAAGGACGTGCTGCATCGCGACGCCTCCCGCGCCATCGTCCCTGCTACTCCTGCCGTTAAACCCTCGTCTGCCCCGACAAGCTCACAAGTTAAGGAGGCATCAGGCCCTTCCGCCATGGAAGTGGATTCTGGCGCCTCTACCGTGATGGGTTTCGCAGCATAGTAAATCAAAAAAATTCTATGGATGCGAACGGGAAAGCCAAGATCTAATCTAGGAGATGCAAAAAACGAGAGAGATTATATGATATCTTAATACCCTTGAAGATTCGCACAGCGGAACGTTCGTCGGAACGTGGGTTATTAGTCGTACTCGCTTCTCCTCCTCGCGATCCTATCCGATCTAACACCGCAAGTGGCGATGCCTCCGAGAGATGCACACGTGCGGCACCTCGATGTCTCCTCCTTCCTCGGTCCAACAAGTATGGTGGAGAGACGGATTGGATCTACAACGCGACGGCGCGGTGCAAGTGGTGGAGAGTTTCTGCAGCAGGGCTTCGCCTACGCGCAGTTTGGAGGGAGAGAGAGAGGAGGGCAGCAGGGCGGCTAGGGTTGAGGAGGAGGTGTTGGGGGAGGGTACGCCCCAGACCTCTATATATAGAGGGGTGGGTGCCAGCCCTAGCCCCTCCCCCAAGCCCTAGGCCGGCGGCCAAGGAGGGAGGAGTGGGGGGAAAGGCTCCCCCCTTCTAGAAGCTTTCCTAGGGTTTGCCCTAGATCTGGCCGGTTGGGCCTTATGGGGCCTTGTGCCCCTGGCCCAATGTGGCTAGGGCACTCCCTCATAGGCCCATGCCCCCTCCCGGCAGGTGGGGCCACGTTGGTCCCCCTCCGGAAGGTTCTAGAAGCTTTCGGTACAATACCGATTAAACCGAAACAATTTCGAAGTCCAAAAACTGCACTGCCTTATATGATTCTTATTCTCCGGACCATTCCGGAACCTCTCGTGATATCCCGGATCCCATCTGAGACTTCTAACAAAAAATCATAAACCAATTATCCAATCTATCCTAGCGTCAAGACACGTTAAGTGTGTGGCCCTTCGGGTTCGAGGATGTGCAGACATGATCTTATATCAATAATCAACAGCGAGGTCTGGAAACCCATATTGACTCCCACGCATTCATCGATGATCATATCGGATGAACCACGATGCTAGGATTCAATCAATCCCATATATATATTCCCTTCGTCTCGCGATATTTTACTTCCTCGAGATTTGATCGTCGGTACTGTCATACCTAGTTCAATCTCATTCACAGCAAGTACTTTACTCGTTCCGTAATCCGATATCACTTTGTGATCAACTCCTTAACCACATGCTTGCAAGCGGTGTTGATATCGATTACCGAGTGGGCCAGAAGTATATCTCTCCGACTTGGGAGGGACAAATCCCATCTCGATACATACAACCCAACAGGTACTTTCCGATCACCTGAGAGACACCTTTATGATCACCCTCTCATAGGATGATGTTTGATGACCTCAAAGCTTTCTTCCGATACCAGGGAGTTGTATTATCTCATGGTCTAAGGAATACAATATTTGACATAGGAAAAGCTTCGCAAAGATGAACACGATGACACGATCTAATTGCTTCGCTTAGTTTGGGTCTGTCCATCATATCATTCTCCCAATGATATGATCTCATTATTAATCGACAACTCATGTCTATGGTTAGGAAACCTTAACCATCATTAATCAATGAGCTAGTCCATAGAGGCATACTAGGGACACGGTGTTGTTCACAAACCACACAAGTATTAAAGTTTCCGCTTAATACAATTCTAGCATGGAATATAAACTTTATCATGAACAAGAATTATAATAATAACATATTTATTATTGCCTCTAGGGCATAATTCTAACAGTCTCCCACTTGCACTAGAGTCAATAATCTAGTTTAAATTTGGCAACAATCTCACACCCATGGCACTAAGGTGCTGATCATGTTTTACACGTGGAAGAGGTTTAGTCAATGGATCTGCGACATTCAGATCAGTATGTCCTTTGCTAATCTTCAGATCTCCATCTGCTATATAATCTCGGATTATATGAAACTTGCGGTTGATATGCTTGGTCTTTGGATGATATCTTGGTTCCTTAGCGAGTGCTATGGCGCCAGTGTTGTCACACAATATCTCCAGTGGGTCCAATGCACTTGGAACCACGCCAAGCTCAGTGATGAAGTTCCTGATCCAAACGCCTTCACTTGACGCTTCTGCAGCAGCCATGTATTCCGCTTCTACTGTAGATCCCGCGATCACGCTTTGCTTGCAGCTTCTCCAGCTCACAGCTCCTCCATTCAAAATATAAACGTATCCTGTCTGAGATTTAGAATCATCCTTGTCGGTGTCGAAACTAGCATCGACGTAACCTTTTACGACGAGCTGTTCATCACCCCCATAGACTAAGAACATTTATTTAGTCCTATTTAGGTACTTTAGGATGTTCTTCACGGCTGTCCAGTGTTCCACTCCTGGATCACTTTGGTACCTGCTCGTGAAACTAAGAGCATTGGACACATCTGGTCTAGTACACAACATGGCATACATGATAGACCCTATGGCCGAGGCATAAGGCACTTTGCTCATAGTTTCTCTATCATTTACCGTAGCTGGACACTGAGCCTTGCTCAATGTCTTACCTGACAACATAGGCACTGAACCTTTCTTCGCCTTATCCATTCTGAACCTTTTCAGAACTTTGTCTAGGTATGTACTCTGGTTTAAAGCTATCAGGCGTCTTTGTCTATCTCTATAGATTTTGATGCCCAATATATAAGCAGCTTCACCTAGGTCTTTCATTGAAAAACACTTGTTCAAATAACTCTTCACATCGTTAAGCATGTTAATGTCATTTCCAATAATCAATATGTCATCCACATATAGTACCAGAAATGTCACTGAGATCCCACTCAATTTCTTGTAGATACAAGCTTCGTAGCAATTTGGAACAAATCCAAAGCTCTTGATCACTTGATCAAAACGAAGGTTCCAACTCCGAGATGCTTGCTTCAGTCCATAAATGGAACGCTCAAGTTTGCATACTTTATCAGCATCCTTAGGATCGACAAAACCTTCGAGTTGCATCATATACAACTCTTCATCAATGTTGCCTTTGAGGAACGCAGTCTTGACATCCATCTGCCATATTTCATAATCATGAAACACAGCAATTGCTAATAAAATCCGAACGGACTTAAACATCGCTACGGGAGAGAAAGTCTCATCGTAGTCAACACCTTGAACTTGTCGAAAACCTTTCGCGACAAGTCGTGATTTATAGACGATAACATTACCATCCGCGTTCGTTTTCTTCTTGAAAATCCATTTGCACTCGACGGCCTTTCGGTCGCTAGGAGGGTCCACCAAAGTCCATACTTGGTTTTCGCTCATGGATCCCAATTCGGATTTCATGGCTTCTAGCCATTTCTCAGAGTCTGGGCTCATCATCGCTTCCTCATAGTTCGCAGGTTCACTGTCATCTACTAACAAGACAGTTAAGACAGGGTTGCCGTACCACTCAGGAGGGGCACGCGACCTTGTCGACTTGCGACGTTCAGTAGCAGCATCGTCTGAAGCTTCATGATCCTTGTCATTTGCTTCCTCTATTGTTGGCGCAGGCGGCACTGGAACAATTTCAGGTGCTGCGCTACTCTCCAATTCAAGAGAAGGTTCAACAACCTTGTCTAGCTCTACTTTCCTCCCACTCACTTCTTTCGAGAGAAACTCCTTCTCAAGAAAGGAACCGTTCTTTGCGACAAACACTTTGCCTTCGGTTTTGTGATAGAAGGTATACCCAATAGTTTCCTTAGGGTATCCTATGAAAACGCATTTCTCCGCTTTGGGTTCGAGCTTGTCCGGCATCAACTTCTTGGCGTAAGCTTCGCATCCCCAAACTTTAAGAAACGACAACTTAGGTTTAGCACCAAACCACAGTTCATACGGTGTCGTCTCAACGGATTTAGATGGTGCCCTATTTAAAGTGAATGCAGCGGTTTCTAATGCATAACCCCAAAATGATAACGGCAAATCAGTAAGAGACATCATTGATCGAACCATATCTAATAGGGTTCGATTCCGGCATTCAGACACACCATTGCGCTGTGGTGTTCCGGGTGGTGTGAGTTGCGAAACGATTCTGCTTGCTTTAAGATGCGTGAGAAAATCATAACTCAAATATTCACCTCCACGATCGGATCGTACAAACTTAATCTTTCTGTTACGATGGTTCTCCACTTCATTCTGAAATTTCTTGAACTTTTCAAATGTTTCAGATTTATGTTTCATTAAATAGATATACCCATATCTACTTAAGTCATCGATAAAAGTGAGAAAATAGCGATATCCACCGCGCGTCGAAACACTCATTGGTCCGCATACATCGGTATGTATGATTTCCAACAAGTCCGTTGCTCGCTCCATCATTCCGGAGAACGGGGTTTTGATCATCTTGCCCATGAGGCATGGTTCGCATGTGTAAAATGATTCAAAATCGAGAGACTCCAAAAGTCCATCAGAATGGAGTTTCTTCATGTGCTTTACACCAATATGACCTAGACGACAGTGCCACAAATAAGTAGTATTATCACTATCTACTTTGCATCTCTTAGCCTCAATATTATGGATGTGTGTTTCATCCCTTTCGAGATTCAGAAGAAATAAACCATTCACAGCAGGTGCATGACCACAAAAGATGTTACTCATATAAATAGAACAACCATTATTCTCCGATTTAAATGAATAACCGTCTTGCAATAAACATGATCTAGAAATAATGTTCATGCTCAACGCAGGCACATAATAACACTTATTAAGGTTTAAAACTAATCCCGAAGGTAAAACTAAGGAGAGCGTGCCGACGGCCATCACATCAACTCTTAATCCGTTGCCAACGCGCATCGTCACCTCATCCCTCGCAAGCCGCCTTCTATTCCGTAGCTCCTGTTTCGAGTTACAAATATTAGCAACTGAACTAGTATCAAATACCCAGGCACTACAACGAGGGCTAGTAAGGAAAACATCAATAACATGTATATCAAATATACCTTTGATGGTGCCAGCCTTCTTGTCCGCTGAGTACTTCGGACAGTTGCGCTTCCAGTGACCCTTGTCCTTGCAATAGAAGCACTCAGTGTCCGGCTTGGGTCCAGACTTGAGCTTCTTCTCCGCAGGGGCAACGCGCTTGCCGCCGCCTTTCTTGAAGGGCTTCTTTGCACCCTTACCTTTCTTGAAGGTGGGGGGTTTGTTAACCATCAACACATGATTATCCTTTTTGATGTCCACCTCCGCAGCCTTCAGCTTCGCGGAGAGCTCGGTGATCGTATCAGTGGAACCAATCTAATTATGAGTCACTACAAAACTTTTGTAGCTGGGAGGGAGTGATTGCAGAACCCTGTCAATCTTGAGCTCCTCTGGAATCTTGCAGTCCAGTTGCTCAAGGCGTTGAGTGTAGCCCGACATATTTATGGCGTGCTCACTAATAGAACTCCCTTCCTCCATCTTGCAGTTAAAGAACTTCTAAGAGATCTCATATCTCTCAGAACGGGCCTGAGTCTGAAACATAGTTTTCAGCTCCTCAAGAATCTCAAAGGGCCCGGGATAATCTTCAAAACGATTTTGAAGGTCCGATTTCATAGCAAACAACATGGTTCTCTTAATCACACCATAATCATCTTTGCGCGACTGATAGACAGCTTTCTCATTAGCTGGCGCATCTACAGCAGGAGCGTCACCTAGCGCATTTTCAAGGACATAGTCCTTTTGTCCGCCAGAGAGAATGATTCTCAGATTGCGGAACCAGTTGGTGAAGTTAGAACCATTGTTCTTAAGCTTTTCTTTCTCAGCAAAAACGTTGAAGTTGAAGTTGGACTTAGCCATTTGATCTACAATATTTGCAAGTACAAATTAGACTATGTTCATGATAACTAGTTCAACTTAATCAAATTACTAGGTGAACTCCCACTAAATTCAACATCCCTCAAGTTGTTTAGTGAACATGATCCAAATTCACCACACCTAATCCGATCTTCACGAGAAGAGATGTGGTTTCAATGGTGGACAACGAAGTGTCGATCATATCATTCATATGACTCATGCTTAACCTTTCGGTTCATGTGTTCCGAGGCCATGTCTGTACATGCTAGGCTCGTCAAGTCAAACCCAAGTATTTTCGCGTGTGCAAAACTGGCTTGCACCCATTGTATGTGAACGTAGAGTCTATAGCACCCGATCATCACGTGATGCTTGGACACGACGAACTTTCGCAACGGTGCATACATGGGGAGAACACAGTTTTATCTTGATCTTTAAGTGAGGAATCATCTTATAATGCTACCGTCATGATCTAAGCATAATAAGATACATAAAAGGGTAAACATCACATGCATATAACTTTATGTGACATGGTATATCCAATCTTCGCGCAATGATCTCCATCTTGTGCGTGACGGCATGATCTCCATCACTCCACCATGATTGCCTCCACCACGAATAGTAACTACAACTATTGCTAACTACTTAGCGATAAAGTGAAACTATTACATGGCGTATAAGAAGTTGACACACAGGTCATACACAATTATAAAGACAACCATATGGCTCCTGCCGGTTGTGTACTCATCGACATGCAAGTCGTGAAACATTATAAAACATGATCATTGGATACAACATACACATCACATCTTGGGCCATACCATATCACAGAAAAGACTCCCTGCAAAAACAAGTTAGACGCCTCTACTTTGTTGTTGCATGTTTTACGTGGCTTATGGGAGTAGCATGCTAAGAATGATTCTTACCTACGGAAAGCCACAACGGTGATATTATGGTTGCCAAACTCCGGTGTAAATCCCATGACAACTATAGTGAGAGAAACTGACATCCACCAGCCGCATGTGTGGAACAAGCCACACGTCAAGTGCGGAGCCGGTCTCGCGAACGATGTCGCGTAAGGTTGGCCTGGATCGCTTCAATCTCACTATCCCGTGTCATAAGAAGAGCACAAACAAGAGGCTTGCAACAGAAAACATCAAAGCCCGCAACAACCATGTTGCGTTCTACTCGTAAAACACATCTACGCATAGATCTAGCTCTGATACCACTGATGGGTTTCGCAGCATAGTACATCAAAAATTTTCTACGGATGCGAACGGGAAAGCCAAGATCTAATCTAGGAGATGCAAACAACGAGAGAGATTAGATGAGATCTTCATACCCTTGAAGATTCGCACAGCGGAACGTTCGTCGGAACGTGGGTGATGAAGTCGTACTCGCTTCTCCTCCTCGCGATCCTATCCGATCTATCACCGCAAGTGGCGATGCCTCCGAGAGATGCACACGTGCGGCACCTCGACGTCTCCTCCTTCCTCGGTCCAGCAAGTATGGTGGAGATACGGATTGGATCTACAACGCGACGGCGTGGTGCAAGTGGTGGAGAGTTTCTGCAGCAGGGCTTCGCCTACGCGCAATTTGGAGGGAGAAAGAGAGGAGGGCAGCAGGGCGGCTAGGGTTGAGGAGGAGGTGTGGGGGGATGGTCCGCCCCATCCCTCTATATATAGAGGGGTGGGCGCCAGCCCTAGCCCCTCCCCCAAGCCCTAGGCCGGCGGCCAAGGAGGGAGGAGTGGGGGGCAAGTCTCCCCCCCTTCTAGAAGCTTTCCTAGGGTTTGCCCTAGATCTGGCCGGCTAGGCCCTATGGGGCCTTGTGCCCCTGGCCCAATGCGGCCAAGACACTCCCTCATAGGCCCGTGCCCCCTCCCGGCAGGTGGGGCCACGTTGGTCCCCCTCCGGAAGGTTCTAGAAGCTTCCGGTACAATACCGATTAACCCGAAACAATTCCGAACTCCAAAAACTGCACTGCCTTATCTGAATCTTATTCTCCGGACCATTCCAGAACCTCTCGTGATATCCCGGATCCCATCCGAGACTTCGAACAAAAACTCATAAACCAATTATCCAATCTATCCTAGCGTCGAGACACATTAAGTGTGTGACCCTTCGGGTTCGAGGATGTTCAGACATGATCTTATATCAATAATCAACAGCGGGGTCTGGAAACCCATATTGACTCACACACATTCATCGATGATCATATCGGATGAACCACGATGCTAGGATTCAATCAATCCCATATATATATTCCCTTCGTCTCGCGATATTTTACTTCCTCGAGATTTGATCGTCGGTACTGTCATACCTAGTTCAATCTCATTCACAGCAAGTACTTTACTCGTTCCGTAATCCGATATCACTTTGTGATCAACTCCTTAACCACATGCTTGCAAGCGGTGTTGATATCGATTACCGAGTGGGCCAGAAGTATATCTCTCCGACTTGGGAGGGACAAATCCCATCTCGATACATACAACCCAACAGGTACTTTCCGATCACCTGAGAGACACCTTTATGATCACCCTCTCATAGGATGATGTTTGATGACCTCAAAGCTTTCTTCCGATACCAGGGAGTTGTATTATCTCATGGTCTAAGGAATACAATATTTGACATAGGAAAAGCTTCGCAAAGATGAACACGATGACACGATCTAATTGCTTCGCTTAGTTTGGGTCTGTCCATCATATCATTCTCCCAATGATATGATCTCATTATTAATCGACAACTCATGTCTATGGTTAGGAAACCTTAACCATCATTAATCAATGAGCTATTCCATAGAGGCATACTAGGGACACGGTGTTGTTCACAAACCACACAAGTATTAAAGTTTCCGCTTAATACAATTCTAGCATGGAATATAAACTTTATCATGAACAAGATTTATAATAATAACATCTTTATTATTGCCTCTAGGGCATAATTCTAACATACCGAACTTGCGGTTGTCGGCGAGCAAGCAACGCTGGAGAGCACCGCTTAAAAAATGGCTGAAGCTCCGGCTAAGGATGCCATCGGTGGCGGCAAGGCGGTGGTGGAAGCTGGTACTTGTGCCGAAGGCGGCGCCCTTGCTCCCCAGAAACCCTTTGAGTTCCCAAAGATAGTTTACCCGGCGCTTACGCCGAGTAGCAGATCTGTGGTTCCTGGAGCAGCGCCGACATCTCCGACGTGCGGTCTTGAGGAGCTCCTTCGACAAGCAGAAATATTGCGAGGAAATAGCATCTCCTTTGGCAAGATGCTAGCCGAGAGCTCTACAAACCTCAAGATCATTGCACTTGTAAGTTTTACTTTGCCTTTTGCATTTCATATGAGTATCCCACTGTAGCCCCCGAGGATGTAGACGGAAAACCATAGTTTTTGCATCTATATGCTCTAAGAGTGACTAAGTTAGTAAAACTCTCACTGTAGCCCCCAAGCATTTAGATGGAATGAACTATTCTGACTAGATGCTTTAAGAGTAGCATACACAGTGTTTATAATTTTCAATACTGTAGCCCCCAAGCCTCTAGTTGTAACTGAATTAGTTCCGACTAGACACTTAAAGAAAAGCTAAGCAGATATCCGAGTTAAAAACTTTATACAGTAGCCCCCAAGCTTCTAATCGAGAACTGAATTAGTTCCGACTAGATGCTTAAAGAAAAGCTAAGCATATTGCTAAGTTAAAAACTCTCGCTGTAGTCCCCGAGCGTCTAGGTGGAAAATTTCCGACTAGATTCTCCAAGTAGACTAAACAACGGTTTAAATTTTTTCTTTTTTTCCATAGAACGAGAATGCTCGGAGGGGTATGGACAATGACAAGTACCAGAAGATGCACGCAGATCTCGAAGCCGAAAAGGGTAAAACTGCCATCTTGAAGGAACAAATCATCAAAAACAAGAGTCTGTTTTCTTTTTGCGCGTTCCGTCTTGGTTTTGTGCCTACATTCTCCGAGTACTCACTATGTACTTTGTTTTCTCCGACTTTGCAGAACATGTCGCCAAAGCCAAGGACATTGTCGAGCAGTCCAAGCACATCCAGCAGCTGGACAGCGAGAACAAGATCCTTAAGGAGGAAAGGAAAGACATGCTAAAAATGCATGAGGATTCCATGAAGGCCCTGCAGGACTCTGCCTCCGCGGAAATCAATCGCTTGAAGGAGGATCTTGCGATCTTAAAAGATCAGAAGCAAGCTACTGATGATCAAAACCAACGCCACAGCGAGGCGTATAAGCTCCTCCAACAAGAGAAAGAATCCCTAGCAGACACCCTCTGGCAGGCTAAGGCCAGCATCTTCAGTAAGTTTTCTCCTCCTTGCTTCTCTGTAGTCTGGATACTTTGAATTTATTGAACTCATGCGCTCCTTGTCGGAACTTGCAGCTCCTATGGGTTTAACCCGATCTCCTCCTTCGGACAAGGAATGCATGGTTCTTGCCGGCAACTTCATAAACACCGCAATCACCCAAGCCAAAGAGATTGCCAAGCCCCTTCAGATACACATCAAGGCCTCGGACTCCGTGGCGAAGTACTCAGAGATTCTGCGCCGAGCCCCCGAGCGTGTCACGAGCTAGAAAGCTTCATGTGCACGGGCTGGCGCAAGGATGGCACTGTCAATGGTGAAGGCACACTACGAAGGTGCCGACATCGACACGGTGACCTCTGGTATCCCTGACATCGACGATGATAGAAAAGAGATTGATCATGAAGCCATCCTATCGTCACTCGCGGGTTATGACACCAGAGTTGCCGAGTTGGTGGACATCGACGTCTTCGTGCCCATGAACACCATCGACAGCGTCAACCAACATTCCTCCGAGTCCCACCACAGTGCCGACGTTGAGGGTGATTCTCCAGCTGGTGGCGATGCTGCTTCCAAGTCTCCTGCGCCAAAGAATGAAAAATAAATTTTTAATATTTGTTTCACCTTTGGTGTATGCGCGGAAAAAACTTTTTGATGTGACTTAAGGCGGAAAACAATGGTTGTAATTTCCTGCTACTTAAGAACTAGTTTCCAGCATGTATATATTTTTTAAGCAAGTGCTGGCTTATCCATTACTTTGGTTCTTATGCTTGACTTTTCGTGAGTCGAAAGACTCATTGTCGGAACCATGCGCTCAGGTGATGATGCCCAATGGCACCGTCAATAACCTGAGCACAAAATCGCCGACAATAAGTGCCAAAAGTCACTACTCCAGAATCCACATAAAAACAACAAAGAACGTGTAGACCAGAAAACTTAAGCTAGCGCCCGTAGGCGGAATTTTCACAAGTGAAAACGCAAGACTTGTGCATAAAGGTTTTACATGATCCAAAAATGAACACTAAAGGAGGTAAAAGACTCAGAAATATGAGTGAACCAGAGAGCTTTATTTCATTGATCATATAAGAGATACACAATTAGATAAAAAATGCTAAGTGTAAAAAGGACGTAGTTGTGCTATGTTCCATGGCCGATCAAGCTCCGGGTTGTCATCATCCGGGTCACGTCGCTTACGCTTATGATCCTCGTTGGGTCTATCCTTTAGTTCACGATTGTCAACAAGGTAGTAAGACCCATTGAGCAGCGCCTTGCTTATGATGAACGGTCCTTCCCACGGCGGGGATAATTTGTGTGACTTCCTCTGCTTAAGTCGGAGCACCAAATCCTCCTCTTTTAACGAGCGATGCCGAACGCGGCGACTATGGTAGCTGTGTAGCTTCTACTAGTAGATGGCCGATCTTTGGCATGCCAAAATGCGCTCCTCCTCGAGAAGGTCCACATCTAGGCGTTTGGATTCTTCAGCATCATCCTCGTCGTAGGCGGCAACTCTTGGTGCATCGTGAAGAATGTTAGAAGGCAGGATGGCTTCTGCGCCATATACCATGAAATAAGGGGTGTAGCCGGTGGATCTGTTGGGTGTAGTCCGTAAACCCCACAGCACAGATGGCAATTCTTCCGCCCAGGCTCCAGCTGCTCTATGTAGCGGTGCCTCAAGACGTGGCTTGATTCCCTGCAGAATTAATCCATTGGCTGGCTCAACCTGACCACTAGATTGTGGGTGTGCCACAGATGCAAGGTCAAGTCGGATGCCTTTCTCCCAGCAATAAGCCTCCACATCTCCGAGTGATAAATTGTTGCTGTTGTCGGTGATAATGCTATGTGGGAGACCAAATCTCACCACTAGATCTCGGACGAACCTGAGGGCAGTTGCCCCATCAAGCTTTCTAATGGGTTTAGCTTCTATCCATTTAGTGAATTTGTCAACTGCTACAAGCAGGTGCGTAAACCCACAAGGTGCCGTCTGTAATGGTCCCACCATGTCCAGCCCCCAGACTGCAAACGGCCAAGTTATTGGTATTGTTCGCAGTTCTTCAGCAGGAACATGTGGTTGTCGGGCATAATACTGGCATCCCATGCATGTCTCAACCAGCTTGTCGGCGTTCGCCTTCGCGGTCAGCCAGTAGAATCCTTGCCGGAAGGCTTTCGCGACCAACGATTGAGGAGCGGCGTGATGCCCGCAATCTCCGAGATGGATTTCGCGCAGGATTTCCATACCTTCTAGCTGGGAAACACACTTTAGGTATACACCAGTAGTGATCCTTTTGTAGAGTTGCCCATTGATTATGGTATAACCCTTTGCTCGTCGTACTATTTGCAGTCTTTCGACTTCGTCGTCGGGCAAAGTTCCGTGTTCGAGGTATTCCATGAACGGTTTTGTCCAAGCCGGAGGGATCTTAGTCACCATGTTGACGAAAGAGTCAGCTCTATCCGGGTTGTCGATGTCGGCCCCCTTCACGGATGGTGTGCGCATGTGCTCTAGGAAAACTCCTGGCGGAATTCGCTTGCACCCTGATCCAAGTTTAGACAGCAGATCAGCCGCCTCGTTTTGTTCCCTAGGTACATACTTGACTTCGTAGCCCAAGAAGCTCTTGGCTATCTCGTCCACTTCGTCTCGATATGCCGCCATCATAGGGTTCCGCGCATTCCAGGTGCCACCCACCTACTGGGCAACCAAGTCGGAATCTCCACAGCAAACTATGCGCTTGATGCCAATATCCTTGGCTACACGTAGTCCGCGAATGAGTGCTTCATATTCTGCCATGGTGTTTGTAGCCTCGAAGTGGATCTGCGGAACGTAGTGTTCTTGTCTCCTGTTGGTGACTGTAGCAATACACCAGCCCCTGAGCCGTTGAGCAGCTTTGATCCGTCAAAGTGCATCACCCAGTACTATGGTTCTGGCAATGGAGTAGCGTCTGGCATCTCCGTCCAATCTGCAACAAAATCCGCCAAGGCTTGTGACTTGATAGCGTCGCATCTCTTATAGGTGATCTCGAAGGCGGCAAGTTCAATGCCCCCACTTCGCGACCATTCCTGTAGCGTCGCTGTTATTGATAATGTCGGACAGTGGAGTCTTGCTCACCACTGTGATTGGGTGCTCCTAAAAGTAACGCCTCAGCTTCCGAGAATCAAGGAATACTCCATAAGCTATCTTTTGGTAGTGCGGGTAACGCTGCTTGGACTCCGTCAAGACCTCGCTCACATAGTAAACTGGTCGTTGAACTCCGTGCTCATAGCCTGGTTTCTTCCGCTCTACTGTGACGATGATGCTGATAACCCGGTTGGTTGCCACCATGTAAATTAACAGGGGCTCTCCAGGCTCGGGTGCTGCAAGGATGGACGCTGAGGAAAGAATCTCCTTCAGCTACTTCAATGCTGCATCTGCTTCTTCCATCCACGTGAATTTGTACGCCTTCTTCAGCAACTTGTACAGCAGCAGAGCCTTCTCTCCAAGTCGGCTGACGAATCGACTAACTGCTGCAACACAACCTGTTAGTCGTTGAATGTCCTTTAGGCATGTCAGACGGTTTATGTTTAAGATGGCCTTGATTTTCTCCGGGTTGACCTCGATTCCACGTTGGGAAACGATGAAGCCCAACAATTTGCCGGCTGGAACCCCGAAGACGCACTTCTTAGGGTTAAGCATCATGTTGTATTTCCGGAGATTATCAAAGGTTTCTTTTAAGTCAGAGATTAAGTCGTTTGACTTTTTAGACATCATCGTGATATCGTCCACATAGGCGTGAACGTTCCGACCAATTTGGTCATGAAGGCAACGTTGCATTGTCCGCTGGTAGGTAGCACCTGCGTTTTTCAACCCAAAGGGCATCGTGACATAGCAAAACATGCCGTATGGGATAGTGAACGAAGTGGCCAATTGGTCCGATTTCCTCATCTTGATCTGGTGGTATCCTGAGTATGCATCGAGAAAACACAAAAGCTCCGAGCCAGCCATCGAGTCAATGACTTGGTCAATGCGAGGCAAAGCAAACGGATCTTTGGGACATGCTTTGTTCAAGCCGGTGTAATCAACACATATTCTTAATTCATTGGTTCCCTTTTTGGGGACTTACAGGATTGGCCACCCATTGGGTGTGAAGGACTTCTCGGATAAATCTAGCCTTAAGTAACCTAGCTATATCTTTGCCAATGGCGCGTCTCTTCTCATCTCCAAAGCGTCGTAGAGTTTGTTTCACTGGCTTGCATTTTGGATAAATGTTTAATCTGTGCTCGGCAAGTTCCCTAGGTACACCTTTCAAGTCGACAGGTTGCCAGGCAAAGATGTCCCTATTCTCACGGAGGAACTCGACGAGCACGCTTTCCTATTTGAGATCCAGGTTCGTCCCAATGGTGACGGTCTTGGAGGCATCGCCTACTACAAGTTCCACCAGCTTGGTCTCGATGGCGGCCTTGAACGCAGGAGCAGAGTCGGAGATCTGCTTCTTTGACGCGGGCATCTCTGAGTAATTGACCTTGCTCTGGATCTCTTTGAATTCTTCGCTGTAGAGGATATCTTCTGCAACGGCTGCTTCATTAATCTCGCAGTCCCTTGCCTTGGTAAAGCTTCCGGATACGGTGATGACACCGTTTGGTCCGGGTATCTTGAGTTTGCTATAGACGAAGCATGGTTTGGCCATGAATGTGTGGAATATGTCACGGCCGAATATGACGTGGTACACGCTCTTGAAAGGGACCACCTCAAAGGTCATGCGCTCTTGGCGGTAATTATTAACATCGCGAAAGGCAACCTGAAGTGTAATGCACTCAAGGGACCGAGCCTCCTGACCAGGAACTACGCCGTGGAAGATGCTGTTGGTCCGTCTTAGGTTTGCCTCCGTCAAGTTCATCTTCTGAAGTGTATCCAGGTACATGATGTTGATGCTGCTTCCGCTATCCACCATACATTTGGTGATCAACTCCACGCCGTCAATCAAGGGGTTGATGACCATGGCGTACTGGTTCTCCGTGGGCACAAGGTCTGGGTGTTCCATCCTGTCCCAAGTTATTGGAACCACCGACCAGCGCAGGTACTAGGGAACTGGGGGGAGAGTTTCCATCAGGATCCTTAGAGAGGTCTTCTGTTGTCGGACGGTGGGGGTGCCAAGGAAAGTGTGGTAGACTGGAGCCTTCTTTTCGAAGGGATTCTTGCCCTTGTCGTCGCTCTTGGCGGCGTGCTTGGGGTCAACTTCTTCGTCCATGTCACTTGAATCCTTGGACTCCTCCTCCTTCTTCTTCCCTTTGCCCTTGCCTCGTGGTCTGTTCTTCCGACTTTGCTTGTAGCCGGACTCCGGGTCTTCCATGAGGTCGTTGGCGTCGAGGTATATGAGGCACGGCATATCGCGGTACTCCTCGTAGGTTTGGGGAACGCGGAGCAGCGTCGAGGTGGTCTCACTTCCTCGTTGCTGCCCACGACCAGCTCCCCTTCCTCGGCCACGTTGTCCGCTTTCTCCTCGTCCTGCAAAAGTCATAGCGACCATGTCGGTACATTGCTTTTCTTCTGGAGAGGTTTTACGCTTTGTACTGCTGTTCCTCCGAGCTTGAGTTGGAATGGCCGTTGCCGACAAGGAGCCACGAGCATTGTCGTCGGCAGCTGTGAACTCACTAGCCAACTGAATCATCTGGTTCAAGTCAAGCTAGTGATTGTCCTGCAAGTGCTTCAGCGTATGTCGGAGCAGCGTGCCCCTTTCCAACCCATCGATGAAGGTGGCCATGGCGGTCTGAGCGTGCACTCCTGCGCAGGAATTCTACATATCCAGCCAGCAGGAGAGGTAGGCGCGAGATGTCTCGTCTTTCTCTTGCATGCACCGCTGTAGATCGCCCACAGTGCAGGGACACTTGTATGTACCCTCAAAGTTCTTGGTGAACACATCTTCCATGTCCAGCCAGTTGTAGATAGATTTCTCTGACAAGTCGTCAATCCATTGACGGGCCGTACCCGCCAACATTAATGGGAGGTACTTGATGGCGACGTTGGGGTTACCTCCGGCAATCTCCACCGCGTTTCCGTAGTCCTGCGACCATGTGGCTGGCTTGGCGGTGCCGTCATAGGGCTTGATGGTCTTGTCAATCCGGAAACCTTTGGGGTAAGTTGCGGACCGTATTGCAGGTCCAAAGCAACGTGGTCCCAGGTATGGTCCTTCCCGGGCCTCGTGGATCTTATCGATCCGCGAACGTGCATCGTATGGCTCCGGGTTCTTCTTCTTTTTGTCAACAGGGGATGGGCTGCGTGAACGACATGGGCCCCCTCCGCCATGGTGACTGCTTGGTGGTGAAGGAGGCGGAGGTGGCGGTGGGTTAGCCTTCTTGCTGTTACCCTCCTGCGACGCCTCACGCCTGTCACGGTTGCTTGTCGTACGCGAAGGGTCATGACGTGACCTGCTCTTGTGTCCTTGGTTGTGCTCTCCGTCATGACAGGTCTGCTCCGCGTTTTCGCGGATGACGATGCCGCACTGCTTTGGTGGGGGCATATCCGTATGATGGTGAGCCTTGTAACGGGGAGATCGGGGCGGTGGCGATGGGCGACGAGGTCGGGCCTTTTCTCCGTGGTCGGAGGATATGGGGATGGCATCCTTCCTGTTGCGCGCATCCCTACGTCTTCGTTCTGATGAACCCGTCTGGGACCCAACATCAAGAGGAGATCTGTCCCTTGGCGGCTTGTACTAGCTAAATTGGCAGAGCGCTGGGTCAGACTCAAGCCTCTGAGAGGTGGCATTTTCCTGCTGCTTCCCGCCTTGGCCACTAGGTCATAGACCTATTCCACTGCCTCAGGCGATCTATCCTGCTCTAGAAGGGTCTTGGCGACAGCGAGGTTAAGGAGTGGGGTGGGCATCACCTGCTTGCCTTCACTGTCAATGTATGGCTTGGCCTGTACCGGCTTCGAGGGAGCCCATCCTAGGTTGCGCCGTACACCAGGTTCGTTGATGACGCGCTCTGGAGCTTTCTTAGCCTTCTGCTGCTGCAGTAAAGTCTTGTACTCGGCCTCCATTGCTCCAGCTTTCTCTATGGACTTCTGCGCGTTGACCAGATCTCGATCTAGTTTAGCGCCTTGCTCCGCGATGGCCTGCGCTTCCTCCAGCAGCTGCTGGAGCTTCTCGTCAAGCTGGGTCATGTTCCGGATATGAGCAACGGTTAGTGGCTCGACGAGGAGATTGCCGTACATCACTCTATCAGCTAGAGTAACTTGGGCTGCTGCAGACGTAGATGCTGGAGGTGGCAAGTTTGCGGTGTTGTTGTTGCTCGGGCCGGTGCCGAGTTCCTGCGGCTGCTGCACTTGGTTAGGCGGAGGAGGCATGACTTTTGTGCGATCATCGTCGGCAGCAATAAGTGGCCCCTTCCCCTTATCCAGTGTCGTAGGCGGAGCTCGTCCGGGTTGATCTTCATCCATCGCCGTCCCAATGGTGACGAACACCCCTCGAGACATGACGGCGTTGTTGGCTTGCTCGTCGCGCGAGTACTCCTCCTCCATCTCCTGCATAGCGGAGTCTATCTCTTCTGGACTGAAGTCTATCTCCTCTGAATCTGCACTGAAATCAGCATAAAGCGCGTCAATGACAGAGTCGGAGGGTGCCAGGACTTCCTCGGTGACGGGTGGTGGAGGTGCAACAGCCTCGACGATGACTGGAGGTGGTGGTCCTGCTGCGACGATGGCGACGGGAGGCGGTGGCGATGGCTGCTGAATCGGAGGTTCTCCGTCTCTGAGCGCAAGCTCCATCTGGGCTGCTGCGTTAGCTTCCGCGTAGCTGTTGACCGTTCTCACCATCTCTTCGAGGGTAAGGCGTCATGTTGCCTGCTGTCGTCTTAGAGAATGTCGGAGAAGTGTGCCACGGTCCAGTCCTTCCACGAAGTGATACAAAGCGTTATCATCGGGGTAGTGGGCCAGATCGGCTCGTATACGAAGCCACCTGGCCAAGTAATCGCGGGGGTTTTCGCCCTCTCTCTGAACGCAGCGTGCCAGATCGAAGATGGTAACCACGCCGACAAACTTGGATCTCTGCTGTCCAGACGCACGGATGAAGCCGGCGGATTTGCAGTGATCTTCCACCTTTATATCCTGCACAGGGGCGGTTTGGGTGGGCCTTGAATTTTTCCGATCTTTGCCGGCAAACTCCGAGGAGAGATCCGACACTGATCCTTCCGCGAACGTATCCTGCCCGTAGGCGGTCCGTGCGAGCCTTAGTGCTTTCCGATCTTTGCCGGCAAACTCCGACGAGAGATCCGACATTGATCCTTCCGCGAACATATCCAGCCCGCAGGCGGTCCGTGCGGGTCTTGATGCTCCTCCGACTCCCAGGGAACTAGTGCCCGAGTTGGTTTCGCCGATGAAGAGGTGGATGTCTCCGATAGGAACGATCTAACACCGCGTAGGGTTCGTCTTCGCCGGGATCCAGAACTCGTCAGGAGGGACGATCGGAACGTTGCCGGAGAAGAGAACGCGACCGATGGCTACGGTTTCGCCGATTCTCGTGAAGATCTTGGTCCTCGCCCGCTGAAGAGCCTGAAGCGCCTCTTGCCCCACGATGGGCACCAACTGTCGTGGTATTGCCGACGAGTACGCTATGGAGGGGTCCTCACAATGCGTGTTTAGAGATGTGGGGGTAAGGCGGACGGTTGAAGGGTACGAGGTAACACAGCTTACCCAGGTTCAGATCCCACGACGGTGGCGGAATCCTACTTCTGCTATAAATCACTATAAGGGCAATACGCCGAGTTACAGAGATATGTTCGCTGTGCGAGGTTGTGTGAATCGATGCCCTAAAGGATTCCATATACCCGATTTATATAGTCGCCAGGTCCTAGGGTTACAGGGAAAAGTCCTAGCCGGACAGGTTACAGAGTCCTACACCGTCTATTACTAGTCTTGTGTATCTTGTACTCCAAGGCTCTGGGTACGTTGGTGACTCCATCGTAGCCTTCCTTTATCCGACATGGGCCTCCCTTCTGAATCCATCTAACTGGGCCGCCCAGCAGGCCATAAGCCATGCTACCGACTATGGGTCACCCGGGTTATCCGGATAAGTGACATGCTATGAGGATACCCATATAGCATATCCCAAACACGATGGGGACGACGATGATGACTACACTACCTTCTACCGCCGCCTCAGCGTGAACTATGCTTTAATTTCTGTTTTAGTTTAAATTTTGTCAAATCTTGTATGAACATATCTGCATATCAATGAATTTCGTCTTAATTTATGAATTTTGTTCAAATTTGTGTCTTTTCACCGTGCTTGGTCTGGGCACACGACTGGGATCGCGCGCCACAGGCCGAAAAGTACCGCCGGCGCTTCCTAAAACGCCCAATTTTGTGTCGAAAAACGGCCTGGGGGCGCTATGGCTTGAGATGCTCGTACATTTGTTTTTTTGGTGCGTGTATACAACGGCACATAGATGGCGTGATTCTGTAACAGAGAGCAACCTATCAGACAGATTGCTGTGCATAGCAATCTCTTTCAGTTTGTTCACAGAAAAACAGGTAAACTGCCATGTCCATTATTTGTCGACATTAGACTGATATAATGCTATGGTCTTTTAAATGCGAGTTTTTTCCTTGATCGGCACCCATATAAAAAGGGTTCAACCAGGTTTGCTCAGTGGGGCATGTGAGCAGCGCATTTCACACGTGGTTCCTCTGCTCCCTCTGCTCGACACGAGGCCAAGTCAGATACAGGTTCCAACAAAACATACACACTCACTCACTCCGTTTCAAAATATAAGATGTTTTATGTTTGTGAAGAAAATATATATATACTTATTTTAGTGTGTAGGTTCACTTCAAACATGACTAAACCTACATACTAAAACTAGTCTAGATACATTTGCTTCACAAAGCTAAAACATCTTATATTTTAAAACGGATGGAGTACAGGTATACAAGATATATCACAATATATGACTAGAAATACTAAACCGAACTTTCAAGTACAAATCATGATGTGTATCTTCTCTTACATAAAAGAGGTTGGTTTCGTCACCACCCCATGAAGCAAACTATAGTGTTTCGACCACTCGGATCAGTACAAAATAATGCAAGTTCCACCACAGTGCATGAAGTACGCAGTTGCACAAATTATTGAATACAAACGTAAAGCCACATGAACTGACACACGGAAGCTGAGTCTAACAAAAAAAACCATGAAAACATGGCGTGCGCAAATAACAACTGTAAATAGTACAGGATATGGAGAAGCTCAGCATGCCTCTATGTGAACATTTTGAGAGAACGCGGAATTTCAGTGAAGTGCAGACAATCTGGAGCAGAAGAATAATACCCATTCGTGTAGGCCTTCTAGGTCGTCTTCGGCATATAAGATCTGAAGAGAACTTGGAAGTTGTGAAGAAGTACTACACACTTGCAGATTCAACTTGTAGCGATTAGAAAAAAAAACCTGTCACCGTAAGAAAGTAGGGGAAAATGGAAGAGGAGTGTTAGAACTCGTGTTTGCTAGTATTAATAGAAAGCATGACGATTAAACTGCTAGGCTAATAGAAAGTCTGAAACAGATTACCCTGTATATATATTCGTCAATGCTCGACAAGATGATCAAACTTGTGTAGGATCTCCTCGTCCATCTCAGCCGTGCCGATGCTACTCAACTCGTCCATCTCAGCCGTGCCGATGCTACTCAACTCGTTGATCTCGCTAGGTCCGCTGCGCCAAGCTTCATTGTTATCTTTAGAACTCTCCGCAATATCGTTGGCTCGAAATTTCTCCATCTCGCGTCCAGTGACGAATAAGAAGACACTCTTGCGATACTCCCTAGCTTCTTCTCTCACGATGTCAATAGTCGCGCTGATGCACGAGCACGACCTGTCTTGCGCTCCATACCACTCGTTGCATTCGAAGCCGACACGTCTCAGGCTTGTGAGGTGCTTGATTCCTATAGGGTCCGTGTTTGGAGGGCCACCGTAGAGCCTGAACTCGAAGGTGAGCCAATACAGCAGCGGCATCGCTCCTTCCTGGAAGGTAACCCGTGGCACTCCGCTGTCCACTGTGAGTTGCTTCAGCCTCGCGAACCCATCACTGCTGATGGCTATCGGCGTTCGGGGGACAACTTCGAACCTTAGGGAGAGATTATACAGGTTGGGCATCTCGCGCAGAATTCTGAGATCTTCTTCCTCTAGTTTGCAGATCCTTATATCCAACACGCGAATGTTGTTGAAGTGCTCCTTGATCCACCACGGAATGTGCATGTGTTTCGTGCCAATGACGAGTCCCCCACCACCAATAACTTTTGTAAAGTTCAGGATCTCCCCGGCTAGCTCTACCACCAGATCACTCTTTTCCCAAGCTTGGCGGACGCAATCGGGCAACCCGACCAATTTTGAAAGCTGACCAGCTTCCCAGGGTAGTGAACTGGTTTTAGATTCCAAAATCTTCAGTTTTTTCAGTCCCCAGATTTCCCTTGGTATCTTCGTCACCTCTGTCCTACTCAAATCTAGTGTCTCCAAATTCTCGAGGTTCCCAATCTCACTGGGAAGCTCTGAAATACCTGTGCTGTTTAAATCCAGATTCTCCAAATGATGCAGTTTCCAAATTTCCTTGGGAAGCTCTGTAATTTTTGTTCTACTCACGTTCAGAGTCGTCAAGTGCTGAAGTCCACCGATCTCCTTAGGCAGCTCTGCGATTTCTGTACCACTAACGATCAGAGTCGTCAAGTGCTGCAGCTCACCGATCTCCTTGGGCAGCTCTGCGATTTCTGTAGAAGTAATATCCAAAGTTTTCAGTTTCTTCAGTCTCACGATGATCTCTCTAGGCAGCTCTGTGATCTTTGTTTCCCTTATGCGCAAAGTCTTTAAATTCTGCAGGTCGCCGATCTCCCTGGGCAGCTCTGTGATCCATGTTCCCCAAACTTCCAGTGTCTCCAAATACTGCAGTATGGCTATTTCTCGTGGGATCTTACTAATTTCGAACCCCATAAGGCCTACCAGGTGCCTTAGACGACGCATACGACATATATCATTGAGATTATGATACTGTGCATCCAATTGATTCTGAAGATGCAACACACGCAAGCGTTCCAACTTCTCCAAGGGGACTCTCGCGGCACGTACAAAAACAACTAGAGATCGAACACGAGACCAGTCCAATTCAAACAAGGGATCCATGACCATTCCCTCCACTGCATCGTCATCATCATCGATGCATAGCCGATGGGTTCGACTTCCACGGGCAAATGAGGATGGAATGTGAGAACTGCAAGTAATGAAAGTATCTTCACGTAACTTCCATCTAAGGAAAATTCGCATCATGGGGTGCAACATATACCGCACAGCCGTATTGTCGAGGGTGTCATCTACCGGCTGAATCAAACCCCTGCTGACAAGCTCGTCGAAGTAACTGTTTCCTGTCTCCTCTGTATCGACAAAATTTTCAGCAATCCATTGCCTAACCAAATCATCCCTTTCAATCACTTTACGCCTAGGGCATATACTGCAATACAACAAACAAGTCTTAAGCATATGATGAGGAAGATCGTTGTAGCCAAGTTGCAAACTCTCAACCAATGGTTCAAAGCCTCGGGTATTCTGAATTCCATTTTGTGTAATTCGTTTCTTAATCATATCTTGCACATCAGACGTCTCTCGAGACAGCCCTTGGTGTTCTTGTTCCTCTAGCACCATTGCCACTGCTGAAAACATGCAAACGAGAGCTAATGGCATAGAAGCACACATGTGCACAACCTCATGCTTCCAATCAAAACCTTCTGCAACCATGTCAATCTTCAGGAGGTTCACATCCTGATAGTTAATATCTTCAGATCGAATTCTATACCACCATTCTCGGGCGAAAGAATCCCACCTTGTGTTTATGTGGTATAACAAGGCGTGGAAATCAACACGCCATTTATTGGCTAGAGCATTAATACGAGTTGTTGTGACAATTCTGCTGTATAGATTATTCTCTGGAAGACATTTTCTAATGGTTTCCCATTCTTTACAATGCCATACATCATCAATTACAACCAGGTACCTATAAAAGTCGAAAAAAATCTTGTTAGTTTCATTAAGCGGTTGTCAATCTAAAGTCTAAACTGAATTTTTTTTACAAATGAGGCTATTGATTCTGTATCTAGCAAATCCTTCATTTTACTCCGTAGTTGTTTAATGATGAAAAATAATATAGACATTTTTATAGCCAACGTAGGCAGACGGCGGCGTCTTCGGCTCGGGCTAGTGTTAGTAGTTTTCACTAGATGGTCCATTAACCAATTTATAATTTTTATTATTTTTGGAACTCTTTGTACTGCAGCTAATTATTACTCCCTCCGTCTTAAAATAGATGTCTTAGCTTTTTCAAAATTTAGATGAATCTATATACTAAATATTGTATACATTCATCTAAATTTTGACAAATTTGAGACATCTATTTTAAGACGAAGGGAGTAGATTTAGGTAATTTAGCAAAAGAAAAGGCAGTATCCATAATTCACTAATGTTGTGTTTGGTTGCTCTGAATTGGGCCTTGGAATTGGCTTTCCGGAATTGGACCAGAATTCTAGCTTTTGGATGGTCATAGTATACGGACCGAATTCCAAGCCCACCCCCCGCCGAAGCGGCAGGGTCTAGCGAATACGAAGCCTTGACCGGTTAGTGATATATGCCGCTCGTTAGCGGCGCTCGACTCACGTCGCCTCAAGTAATTCTTGTATGGGCCGGCCCACTGCCCCGTTGCCCCGTCTTCTTCTTCCTCATGTGAAAGCGCCGCCACCGCAAATTAACCCTAACCCTAACCCTCAGTTTGCTTCCTCGCCTCCCCCGGAGACGCCGCGGCTAGCTGCGTCGTCCTGTCTCCGGCGAGGTCCCGGCCGGACGGCCATCCCTCTAAGCCCCCGCACCCGCACCCTAAGCCCTAAGTTTCTTTCCTCGCCTCCGCCGGTGACGGTGCGACCAGCCGCGTCGTCCCCTTCTCCGACGAGGTCCCGGTCGGCCGGCCATCCATCTAAGCCCCCCGCACCCGCACCCTAAGCCCTAAGATTTTTTCCTCGCCTCGCCTCCGTCGGAGCGCCATGGCCGCGTCGTCCCCAACATCGGCGAGGGGTGTTGTTACCCTTCGTCTGGCTCTCCTCTCTGTTACTGATGGGACGGCCCACAGGACCTGACGCGGCATGTATAGGGGGTGTGTGGCGCCCGTCCCTGGTTCCGGGTGGGCTTAGCCCGTTTTCTTCGCTGTTGTCGATTTCAGTTCGTTCGCTTCCTCGTGGCACTAGTATACTTTTAGACAGACAACATAGCATGCATGTGGTCTGAATTTTCTTCTTTGTCTTCCTTTGTTTTGTTGGAGATATGCCCTAGAGGCAATAATAAATGTAGTTATTATTATATCTTTGTGTTTATGATAAATGTTTACATTTATGCTATAATAGTATTAACAAGGAAACATTGATACTTGTGTGATTTGTAAACTTAATTTGAAGTCCCTAGTATAGCCTCTATACTTCACTAGCTTGTTGGTTGATTAATGATTGTGGTTTCCCTATCATGAACATTGAGATGTTATCAACAACAAGATCATATCGTTAGGAGAATGATATGGTGGACATACTCCTATAGATAAGCGTAGCATAAAGATCAAGTCATTTCAATAGTTCAATTGCTATATGCTTTCTGATACATAGTAACCTAATTCCTTCGACCATGAGATCATGCATATCACCTTTACCGGATGGATGCTTTGATGACATCAAACACAACACCGTAACTGGATGGCTATAAAGGTGGCATTGAGTGTTCGGAAAGTATTGGTTGAGACACATGGATCAAGAGTGGGATTTGTCCATCCATATGACGGATAGATATACTCTGGGCCCTCTTGGTGGAATGTCATCCAATTAGCTTGCAAGCATGTGACTTGGTCACAAGGGATCACATATCACGGGAACGAGAAAAGAGTACTTATCAGTAACGAGGTTGAACTAGGTATGCAGAGATACCGACGATCATGACCTCGGATAAGTAACATATCGTGAGACAAAGGGAAATTGGTATCGTATGTAAGTGGTTCATTCGATCGCAAAGTAATCGTAGAAATATGTGGGAGCCATATGAATTTCCAGATTCCTCTATTGGTTATTGTTCGGAGAAGTGTCTCGATCATGTCCGCATAATTCACGAACCGTAGGGAGACACACTTAAGGATTCGACGTTGTTTGAGTAGTTATGGTATTATGAGAAAGAGACCGAATGTTGTTCGGAGTCTCGGATGGGATCCGGGATATCACGAGGTGATCCGGAATGGTCCGGAGAATAAGATTCATATAAGGAAAGTCCCGTTTCGGAGTTGCGGAATGATTCCGGTGTTTTCATCGGGAATGTTCTAGAAGGTTCCGGAATGTCCGGCACTCCGGGGGGGGAGGGTACATGAATGTGTTATATCAAAGTTGGTATGATTGCATCATGTACTAAGTGTCATCGCTGTCCGAAATAAATGGTTAATTCAAATCCTAGTTTGAAAAGTCAAACGGCTAGTTTGAAAAGTCAAACTGCCAGTTTTCGGAAAGAGGAGAAGGAGGATTGGTGGAGGCCGAATTGGGGGAGGGTTCCTCCCTTGGCCGGCGCACCACCAAGCCGACTTGGGGAGGGACTCCCCTCCCCTGGCCGCCGGCCCCTCCCATCTATATAAGGAGGGGCAGGGCTCCCCTCCTAGCACACACAAGTTCCTATCTTCTACCTCCGGTTTAGAGCCGTTTGGGTTTAGAGCTTCTAATTGCTTTAGCCTTCGGTTTAGAGCCTTCTAATTGGTTTAGAGCCTTCTAATTGGTGTGTCTAATTACTAGACCACTAATAGCCTCTCTCATACTCCACCATACTCGCACCGGCTTAAGGCGAAGCCCTGCGGGATTTCCCCTCTACTTCCGGTACCACGCCGTTGTGCTGCCGGAATCGCGAGGAGAGTGCTACAACCTCCGCGGCCTGCTGGAACAAGGGAGAGGAAGGTCTTCGTCGAGTACCGAACGTGTGACCGACTGCGGGAGCGCTGCCGGAACGCAGTGCCGGAAGGATCGTCTACACGATCTTGAGATCGGAAAGAGTACGACTACATCACCCACGAGAATCCGCTCTCGTTAAACGCTTTGGAATCTTCGAGGGTAAGTTATTCCATCGACTCGTTGCTACAATCTAGTAGATAGATCTTGGCTTGTTTGTTTGTATGCGATAGAAAATTTTTGTTTTCCATGCTACGAACCCCTACATGTTTGTGGGACGGGAGTTAGCATGGAAACTGAAATAAAAATAACCCATAAGTTAAACAAATTTAAAAAATAAACCTCTTTGCAAACTATTTCACAAACCGTAACCCTTTTCTGCCAATCCCGCCCGTGTGGCGCATCAAAAACGCCTGCCGCTCCACCCGATACGGCGCCGCAGCCCAACCACGTTGGCTTGGCTGGGCCTGACGCGAAAGCCCTGCCACGCTGGCGTGCACGTGCGGCGCCGCCTCACACGGTGTCGCAAGCTTAGCAGCTGCGCCGGTCGGAACCACGCGCCCTGCCATGCCATGTTTAGTAAGCCTTTATATTAGGATTTGTTGGTATAGTAATCGTTCATATACATGTTGGTTGCTATGTACAGTTTGTTGATATAGTAATCCTTCATATACTTGCTAGGAATTCCCATGTATTTGTTAGTTTCAAAATTTTGTTCATAACTATTGGAAGCTTGGTCACATAGAGATGCCTACATAGGAAGAATGGTTTATAAAATTAGCTCACAAGGAGATGGCCATATAGAACGCACTTTATTCATATTAGTAGGTGGTTTATAATATGCTCACATATTTAGTTGTACTTTCTTTTTTAATTATCTAGGATGTCGGAATCGGAAGAAGAAGAAACCCGTACACCACCGCATGTACAAACTAGGTTTGTCGAAGGCATGTAGATTCTTGAGTCGGCGTATGATAAGCGTCACCGTGGCTACATGATCACCGAGGGGATAAAGGTAAAAAAATAAACCCCCTCCCCCAATTCATGATATGTTGCTCAAGTTTAATGGGCATGTTATAATTGAGCTTGTATGTGTGTAGCCTCTTGTTCCCTATGACTGAGGTATCACGGGCATTTCCAAGAGATGATGCCATACGATGATCGGTATACGGTGCACATCCGAGCGCTATGACTGCTCCCATTCATCCATATGGTCAACCGTGGTACACCGCACATGAACCATGCTGCCATCACCGCACTTGTCGACCGGTGGATACCGGAGAATCATAGTTTTCGCCTCTGTACCGGTGAGATGACCGTGAATCTTCAGGACATGTCCATGATCCTTGCACTCCCTATCTAGGGGGATCCTCTCTGCATTAATACATCCTACGATAACTAGCATGACCAGATGCCTGACCTTACTGGTGGTAAGTGTCCTGGTGACAGTATAAACTCAAAGGGGGTAAATTGAGAGTCACAGCCATGCTACTTTCAAGTGGATAGCACAAAACTCCAGTACCTGCCATGGAATGCTAGTGAGGATGAGATTATTAATGCCCGTGTGTATGTGTGTGTAGCATCCCAGTTGTCTAACCCCTGTAATGCTGCATGATTATAATAATAAAATGGGCCTCTTCCAACATATAATTGTTGCATCATGCTCATGTCATCATGTCCCCTTGCATTTGAGCATCATATAAAACCTTTTCCTTGTTTGGTTCTTATCTCATGTGCATGATTAATTGTAGTTGCCTCTTGATATTGTATTTGGTTCTTAATAAATTGTTAAATGCCCAAGTTGAGTTGAGGGCATCTCTCTTTTTGACTCCACCACCTTATCTTTCACCACCTTTTATATTCCACCATCCAACTATTCTGAGCTTGGCATTTTGATGTTTTATCTCTGGCTCATGATAAGTTGGTTGGAACCACCCCTAATCTTTGCTTGGCCTTGGCCACCTTTTGGGAATGCATATGAATAATGTCTTGTTAATGTTACTGTTTTCACAAGGATTAGCTGGGCATTATTTATTTTGCATGGGCCATGCAAGTGCCACCTTTCTCCTAGTATTTGGGTTTTATTTGAATTCTAGTTAGATCATCTTCCTTTGTTCAAAACTTTTGTTGGCTTGTAGTGTTCTTCATCTTTTCATCTACCTTTCTTCCCTCTTAGCTAAGCCCCATGCCCTTAACCTTCCTAGCTAGATATCCTACCCCTCACCCCCCTTCTTATCTCAACCCAAGTGGCCCCCTCTTTCTCTCCTCTTAGACAGGCAGCCCTCTTTTCAACCTCCTGGTAACAAGGTTCAAGTTTTGAAAACCCTAGGGAGTTTGAATTTGTATTAGATTGAAAGCAAGCAATCAAACAAAAACAAAAGAGAAAGGAATAAAAAAAAAGGGGGAAAGAGAGCAGCCGCAGCAGCCCAGAGCAGGCAGCAGCCCGTCATACCCCGCTTCCCCGGCCCATCTCGCTTTTCCCGGCCCAGTACCCCCCAGCCGTCGCGCGCGTCCTGTTCTTCTTCTTCCTGACGCCGTCGGTCGCTCGCCCGGCAGCAGACGGAAAACAGAGCCAGCGAGCAGGTGGCCGTCCTCCCGCCGTCATCCTCGTCACCCTCCCCTCCCCTTCTTATCCCCAGCACGCCACCAAACCATTCTGGCACAGATCCCCTTCTTCCTTCTTCCCCTCCCCCAAGGTAAACAGCCTCACCACCGCCCCATGGCGTCGCCGTCCTTCGCACCTCGCCGCTGAGCCCCGCGCACGTCAGGACCACGCGGGAACAGGGGAGAGCTACGACAGCTTGCTGGAGCTCTCCGTCGCCGTTCGAGCGCCAGGACGCGAGGAGCCTGGACGCCAGGATCGGCCGTGGTCACCGCTGTCGCCGCGCTCTTCGTCCCCGTCAGCCGCGAGCCCCGCCAACGTCCCCGCTGTGAGCCACGCCTTCCCCTTCTCCCCCTGGCACGCCTTCGCTCTCCCTTGCACGCGCTAGCTGCCTCACGCGCCGGAGGCCGACGCCGTGCGCGCACCCCAGCCGCCCGCCGCGCACCCAGGGTCTGATCGTCGACAGCAGCTGCCTGCAGCGCGCTTGTCTGTTCCGCTGTAGATCCCGAACAACCCAGCCCTCCTCGGCCAATATTCCCTAAACCAAAGTTCGAGATCTATCATCCCTCTACGTTTTTCGTTTTTGCATCATCGCCGTTTTCGCAGTGGATCTCTCGGCATCTTCCTCGCAAGATCGACCGATCTAGCTCGCTCCCTGGGTGCAGTATATTCAGTTTCGCGACCGCGTTTTTGCTTCTGTTCTTTCCCTTGCCCCTTCCGCCACAGTCCTCCCCCGCCAAAACCCTAAACATGGAACCTGTAGAGCGATGTTCCCTCTCCAACTTCGATGTTGGTGACATCTCCTGATTCTCGACGAATCGCTCGCCAAGCTCGACGCAAGTTTGCTGAATCTCGCTGTTACCGCGTTCAGTTCGACAGCTTCGTCAGTCAGACCACCCCCGACGCTTTTCTACTTTAGTCCCTCCTCTTCCAACGCCTCAACCCGCAGTCCACTTGGCCCTCTGTCAGCGTCCGTTGGCCTTTTATGAAAAGGCCCCTGGGCTTCCTGGAGCTCAACCCGCGGTCCTGCCCCCTCCTATCCGCTGGCATGTGGGTCCAGGTGTGCCTGTCCCCACCTGTCAGTGGCCAGAGCAAGCCTTGACCCGGTGTAAAAAGTTTGACTGAGTCTGCTTAGTTTATTTAAATCTTTTCTGAATATTTAAAATTCAAATAAATTTCAGATTTGAATAACTTTTACATACTAATTCCAAATTTGACAAATAATATATGTTTTTGGATCAGAAAAATGTGAGGAATTCAAAGAAATTCAAAATGTTGTTTGAACATTTTAAAATCCCAAGTTGAGTTAATTACCCAAATGCCACTGGAACTAAATAAATTAATAACTTTTGTTGTATAAATCCAAATTTAGCAAATGATGAGTCTAAAATGATCAGCTCGACGAGACCTTTCTGTTTTTACTATCCATGACTTCTATTGCAGCATGCATCATATAAATATATATTGAACAACATCTGTTATGGCAATGAAATGTGACTAAAACCTAATTAAATGTTACTTTCTTGTTCTCCACACCTCACCATGCCATGCTACCTTACTTGCCATGTAAATTGTGCATCATTCATCATGGCATGATTGTTTGCTTGACGCATCTTATTCATATGCTTGTGCTCTATATTCATGTTGGCCTTGTTTGTTTGGTTTTTCTCGGATAGACACTGAGCAGGGGTTGTATCAAGAGAACCAGGAGCACTACCCAGATCCGTCCCTCGCTTCAACTGAGATACCAGGCAAGCACTACAACATGCTTGCATACATACAGTACCTATTGCCCCTATCTTACTCTTGCATCATCGAGTCGCGATTGCATTAAATTGAATCCCAAGTATGCATAGCCTTTACTTTTAAACTCCACCAAGCTTGTTCCTCCATCCCATGAGCCATTACTATAGGAGTTGTTTGGGCCATGCGAGTCGTAGAACAGCATGTGTAGGGTTTGTGAGAGTCTGATGAATAATGAGGTACCTAAACAACTTAACCTGAGTAGTTCTGGGATAACTAAAGAAAGTGGCACCGGTGAGCAACATCTGCTATTTGGTTTTTCCTGCTCACTTGTGTCCCGTAAGACCCCGAGTACTTGATTCCTGTTCCTTGATTTATCGCGCTATCCACATCCGGGAGGTATATGGGACCCCCCTGAGCCAGAGCTTGATTCCGTCTTATTTCTTGGGGCCACAAACTAGTTTGAGGTTTTATTAACGATCCTGTACTTATGCCATGTTTTACTGCTTTATTTACGATTGTGCGACAGATAGCACACTGTACTGTTTAAGATAGTGGCACGATTCCGCGGTGTCGACAAGCCCAGTTTTGGGTTCCCAGTCGTTCACAGCCGTCCCCACAGACCTTGAGGCCGTCTCGGAGCTTGCTTACTCCGTTGCGGGATCTACTTAAGGGGTGGCCCCCTGAAATATTTCTGAATCTTGTGATTGCTTTGTCGTGAAGGCCTCGTTGGGTTTTGATTTGGTTTTTCCGAGGTTGATCGAGTGTGTGTTGCTATTGGTGCACCCCGGCCGGGTAAAACTTTCTGAAAGCCGTGTCCGCGGTTATGGACGACTTGGAGCACAGTTTCTCGATCATAGACAAGCATAACCAAAGTACCGCCTTAATTTGACTAAGTAACTTGACTAGTAAATAGTGCAACACTCATGGAATGGTCAATAAAATTGCCAACGGATGGGGGGGTTGTTCGTCCGCTTCCTTGTTGGTAAGCAGGGAGGAGGATGGATCGGATGAGATTACCACTATAACTGTTGTTCTTAAATTCACGGACATCCGTCTATCATTGGTTAGGCGGATGGTTAGCGCCTATTCTGTAGAATTGCTAGGGTTTACCTTTCGCTGCAATTGCGTCACCCCAGGTTGTGTCCCCTTTAGAGGCATTAAGACTTGCTGAGTACCCTTAGGGTCTCACACGATAAATTCTTGATTCAGATGGACAGGTACCTCCTCAGGACGGATACTGGGTGGAAGAAGCCGATGATGTGGGCAACGATCGTTCGGTGTAGAGATTCCGGGATCGGGGATCCGTGAGACCTGTAGTTGGGATGTGCTTATTTCTATGGCATCTTATGCCGATTTGCTTCTTATCCGTACTCGGATTCTGTTTGCCTCTTCCGCATGATACTCTGATGTGTGTTGTATGAGGAAGTATCCTAAAATATAGATCTATCTAGGTCTTTTGAATCTTGCCGTATGGCGTTGGTATATTTCCTTTCTTTCTAGATGGTATGGCTCTGATGTACTCTTGTATGGTGGCTTGCGTACATACCCACTTGTGTACGTAGTTGATCCCTTCGCCTGCCGACTACGCCGCCCGTACAGGTCCCGTTGAGAGGGTAGTGGTTGGGACGTCTGAAAGGACTACCAGTGTGTGGCTTTTGGGGCCCCGCCGTACTATTTCAACCACTACCACTCATCCAGGCTTGTATCTAGGAGCGTAGTTCACCGAGGTAGTTACAATTGGTATCAGAGCCATCCCGACCTTCAGGGTTTCAGCCAAACGGTCGTTGTCAGTCTAGCAAATATTTTGGTAGTTATGTATATTAGGGAAAAACAAAACGCGAGAGTAGGACTGCTTCCATTTTTCTTCTTACCCTCCCACCCACCCTTTCGGGTAAGGAAGTGCAACGTTTTCAATTCTCTTCTCAAAGTTCAAACTAGGATTCACGTGTTCGGGGTTTTCCGTAGTACCATAGGATGTGTGTGTGTGTGTGTGTGTGTAATCCCTTGTCTATCTGTTGCATCCAAGTTGTTATCTTATCTGCCTTTGGTTATCAACTGTTGGTACATTCCATACCGACAGGCTTTTGCAAACCGACGCAATCTATCTTCCTCTGGTATCCGACGCAATCTATCTTCCTCTTGTATCCGACGCTATCTTGTTTGGGGTGTTCGTTTTCCGTAGTTACCAATCTTTAGGTTTCGTCGTGAGAAGAAGGGGTTAGGATATGTGTTCCACTTGTTCATGTGCGGAGTAATGATTTGAGTGCGGGATGGAGTCGCGACCATACCACTACTCTTCTCATTCGCTTTTGTATATTGGATCGGTAGAGTCACTAATCTTGATTCGTTAAGTAATTTTGCGCATCTATTGGTATTCTAATGCCGAAATTTGTGGAAAATTTTTCTTTGATATATTTGTGTACCACACTCCTTTTCAGTCGTGTGCGATATGCTTAATATCTTTTAGGTGCTATGAACTTTGTTGATATTTTAATATCATCTCAGTAAATTGTATCCTTTAAATCTTGGTTAATTCCATCTTGGTACTATTTTGGATTATTATCATTCTCCATTATAGTACTGACTTGAGTTTTATATCAATGACAGGATGGCTCCACCACGCCGGACTGATGAGGACATACCTCCGGAACTGGGCTCCGCGCTGTCAAACATTGCTAATGCTTTGGCAGCTATGCAAGAGAACCAGCAGCGCTTTGAGGAGAGCGTCAGAAGAAACGAGTTTGCTCCACTTCCTCCACCTCCCAGGCGTGGAGACATCAAGAGCTTCCTCAAGTTCAACCCTCGTCAGTTTGATGTGTCTGACCGACCTCTGGACGCGGATGATTGGCTGCGTGAGATCTCAAGGTTGCTCGAGACTGCTGATGTTCCGGAACAGGAGTGGGTCAAGTGCGCTACTCACCTTCTCAAGGGAGATGCAGCTCTCTGGTGGGAGAACTACTTGAAGGCAAGCTGCACTGGTTTCCAGCCAACTTGGGAAAGGTTCACTGCAGCTTTCAAGGAGCAGTTTCTCTCAGAGATTGAAATGGAAAGGATGAAGGAGGCTTTTCTCAACCTGAAGCAAGGGAATGATAACGTCAACACCTACATCAGGAACTTCATGAATCTATCTCGTTATGGTGGTGATGAGGTATCTGATGACAAGAAGAAGCAGAAAAGGTTCAGGCAAGGGCTCAATGCGTCGATCAAGTATGCAATCACGCATGCAAGACCGGCAACCTTCCTGGAACTACAGCACACAGCACTGCAAGAGGAGGCAAGCAGGCAGATGTTTGAGGAGTCCAAGAAACATAACAGGGATGCATCAAGCTCTTCGGTTATGGCAGCTCCTTCGAAGCGGCGTGTCTGGGTTCCTAACACCCCACCGTCGCTCCCGGCTCCACCAAGACCTGCAAGTTTCGCGCCAAGGCCACCAAACTTCACCACTGCGGCTCCCAGGGGCTACAACAACCACTACCCTGGAGCGCCTGGCGGAGTCCCTGGCTACTCTGCTCCACGTCCAGCTGGTGCCTGCTTCACATGTGGAGATCATGGACATTCCCACTGGAACTGTCCAATGAAGAACAAAGCTTTCCCTCAACCCCCGCCAAGATCTGCAACAAGCTCTCCTTCGCTTCGTCCACCACCGCCTCGGGCTCTCAACATCAACACTAAGCCCGGGTCTGCGGTTGTTCGCGCTAACTGCGTCAACGCCTCTCAAGCTGAGCTCGCACCAGGAGTTGTCATGGGTATGCTTTCAGTTAACTCAGTTCCTGCACGAGTTCTCTTTGATTCTGGTGCATCGCATTCTTTCGTGTCACACAAGTTTGCAGAAGAGAATGAGTTAGTCATGGATCCTCTCCCAAAGAAGCTGATGGTCTTATCTCCTGGTTCCAACCTGAGGGCTGAGTATATCAGTCATGGCAATAAAGTCGAGATTGGTGGTTCTTCATTTTTGGCTTCTTTAATTCTTCTGGGCAACTCCGACATTGATGTCATTTTGGGCATGGATTGGTTGACAGCAAATGCAGCTGTAATTGATTGTGCTGAACGCTCAGTGTCTCTGAAGATTCCTGAAGGCCACATAGTCTTTTCTCCAAGTCTGACTCCTGCTGTCCAGCTCTATTCCTTGGCTGCTCTGAATAATGAAGCTATGGAAGCTATTCAGAAAGTACCAGTGGTCTGTGAGTTTCCAGATGTCTTTCCTGAAGAGTTGCCAGGTATGCCTCCGGATCGCGAGGTTGAATTCGTGATTGAGCTTGAACCTGGAACGGCTCCTATCTCCAAGAGGCCGTATAAAATGGGTCCTTCTGAGTTGGCTGAACTCAAACGACAACTTGATGAACAAGAGAAATTGGGTTTCATTCAACACAGCACTTCTTCTTGGGGTAGCCCAACAATCTTTGTGAAGAAGCGTGACAGAACCGATAGGCTATGTGTTGATTATCGGGCTCTCAATGCTAAAACCATCAAGAACAAATATCCTCTTCCTCGGATAAATGATCTATTTGATCAGCTGGCAGGAGCTGTGGTGTTCTCTAAGCTGGACTTGAGAAGTGGTTATCACCAAATCAAGATTCGCAAAGAAGATGTGCCCAAAACAGCTTTCACCACCCGCTATGGCCTGTATGAGTACACGGTCATGTCTTTCGGTCTCACCAACGCACCTGCTACCTTCTCGAGGCTGATGAACTCCGTTTTCATGGAGTACATTGATAAGTTTGTCGTGGTATATCTGGATGACATTCTGGTCTATTCCAAGTCCAAGGAGGAGCATGAAGAACACCTGCGGTGTGTCCTGAACAAGCTTCGTGAGAACCGCTTGTATGCAAAGTTCTCTAAGTGTGAGTTTTGGCTGCCTGAAGTAACATATCTGGGTCATGTTATCTCTGCCAAGGGCATTGCAGTCAACCCGGAAACCGTGAAGACAATAGTTGAATGGCTTCCTCCTGTTAATGTCAAGGAAGTGCGGAGTTTTCTCGGCTTGGCTAGCTATTGCCGTCGCTTTGTTCAGAACTTCTCGAAGATAGCAAAGCCTCTTACCGATCTCCTCAAGAAAGGCAAGAAGTACCTGTGGACTCCTGCTTGTCAAGAAAGTTTTGAGACACTCAAAGAGAAGCTCACATCCACACCAGTCTTGGTTCCTCCGGATACATCTAAGCCTTTCCAGATATTCTGCGATGCCTCTTTGCAAGGATTGGGTGCGGTCCTTATGCAAGAGAGACAGGTGGTTGCTTATGCCTCTCGTCAGTTGAAGACGCATGAGATCAACTATCCCACACATGACCTTGAGCTAGCAGCAGTTGTCTTTGCCTTGAAGCTATGGAGGCACTACTTGCTTGGTAACCGTTGTGAGATCTTCTCGGACCACAAGAGCTTGAAGTATATCTTCACTCAACCGGATCTCAACCTTCGGCAGAGGAGATGGATTGAAGCAATCAATGACTTCGATGTGACCATCAACTACACTCCAGGCAAAGCAAACGTCATGGCAGATGCGCTTAGCCGTAAAGCTTATGTCAACAACCTCACGATAGAAGAGCAGCAGCCTCTCTTGTGCGAGGAATTCCGTCAGCTCAACCTTGAAGTTGTGGAACAAGGGCATCTCCTGAACCTTCTGGCTACTCCTCTCTTGGAAGAACAGATTCGTTCTCGTCAGCGTGGTGATCCGCACACCAGAAAGCTCATCTCTAGAATTGGGCTTCCGAAGTATGAGTCCTTCCACGTTGATGATCAAGGCACGCTCTTCTTTGAACACCGGATGTTTGTTCCAAACTACGCGGGTCTGAGAGACCAAGTTCTCAAGGAGGCACATGATTCGGTTCTTTCTATCCATCCTGGCAGCACAAAGATGTACATGGACTTGAAAACACAATACTGGTGGCCAGGGTTGAAACGGTATTGCGCCAAGTATGTCTCAGAATGTGATGTCTGCCGCAGAGTCAAGGCTGTCCATCAGAAACCATTTGGTCTTCTACAGCCATTGAAGCCTCCGGAATGGAAATGGGAGAAAGTAGAGATGGACTTCATCACTGGTTTTCCAAGGTCGCAGAAGGGAAACAATGCCATCTTTGTCGTCATCGACAGGCTTTCTAAAGTGGCACACTTCTTCCCCGTCAAAGAAACAATTTCTGGAATTCAGTTGGCTGAGCTCTATATCAACAGGATTGTCTCTCTGTATGGGGTTCCACTTGAAATCAGTTCAGACCGTGGGAGCATCTTCACCTCAAAGTTCTGGGAGAGTTTCCAAAAAGCTTTGGGAACAAAGTTGAACTTCAGCACTGCTTACCACCCTCAGTCGCAAGGACAAGTGGAGAGGATCAATCAGATTCTGGAGGATATGCTTAGAGCTTGCGTCATCTCTTTTGGCATGAAGTGGGAGGAATGCCTTCCATATGCTGAATTCTCCTACAACAACAGCTTCCAGAAGAGTTTGAAGATGGCACCATTCGAGGCTCTCTATGGTCGCAAGTGCAGAACTCCGATTGGTTGGTCAGGTGCAGGAGAAAGAATCTGGTTTGGCCCTGACATTGTGACTCAGGCAGAGGAGAAGGTGCATATCATTCTGGAGAACCTGAAGATTGCTCAAAGTCGTCAGAAGAGCAACTATGACAGGAAGCACACAGATATGGTATATGCCCCTGGTGATCTCGTCTACCTTCGTGTCACTCCCATGAGAGGAACACACCGCTTCGGTATCAAAGGAAAGTTGGCTCCTAGATACATCGGTCCTTTCAAGATACGTGGTAGAAGAAGAGAAGTTGCTTATGCACTAGAGCTTCCGGAAAAACTCAAAGTCCATGATGTTTTCCACATCTCTCAGCTCAAGAAGTGCTTCAAAGACCCCGGCAAGACCGTGGATCATGAGCTAATCGACCTTCAAGAAGATCTGTCTTATCAGGAACACCCCACCAAAATCCTCGAGACCGCAGAACGAAGGACTCGCAACAAGTCCATCAAATTCTGCAAGGTGCAGTGGTCACACCATTCTGTTGATGAAGCAACATGGGAGCGTGAAGATGAACTCCGTGCCAACCATCCTTCTCTCTTTGTATCTTCTTCTTCCTAGAATCTCGGGGCGAGATTCCTGTTTAGTGGGGGAGAGTTGTAGCATCCCAGTTGTCTAACCCCTGTAATGCTGCATGATTATAATAATAAAATGGGCCTCTTCCAACATATAATTGTTGCATCATGCTCATGTCATCATGTCCCCTTGCATTTGAGCATCATATAAAACCTTTTCCTTGTTTGGTTCTTATCTCATGTGCATGATTAATTGTAGTTGCCTCTTGATATTGTATTTGGTTCTTAATAAATTGTTAAATGCCCAAGTTGAGTTGAGGACATCTCTCTTTTTGACTCCACCACCTTATCTTTCACCACCTTTTATATTCCACCATCCAACTATTCTGAGCTTGGCATTTTGATGTTTTATCTCTGGCTCATGATAAGTTGGTTGGAACCACCCCTAATCTTTGCTTGGCCTTGGCCACCTTTTGGGAATGCATATGAATAATGCCTTGTTAATGTTACTGTTTTCACAAGGATTAGCTGGGCATTATTTATTTTGCATGGGCCATGCAAGTGCCACCTTTCTCCTAGTATTTGGGTTTTATTTGAATTCTAGTTAGATCATCTTCCTTTGTTCAAAACTTTTGTTGGCTTGTAGTGTTCTTCATCTTTTCATCTACCTTTCTTCCCTCTTAGCTAAGCCCCATGCCCTTAACCTTCCTAGCTAGATATCCTACCCCTCACCCCCCTTCTTATCTCAACCCAAGTGGCCCCCTCTTTCTCTCCTCTTAGACAGGCAGCCCTCTTTTCAACCTCCTGGTAACAAGGTTCAAGTTTTGAAAACCCTAGGGAGTTTGAATTTGTATTAGATTGAAAGCAAGCAATCAAACAAAAACAAAAGAGAAAGGAATAAAAAAAAAGGGGGAAAGAGAGCAGCCGCAGCAGCCCAGAGCAGGCAGCAGCCCGTCATACCCCGCTTCCCCGGCCCATCTCGCTTTTCCCGGCCCAGTACCCCCCAGCCGTCGCGCGCGTCCTGTTCTTCTTCTTCCTGACGCCGTCGGTCGCTCGCCCGGCAGCAGACGGAAAACAGAGCCAGCGAGCAGGTGGCCGTCCTCCCGCCGTCATCCTCGTCACCCTCCCCTCCCCTTCTTATCCCCAGCACGCCACCAAACCATTCTGGCACAGATCCCCTTCTTCCTTCTTCCCCTCCCCCAAGGTAAACAGCCTCACCACCGCCCCATGGCGTCGCCGTCCTTCGCACCTCGCCGCTGAGCCCCGCGCACGTCAGGACCACGCGGGAACAGGGGAGAGCTACGACAGCTTGCTGGAGCTCTCCGTCACCGTTCGAGCGCCAGGACGCGAGGAGCCTGGACGCCAGGATCGGCCGTGGTCACCGCTGTCGCCGCGCTCTTCGTCCCCGTCAGCCGCGAGCCCCGCCAACGTCCCCGCTGTGAGCCACGCCTTCCCCTTCTCCCCCTGGCACGCCTTCGCTCTCCCTTGCACGCGCTAGCTGCCTCACGCGCCGGAGGCCGAGGCCGTGCGCGCACCCCAGCCGCCCGCCGCGCACCCAGGGTCTGATCGTCGACAGCAGCTGCCTGCAGCGCGCTTGTCTGTTCCGCTGTAGATCCCGAACAACCCAGCCCTCCTCGGCCAATATTCCCTAAACCAAAGTTCGAGATCTATCATCCCTCTACGTTTTTCGTTTTTGCATCATCGCCGTTTTCGCAGTGGATCTCTCGGCATCTTCCTCGCAAGATCGACCGATCTAGCTCGCTCCCTGGGTGCAGTATATTCAGTTTCGCGACCGCGTTTTTGCTTCTGTTCTTTCCCTTGCCCCTTCCGCCACAGTCCTCCCCCGCCAAAACCCTAAACATGGAACCTGTAGAGCGATGTTCCCTCTCCAACTTCGATGTTGGTGACATCTCCTGATTCTCGACGAATCGCTCGCCAAGCTCGACGCAAGTTTGCTGAATCTCGCTGTTACCGCGTTCAGTTCGACAGCTTCGTCAGTCAGACCACCCCCGACGCTTTTCTACTTTAGTCCCTCCTCTTCCAACGCCTCAACCCGCAGTCCACTTGGCCCTCTGTCAGCGTCCGTTGGCCTTTTATGAAAAGGCCCCTGGGCTTCCTGGAGCTCAACCCGCGGTCCTGCCCCCTCCTATCCGCTGGCATGTGGGTCCAGGTGTGCCTGTCCCCACCTGTCAGTGGCCAGAGCAAGCCTTGACCCGGTGTAAAAAGTTTGACTGAGTCTGCTTAGTTTATTTAAATCTTTTCTGAATATTTAAAATTCAAATAAATTTCAGATTTGAATAACTTTTACATACTAATTCCAAATTTGACAAATAATATATGTTTTTGGATCAGAAAAATGTGAGGAATTCAAAGAAATTCAAAATGTTGTTTGAACATTTTAAAATCCCAAGTTGAGTTAATTACCCAAATGCCACTGGAACTAAATAAATTAATAACTTTTGTTGTATAAATCCAAATTTAGCAAATGATGAGTCTAAAATGATCAGCTCGACGAGACCTTTCTGTTTTTACTATCCATGACTTCTATTGCAGCATGCATCATATAAATATATATTGAACAACATCTGTTATGGCAATGAAATGTGACTAAAACCTAATTAAATGTTACTTTCTTGTTCTCCACACCTCACCATGCCATGCTACCTTACTTGCCATGTAAATTGTGCATCATTCATCATGGCATGATTGTTTGCTTGACGCATCTTATTCATATGCTTGTGCTCTATATTCATGTTGGCCTTGTTTGTTTGGTTTTTCTCGGATAGACACTGAGCAGGGGTTGTATCAAGAGAACCAGGAGCACTACCCAGATCCGTCCCTCGCTTCAACTGAGATACCAGGCAAGCACTACAACATGCTTGCATACATACAGTACCTATTGCCCCTATCTTACTCTTGCATCATCGAGTCGCGATTGCATTAAATTGAATCCCAAGTATGCATAGCCTTTACTTTTAAACTCCACCAAGCTTGTTCCTCCATCCCATGAGCCATTACTATAGGAGTTGTTTGGGCCATGCGAGTCGTAGAACAGCATGTGTAGGGTTTGTGAGAGTCTGATGAATAATGAGGTACCTAAACAACTTAACCTGAGTAGTTCTGGGATAACTAAAGAAAGTGGCACCGGTGAGCAACATCTGCTATTTGGTTTTTCCTGCTCACTTGTGTCCCGTAAGACCCCGAGTACTTGATTCCTGTTCCTTGATTTATCGCGCTATCCACATCCGGGAGGTATATGGGACCCCCCTGAGCCAGAGCTTGATTCCGTCTTATTTCTTGGGGCCACAAACTAGTTTGAGGTTTTATTAACGATCCTGTACTTATGCCATGTTTTACTGCTTTATTTACGATTGTGCGACAGATAGCACACTGTACTGTTTAAGATAGTGGCACGATTCCGCGGTGTCGACAAGCCCAGTTTTGGGTTCCCAGTCGTTCACAGCCGTCCCCACAGACCTTGAGGCCGTCTCGGAGCTTGCTTACTCCGTTGCGGGATCTACTTAAGGGGTGGCCCCCTGAAATATTTCTGAATCTTGTGATTGCTTTGTCGTGAAGGCCTCGTTGGGTTTTGATTTGGTTTTTCCGAGGTTGATCGAGTGTGTGTTGCTATTGGTGCACCCCGGCCGGGTAAAACTTTCTGAAAGCCGTGTCCGCGGTTATGGACGACTTGGAGCACAGTTTCTCGATCATAGACAAGCATAACCAAAGTACCGCCTTAATTTGACTAAGTAACTTGACTAGTAAATAGTGCAACACTCATGGAATGGTCAATAAAATTGCCAACGGATGGGGGGGTTGTTCGTCCGCTTCCTTGTTGGTAAGCAGGGAGGAGGATGGATCGGATGAGATTACCACTATAACTGTTGTTCTTAAATTCACGGACATCCGTCTATCATTGGTTAGGCGGATGGTTAGCGCCTATTCTGTAGAATTGCTAGGGTTTACCTTTCGCTGCAATTGCGTCACCCCAGGTTGTGTCCCCTTTAGAGGCATTAAGACTTGCTGAGTACCCTTAGGGTCTCACACGATAAATTCTTGATTCAGATGGACAGGTACCTCCTCAGGACGGATACTGGGTGGAAGAAGCCGATGATGTGGGCAACGATCGTTCGGTGTAGAGATTCCGGGATCGGGGATCCGTGAGACCTGTAGTTGGGATGTGCTTATTTCTATGGCATCTTATGCCGATTTGCTTCTTATCCGTACTCGGATTCTGTTTGCCTCTTCCGCATGATACTCTGATGTGTGTTGTATGAGGAAGTATCCTAAAATATAGATCTATCTAGGTCTTTTGAATCTTGCCGTATGGCGTTGGTATATTTCCTTTCTTTCTAGATGGTATGGCTCTGATGTACTCTTGTATGGTGGCTTGCGTACATACCCACTTGTGTACGTAGTTGATCCCTTCGCCTGCCGACTACGCCGCCCGTACAGGTCCCGTTGAGAGGGTAGTGGTTGGGACGTCTGAAAGGACTACCAGTGTGTGGCTTTTGGGGCCCCGCCGTACTATTTCAACCACTATCACTCATCCAGGCTTGTATCTAGGAGCGTAGTTCACCGAGGTAGTTACAGTGTGGTATGTCATCACGAAGACCATATTTCCTGATGGTAAGGGTAACATGGCTCAGTAGCACTGTCTGAAGGCCTTGACTGTAATGGATAAAAAATGAAGTTGGGGTTCGGCGGCATTGGCCTTCTTGTACCGGAAGGTAATGAAGTGTTTGTATTTTTTCCATCTTTACATGTGCTCTTAAAACTTTCCCATGACTAAACTGTAGGGTTCGCAGCATAGAAAACAAAAATTTCCTACGATGGGAACAACTAAGTACGAAGATCTATATACTAGATACAAGCAACAGATGGATATACATCCATAGAATACATACCCTCGAAGACTGAATAGCATTAACGAGGTTGTACTCGTGGATGATGTAGTCGAACGCTTGCCGATCTCAAGATCATGATGAAGTCCATCTGGTCTAGCCGGTCCAGTACCATCAAGTCCAGTGGTGTATCCGTGATCACACACACGTTCGGGTACCCCGACAACCTCCGCTCCCTCGCTCCAGCGAAGCAGCAGAATCAACAAATCCTTCCAAAAAAGCCACCGGGAACATGTATCTGGATGATCCGAGACCATGGGGGAATTCTAAAGGAGGGAGAGAGATCCTTCGCGAGGAGGTGCAAGTGAGAAGTGAGAGGAGGGTCCTTTTATAGGGGAGGGGGGCAGCCCAAACGGGCATGGCCGCCGGCCATGGAGGGTGCCCCCACCTCTCCCTCATTCATGTGGTGGAAGCTCCACTCACATAAACACACCTCCACTCACAATTCCACTCACATGCATTAATTTTTCACCAAAATTAATGCAAACTCTCATTTAATAAAACTATTTTATTTATTTTATTCAGAATTTTGTTAATTACTCTAATTAACAAACACTCACATAAAACCCCTTATAACATTTCAATTTCACATGCAGAAGCATTTTTGGCGATTTCAACCGAAATGATTCTGGTGTCTAGTGAAATAAATTACTGCGCTTTCTTCTTCTTTCTCTGACATCTTATTTGCTCCAAATGGTGTCGGTATCCCTTAAGTGTATCACCCTACGGTTCGCGAATAATGTAGACATGATCGAGACCCCTCTCTGATCAATAATCAATAGCGGTACCTGGAGATCCGTACTGACTCCCACACATTCAACGATGACTTCTCTGATCGTGTGAACCTTATACGCATGTAACTCAATTCTTTTGTCTCGCGATATATTACATGTCTGAGATTCGATCATCGGTATCTCCATACCTAGTTTGATCTCGTTACTAACATGTACTCTTTTCTCGTTCCCGTGATATAATATTCTAGTGATCAAATCACTTGCTTGCAAGCTAACTAATGTGGTATCACTGAGAGGTCCTAGAGTATATATATCCGTCATCGGGATGGACAAATTCCACTCTGGATCTATGAGCCTCAACATAACACCTTCGTAGCACTGAACCCATCTTTATAATCACCCTGTTACGGTGTGACGTTTGATGTTATCAAGATACTCTTCCGCTTGCCTGGCGGGACCATGGACCTCACGTCGGGATGCTCGAGAGCGTCCTCCTCCTCCTCGAAAGAAGACACGTTGTTGATCATCCTCCCGCGATGGACAACCCGTGAGGATCCGGGGCCATCATGTAGCTCCTCCCCTTCATCATCGAGCTCAACCAGGGAGCACTTGCCCCGCGCATAGAAGGTGGGCAGCTCCCGTGAACAGCGCTCGCTTCACCCTCCAAGTATAAGGGGCGCACGCCAGGAGGGAGCTCCACAACAGACTCTGCGCCCAAAAGCATACACATGAGGGCGACCACCGTCACCTCGTCGCGAAGGCCCTCCGAGAGCGTGGCCTCGTCTCGACCGGGCGCCAGGGTCCAGAGGGGCCTCCAATGTTCCTGGAGAGGAGCAATCTGCTGCCGTTGATACTCTCGCACCACCATGTCGGTGGTCAGCCCCAAACTACTCAGATGCGCCACGCGCCTCGCGAGGGGACCAGAGCTCATGCAGGTGGCAGCCTCATGAGCCCATCCTGGGTTCTCCACGACAGCCCCCGCTAGGATGCGGAGTTGCGGCCACGCCTGTCCGGCTTCAACCAGCACCTAGTCATGGTGAAACTCCGACGAGCCTCCGAGGATGGAGATGGGAGCGAAATCCCCCTCATTGTCGGTGAAGAATCCGATGCAGCCCAGGGTGTCCTCCGGTGAGAGGACAAGGAGGCGGTAGAAGTGCTGAAACAGAGCGACTGAGGGCGCAACACCGACAAAGGCGTCACACCAGTACCCAAAGGCGGCGAGGAGCGTCACGCTCCATGGATGAAGGTGGAGCAGCTGAATGCAGTAGTGCTCCAGGAAGGCGAGGAAGAAGGACGAGAAAGGGGGGACAAGCCCGGCGGTGATGGAACGCGTGAAGACCGCGGTGGCGGTAGGGCGCCATCCGCTCTCCCCGACTCCAAGACACCAAGCCCGCGAAGCGTCCCACTCATTCGAGTGCGTGGCCATGAGCTTCTCAACCTTCTCCAACCCCTTGATGTCGAGAATGGTGGGCCGCGGCAAGACTACCGCGTTCAGCGTGGGGAAGCCCGACGTGGAGGCGGCGGCGGCACGGGTCTTCTTTGGGTCCATCTCGAAAACGGCTCGCGGAAGCAACTAGAGGACGGTGGCAAGAAGAACAATGGCGGAGGAGATGGAGCATCCTAGCTCTTCCGAGGTTCGGGGTTTTATGGGCGGTGCGAACCCCAACGCCTTTCAACAGAAGGGAGGTTCCCGCACCGAGTAGGTGCCACACGCCACGTGGCCACGTGGGGGGCAAAGACGGCCTCTATGGCGTGTCACACTCTAACATGACCAAATCGTGGGCCCGACATTAGAAGGTCCCTTGACTTCCTCGCCCCTCTGTCAAACGCGTACAAGCCAAGCGACCGGGGGCTACTGTCGGACTATTGGCACCGGGGGTACCTCGTCCAGTCAAGACGTCAGACCCACAAGGCATGCCCTGGCGGAGTTCGCGAGGAGTGCGGCTTTTTTTAGGGTGTACGAGGATCACATAGCACCCCTCATCATCAACGTCGACCGTCTCGCGAGGGATAACTCTGCAGTCCTAAGCGTCGTATGCTAGACGACACGCTAACAGGCAGTCCACACCGGGGCTGATTCGCCTTGGAAAAGCAAGATACTGCCCCTTCCCTTTGGTGCAAAGGAGCGAGGGGATGAGGCAAGGAAGTGGCAGAGACAGACACGCCACTTTGGGGAAAAGAAGTAAGGACGGAGCAGCGGTACATCGACCGTCCACTCCTTCACCCACATAGCTAGCAGGCGGCCAGAAGAAGACAAGAGCTATGCCTCAAGTGCGGGAATATGGTAACCCTTTCCACCCAATGTTTGGAGAGAAGAGGCCTAGCGTTGCCCTATATAAAGGACCCTCCTCCTACCTTACAATAGGTGAATCTATCCCCTGCGATCTAAACCCTAGATATATCACCACCATTGTACCCTTGCGAATCCAAGCGAGCAATACAACAAAGGAGTAGGGACTTTACCTCCTCACGAGGGCCCCAAACCTGGGTAAAAAAACCCTGTGTCACCTCTCTGTCGTGATTATTACTTTGCCGCCACCACCGTCGCCGAGGCTCCTTGAGAACGCGTGTTCAGCCTCCTCATGAGCCAACGGATCGTTGGACCCAACTTTCTTCATGCACTACAGGAAAGATTCCAGGCTGCCGTCGGCACAGCGCCATATTGCCGTTGGCACAGGCTGTGCCGACGGTGGCCGTCAGCGTAGCTAGTGGTCGGCGTAGCCCCTTGGCCTCGGCGTAGACGATCCCTCTCGGCATAGCGCTTGCAGCGGGCCCTGCAATGGCACGCGACGGTCGTCTAGTATAACGGCCCAGCCCTAGAGCTACGCCAACGGCCAGGCCGTCGGCATAGCCTAAACTAAATTTTTTAATTAATCTTTGAATTGTTTGACTCGTTAATCTCTCGTTTTGAACATTTTTAACACTATTTACACTTAATCATTGATTAAATTGCAGTCTTAGTCAAACTTTCTGGTCAGTCACCCATCCTCACTACTCAACCCCCAGCACGCTTAACTCTCTCGTTCCATTAGAATCTCTTTCCACAAAGCAAATTATACATTATTGTCAATACTATGATATCATCATGTCACATGATTGTATTTTTTGAAATTACAAATAATTATTTAAGAAAACAACAAAGAATAAGTAAAAATATTATTGAATTCAAATAAAAATATAATAATTTTATTTTTTTGTATTTTTCTATTTAATATATTCCCTCCGACCCATATTAGTTGACTTGGATTTGTATAGATTTGTATGAATCTAGACACTATTTAGTATATAGGTTCATCTAAATTTTGAAAAATCCAAGTCAACTAATATGGGTCGGAGGGAGTAGAATAAATAATATATTTAAATCTGTAAATCATAATTCGACAAATAATATGTCTAAATTGATTAGAAAAATAAGAGGAATCCAACTATGATATCAATATCATCTTATCACAAACTATGTCGTAATTCTTACCATAATTTCATTTGTCTGTTTAAAACGTCACGTATAAATATTCTTACCTCGAGGCTGAGACTCACTAAATTTGAAGTGGATATATGATGAAACAACATATTGTGAACCTAAAATTTTTTTTTGTAAAAAATCATGAGCATCCGATCATGTATCGTGTAGTTCATATCTGACCCACTTCCTACCGATTTGGCGCGAATTTGTCTTTTTCACCAGGGATAGACAGAAAGGTTTGAGATCCCTCTGTTAGCATATTATCCATGAAAGGTGGTCTAGTATTTTTTTTAAATGTGGTGGTAGCATTTTGAATTAGCCATTTGGTGGTTGCTTCAAAAAACCGCCAATTTTTTGCACTCGGAAAATGGATAGCTTTTTGGTGCGACGAAAAGGAAAACTTCGTCCTAAAACATTGTTCGCCATCCCATGATGTACATGTCTGCATAATATGGACACATTATCATAAACTATTCCTTCATTCTAACCATAACATTGGTCATTTGACCCGAAAGCCAAGAAACCTCAAACAAGATAGGTCATTTTGTGAAGGTTTTTTGAGACATAATCAATATACCAAGTTTAATTTTTTTCTTCTAATTATGTCACATAATATGACACCACGCGAAGGTTTCGCATTGTTTGGATCCTTTTTGAATTTCTTATGTCCGTTATAAACTATCGTTAAACTTTGTCGAAGGGTGGGCATAAAGATTCTTCGCTCGGGGCTGAGACTCACTAAAATTGAAGTGGATCTCTGATGAAACAGCATATTGTGAACCTAAAAATATTTTTTGTAAAAAATCATGAGCATCCGATCATGTACCTATAGTTCATATCTCACCCATTTCTTGCCAATTCGGCAGGAATTTGTTTTTTCACCAGGGATAGAAGGAAAGGTTTGAGATCCCCCTGTTAGGACATTGTCCATGTAAGATGGTCTAGTATTTTTTTTTAAATGTGGTGGTAGCATTTTTTGAATTATCCATTTGGTGATTGCTTCACAAAACCGCCCATTTTTGCACTCGGAAAATGAAAAATGGCTTTGTGGTGCAACGAAAAGGAAAACCTCCTCCTGAAATATTGTTCGCCATCCCATGATACACATATATACACAATATGGACACATTATCACAAACTATTCCCTCATTCTAGCCATAACATTGGTCATTTGACCCGAAAGCTAAGAAACCTCGAACGACATAGGTCATTTTGTGAAGGTTTTTTGAGACATAATCAATATACCAAGTTTGATATTTTTCCTTCTAACTATGTCATATAATATGACACCATGCGAAGGTTTCGCATTGTTTGGATCATTTTTGAATTTCTTATATCCGTTTTAAACTATCATTAAACTTTGTCGAAGGGCGGGTATTAAGATTCTTAGCTCGGGGCTGAGACTCGTTAAACTTGAAGTGGATCTCTGATGAAACAGCATATTGTGAACCTAAAACATGAGCATCTGATCATGTACATGTAGTTCATCTCTGACCCAATTCCTATCGATTCAGCAGGAATTTGTCTCTTTTCACCCTATATACGGAAAGTTTTGAGATCCCCTGCTAGGACGTTGTCCATGTCAGGTGGTCTAGTATTTTTAAAAAATATGGTGGTAGCATTTTGAATTAGCCATTTAGTGGTTGCTTCACAAAACCGCCTATTTTTTGCACTCGAAAAATAGAAAATGGATTTTTGATGAGACGAAAAGGAAAACTTCCTCCTAAAACATTGTTCGCCATCCCATGATATACATGTATGCACAATATAAACACATTATCACAAACTAGTCATTTTGTAAAGGTTTTTTTTAGACATAATCAATATACCAAGTTTGATATTTTTTCTTCTAACTATGTCACATAATATGACACCACACGAAGGTTTCACATTGTTTGGATCGTTTTTGAATTTCTTATGTCCATTTTAAACTATCGTTAAACTTTGTCGAAGGGCGGGCATGAAGATTACTAGCTCGGAGCTGAGACTCGCTAAACTTGAAATGGATTTCTGATGAAACAGCATATTGTGAACCTAAAAATGATTTTTATAAAAAATCATGAGTATCCGATCATGTACCTGTAGTTCATATCTGACCCACTTCCTACCGATTCGGCAGGAATTTGTATTTTCATCAGGGATAGACAGAAAGGTTTGAGATCCCCCTCTTAGGACATTGTTCATGTAAGCTGGTCTAGTATTTTTGAAAAAATCTGGTGGTAGCATTTTGAATTAACTATTTGGTGGTTGCTTCACAAAACCGCCCGTTTTTTGCACTCGAAAATTGGAAAATGGTGTTTTGGTACGACGAAAAAGAAAACTTCCCCCTAAAACATTGTTCGCCATTCCATGATGCACATATATGCACAATTTGGACACATTATCACAAACTATTCCTTTATTCTAGCCATAACATTGGTCATTTGAACCGAAAGCAAAGAAACCTCGAACGAGATAGGTCATTTTGTGAAGGTTTTGTTGAGACATAATCAATATACCAAGTTTGATATTTTTCCTTCTAACTATGTCACATAATATGATACCACACGAAGATTTCACATTGTTTGGATCGTTTTTGAATTTCTTATGTCCGTTTTAAACTATCGTTAAACTTTGTCAAAGGGCTGGCATGCAGATTCTTAGCTCGGGGATGAGACTCGCTAAACTTGGAATGGATCTCTGATGAAACAGCATATTCTCAACCTAAAAATGATTTTTTGTAAAAAATCATGAGCATCCGATCATGTACCTGTAGTTCATATCCGACCCACTTTCCACCGATTTGGCACCAATTTGTCTTTTTCACCAGAGATAGACGAAAAGGTTTGGGATCCCCCTATTATAATATTGTCCATGTATAGTGGTCTAGTATTTTTGAAAAATGTGGCGGTAGCATTTTGAATTAGCCATTTGGTGGTTGCTTCATAAAACCATCCGTTTTTTGCACTCGAAAAATGGAAAATGGTTTTTTGCTGCGAAAAAAGGAAATCTTCCTCCTGAAACATTGTTCGCCATCCCATGATGCATATGTATGCATAATATGGACACATTATCACAAATTATGTCTTCGTTCTAGCCATAACATTGGTCATTTCACCCGAAAGCCAGGAAACCTCGAATGAGATAGGTCATTTTATCAAGGTTTTTTTGAGACATAATCAATATACCAAGTTTGATATTTTTCCGTCTAACTAGTCACATAATATGACACCACACGAAGGTTTCGCATTGTTTGGATCGGTTTGAATTTCTAATGCCCGTTTTAAACTATATATAATGTTTTACGTTTCACTTAAATTTTATTTACAAATGTGTAATATTTGATTGTAGATAGATAGATCATACTTTTCTGCAAATTTTGATATATTATTTGTATTTTTATGAAATAGAATAATTTAGTTATGATTTTTCAAAAATTAATGAGATAAAAGAAAAAATAGCTATGGCTAAAATTAAATAGAAAAAAATCTGGAGGCCGACGCCTACGGCCTAGCCATCGGCACAGACCAACCAATTTTTTTCAAAGAGCTGGCCGTCGGCATATCCTGCTACCTAGCGACGTTTGAGTCGTCATGTCTACGTCGAGTGTTGTACGTACACCGAGGGCCACCGTTGGCACAATCCACTCTACTATACCGATGGCCGCGCTACGCCGAGGGCTACCTCGGTACCGTCATTTATGCCGACGACCATCCCTACGGCGATGGCCGGGCTGGACGGCTGGCCGGGAGGCCGCTACCCCGACGGTTCCGATATTTGACCGACGGCATAGCGGATTGACACGTCGACGCCTTGGTTCTTTACTGTAGTAAAGGAACAAATCTCCAAATGCTGGCGCCGCTGGATCCGCGGCACAGCCCCCACGGCAAGCTCCCACCGCCAACACGGTAACGGCTCGCGGCAGAAGGTGATGGGTCCTGTGACACCTGCGGCTTTGGGTTTCTCCGAGTCGCCCCGAACAGAGCGACGCAACAGTCAGGCTTGGCTGTACGTTTTATTAGCACAAACTATTTGTTTATTACTTCACGCCAATCAACCTAGAGTGCCATATATTTTGTCCAAACTATCAGACAAGAAGTATCCTAATAGGGCTCAGAGGAAGTAGACGTTAACTTGCTAACAATTCTAAAAGAAATTACTAAATTAATTAATGGAGCAATCTAGAGAGAACAGGTCAGCGCTCAGCGGCCGGCTGGGCGGCGGCTTACCCTAGCGTCCTTGCTCTTCCTAGGAAGATGAGACGAGAGATGAGGCTAGTCAAAGCGAGAGTAACTTAGCTAGTACCATAAATGTATATGAAATGCTAACTAAATTAGTGACATGACACGCTAATTAATAAAGAAAGAGAGAGGTAATAACTTAGCTAGTTACCATAACATCACACATATCAAGACTATATGAGTCTATAACCTAATTAATTAGGCTTTGTATGATACTACCCATATGTTACTACCCACTATATGTGCAAATTACTGGTCTAAGTTACTTACTCCTCCTGTTCCAAATTACTCTGCGTTTTAGGTTTAGTCAAACTTCATAAAATTTGACTACGAATATAAGAAAAAATATCAATATCTAAAATATGTAATAAATATAGTTAGACTCGCCATAAAACATATTGATATTATAAATATTATTATTCTGTCAAAGATATTTAGTCAAGTTTTAACATGTTTGACTTTGATCAAATCTAAAATGCAGAGTAGTTTAAGACGGAGGGAGTAGCACTATGACTAGCCTGACGAGTTGACCTTGCTGTGTGTATCGATCAATTCGGCCCATCTAGTCAACCTCCTATTCAATTTAGCCCATCAAATTCCAAAAAAATTAAAGACAAACAGAGTCAGACCGGGCAGAGCCCGGGCCTTCCCGAGCTCGCTGCGGTCTAGCAACAAAGGTTCGGCTCGGTCCAGCAGCACGAGAGGGACAAGCCCAGTTCACCCCGAGCCAGCCAAACTCGCGCCGAGCCCATTGGACCGAGTTTGAGGTCCAGGTATAGCTGTAGCTGTTCAGCGCACAGCTTCCGCTTCCTCTGAATCCATGTCGAGTGGCGCCGCTCGATCTCGCGACGCGACACATCCCCCATGGCAAGCTCCCCCCAGCCCCTTCGGATGTGAGATCGCCAGCCGCCAACACGGTAACGACAGAAGGGGGTCCAAGGCGGTGGGGTCCTAACACCGGCGGCTTTGGATTTCCCCGAGTCGCCCCAAACGGAGCGACGCGAGGGTTGGGTTGGCTGTACGTTTTGTTAGCACAAACTATGGTTTACTTCACGCTAATCAACCTAGAGTGCCATATATTTTGTCCAAACTATCAGACATGAAGTATCCTAAATTCCTAATAGGGCTCGGAGAAAGTAGACGCTAACTTGCTAACAATTCTAAAAGAAGTAGTACTACCTCCGATCCTAAATAAGTGTCGTCGTTTTTAACTAGAGTTAGTTCAAAACCGTGACACTTATTTAGGATCGGGGTGAGTACTAAATTTATTTGAGCAATCTAGAAACTTTTGGGGTCATTTTATAGTGAGACTACTTTCGGTGTAAACTTAAACATATAAGGATATGCGAGATGTAATTGTAAGGTTTATTATCATATCACATAGAATTTGCAGGAAATTAAAGAATGAATGTACTACCGATCCATGAGTATTGATGGATCTTGTAGTCGAAGCTAAAAAAAAAAGTGCGTACCTTCTGTTTTTGAGGAAATTAGATATTTCGTTGATGAGACGTTCTTCGGTAGCAGCTTGGGTAGTGGCAAATGGTACAGTACTGTCTGCTGCTACTTGTTCGAGAATACTTGTCAGAACCTGCTTCATGTTGGGACTTGGAGTGACAGACACAAAAGCCCGGGACTGGAACTGATCTCCAATCGCCTCATACACCAGATTGGCCAATGTGGTTTTCCCCATCCCTCCAATTCCAACAATGGCTGCCATTCTGAGCTGCGGCTGCACAATTGTGTTCTCTCCTCGTACTAGGTAACTGATGAGTTCGTCCATCGCTCCATCCATACCCACGACCTCCGATGCATTCTTGCGTACAAAGGGAGCGCGAAGTGTGGGCTTGGTAGGGCTGGAGATTATGTTTTTTCTTGGAAATAAGCTGCAGGAGTGTTGAGCAGTCGTCTTCGTCTTCCACTTGATGCGGCACTTCCCCCACACATCGCTGACTCTTTTCTCCAAATCTTCGAAAGGGCTTTCGTTGGTCTTTGTCTGTATCTGTATGTAGCGCCCGAGTTTGCCGCGGCTGCGCTCCATACTAAGGATGAAGTCGTCGATGGCGCCATCCACATCATCAGCAAGATCCAATGCTTCCTTCTTCAACTCTTTGGATGCCGCATCAAATTCCTCACTCTCCCATATATTCCAGAAGAGGGAGTGCATGGACTTAAACTTGGATTTGATGAAATTGATGTCTTTCCAAGTCTTTTGGCGAACCCTGTAGTACTTACTGCCTAGCAGATCAGCCAGCTTCGCTATCACAGGCCCCAAGGCCCCGGTGGCTATTGTCACCACAGCGGGAACCTCCTCCGTCCTCGTCCTCCCTCGCATTTTCACAGATGGGCGGCACTGTTGGCCAGGGCCGCCGTCCTCAAAGGCGGCAGCGTCGTCACATCACTGATTCACTGGTCGGTGCGATGCATGGAAAGCTAGATCCAGTTTTCCAACAAACTGTAGCAAGGAAGAATCAAGCTAACACTCCAACAAAGAAGAGAAAAAAAACAAGAAGCTACTACCTATCAGTATCAGATGGCGAAATGGATATGGGGAAAATTAAGAAGAAACAAGCTAACCTCTTTGCTCCTAAAGCAAGCCAGCGCCCTGCATCTTGCATCTGGGGAAAAGAACAATGACCAAAGCCGCTGCCTTCAAGGCGGATCTCGCCCGGCTTGGGTTTAAATCCAAGGTTTGCTTTCTTTTTGACCACACGGTGGTGTCTGTCTTCCAGGGAGAGAAGGTTTATTCCAATGTTATGTAGACTCAGGGATCTATTACTCCTGGAGTACTACCTATGCTTAGCCGGGGTTGGTGGCATCGGGGAAAGCCAACGGTGGCTCGATCAAGAGGGGACAGGGATTAGTGGGCGTGCGGTCGAAAACTTATTTTATCGTTGCCTATACGCGTCGGTGTCTTATTCACCGTCCAGTTTTGCTTTAAAATTTGTGCGCTACTTAGCCTGTTTTTTTTTTTTTTGAAACGAGGCAAAAGTTGTCTTTCATTGTTATAGAAGAAAAGAGTTGATCCGTTTATAAGGAAAACAAGCCAAAAACTGTTACAACACAACACCACACGCCAGCCTCGAGGCTGCGCTCCACATGGGTCGATGACCAATCAGGTCGACACCACACCTCAACGCAGCAAGCGGAGGCGAAAGACCGGATCCACCGTTCCAAACTACCACGCCGGCCCCAGGGCCACGCCCCGCCTGGCCAAAGATGAAACCCGCCTCCGCCGAAGCACAAAAACAGACCACATGTCCCACTGTCCGGTGGACGTCCAAAGCGAGGTCCCAAGAGGCAAAGCGACACAAGAGCGCTGCCCATGCCCGATCCCGCGAGGGATCTGGGGTTTCCCCCGGAGATCCCAGGCGAAGGAGCATGAAACACCCGCTTCGATGACGACTTCAAGAAGGATGCGGCGCCCACGGGCGTCACCGTCGTTGGTCCCGGCTAACCGCCAGGACAAGGCTTTCACCTAGCGAAGAGTCCCAAAACCTCACGCCCACCCGACATGGACCGACACAAAAACCACCAAACCTCCCCTCCTTCTCCAAGCTCCCGATGATCAATAAGCATCACTCCTGCCGCCACGCCTAGACTCCCCATCCCCGCGACAAAAGCCACCGTCCGGATCATCACCACTGCCCGCGAGATAGTTGCTGAAACAACCAGAGCGAACCCGGGCAGCCGCCACCGCAAAAGGGACAGAAGATCGCCTCCACCAAACCACCTCCTTGATGGCCCATATCGAAACCCGGACGAGCCCGCGCCGCCACGACGAGCCCTCCGACCACATGCCAAGATCCACGACCAGCACCGCGCCGACATCCGCCGCACCGCCAACCACCATAGGCAGCACCGCCGCGGCCACCCGAAGCAAGTCGACCGATCGCCGCCGACCACCACATGCACCACCATCGCGCTGACCACCATGCACAAGCCCCTCTGCGAGGCCCAGATCTAACCCAGCCGCACCTTCATGTCGTGCCTGCAACAGCAGGCCACGCAGTCGCCATGGCAACGACACCCAGCAGCTCCAACCTGCCCTGACGACGCATCTCAGCCGCGTCGCCACTCCTTGCCCGCCGCCGGGCCCGCGCGGCCCAGATCCGGCCCGACCACTCTCCGCCGCCACGCCAAAACCTCCCTGCAGCCCCGCCGGCCGTAGAACACCATGCCATCGCGCCCAGTAACCGCCCAAGCTGCGCTGCCATGGTGCCCGACCGCAGCACCACCGCCAAGCACCCACCGACAACCGCTAGGGAACCTCGAGACGAGGGAAGGAAAACGCCCCGCCGCCACCTACCTGGGGGGGCGCGCGGCTTCGCCGGCACCCCTCCGGCGGCGGCGATGCAGGGGAGGGCATGGAAGGGGACCGCTGGCCGGCGGCGGCTAGGGTTCCCCCGTGTCGCTAGAGGAGGGCGACGCGTGGGTGTTTTTTAGCCCATTTTCCGTTCAACAAATGGTTGACGCAATGCTCACGTCACTAAGTGAAAAAGAGAGAATACCAAGAGAAAAACGCATCTGATCCCGTGCGGCAGTGCCTTCGCCCCGGCACTCGACCTCGCTCCTCTCCCTCCTCCTCCGCCACCGGAGGCACCGCTGGGCAAATCCCGCGCAGTGTGGCGGAGGCGGGGTACCTGCTGGTTCCATTCAGGTCTGGTGACGATGGCGCACGCTGCTCCTCCATCGGTTGCGAGGATGCTGGGCGACGGCGGCCGGACGTGGTGGCCAGAGCCGCTGCCGAAGGAGCGATGGCGGTAGGCAGGCAGCGGCAGTTTGGGCCTGATCTGGACCTATTTGGGCCTAGAGGGTCCCGATCCCCTTCTCCAGTTTCGTTCTACGCATGGCATTGATGGCTTGCTGCTTTGCTTGCATCACCAAGGAGCCGGGGCGGCGGCCCCGGGCATGGAAATGTCAACCTCTTCCTTCTGCCGGAGGTGAGAAGCAAGATATGGTGGATCACAGGATCCCATGCCTTGCACAATAATTACCGTGTGCGGTTCGAGGATTCCTCCTCCCGTCAAGATGAAGACTGTTCGGATGCATGCCCTAATCAATTCAGTTGCAGTGGCGTGTTCCGAAAGGCTCTACTAGATCGGGCGACACATGCCAGGAGTTTGCTAGATCGAGAGGTTCGGTCGTGTGCACCCATGTTTTACTCTGACTGTTTGGTTTTAGAGGGAGTGCTTCAAAGCTCTGCTGGTTGTTAATATCATGGGGCATGTTCTCGTTCCATGGTGCTGGTGGAGAAGGTCATGAAAGCTGATATCTGAGGGCTAGAAATGGTGGTTCGAAGCTTTGTGGCAATGAGGAATTGGCTTAGTGTTTCTTGACTTGGAGGAGCGCCTTGCAAGTGGGGGTGATTGCATAGGAAAAGTTCAATGTCTTGTCTTTCAAGTTAAATATCCAAGGTCTGGCCTTCATTTATTGTGCCTGGCAATGGTCTTGTTGAATGTATTGTTTTGAGAGCGATGACTTTATTAAGGGTGAAAACCTAAGATCTATGATCAGGCGACGATGGAACTTGTGCACTGTTCCCTTATTGGAGGCGTCATTTTTGGAGAAGATGGACTTTTGGTGATGTCCTGTTGGTGTTATGTTACAAGGAATAGATCGTTGTAGCGGAACTTTTCTTTTTTTTGTAATTTCTCTTCCTTTTTTGGTTGTGTACATCCGTATTGCCGCTAGGGTGATGGTTAGTTACAGAGGCTGTGTGTAATTAGTAGTTTCATGGTATTAATATATAATATTTATAAAAAAACTAAAACAGAATTGAAACCAAACTGAAACATTGGAACTTTTATGAAATTTCATAAATTTCAGTCAAGTTTCACAAGTTTTATTTTTGTTTCATAAAATTTCAAAAATGTGGCCAACCACTACTAGGAAAACCTTCATCGGTGACGCACCCTTTTTGGCCTTCTGTGGCGCATATCAGATGCGCCACTGTTACGTCACCACTGATGAGAACTGATGTGGCACATTTTGGAATGCGCTACAAAAGTCATGATATTTCTGTGGCGCATTCTGCCCCATGCGCCAGAGGAAATTGTTCAGTGGCGCATTAAGGCAAATGCGCCAAAGAAGGTTAAAAAGGATGCGCCACAGGTTTGTATTTCAGGTATTAAAAAACAGTACTGGTCCATAATCAGGTGTTATACATGTATTATACAGGTATTATACACATAGCAGTAGAAACAATATATTTCACTTAGTATATGAAAACAAACATAATACAAACACAAATATAGTGTCATCACACTACTTAGAGCCCGATCGAGGTACACAAGTGGTCATCATATTACAATACAAGTGACAAGTGGCGAATATTTATACAAGTGTTGGTACAAAGTTCACCATCTCACATTACAAATGAAGTGGTCACCGCCTACAGTAGAATCAAACAGAATACTAGCTTGCAAAGTTAGGTTCTGACAATCCCGGAGAAACCCTTTAAGGTGATTCATGAAGTAGAAGGTCTCCTTGGCGCTGCCACCAGTAGCCGGCTCCTTGACGTAGGGGAAATCGAGCACGTGCTTGAACACGTGTTTGCCATTGTTGATAAATTACTCCTTGCTGACGAAGGGGCATCCCTTTCTAGCGTATCCCTTGAGAGCCTCATTCAGAACACCCTTTATTCTGGTGTAGTCTTTCTTCTTCTTCTTACTGGCCGAGTCGAAATACTTTACTAGCGAGTACTTTGTGAAAATAACGATGAGTGTGCAGTATTTGTCTCTGCACAACACGATTGAAACGGGATGTTGGAAAAGGGCAAAGGAAAAAATCTATAAGAAAGCCTAAGTTACCAATGCTAGCGGGTGCGTGTACTTACGCGGGAAAGAAAGGCAAAAGAAGCGAGTTCGACCTCTTGTGGTCCACCATGAACTTCTCGAGGTACACCGTCGCCTTGGCACGCGTCTCTGACCCTTCCCTCAACTGGCTATCTCGCATGTAGTAGGGATCCACTATCGCGATGTAGGGGGTTTGCTCTCTCTTGATCTTCATTGCCAGATTGAGCGCGAATAGGCGGACCATGTTAAAGTCCAACCGTTTTGAGATAAATAGCTTGAAGACGTCCTCGTACACTATGAATAACACGTCTGTGGGGGCTTCATGGACGAAGTCCACGTCCGATGGCACCTTGACAGTGAAAATCGGGTAATTTGGATCGTTGTCTTTAAGAAGCATGCCCTCTAGTGTCTTGATACCATCATTCAAAGCGAGCATATGTCCATGAGCAAGGCTAAGCAGCTCCGGAGTTAGTATCGCTTCATCGGCTACATGTATCCTGGGCAAGCCATCCTCGCGGGCTGGTACGACGTCATCCTTAGCCCGGATCCTCTTCGGAGCAGGTTGGCTCTCGACTTTATTACCTCTCTTCATGTGCTTCTTCGCCTTCTGAGCAGGCTCCTCCAATGGGGATGCTAAGTGCTCAACGGCCGCCTTTTGGAATGTGCCAGGGCTAAAGACGAATCCAGTAGGTTTCTCCTGTTGATCGGCGGCCAGAGGCGTCTCTTGAGAAAAACCACGGAAGACCAGGCGTTGTGTGCATGTAGTGGGACGTCCACCTTGACTATCACGAGCGACGAAGGGTTCTTCATCCACAAAAGTAATATACAATACTTTGTCGGCACCGGTGTTGATGAAGTCGTCGATGTTGACAAATTCTTCATCATCTTCGTTGTTGCCACCATGTGGTGATCGTGGTGACGACAGCAGTTGCGGTGTGACGGCTTCGCCTTGGGGCGACCCACATGCTCCCAACAGTTGTTGGTGGCGACTGGTGATGGCAACGACGGTTGGCTTCTGAGGTGGTGGCCAGACGATCGAGGTGACGCCGGTGCGCCCCACAAGACGAATCTGGGTCTTCGGCCTTGTCAAGGTCCGGCCGTGGCATTCTACAAGGGTCTTGTGTTCCTCGGCTCCCTGACGTTGAAAGGGGGTCCATGACGTCACACCTTGGAAATACCCGAGCAATCCGGACCCTCATCACGGCATCGTGATACGTCGGAAATGTATCTGTAATTTTTAATGCTCCATGCTTGTTTTATATCATTTGTCTTATGTTTTGTCTACACTTTGAGGTATTTTTATACACTTTCTGGTACTAACCTATTAACAAGATGCCACAGTGCCAGTTGCCTGTTTTCTTCTGTTTTTTGTTCCAGAAAGGCAGAAAATCAATATTTTCGGAATTGGACGAGACAAAAGCCAAAGTCATTATTTTCCCCAGACCAATACGGAACCACGAAGCAGAGACGGGGTAGGGCACCAGGGTGGCCGCACCCCCCTCAAGCGCGGGCAAGCCCTGGTGGTGCCTACAGGGGGTGTAGTCCCCCTGGCCCCCACCGATCTTGCCTCCTTCGCCTATAAGAAACCCCTGGGGAGAAAACCCTAAATCATCCATCATACTTCCAGAAAATTTTTCGCTGCGCCGCCGCCATCGAAGGGGAGATTTGGGGGACAGAAAGTCTCTATTCTGGCCCCCTTCCAGGACGGGGAAGTGCCCCCGGAGCCATCTCCATCGATCTCCACCACCATCCCCATCATCGTTGTTGATTCCCATGATGAGGAGGGAGTAGTTATTCCTTGAGGCTAAGGGCTCTATCGGTAGCTATGTGTTCATCTCTCTCTCTATGCATGATCTTGTGGTCATGAGCTTTGTAATCAAGTAGATCTACCTTTCTACTCAAGTGCTTCATTAGATCTCTTCTCTCCCCATGTGTGTGGAAGTGAGAGCATGCATTCCCTGGTGGCGGTTAGGCTTGAGTCTACATAAATACTCTTTGTGCTTTAATAGATCTATGTTTTTTCCCACATGTGTGAAAGTGACAGCGGGCATACCGTGTGTGGCACTTTGGCTAGATTGAATATTTGTTATGAGTTATATTTGGAGTTGGATGTCTCTATGAAATTGTGGTGTTTGTTGGAACCTTCTAGCGCTCAAGGTGACAGCGTGGGATTATCTAGATTGGGGAAGGCGGACTTTGAGGTGTGCTGTTATAGCCCTACCATGGATTAGAGTGTCCAACCGGAGAGTAGTTAAGAGTAGTATCATAAAGAGAGGATATTTATATGAGAGAGTGTTCACTAGTGAAAGTATGATCCCTAGGCCTTCTTTCTAAACATTGAAACACTGCTTGCTACTAGATTTGTTGCATGTTTGCTTGCTTACATCTTTATTTCAGTTTGCCACACGTCACCCCACGACAACAACAAGTCAGAAGCTATTTTCTGTCACCGTTACCACTTGTATTTTACTATCTCTTCGCCGAACTAGTGCACCTATACACCTGACAAGTGTATTGGGTGTGTTGGGAACACAAGAGACTTCTTGTATCTTGATTGCACGGTTGCTTGAGAGGGAATACCTTTAACCAATTCCTCCCTGAGTTTGATAAACCTTGGGTGATACACTTAAGGGAAACTTGATGTTGTTCTACAAACCTCTGCACTTGGAGGCCCAACAACTGTCTACAAGAATAGAAGTGCGTAGACATCAAGCTCTTTTCTGGCGCCGTTGTCGGGGGGGGGGGGTAAGGTATAAGGTACTCACATCCTGTTGGTGTGTGAGTGCTCGAAGTTATTTCATTTAGATTTTGCAATTTTGTCTTTTTGTTTCTTATTTTTACTAGTTAGGCTTAATGGAAAACAACAACAAAATTAGAGATCTTTATAGTGTTTATCTTGATTTAGGACATGAAGTGTTTGAAGAGAAAATTAAAAAAAACTATGGAGCTTTGTTTGCATGCTAATAGCAATGTTATTAGTATGAATTCTTTGAACACCATTATTGCTAATGCTATGGAAAAGTCTAAGCTTGTGGAAGCTAGTTTTGATGAAAATGATCTTTTTGGTCCCCCAACTTTGGAAGATAGCTGTTCTATTGCTTATGATTATACCAAACCTCCAATATATGCTGATTACAATGATGAGTATGATATTTTTAGTCCACCTACTATTGAGGAGAAAATTTATTATGATTACAATATGCCTCCTATATTTTATGAATATGGTGATGAGAATAGTAATGATAGCTATTTTGTTGAATTTGCTCTCACTATAATTAATAAGAATGACTATGCTTATGTGGAGAGTAATAATTATTTTATGCATGTGTCTCATGATAAAATGTTTTACGTGATAGTTATATTGTTAATTTTATTCATGATGCTACTGAAAGTTATTATGAGAGAGGGAAACATGGTCTTATATATCTCAACAATATTAAGTTTTCCCTCTTTATGTTGAAAACTTTGAAGTTGTACTTGTTTTGCTTTCCTATGCTTGTTGCTTTGTGATTTCATGACTTGTTTATTTACAAGATTCCTATGCATAGGAAGTGAGTTAGACTTAACTGTGTTTTGAATTTGCTTCTTGATGCTCTCTTTTACTTCAATTCATATTTCTTTTGTGAGCATCTTCTCAAACTATCAAGCCTAACTTAAGGGCGTTAAAGAAAAGTACTTGTTGGAAGATAACACAGGAGTTTTCTTGAGTCTTGGAAGTCATTACTTCTGTAATGAGAAGTAATGACCTCTCCTTATCCTTTTTTTTGCTTTTTGTGCCAATAATGACCTCTAATGAGAGGGAAGTACGATTTGGGGAGTTGTTATCCCGAAACAGATTTCTGTCCTCCACCATAAAAATTTGTGAGAAGTCTCTGTAACTCGGATTGAGCTTGAAATTTGCGAATAAATGCCCCAGTATGTTATATAACTTTCGTTAGTTCAACACTTTTTGATTTGAGCAACAAAATATTTTCGAAAAAATCTGTTTCTACATGCTGGTATGTTTTGACAGATTTCTGTCATTATTTGCATTTGCTTCTTATTGATTCCTTTTTGAGTTCTCTTTTGGGGAATTGACCTTTTTGAAGGATTTGCTACAGTAGCTTGTGTTTTTAGTGAAAATACTTTCTGTTCCAAAACTTGCGTAAGGTATAATATGTTTTGAATACACTAATGTTGCTAATGAAGATTGTGTGAAGTTTTGTATGAAGGAAAAATTTCAGGTGTAGAGAGAGAATGACGTAATGAGATGAAGAATGGACAAATGCTCAAGCTTGGGATGCCACCCCGGTGTCACCCCAAGAAATATCCAAGAGGTACAAGTGTCAAATCTTGGGGATGCCCAAGGCATCCCCTTCTTCATCAACAAAAATCTCAGGTCTTTCTAGACACTTCATTTTTATTGTTTCATACATTGTTGTGTTGTTCTTGGAGCGTCTTAGTTTTCATTTTTGGTTTTTGTTTTCTTAGTTTGCTTGATTAATTTGTTTGGTTACACCACACTTATTTTGGAGAGAGACACACTCTGTTTCCATTGCCTAGAACACTCTAGTTTTCACTCTTGTTGTTTTGTGAGTGTTCACTTTTGCTAGCACTGCGTCCAGCCTTAGTTTTCTTGTGCTTTCGGTTTAGGACTTTTTAGTTCTTATTTGTGGATTTGTGAGACAATATCACTAGTCTTTATTGATTATTATGTTTGTGAGTTGTTTCAAATAAGTTGATTGGTGTTAGAAAAGAGTAGGAAAGTTCTTGCTTGGTTAGTACAAGAGGAGCTTGCTTTGACTGTGACTTAGACTTTATCATGCCATGCTAGATATTGTTTTGACCTTATGCTTAGTGATTATTGTTGTAGCATGACTTGTTTCAAACAATTAGGATTGCTTAATGTGCCTTGAAGGAATCATGCGTTGTTTTGGCATACAAAAGCATAGTATTGTGGTATTCTCCTTTGATGCTTTGTTTGGGTTGACTTGGCACATGCTCACACCATGTTATGACTATGAACAAGTCACCATAGCCTATATGATCATTTAGTCCTCGACTTGTGTACCACTTTATGTGTAACACCCTCAGAATCGGACCTATGCAAGTTTGAGCAAAATTCGCCAAACCCGCATAGAAACGATTCAAAGGTGCCCACCAGGCACTTTCGTGCGGGTGGAAAACGAAGTAATAACATTACACAACAGTCCTCGATGGGACCCACAGAAACAGATATATATATAGCAGCGACTCAAGGAGCCAAGAATACAGATATAAAATACAAAGATCCAAATCACCTTGAAACGATATAGCGTCCAGCTACAGACAAGATGCAAATGGGGCTAAGAGCCCTGAAGAATAACCAATGGCGTCCATAACCCTGCCCAGGCCAAGCCGGAAGGGTAACCCTGCTAACGGCGTCGATCTCAAAACCTGCTTGAACAAAAAGGGGGTGCCGACAAAGGGCAAAGGAAAAAGAAGGAGCGTCAGTACTGAGGCCAGTACACGGCGAGGCTAGAATTCGGCGGTCCTCGCCTACATAGGTATGGTGGACTGAAGCGGCAGCGGCAGCATGCACTAAACAACCTATAGAGACTCGATACAACTGGCGTCAATCAGAGAGGGGTAAGAAAGACCTATCCGGAACCAACCTGATACTACTAACAAACAAACCCATCCTGGCGTTTCCCCCTCGAGACCAAAAGAGGAAGTCAACCGAGGAACTCACACAGTTGGCAGTTTTATTTATTCGGTTATAGTTGCGGCACTTTACTAGTCAGGTTTAGGTAATCGTCCTGATAAAGTAAGCAGTGGGCACATTTAGTTAACCATTCCGTTATAGTTGCAACAATTACTAATCAGATACAGATAGCATGAGATAAACCCAAAACCCAGCAGTTGTTGGTACTTTTAATCAGCCATTCCGTTGTAGTTGCATTACTTACTAGTCAGGTACAATGGTCGCAAGCGACAATCCAAAACAAGCAATTGTGGGCAGTATTAATTAGACATTCCGTTATAGTGAAGCTGATTACTAGTCATTATAAAGTCAAATTTATAACAGTAAACTTTAGTTATGCTTGTCTATGGTCGAGATACTGTGCTCCAAGTCGTCCATAACCGCGGACACGGCTTTCAGAAAGTTTTAACCCGGTCGGGGTGCACAAATAGCAACACACACACGATCAACCTCGGAAAAACCAAATCAAAACCCAACGAGGTCTTCACGACAGAGCAATCACAAGATTCAGAAATATTTCAGGGGGCCACCCCTTTGAGTAGATCCCGCAACGGAGTAAGCAAGCTCCGAGACGGCCTCAAGGTTGCGCCAATGGCTGTAAGCGACTGGGAACCCGAAAGTGTGGCTGGGCTTGTCGATACCGCGTAATCACTCCGCATACCTAAACAGTACAGTGTGCTCCTCGCACAATCGTAAATAAAGCAGTAAAACATGGCATAAGTACAGGATCGTAATAAAACCTCAAACTAGTTGTGGCCCCAAGAAATAAGACGGAATCAAGCTCTGGCTAAGGGGGGCCCATACTCCCCATATGTGGATAGCGCGATAAAACAAGGAACAGGTATCAAGTACTCGGGGTCCTACGGGACACAAGTGGGCGTTCGGAAACCAAAAGTTATCTATCACCCACCGATGCCTCTGCTTATTTCAATTTTAGTTATTAAACAGGAATTAAAGTGACGATAAATAAAACTAGGATCATCTCCCTCATCAACATGCGGCAATACATCAGCAACTGTGGCATATGACGACACACATCAGCACTTGAGCAAGCAACTGCGACGCGCAAGTCCAACTATCTACCAAACAACAGAGAATAGGGTGTGTCCAAGGCAATATACGGCTGCAAGGGATATCACGGGTACGAAAACTAGAGCATCGCAACACAGATAGCAATAGATCAACAGGAGGGAATAAAGACTATAAAAATAAGATGGGTAGAAAGGGGGAGATGCTCGCCTGAAAACATTGTCGAAGGGTTCAACCGAAGAACGGGGCGAAGCTCACATCAACTCAACGGTCTTATCCGCGAAGAAGCAAAACACTAGAATAAACACCGGATGCAATATTTAATACGACGGCAGCAGATCGGCATGATTTATGCATGATGTATGGCATGGCAAGATGCGATGCAATTAGGTCATATTAAGTGGAACCGGGGTCCCGACAATTAATTAGATGGTTCCAGTTATTTAGAACCCCCGCAGTTTAAATGTTGTTTTAACATGGCAAAAGATAGCACCGGGTTCGCTACACAAATTTAAATGAGGCCGATATGAGACTAGATTTGCCCGCATATGGGCCCCATATTTAATTATTAGGTGAATCGGCATAAGGCCCCCAAACCACAGATATGCATGCGAGATGAATGATTAAATATGCAACAAGTTGTTATTATGTTATCAAATAGGGTATCGAGGAAAGGGGTCACACATTAGGGTTCGGCAGTTCTTGGGGTTCCGGGGTTCGGGGTTGGTCTCAGGGTCCAGGGTTCGACGGTCCGGTCTCGGCGGGAGCGTTATCGGATATTGGGGTAGGTCTTGGCGCATCCGTGGTCTCGGGGCATGTTGTCGGTCATGGCGTTCGGGACGAGGCACTTGTCGCGCCGGGGTCTCGGTGTCGGGGTGCAGTGCTTGGCGTCCGGGGTTCGGGTCTGCGGATCGGGGTAGATCTTATCGGTCTTGGCGTCTTCGGATCCGGGAGGAAGAACTTGGCGCGTCGGGTTCGGGCCTCAGGGTTCAGGGGTCTCGGCGTCCGTGTGGCGGTCTTGGCGTTCTCGGCGATCTTGGCATCCTTCCGGTTCGGGCTTCGGGGTTGGACTCCGGGGTTCGACGGTCCGCTCCGGGGACGGTCTTGATGTCGATGGAGAACTTGGATCCAATCCGGTGGTCATCGAAGATCTTGTCGAGGACGCCAATGACCTTGTCCAACTTTTCGTCTCGTTCGCCGGAATGTTCAGATCGCAGCTCGGTGGATTGTAACACCATTTTTTTAGCATCGTACCTCACCGCGTCCATTACCTTCACATCTCCCAGCACTGAGCAACACCAACATGCCAACACAGGGGCTCACGCCAGCGGCAAGAGCTGAACGGGAACGGTCGACGGTGGCCCGCGTGGCACGGCGGCGGCGCGAGGCAGCAGCCCGCTACAGCGGCTCGGGCGGCCCGAGGCAGACGAGGGCGGCGGATGCGGCGGTCGGCGCGCGAGGCCGAAGGTGGGCGCGACCCTGGGGAGACGGCGAGGCAGAGGGCGTCTGCGCGGGGGAGTGGGCGAGCCGAGGCGGCGGCTGGCCGGCGACGGGATGGGGCGCTCCGGCGACGAGGTTGGCGGGGACGGCGGGGCTCGCAGGCGGGGGTGGTAGCCGGCGGCGCGCAGCGGGGCTCTGACGGGGCCTGGCGAGGCGCGGAGGCGGTAGGTGGGGGCTCGGAGAGGCGCGCGCGGTGGCTCGGGGCTTGTCGGGCGGGGAAGATGCGGGGCGGCGCGCGGAGGTAGACGGCCGGAGGTCGCTGGCGGGAGGACGGAACGGCGCAGAGGGGCGGCGGAGCTGGCGAGGCGCGCGGCGGCCGGGACCAGGCGGGCGGCGAGCGCTGGGTGGAGAGGGAGGCCGCGCGGACGCGAGCACCGCGGGGCAGGGGTCGCTGGCGAGGTGGTGGCGTCGGCGGCCGGCGAGGGAACGGAGGTGGAAGCAGAGACGAGAGGAGGGGGGGATCGCGAGAGAGAGAGGAATCGGGGTGGGGGCGGTCGTGGATGCGTGCAGGGTGGTCCCAGGGGAGGTGGGGCCAGGCCAGGGGGCGGGATGGGTGAGTGTGCGCGTGTGGGCTTGTGTGGCTGGGGTGAGTTTGGTGGTGGGGAGGTGAGAGAGAGAGGGAAGAGAGAGGGGTTAGAGTGATGTGGCAGTTTGTGAGTGGGTGAGGGGTGAGGGAAGGTGAGGTGGCGCGAGGGGAGTGGCCAGGGTGATGTGGCCACCGAGGGTGGGTAGATTCTCTGGTAGGTTTAGGCTTAGAGGCAGACCGTTTATAGAGAAGAGATAAGGGGTGGTCGTTCGGGTCGATACGGCCCGTTCGACTGCCCCTACTAAAATAATTTAATATTTTATTTACTTTAATGGGACCATTTGCAAACCGATAGCAACAAAACAAAATACTCCGGAGCCCCGGGTTTTGGCGTTTGAATAAAATACGGGGCGTTTAGAAAACAAAACGGCTTTGCGGGATAATTTTGGCGAACAATGCATGATGATGACGATGCAATGCACAAATTCAACGCGATTTTCTAGTAGTGATTTTGCGGGATGCCACAATTCGACACCACTAACAATGGATCTCGCCCTCGAGATCCGCCTCATGGTACCGGAAGGAAGGTCGGCGGTCTGATCCTTCGCGCTTCGTGTAGATCCTCGCGACACCACTAACAAGAGTTCATCCTCCATCTTGAAAACGGCGACACCACCAACAAGGGGTTGTTGCTCCTGATCGTCGAGAGAACACTCCGGAGAAACAAAGGACGAAGTTGAAGGTAAGGCCACCTCTAACTTCCATCAGAAGAGGGAAAAGTTACATTGATCCACCAGTTCGATGTACAGAGCGAACAGTAAGAGTCGGGTAGGGTGATCAGTCCATCCCGGACCCTAACTATCAACTCTATACATGAGTAGGAGAATCAGGCAACTCAACTCTCGAGATTTAGACGGAAGATCTTCATAGGCGGTATCCGGAACAAAAGGATGCTGCCAGCAGAAATCGTATGAAAGACACAATGATTAGGTTCCGCGATGGTTTGATTGGCATGAACAACACATGCTCAAGGTTAACCCCAACTTCACCAAAACTCGTCCTTCTCATATGTTTTCCAACGACACTGATATCCAGCAAGGAACACATATGGATGAGGAGCTCAAGAACAAAAGATTGGAGGAAGGGTACAACAGACAAGTTGCAGATTGATGATCGTAGCACCTCCGTTACAAAAGGGAGAAGCGAAACCCTAAAGGTACGACGGACACCCAACCACGAGAAATCCTGGACTCGAAGAGAGAGAAGAGAGCGGATTCAAAACACGTAGAGGTAAGAGAGGAATAGCAAAGGGGTAAGGAGTAAAATCAGACCTAATCAGATCTATCCAACCGATTTTCAAAAATAGTTTTGACACTCTACTTCGGCCGTTAGCTAGGTTATCCTACAGGCTGGACTTGTGGGGTATCGCAACTGCTGAGCTCTGATACCACTCTGTAACACCCTCAGAATCAGACCTATGCAAGTTTGAGCAAAATTCGCCAAACCCGCATAGAAACGATTCAAAGGTGCCCACCAGGCACTTTCGTGCGGGTGGAAAACGAAGTAATAACATTACACAACAGTCCTCGATGGGACCCACAGAAACAGATATATATATAGCAGCGACTCAAGGAGCCAAGAATACAGATATAAAATACAAAGATCCAAATCACCTTGAAACGATATAGCGTCCAGCTACGGACAAGATGCAAATGGGGCTAAGAGCCCTGAAGAATAACCAATGGCGTCCATAACCCTGCCCAGGCCAAGCCGGAAGGGTAACCCTGCTAACGGCGTCGATCTCAAAACCTGCTTGAACAAAAAGGGGGTGCCGACAAAGGGCAAAGGAAAAAGAAGGAGCGTCAGTACTGAGGCCAGTACACGGCGAGGCTAGAATTCGGCGGTCCTCGCCTACATAGGTATGGTGGACTGAAGCGGCAGCGGCAGCATGCACTAAACAACCTATAGAGACTCGATACAACTGGCGTCAATCAGAGAGGGGTAAGAAAGACCTATCCGGAACCAACCTGATACTACTAACAAACAAACCCATCCTGGCGTTTCCCCCTCGAGACCAAAAGAGGAAGTCAACCGAGGAACTCACACAGTTGGCAGTTTTATTTATTCGGTTATAGTTGCGGCACTTTACTAGTCAGGTTTAGGTAATCGTCCTGATAAAGTAAGCAGTGGGCACATTTAGTTAACCATTCCGTTATAGTTGCAACAATTACTAATCAGATACAGATAGCATGAGATAAACCCAAAACCCAGCAGTTGTTGGTACTTTTAATCAGCCATTCCGTTGTAGTTGCATTACTTACTAGTCAGGTACAATGGTCGCAAGCGACAATCCAAAACAAGCAATTGTGGGCAGTATTAATTAGACATTCCGTTATAGTGAAGCTGATTACTAGTCATTATAAAGTCAAATTTATAACAGTAAACTTTAGTTATGCTTGTCTATGGTCGAGATACTGTGCTCCAAGTCGTCCATAACCGCGGACACGGCTTTCAGAAAGTTTTAACCCGGTCGGGGTGCACAAATAGCAACACACACACGATCAACCTCGGAAAAACCAAATCAAAACCCAACGAGGTCTTCACGACAGAGCAATCACAAGATTCAGAAATATTTCAGGGGGCCACCCCTTTGAGTAGATCCCGCAACGGAGTAAGCAAGCTCCGAGACGGCCTCAAGGTTGCGCCAATGGCTGTAAGCGACTGGGAACCCGAAAGTGTGGCTGGGCTTGTCGATACCGCGTAATCACTCCGCATACCTAAACAGTACAGTGTGCTCCTCGCACAATCGTAAATAAAGCAGTAAAACATGGCATAAGTACAGGATCGTAATAAAACCTCAAACTAGTTGTGGCCCCAAGAAATAAGACGGAATCAAGCTCTGGCTAAGGGGGGCCCATACTCCCCATATGTGGATAGCGCGATAAAACAAGGAACAGGTATCAAGTACTCGGGGTCCTACGGGACACAAGTGGGCGTTCGGAAACCAAAAGTTATCTATCACCCACCGATGCCTCTGCTTATTTCAATTTTAGTTATTAAACAGGAATTAAAGTGACGATAAATAAAACTAGGATCATCTCCCTCATCAACATGCGGCAATACATCAGCAACTGTGGCATATGACGACACACATCAGCACTTGAGCAAGCAACTGCGACGCGCAAGTCCAACTATCTACCAAACAACAGAGAATAGGGTGTGTCCAAGGCAATATACGGCTGCAAGGGATATCACGGGTACGAAAACTAGAGCATCACAACACAGATAGCAATAGATCAACAGGAGGGAATAAAGACTATAAAAATAAGATGGGTAGAAAGGGGGAGATGCTCGCCTGAAAACATTGTCGAAGGGTTCAACCGAAGAACGGGGCGAAGCTCACATCAACTCAACGGTCTTATCCGCGAAGAAGCAAAACACTAGAATAAACACCGGATGCAATATTTAATACGACGGCAGCAGATCGGCATGATGCATACATGATGTATGGCATGGCAAGATGCGATGCAATTAGGTCATATTAAGTGGAACCGGGGTCCCGACAATTAATTAGATGGTTCCAGTTATTTAGAACCCCCGCAGTTTAAATGTTGTTTTAACATGGCAAAAGATAGCACCGGGTTCGCTACACAAATTTAAATGAGGCCGATATGAGACTAGATTTGCCCGCATATGGGCCCCATATTTAATTATTAGGTGAATCGGCATAAGGCCCCCAAACCACAGATATGCATGCGAGATGAATGATTAAATATGCAACAAGTTGTTATTATGTTATCAAATAGGGTATCGAGGAAAGGGGTCACACATTAGGGTTCGGCAGTTCTTGGGGTTCCGGGGTTCGGGGTTGGTCTCAGGGTCCAGGGTTCGACAGTCCGGTCTCGGCGGGAGCGTTATCGGATATTGGGGTAGGTCTTGGCGCATCCGTGGTCTCGGGGCATGTTGTTGGTCATGGCGTTCGGGACGAGGCACTTGTCGCGCCGGGGTCTCGGTGTCGGGGTGCAGTGCTTGGCGTCCAGGGTTCGGGTCTGCGGATCGGGGTAGATCTTATCGGTCTTGGCGTCTTCGGATCCGGGAGGAAGAACTTGGCGCGTCGGGTTCGGGCCTCAGGGTTCAGGGGTCTCGGCGTCCGTGTGGCGGTCTTGGCGTTCTCGGCGATCTTGGCATCCTTCCGGTTCGGGCTTCGGGGTTGGACTCCGGGGTTCGACGGTCCGCTCCGGGGACGGTCTTGATGTCGATGGAGAACTTGGATCCAATCCGGTGGTCATCGAAGATCTTGTCGAGGACGCCAATGACCTTGTCCAACTTTTCGTCTCGTTCGCCGGAATGTTCAGATCGCAGCTCGGTGGATTGTAACACCATTTTTTAGCACCGTACCTCACCGCGTCCATTACCTTCACATCTCCCAGCACTGAGCAACACCAACATGCCAACACAGGGGCTCACGCCAGCGGCAAGAGCTGAACGGGAACGGTCGACGGTGGCCCGCGTGGCACGGCGGCGGCGCGAGGCAGCAGCCCGCTGCAGCGGCTCGGGCGGCCCGAGGCAGACGAGGGCGGCGGATGCGGCGGTCGGCGCGCGAGGCCGATGGTGGGCGCGACCCTGGGGAGACGGCGAGGCAGAGGGCGTCTGCGCGGGGGAGTGGGCGAGCCGGGGCGGCGGCTGGCCGGCGACGGGGTGGGGCGCTCCGGCGACGAGGTTGGCGGGGACGACGGGGCTCGCAGGCGGGGGTGGTAGCCGGCGGCGCGCAGCGGGGCTCTGGCGGGGCCTGGCGAGGCGCGGAGGCGGTAGGTGGGGGGCTCGGAGAGGCGCGCGCGGTGGCTCGGGGCTTGTCGGGCGGGGAAGATGCGGGGCGGCGCGCGGAGGTAGACGGCCGGAGGTCGCTGGCGGGAGGACGGAACGGCGCAGAGGGGCGGCGGAGCTGGCGAGGCGCGCGGCGGCCGGGACCAGGCGGGCGGCGAGCGCTGGGTGGAGAGGGAGGCCGCGCGGACGCGAGCACCGCGGGGCAGGGGTCGCTGGCGAGGTGGTGGCGTCGGCGGCCGGCGAGGGAACGGAGGTGGAAGCAGAGACGAGAGGAGGGGGGATCGCGAGAGAGAGAGGAATCAGGGTGGGGGCGGTCGTGGATGCGTGCAGGGTGGTCCCAGGGGAGGTGGGGCCAGGCCAGGGGGCGGGATGGGTGAGTGTGCGCGTGTGGGCTTGTGTGGCTGGGGTGAGTTTGGTGGTGGGGAGGTGAGAGAGAGAGGGAAGAGAGAGGGGTTAGAGTGATGTGGCAGTTTGTGAGTGGGTGAGGGGTGAGGGAAGGTGAGGTGGCGCGAGGGGAGTGGCCAGGGTGATGTGGCCACCGAGGGTGGGTAGATTCTCTGGTAGGTTTAGGCTTAGAGGCAGACCGTTTATAGAGAAGAGATAAGGGGTGGTCGTTCGGGTCGATACGGCCCGTTCGACTGCCCCTACTAAAATAATTTAATATTTTATTTACTTTAATGGGACCATTTGCAAACCGATAGCAACAAAACAAAATACTCCGGAGCCCCGGGTTTTGGCGTTTGAATAAAATACGGGGCGTTTAGAAAACAAAACGGCTTTGCGGGATAATTTTGGCGAACAATGCATGATGATGACGATGCAATGCACAAATTCAACGCGATTTTCTAGTAGTGATTTTGCGGGATGCCACATTATGCTTTAATTAGTAATGTTTTGATGCTCTGCATGATTATGGTCATTATTGCTCTCTTAGTTGGTTGCTCCCAGTCTTTTGCTAGCCTGCACTAGTATGAGTAAGCTCTACTCATGATTCCAACTCCCAAGAAACCAAGTTATTCCAAATTGTCCACTATAAACTCCTATGCATGGTGTGTTACACCATTCCAAGTATATTCTTGTTTTCATCTATCTTCCAATTAAAAAGTATTTTGTTATGTGAAAACTTAGTGATTAAAGCCCTCACGAACTTGATGGCACACTTTATATTCTTTGCCCCTAATAAACTTGAACCATTGTGTCTTCTATGTTGTATATGCTTGCACTTATACGTTGGAATTAGCAGAACCATGTTGTCATGGGGAACGTTTTCAACATTGCACTTGTACTTTGTACACGGTTGATATCATGCTCTTTTGTTTATGGATGTCACCGGTGTGAAATAAAGAGGGAACTTGTAAGTCGATGGAGTATGTATTTTGTGTTAGATAAACACCTGGGACGCTAGCCTAAGCCATGCCTAATCATGGTGGAAACTTGCAGCATCACCATAGTGAGCTATCTATTAAGCATCCTCAATAAAAAAAACTATGCACATAGTAAATAAAAAGATTGCTGAGATGCTCATTGTCTGCTTGCCTTGTTATTTTGGATATGGGAAAGCTCCTATACCATGTGCAAGGTGTACCCCGTTGGCGGTTCTCTATGATACGTGTGTACTTATAATGACAAGAACTTACAGGTGACTGAAGTTGAGTAGCATGAGGTGTGGCCCTCGTATTCAAGGGACTTGAGATTGCCAACTTATACTTTGCCAAACATATACTCCATAGTTTGTTCACTTTGACCTTAATCACTTCAAGATGCTTATGATAGGGGCAATGAGGGATGAAAGCTAACAAGTACCATAATTTTTGGAAGCTCTTTTTGAAACTTGAAATCCCTGCTTCCCTTTACAAAGGGTCTTTCTTCCACTATTATTGAGTCTCCACCTTCTACCTTTAGGCACCTTTAAGAGAGCATAGTTGTCATTCTGTGTGCAGTGTCCCAAAACTTATTGATTAACGCATATTGTGATATTACTTGTTCTTGTGATACTTGTTTCTAGTCACCCTTGTGAACTTTGAAGGTGTCCTATGCATCTATTTGCTACTCTATGAGGGACAAGCTGATTGCCACTATGCCATGTTTTCTGTATGTGAAACAAACAAAAGTTTTTCAACGCATGTTATTCATGATCTTTGTTTGTAACCTTTCATGTTGCATGCATAGTTACTTTGTCTTACTGTTAGAAATCCATCGTTCATGCTCATGTTAGAGTACTTTGATCCCAGCTTTCAATGCTTTGCAAATGTTTGATCTTGATTTTGATGGTGCATGTCACCTCAAAAATTATTATTTTTATCACTTACCTACTCGAGGATGAGTAGGAGTTATCAAGCATGGAGCATATCTGTAATTTTTATGCTCCATGCTTGATAACTCCTGCTCGTCCTCGAGTAGATAAATGGTAAAAGAATAATTTTTGAGGTGACATGCACCCTCAAAACCAAGATCAAACCATTTGCAAGCATTGAAAGCTAGGATCAAAGAACTCTAAACATGTGCATGAAAGATGGAGTTATAATAGTAAGACAAAGTAACTATGCATGCAACATGAAAGGCTACAAACAAAGATCATGAATAACATGCATTGAAAAATGTTTGTTTGTTTCACATACAGAAAACATGGAATAGTGGCATTCAGCTTGTCCCTCATAGAGTAGAAAATAGATGCATGGGACACCTTCAAAGTTCACAAGGGTGACTAGAAACAAGTAGCACAAGAACAAGTAATATCACAATATGCATCAATCAATAATTTTTGGGACACTGCACACAGAATGACAACTATGCTCTCTTAATGGTCCCTAAAGGTAGAAGGTGGATACTCAATAATAGTGGAAGAAAGCTCCCTTTGTAAAGGGAAGCAGGGATTTCAAGTTTCAAAAAGAGCTTCCAAAAATTATGGTACTTGTTAGCTTTCATCCCTCATTGCTGAAATGAATCATATGGGCACCTAGAGGGGGGGGGGGTGAATAGGTGCTACTCAATTTTTAGTTCTTTTTCAATTTTAGGCTTGGCATAAAGTAAATTATCTAGATATGCAACTATGAGAATTTCCCTATATGCAACCCTAGATACTAAGCACGCAAAGAGAGGAGCGAGGAAACTGTAGTGGAGCACGCGGAGACACATGGATTTGTTTTACCGCAGTTCCTTCCTTGTTAAGGGAAGTATATCTGCGTTGGAGGGGTGGGCGGTTCTAAGACCACCACGCCACAATAGGCCTCACCCTATTCTTCGATGGATCTCGCCATGAAAGGCCTGATCCACCTTCTCCACTATTGGTACCCTTCGATGCGGGAACCAGTGCCTTTACAACTCTATCGGGGCACACACACACAACTGAATTGGGGGCTCCCGTAATGACAACAAGTTGTAACAAGAACAAGGATTATCAATATAATCAAAAGCAAGGATCTAGATATTTGCAAGAAATACTAGATCGGAGAGTCTCCAAATGAATGGAGAGGAGATGAAGCGCTTGATTGCAATTGTTGAAGATCGAGTCCTCCTCCTTCGATTCCCCAAGGGACGGGGCCTTTGGGTGGATCTAGGTGGAGCTCTCTTGGATGAAGGTTGCAGATCAGATCTTGACTTTTTAGAATGAACCAAGAGATCTGGCAAGAGGGGGAAGGCAGGCTTAAATAACCCCTGCCTAGATCTGGCCGTTGAAGAAGTTTGGGGGCGGATTATCCGCCCCCCACTAGGGGCGGATTATCCGCCCTGGGGAAAAACTCCGCCCCCAGGACGGAAACTCCGGGGGAAAGTCCGCCCCCCATACAGAGAGCGACGCAGGTCCAGACTTGGTGAAATTCCTCGAGGGGAGGATTATCCGCCCCCTCCAAGGGTGGACTATCCGGCCTAGGGGAAAACTCCGCCCCCGAGCTGGAGAGTCCAGGGGAAAATCCGCCCCCGTACAGAGAGAGACGCAGGTCCAGACTTGGTGAAAATCCTCGAAGGCGGATTATCCACCCCTGGTAGGGGCGGATTATCCGCCCCCCAAAAGCAGATTTCCTTTTCCTTTATCAATGTCAATATCTGCAGCACTTCAACACACATTAAATAATCTTTGATATTGTTATTTAACACACAAAACACTAGGGATTATGAAATGTTCTTTCAATCTCCCCTTTTTGGTGTTAGATGACAATACCAGGATTTGCAAAGAAACCTACTAATGACATCTTAAACCAACTGAAATAGGCTCCCCCTAGATGTGTGCATATTTATAATTTGCATTTGAATACAAATGCACACACTAGAGAGTACGCAACTTTCATAGCAAGGACAATTAAAACAAGGTGAGTTAGGAAACAAGGTCATACCACCGGGATGTGAATATAGCCAAATAAAATAATGAGATTGTCAGGATCCAAGCATATCCCACAATATTGATGCATACACTAGATAATCCCATGATTCCATATGCCATCAAATAGAATACCAGACTCCATAGATAAATCCAGAATTCCATAAGAGTAGATCCATAATATAAATCGAGAATTCTAGAGGTCCATACAGATTAAAGCACGACAGAGTCTTACATAAACCAAGCACAAATAACAAATAAGTTCATGCTAAAAGGGCACAAGCAAGCAAATAAACGACTGAAAAAGAGACAAGTTCTTGCGCCCGACCCATGCAAATTCGCGAGACCTAATAGAACTACTTCTCCCCCTTTGGCATCAAAACGCCAAAAAGGAAGAAGAGCAATGCTAACGCCCCAGAAGATCACGCCTCCTCATCCTCATCGTAGTCATCCCCGTCCCCTTCCTCTTCATCATACTCATCATCATCGTCATCAGCTGGAGGAGTAGGAGCCCTCGGAGGTGGAGGAAACAGGCTACTCTCGAGCTCTCCATAGTTGATCCCTGAAGTGTTCCACTGAGCATATGGTTCCGGAGCAGTAGGAGGAGGTGGATTGCCAGTGGCACCGGACACATGATGTAGAATGAGCCGCTGAGTGTGTGCCATCTCATGGCTCCTCCGGTATTCCTCATATTGGCCCTTGTGAGTATATATGCCCATGCAAAGGATGTTCCGCTGGAACCAATTGAGCTACTTGACCTCGCGTTCCATTGGGGACACCGCGGAACGACGACCACTAGCCCTTGCATCACGCATGAAGGACTCATGAGTAGTGGAAGGATGATTGGTCTTCTGAGCCTTGTTGTAGATATTCTTAGGCTTGTGAACACTATCCAAATCAGTGCCAAAGTCCTCAAGGGGAAACATATGCTTGATGAGCATCATAATGAAGGGGGCATATGGGGTGGAGATCTTGTTGATCATAGCATCCGTCATCTCATGATATATATATAGTCCATGACATCCAGTTTGTAACATGTAGCTGAACCGGAATTGGTGGCACACTCGTGAGCAAATGCGAGGAGAGGAACCAGGTGACCGCGGATCTTGTCATTGTTGCCCCCACTAGGAGATATGCTTTCCCTAAATATGCCAACAAGGGAGGCATACAAAGGAGAGAGTCGAGCAAAAGTACCAGCAATACCATCAGAAGTCAGACATGGAGCGAGCACAGTGTCCTTGGATGGTCTGAGTGGAGAAATGATGCGGTGTACATAAGGAGTGTCACGGCCATGGAAAGCATACCCAAGAACCTGCCCAAAAATGCGGAAGTCTGACTGAATCATTGTTGTCCCGGTCATCCACTTCATAGTGCGATGCTCATCACCGCAAATCACAAGTGTTGAGAAAAACTGCCTCACCACCGAGGAATCATAGTTGCATTGGAGAGTCATAAGGTGGTGAAGCCCCATCTTGTTAGTCACATCCAAAGCTTCACAGAGTCTTGCCTTGGATTGGGCCTCAGTCATATTGATGGGATGCATGGGGCGAAGCCTGAGAGTAGCATACACATCATCATGAATAGCCCGAAAGTGTGCATTCCAAAACATAGAGTCCTCTAGAGGACCATCACTGTCAGCCTCATCATAGTAATCAGTTTGGCGAATGGTGGCATATTGAATACTGTCCATAGCCTTATAGTTTGGTCGCGACTGTTTGCCCTTGAGAGATGCAGTCCTCTTGGTTTTCTTTGCTGCCTCTGCCATCCGTTCAGCCTCTCTTGCTACTCTGCGAACCTCTGTTTCGTCAATAAACGTCCCTTCTGTAGTGGGCCTGATATAACGGGCATGGGGACGACGAGTGAAGGTCTTAGTAGCCTTGGAACCACATGTGAAAAGCATGAGAGGGATAGCATGGAGATAAGCACACACACAAGTCTAGGAGAAATGTTAGAAATAGTAGAAAAGCAATCCAGGAGCCAAGGGTGTGCATTGCGGAAATCAGAACCAAACCAGACCAGTTTTTAATCTCCAGGCCGAATTATCTGGCCCTGGCAGGGGCGGATAATCCGCCCCTCGCAGAAAAATTCTGGAATGGCCTAGATTTACCAAGGCAAAACAGATCTAGCACTAGGGTTGCAATACTACTGATTCTAACAAGTAAGGGAAACACATAGTATCTTTTACAACGAGATTTCCACCAAAAATAATGAATCCCATAAAAAAGGTGAGAGATGAGGGAGTTACCCTCACTCATTGGAGGAAATTCTCGGAGGAGAAGATACCCAGAGACGAGGGGAAGAAGATCCGGGGAGGGCCTGGAGAATCTGATGGTCAAATTGACTCCAAGGAGGGGTGGAAGCTCCGGCGGCGGCTGGGGGCAAAGCTAGGGTTGGGGGAGGACTGGCTGCTTTGTTTAAGCCTGGCCTCCCCAACCCAGCCCTTTAGAGGCAGAAATCGCCCGGGGCAGATAATCCGCCCCCCACTTGGGGCGGATAGTCCGCCCCCCTCTAAATTTTCTGTACAGAACAGATTCAGGCCGGAGAACCCTTGCAAAACCCCTCGATGGTGTATAGAGGACTTGTTTGCAAGAATAGATGGTTCGAGGAGGGAAAAAGGCTTGGGTTTAGAGCAACAAACTGTGATGGTACTACACACCCAAAGTTGCAAGAACAAATCGAACAAAAGCCAAAGTTGAGTGTGTTTTCCATAAGAACAAAAGATATGCAAGAAAATCCAAAGAGAGCCATTAGAAACCAACTCTTCTCAAGGAAGAGGGCGGTGGCCAAAGCCACCATGTTAGAGCGCATGGCATGACACCACGAAGATGTATCTTGAGTTCAAAACCAATGCTCATCAATAACCCACATATCACAAAATGATATTAAGGGAAATGATTTGTCTTGCTTTCAACATTATGGGAGGAGGGTTATCCCAATAAATTAGGACCACACTCCCCATATGTTTATGCCCGCATCTAAACCAAATACATGAATAAGAGCAAGTGAGTGTGCAAGGGTAATCAAGCCAAGCTCCTTGAATCTATGATATTTAGCTCATTCCTCAAATAACAAAATATTGCTTCATCAAGAGGCTTCGTGAAGATATCAGCAAGTTGGTTCTTCGTGCTCACAAAGGATAGTGCAATATCGCCACGAGCAACATGATCCCGAATGAATGATTGCGAATCTCAATATTTTTTGTTCTTGTATGATGCACCAGATTGTAAGCAATTTTGATAGAACTTTCATTATCACATAAAAGAGGCACTTTGTCACAATTGACACCATATTCCTTTAAAGTTTGCCTCATCCATAATAATTGTGTACAAGCACTTGCAGCAACAACATATTCAGCTTCGGCGGTTGAGAGTGATATGCAATTTTGTTTCTTGGAAGACCAACACACTAGAGATCTGCCCAAGAATTGACATGCACCAAAAGTTGATTTTCGATCATCTTTGTCACCAGCCCAATCTGAATCAGTGTAACCACATAGAGAGAAACTTTAACCTTTGGGATACCATAAAACAAAATTTGGGGAATGAACCAAATATCTGAAGATTCGTTTGACCGCCACTAAGTGGCTTTCTTTAGGAGCGGCTTGGTACCTTGCACACACTCCTACACTTAACACGATATCGGGCCTAGATGCGCAAAGGTAAAGGAGAGAGTCGATCATGGATCGGTATACCTTTTGGTCCACGTCTTTACCATTGGGATTAAGCTCAAGATGAAATTTTGTTTGCATTGGAGTAGCAACGCCATTGAGATCCATCATCTTGAACCTCTTGAGCATGTCTTGGATGTACTTAGCTTGATTAATAAAAGTTCCCACTCTAAGTTGTTTGATCTCGAAACCAAGAAAGAACCTCAATTCTCCCATCATAGACATCTCAAACCTGTCAGTCATAAGCTTTGAAAATTCATCGTTAAAAGCTTGGTTAGTAGAGCCAAAAATAATGTCGTCTACATATAGTTGACATACAAAAAGATCCCCATTAACCTTCTTAGTAAAAAGAGTGGGATTGATTTGCCCAACTTCGAATCTACGGTCTAACAAAAGCTTTTTAAGGTGCTCATACCACACACGCGGGGCTTGTTTAAGGCCATAGAGCGCCTTATCGAGTTTGTAAACATGGTTCGAAAATTTGGGATCCTCAAAACCCGGGATTTGCTTGATGTATACCAACTCATGTAGTGGACCATTAAGAAACGCACTCTTAACATCCATTTGCTATAATTTAAAATTATGATGAGCGGCATAGGCAAGAAGGATACAGATGGACTCAAGACAAGCCACGGGAGCATAAGTATCACCAAAATCAATTCCTTCCACTTGAGAGAATCCTTGAGCCACGAGTCTTGCTTTATTCCTCACAACAATGCCATTTTCATCTTGTTTGTTCTTGAAAATCCACTTGGTGCCGATAACATTGCGGAATTCTTTGGGTTTCTCTACGAGCTTCCATACTTTGTTGCGCTCGAAGTTATTTAATTCCTCGTGCATTGCAACCACCCAATCGGGATCTTCAAGAGCATCAAAGACCTTCTTTGGTTCAACCATAGAAATGTGAGCTTGATGATCACAGAAACTTGCAAGTTCTCTTCTAGTAGACACCCTTCTTCAAAGATCACCGACAACCTTGTCAAGAGTGTGACCCCTTAGCTCAAGGTTCCAATCAGCACGAGCCTTGCGACGAGCCTCAATGTCCTTATTATTTCTAGAAGGACTTGATTCAGCATTTGTATCCTTGTCTTGTCCACTACCTTTCCCTTGATCTTGATATGAATTGACAACGGGAGCTTGCTGCTGAACATGTTCTTCAGGGCCAGATAATCCGCCCATTGGTGGGGCCGGACTATTTGGTCTGGGAGATGTGGCTGCAACTTCCTCTTCCTGTGAATGGCTGACAGAGCTGGGAGATCCAGGGCCGGATAATCCGCCCCCAGTTCTCCGGCCTGCAGTTTACATGGTTGTTTTCTTCTCCTTCTGATCCCCTGGGACGTGTTGGAGTGCCAGGGGCGGACTGTCCGCCTCTTGGAGGGGCGGATAGTTCGGCCTGGGACTATCATTTTGCCCAGAAGATTTATGATCTTTAGCAGGTTGCGGTGTTGGTGCAGAGATTTCTCTGGCAGTAGGGGCTTGTTGATCTTGTGTAGATGAGGGCTCCACTTGAGTAGAGCATTATACTTCTTGATCCGCCACAAGGGGTTCCTCAATAGGGTGGAAAAATCCCACACCCATTCTTCTTATGGCATCTTGGGGTATTTCAACATCTGCATCACAAACATCAACTTGCCCCACATGGGAGCCGTTATTTTCATCGAACTCCACACTACAAGATTCTACAACAGTCCCGGTGAGCTTGTTGTAGACTCTATAAGTGTGGGATTCGGCACCGTAACCAACAAAAATACCTTCTAAAGCCTTGGACTCAAATTTAGACAAGTGGACACCTTTGATAAGAAAGAAACACTTACAACCGAATACCCTGAAGTATGAGATGTTGGGCTTGTTACCGGTAAGTATTTTATACGGAGTCTTGTCCAAGATTTTTTGGAGGTAGAGCTGGTTAGATGAGTGACAAGCGGTAGATATGGCTTCAGCCCAAAAGTTGTAAGGAGACTTGAATTCAGCCAACATTGATCTTGCCATATCCATCAAAGTGCGATTCTTCCTCTTAGCTACACCATTTTGTTGAGGGGTGTACGCAACGGAATACGGATGTCGTATCCCCTCTTCACTTAGAAACTCATTCAAGGTGTAGTTCTTGAATTTGGAGCCGTTTTCACTTCTTATTGCCAAGATACGAACATTGTGTTGACGTTGAACTTCATTGGCAAAGTCAATGACCGTTTGTTGGGTCTCACTCTTTAGCTTGAAGAAATAGACCCATGTATATCTTGAGTAGTCATCGACAGTGACCAAGCAATATTTCTTCCCACCGAGACTGGCATGAGATGGAGGACCAAATAAGTCCACATGAAGTAATTCCAAGATTCTCTTTGAAGATACAATAATCTTTCTCTTGTGGGGAGAGTCATGCATTTTGCCTTCAACACAAGCCCTGCAAACACGATATTTGGCAAAGGAGACATTGTCTTTTAGTCCAAGGATGTGGGCACCCTTGTGGAGACTTTGCAAAGTTCTCATGTTGACATGGCCTAAACAGCGATGTCATAGCCAGCCCACATCGGCCTTTCCGGATAAGCACATCGGACCCAGAGTGGTTTTCCCCGAAAAGTACACCACATACATGTCATTTTCGACGTACCCAACGAAAGCGACCTTTAGAGACTTGCTCCACAATAGTACCACCAAATCATCATCAATGAAAACAGCAAAACCCATCTTGCCAAGGGCACGAACAAAAACAAAGTTGTAACCGAGGGTCTCAACAAGCATGACGTCCACGAGAGAGATATCGTGGGCAACCACAATCTTGCCAAGACCCAATACCTGAGATTTAGACTTATCACCATAGGAGACTGTAATATTATCATGATTGGGACGCATCTTCGTGATGATCTCCTTTCTTACGGTCATATGACTAGTGCATCCACTATCCAGCACCCATTTTGATCCACCGAAAGCATAGCCCTGCAAGAGAATTACTTCTTGGTTTTAGGTACCCATTTTTCAATGGGTCCTCTCATGTTAGTAACAAGGGTCTTTGGAACCCAAATAGACCAAGCAACATAATCATCAAAAGGACCAACATAATAAGCATAAACGTCGCCATAATAATCACAAAAAGTTCATAATTTAGATTGTGAGACCCTGCCAAACCAATATTGTTAGTTTTGTCTTTTGTGACATTCTTCTCAGCGGTGCTAGTTTTTGATTGTACATTCTTGGTCTTCTTCTTCTTGTTCTTCTTCTTCTTGGACTTGGTGACATACCCAAGTCCCTCTTTACCAAGATTTGACCTTTGCTTCCCAAGTACCTCATCAAGAACACCCTTATCTTCGGGGGTGATGTCGTTGACAAACCCTTCTTCCACACTAGCATTTTCCTTGTGAATATATGTTGACTTAGATGTGCTAGGAACATCATACTTGGTCAATCGAATTTGGAGTTGATCATGTGACTCATTGAGAATGGAGAATTCACTTTTCAATGCCTTGTGAGCGATGTCAAGTTTCTCCAAGTCCTCGGAGAGTCTATCATGAGCAGCCCCAAAGTCAATATTTTCCCTCTTTAACTTCTTTGCTTTGGCGACTGCATTGTCGCGTTCCTTAACAAGGTTAGCCACTATTTATTCATGTGACTCCTCAATGGACTCAAGCCTCTCTTCAAGAGAAACCTGAGTCTCTTCTTCTTCTTCTAGAGCATTTTTTAAGGACAATTGCATCCTCCCTTTCAATTCTGCCATTTTCTTCTAGGAGCACTTCATTTTGGGCCAGCTGGTCCATAAGAGCCTCAAAATGTAATTTGTGCTCACCTTGCAAGTTAGTGAAGAAATAGTCCAAAGCAATAATTTCTTTCTTAACCTTAAGGCTAGTAGGATCATCCATGTCAATCATAGCCTTAGGAAAAGAAGTGTTAGAAGTTGATACCTCGGAACCTCTTCCCATAAGACAAGTAGCGTTCTTGTTGATGACGTTTTCGTTAGGAGAGTCGAAGAGAGATGTTGGTGTAGATGTGGTGGCTATAGCAGCCACCTCTCGTGAGTCATCATACTCGTCTTCATCTTCACTTCCCGAAGAATATTCTTCTTGAGCCACTAGAACAATCTTTGGTTGCTTCTTGAAAGTAGCATTCTTCTTTACAAATTGTTTTTTGCGTGGAGCCTTTGACTTTTCCTTGAGAATGAGTATTCCTCCATTATCTTCCCTACTTTGATATGGACACTCAGCTACAAAGTGCAGTCATTCTCCACAGTTGAAACAAGTTCTCAACTTGGGAACGTTTTCCTTTCTTCCATAAGTTCCACTCTTGCGTTCTAGTTCATATTTGGCCTTGGCTGGATCCTTCCAAAAGTTTCTAGCATAAAAGGACATGTATTGTCCATGAATTATTTTGACATCCTCGGGACAGTCCATGCCTTCTAAGTCATCTTCGTCATGATCAGCCACACTTGTCTTCAAAGCCATGTTGACCCCCTTTTGCATCCCCATAGCTCGTGCACGAGCATCTTCGGCATTCTTGGCAGCCACTTTGAAAGCGTCCATTTCTTGCATTACCTCATTGGATGTCATAAGGTGGTAATTATGCCTTCCTTGAAGACTCTTCAAATCTGTGGGCTCAAATGGCATGAGAGCACTGACATACTTGCGCTTGATCCATGCATCATCAACATGAGAGGCACCATGATTCCTAAAAGTGGTGGCTATTGACTTGAGGCTCCTATACATGTCCTCGTGGTTTTCTCCTCTAACATATAAAAACCTTCAGCTTCATTGCTCAAAGCATCATATCTATTCCTTATCATACTTTCATTTCCAATGAAGAGCTCGGTGAGTGCATCCCAAGCTTCCTTAGCTATACTAAGATGCTGAATGTGTGGCATGTCTTTGTCACCCACACCAAGCTGGATCATGTGTAGAGCTGTAGAGTTGAGTTGACTATGAACAACCTCTCTTCTTGTTAGGTTGTGGGGATCTCCAACATGAAGACCATTCTCTATGATTTTCCACAACTTAATGGAGGAGCTTCACACATTGCCATTGATTAAAAGTAGATGTTGAAAGTTTGGGTGGATCACCCCTATTATGTATATGTGGGTGAGGGATAGGTGGATCAGGAGAATACACATGAGGAACCTCATTGTATCCTTCATTACCACTATCCTTATTCGAGGAGGAGCTCTTGCTAGTGCCATCACCAACCACTTCGTTATCTTTGGAACTGGTTTTACCCGTTTCTTGGATTGCGGAGTGGTAGCCTCAGGGGTAGATGGAGGTGATGTTGCGGTTGTGGAGAGACGCATTATCGATTGACGCATCTCTTCCATCTTATCCTCCATTGAACTAACCAAGGTTGTTTCCAACGTCTTTAGATCGTTCATGGTGACTACCTCCAGAGCATCACTCCCATCTCCCTTGGAACCCATACTTCTCTTAGGCGGTTAAACCCAAATTAAGAGTCGGGGCTCTGATACCAATTGAAATGGATCGTATGGGCACCTAGAGGGGGGTGAATAGGTGCTACTCAATTTTTAGTTCTTTTTCAATTTTAGGATTGGCATAAAGTAAATTCTCTAGATATGCAACTATGAGAATTTCCCTATATGCAACCCTAGCTACTAAGCACGTAAAGAGAGGAGCGAGGAAACTGTAGTGGAGCACGCGGAGACACAGGGATTTGTTTTACCGCAGTTCCTTCCTTGTTAAGGGAAGTACATCTGCGTTGGAGGGGTGGGCGGTTCTAAGACCACCACGCCACAATAGGAATCACCCTATTCTCTGATGGATCTCGCCACGAAAGGCCTGATCCACCTTATCCACTATTGGTACCGATTCTCCAAACGAATGGAGAGGAGATGAAGCACTTGATTGCAATTGTTGAAGATCGAGTCCTCCTCCTTCTATTACCCAAGGGACGGGGCCTTTGGTTGGATCTAGGTGCAGCTCTCTTGGATTAAGGTTGCAGATCAGATCTTGACTTTTTCGAATGAACCAAGAGATCTGGCAGGATGGGGAAAGCAGGCTTAAATACCCCCTGCCCAGATCTGGCCGTTGAAGAAGTTTGGGGGCGGATTATGCACCCCCACTAGGGGCGGATTATCCGCCCTGGGGAAAAACTCCGCCCCCAGGACAGAAACTCCGGGGGAAATTCCGCCCCCATACAGAGAGCGACGCAGGTCCAGACTTGGTGAAATTCCTCGAGGGGCGGATTATCTGCCCCCTCTAGGGGCGGACTATCCTACCTTGGGGAAAAATCCGCCCCGAGCCGGAGAGTCCGGGGGAAATCCGCCCCCCCATATAGAGAGCGACGCAGGTCTAGACTTGGTGAAAATCCTCGGGGGCGGATAATCCACCCCTGGTAGGGGCGGATTATCCGCCCCCCAAAAGAAGATTTCCTTTTCCTTTTTCAATGTAAAGATCTGCAACACTTCAACACACATTAAATAATCCTTGATATTGTTATCTAACACACAAAACACTAGGGATTATGAAATGCTCTTTCAATTGCCCCTATCATAAGCATCTTGAAGTGATTAAGGTTAAAGTGAACAAACTATGGAGTATATGCTTGACAAAGTATAAGTTGGCAATCTCAAGTCCCTTGAATACGAGGGCCACACCTCATGCTACTCAACTTCAGTCACCTGTAAGTTCTTGTCATTGTAAGTACTTGCATATCATAGAGAACCGCCAATGGGGTACCCCTTGCACATGGTACAGGAGCTATCCCATATCCAAAATGATAAGGCAAGTAGACAATGAGCATCTCAGCGATCTTTTTATTTACTATATGCATAGCTTTTTATTGAGGATGCTTCATAGATAGCTCACTATGGTGATGCTGCAAGTTTCCACCATGATTAGGCATGGCTTAGGATAGCGGACCAGACGTTTTTCTAACACAAAATACATACTCCATGGACTTACAAGTTCCCTCTTTATTTCACACCTGTGACATCCATAGACAAAAGAGCATGATATCAACTGTGTACAAAGTACAAGTGCAATGTTGAAAACGTTCCTCATGATAGCATGGTTCTGCTAATTCCAATGTATAAGTGCAACCATATACAACATAGACAACCCAATAGTTCAAGTTTATTAGGGGCAAGGAATAAAAAGTGTGCCATCAAGTTTGTGAGAGCTTTAATCACTAAGTTTTCACATAACAAAATATTTTTTAATTGGAAGATAGCTGAAAACAAGAATATACTTGGAATGGTGTAACACACCATGCATAGGAATTTATAGTGGACACTTTGGAATAACTTGGTTTCTTGGGAGTTGGAAGCATGAGTAGAGCTTACTCATACAAGTGGAGGCTAGCAAAAGACTGGGATCAACCAACTAAGAGAGCAATAATGTCCATAATCATGAAGAGCAACAAAACATTACTAATCAAAGCATAGAGTGGTACTACAAGTCAATAACGAAATGATCATAGAGGCTATGGTGACTTGTTCATAGTCATAACATGGTGTGAGCATGTGCCAAGTCAACCCAAACAAAGCATCAACGGAGAATACCACAATACTATGCTTTTGTATGCTAAAACAACGCATGATTCCTTCAAGGCACATTAACCAATCCTAATTGTTTGGAACAAGTCATGATACAACAATAATCACTAAGCATAAGGTCAAAACAAGATCTAGCATGACATGATAAAGTCTCAACCACAGTCAGAACAAGCTCCCTTTTGTACCACTTAAGCATGGAGCTTCCTACTCTTTTCCAACACCAAACACTTATTTGAAACAACTCACAAAGATAATAATCAATAAAGATCAGTGAGTTTGTCTCACAAATCCACAAAGAAGAACTAAAAAGTTTAGAGCTGAAAGCGCAAGAAAACTAAGGCTGAATGCAGTGCTAGCAAAAGTGAACACTCACAAAACAATAAGAGTGAAAACTAGAGTGTTCTAGGCAATGTAAACATAGTGTGTCTCTCTCCAAAAGAAGTGTGGTGTAACCAACCAACTTACTCAAGCAAACTAAGCAACCGAAAACCAAAAATGAAAACTAAGACGCTCCAAGAACAACACAACAATGCATGAAAAAAATAAAAGCGAAGTGTCTAGAAAGACCTGAGATTTTTATTGATGAAGAAGGGGATGCCTTGGGTATCCCCAAGCTTTGACGCTTGTACCTCTTGGATATTTCTTGGGGTGACACCGGGGTGGCATTGCCAAGCTTGAGATTTTTTCCATTCTCCATCTCATTACATCATTCTCTCTCTACATCTGAAATTTTTCCTTCATACAAAACTTCACACAATCTTCATTAGCAACATTAGTGTATTCAAAAGATAATAGACCTTGGGGTTTAGCTTTGGAACAGCAAAAAATTTCACTAAAAACACAAGCTACTGTAACAACTCCTTCAAAAAGCTCAATTCCCCAAAATAGAACTCAAAAAGGAATCAATAAGAAGCAAATGCAAATAATGGCAGAAATCTGTCAAAACAGACCAATAGGTAGAAACCGATTTTTCGAAAATCTTCTGTTAGTCAAATCAAAAAGTGTTGAACTAACGAAAGTTAGCTAACATACTGGGGGATTTATTCGTAAATTTTCATCTCAATCTGACTTACAAAGACTCCTCAAGAATTTTTATGGTGGAGGACAGAAATATGTTTCGGGATAGCAACTCCCAAAATCTTACTTCCCTCTCATTAGAGGTCATTCTTGGCACAAAAAGCAAACAAATAGGATAAGGAGAGGTCATTACTGAAGTAATAACTTCCAAGACTCAAGGAAACTCTTGGGTTATCTCCCAACAAGTACTTTTCTTTAACGCCTTTAAGTTAGGCATGATAGTTTAAGAAGATGCTCACATAAGAAATATGAATTGAAGTAAAAGAGAGCATCAAGAAGCAAATTCAAAACACATTTAAGTTTAGCGCACTTTCTATGCATCGGAATCTTGTACAGAAATAAATTCCCAAAGAACAAAGTGACATGCATAGGAAGATAAAACAAGAGTAACTTCAAAACTTTCAGCACATAGAGAGGTGTTTTGGTACATGAAAACTTATAAAACCATACTTTCCTCTCTCATAATAATTTTCAGTAGCCTCATGAATAAACTCAACAATATAGTTGTTACATAAAGCATGCTTTTCATGGTCTACAAACACATAATTTCTATCAAGCTCAAAAATAGTGAGATTAAAACCTTCACAGGTTCTACCCAAAGTAGATATTTCAAAAGGATCCATAGGAACATAATATTCATCCTCCTCTGGTAAGCATGGGGGACAATCAAATAATGTAAGGGATAAAGAGTTACTCTCATTATAAGGTAGGCATGGGTAGATAATCCATTCTTCCTCCTTTTTTTCACCACTTTCCTCCTCTTTTTCATCTAATGAGCTTTCAGTTTCAGCAATTTCTTCTTCCATAGGCTCCTGCAAGGCATTAGTCTCTTCCATTTGTGGAAAGAACCTATTAAAATATTCAAGAATATAGCCATTTTCTTCCTTGTAATTATCAAAGCAAAATTTAAGTATCTCATAAACCTCATATTTATAAGGTGCATCATCAGTATTTTCAAGAAAACTGGCAAGTTCAAATGCACCCTTGAAGGCAATAAATTATTCAATTTGTTCCACATCATAAAAGTCATAATTTCCTTTAACATTAGAGGATATGGTAACATTATCATTATACTCACATTGAAAAGGGAGATGTTTATACCACCTACAACAACAAGCTTTATCAAAGCAATAAGTAACATTATAAGTAGAGCACGCGTCTCTAGCAATAGTATTCAACTTATCTATTTGTTCCCATAAGTGTTTCCCTTTTTGTGACAAACGGTGTTCCTTATAATAATACTTTTGTTCTTCCATGAATCCACCTTGCCAATAAGAACTAGTTTCAAAGAAACCATCCATTGATAGAAAGCATGACCAAGCAAGGAAGTAATAGACCAGCAACTAAAGTAGGAACTATTTTTGTGTGTGTTTTTGAATAAAGAAAGAAAACCAAACTAAACTTTTTTTGGGAGTTTTCGAAAAGAGGCAAACAAGACATGCTACAGAAATAATCACTAAGCATAAGGTCAAAACAACACCTAGCATGTCATGCTAAAGTCTAAGTCACAGTCAATGCAAGCTCCTCTTGCACTTTTAAGCAGGAACTTCCTACTCCTTTGCAACACCAAGCAACCTATTTGGAAAACAACACAGCGAGAACGGGGGTCCAAACTACTTTATTCAAGCAAACTAAACAACCTAAGCAAGACAAACGAAAACTAAGACACTCCAAGAACAACACAACAGTGCATGAAACAATAAAAACGAAGTATTTAGACAGACTTGAGCTTTTTATTGATGAAGAAGGGGATGCCTTGGGCATCCCCAAGCATTGACGTTTATACCTCTTGGATATTTCTTGGGGTGACACCATGGTGGCATCCCCAAGCTTGAGCTTTTGTCCATTTTTCATATCATTGCATCATTCTCTCTCTACACCTGAAAATTTTCCTTCATACAAAACTTCATCACACAATCTTCATTAGCAACATTAGTGTATTCAAAAGATATTAGACCTCTAGCAAAGCTTTGGAACAGCAAGACTTTTTCACTAAAAACACAAGCTGATTAAGTAACTCCTTCAAAAAGCTCAATTCCCCAAAAAGAGAACTCAAAAAGGAATCAATAAAAGCAAATGCTAATAATGGCAGAAATCTGTCAAAACAGACCAGCAGGTAGAAACCGATTTTTTCGAATATCTTCTGTTGCTCAAATAAAAAAGTGTTAAACTAAATAAAGTTATCTAACATACTGGGAGATTTATTCGTAAATTTTGAGCTCAATCCGAGTGACAGAGACTCCTCACGATTTTTTTTGGTGGAGGATAGATATCTATTTCGAGACAACAACTCCCCAAATCTTACTTCCTTCTCATTAGAGGCCATTCTTGGCACAAAAAGCAAAAAAAATGATCAGGAGAGGTTATTACTGAAGTAATAACTTTCAAGACTAAAGGAAACTCTTGAGTTATCTTCCAACAAGTACTTTTCTTTAACGTCTTTAAGATACGCATGATAGTTTGAGAAGATGCTCACATAAGATATATGAATTGAAGTAAAAGAGAGCATCAAGAAGCAAATTCAAGACATGTTTAAGTCTAACCCACTTCGTATGCATAGGAATCTTGTAAGAAAATAAATCAAAGAAGCACAAAGACACAAGCATAGGAAAGCAAAACAAGTGCAACTTCAAGATTTTCAACATAAAGAGGGGAAACTTAATATTGTTGAGATACATAAGACCATGTTTCCCTCTCTCATAATAACTTTCAGTAACATCATGAATAAACTCAACAATATAACTATCACATAAAGCATGATTTTCATGATCTACAAACACATAATTTTATCAAGCTCAAAAATAGTGGGATTAAAACCTTCAAACCCACCTTTAACAATTTTATTACAAGAAGACTGATCATTCAATATAGGACCATCATCTAGAGATTTATCATAAACATTTTCTAAGCAAAACTCTTTAGTACCATGCATTAAGAAGTTAGGCACAAATAAAGGATTGTCATAGAAAATAGGAGCATAACTACTATCACAAGTTTTACCCATAGTAGATATTTCAAAAGAATCCATAGAAACATAACATTCATCCACCTTTGGTAAACATGGGGGACAATCAAATAATGTAAGAGGTAAAGAGTTACTCTCATTAGAAAGTAGACATGGGTACTTCCATTCTTCCTCCTCTTGACCATCACTCTCCTCCTCTTTTTCATCTAATGAGCTTTCAGTTTCAGCAATTTCTTCTTCCATAGGCTCCTGCAAGGCATTAGTCTCTTCCATTTGTGGAAAGCACCTATTAAAATATTCAAGAATATAGCCATTTTCTTCCTTGTAATTATCAAATCAAAATTTAAGTATCTCATAAACCTCATATTCATAAGGTGCATCATCAGTATTTTCAAGCAAACCGGCAAGTTCAAATGCACCCTTGAAAGCAATGAATTCTTCAATTTGCTCCACATCATAAAAGTCATAATTTCCTTTAACATAAGAACATATGGTAACATTATCATTATACTCACATTGAAAAGGCATGTGTTTATACCTCCTACATCAACAAGATTAATCAAAGAAATAAGTAACATTATAAGTAGAGCACACCTCTCTAGCAATAGTATTGAACTTATCAATTTGTTCCCATAAGTGTTTCCCTTTTTGTGAAAAACGGTATTCCTTATAATAATACTTTTGTTCTTCTGTGAACCCACCTTGCAATAAGAACTAGTTTCAAAGAAACCATCCATTGATAGAAAGCATGACCAAGCAAGGCAATACCAGACCAACAACTAGGACAGAAACTATTTTTTTGTGTTTTTGAATAGAGAAAGCAAACCAAACTAGACTTTTTTGTGTGTTTTTGAAAAGAGGCAAACAAAACCAAGCAAAAGAAACAAAGCAAACTAAAAACAAAGTAAAGAGAAAGGAAGTGAAGGTCTCCCCTTGTGAAGACGTCCCGTAGCCTCCCCGGCAACGGCGCCAGAAAACTTGTGTTGGCTAGCACGTGGTTGACGTGGGAGCCTGTTGGGAACCCCAAGAGCAAGGTGTGAAGCAGCACAGCAGCAAGTCTTCCCTCAATAAGAAACCGAGGTTATCGAACCGGTAGGAGGAAGGAAACGTCACACAAATGTTGCTAACAACGCGGAGACCTGTACAACACAAACTCAAAGACTTTGTCCCAACTAACAGTGAGGTTGTCAATCTCACCGGTTGCTGTAACAAAGGATTAAACATATGGTGTGGAAGGTAATGGTTTGCAGCAAGGCATAACAATGCAATACTAGTCAAAAAGATCCTATGAGATTCGATTGGGCAATACAACAAGATACATAGACCGCCATCCAACTGCATCTATGACTAGAAGTCCACCTTCAGGTTATCATCTGAACCCCCTCTAGTATTAAGTTGCAAGCAACAGACAACTGCTTTAAGCAAAGTGTATAAGGTAAATAATCCACTTGTTCCATGAACAATATACCGTTGTTTTCTCCTTAGTGGCAACAACACATCTACAACCGAAGAGATTTCTGTTACTTTCCTTGGAAACTAGAGGCATGAACCCACTATCGAGCATAAATACTCCCTTTTGGAGTCAGTTGCAACTACTTGGCCAAGATAGCTACTAACAACGGAGAGCATGTAAGATCACAAACAACACAGACATGATAGAATCATAAAGAAAAAACCATTAATCAATCTGACATAATAATCTCAATATCCATCGGATCCCCACAAACTCAACATGCATGATTACAAATAGATTAGATCTTGATCATGAACGGAGCTCACAAGATCTATACATGAAAGCACAAGGAGGAGATACAACCATCTAGCTACTACATGGACCCATAGTCCAAGGTGGAACTACTCACGCATCACACCGAAGAGAAGGCCTTCGAGATGATCTCTCCTCTGGCAGGGTGCCGGGAATATTGATTTTCTGTCTTTCTAGAACCAAAAACAGAAGAGAACAGGCAACAGGCACTGTGGCAACTTGTTAATAGGTTAGTTCCAGAAAAGATATAAAAATACCTCAAAGTGTAGACAAAGCAAAGCAAAGTAGATACCAAGCAAGAATGGAACATCAAAAATTATAGATACGTTTCTGAGCGTATCAATAAAGGACTCCCTCTGGGATGTGCCTGCCTTTTATAAATGTCGTTTGAGATCTACTGATCATGCGGTGTTGTAGCGGGGAAAGTCTAAGGGCATAGGTTTTTGCGACAAATTTGAAGATAACATTAATGAATGTAATAGGGTGGAATTTGACGGATGTCATCAGCCCTTGGGATCTCTGGAATGAGGGTTAGGATCCCGAAGTTGAGGCGAGAGATATCTACTCTGCCTATGGAGAAGCCGTTTAAGATGGCTAGGATTGAAGGTTTCACCAGAGCTCCAAACTTGTTGAAGAAGGTGATGGGGAAGCCGTCAAGTCCGGGGGCGGTGTCAACCTTCATGCTGTGAAGGACTGCGTATAACTCTTCGCGAGTGAAGGTTAGAAGGAGGTCCTCATTCTCCTCGTCCGAGATCCGACCCGATGGGTCCCAGAAGTCAGAGGATAGAGTAAAAGGGCGATCGTCCCCCGGTGCGCCCAGGATTTGCTTATAGAAAGCATAGATGTGGGCATTTAGCTCCGTAGGTCCTTCAATGTAGATAGAAGGAGAGATGAGACACGAGATCGCACTTCCTACGGTGGCCGTTGGCCATTGCATGGAAGAAATTTGTGTTTGCATCACCCTTAAGGAGCCAATTTTGTCGACTGTGCTGCCACCAATAGTCCTCGATCTTCGCAAGATGCATCAGCTCGTCCTCGAGATGATAGCGCATCGCCCAGCCGTCCTCATCAAGCCCAGAGGAGTCTGCCAGGAGATCCAGGGCTCGGATTTGGGTGAGGATGGCATCTTTGTGATCGTAGTCCTCTCGCCGATGTTCACGTCCCATCCTTTGAGGAATTGATGGAGTCCCGCCGATTGCCGGTCCACGCGCTGATAGGGTCCAGTTCCCTATGGTTGGGAGACTCAAGGAGGTTCCATATGGAGGACAATTGGTCAGGGAAAGCCGGTCTCTCGAGCCAACCTAACTCTAAGAAGAATCCAGGGATACGTTTGAGCCACTCCTCGCCCGAGTCCAGGATGAGGGTGTTATGGTCTGAACATATCCTACTCTCTGCAGTGAGAGTGCATAGTGGGTAAAAGGACTCATAGTCCCCGAACATGAACACCCGATCGAGAACGCACTAGACCTGGTCAAGCTAACGGTTGGTCCAGGTGAAGCGTACCCCAACACGCTGAATTTCCTTCAGGACGAGAGACGCAATGCAGTTGTTGAAGGCATGTGATCGAGGCTAATTAATGTTGGCATTATTTTTCTTGGCTGCCCCTCGGATAAAGTTGAAATCTCCACCCACAATTAGTTGGTGGGCACAGTCTGAGACGGTTGCCTAGATCTCATCCAGGAACTCGAGAGAGCGGCTGTGATCTACAGGGCCATACACCATAAAGGAAGCCCATATCATGTTTGAGCATAGCTCTCTAACCAGAGAGCTAATTTAGAAGGAGACCTTGCTCCAATATAAGGCTTCAAAAGAGTCATCATTCACTCCCAAGAGCATGCCCCCCGAGTGGCCGTTCGCGGGAACCCAATCCCAAGCATATTTCCCCGATGGGTCGATGCTGCCAATGTCGGTGGGGGGAAGGAAGACTTGATCGTTTCCTACAGGACAACAAAATCAACCTACTCACGATGCATATAGTCCCAAACTGGAGACGGGGCCCCAACTTCCCGTACCACTGAATGTTCCAGATGTACGCTCTCATTTAGCGGGCAACACGTTTGCCTCACACGCAAAGAGGAGCCAACAACAATTTATCTTTCTTCCGGTTATTGGCTTGTGGAGAAGGCGACACCGCACCCTCCTCAAGGGTGTCTGCGGGAGAGGATGATGAAGGACCGGCCGCAACCGATCCCTCCCTCTCCGTGGTAGCAGCCGTACACTAGTGTAAAAAGGACAAATCCGTCTCGGTCAGTAACCGTCTTTAGTCCTGGTTACGCAGGCCGCCACCTTTAGTCCCGATTGTGCAACGAATCAGGACTAAAGGGTCTCTACGTGGCTGGGCCAGAGCGCTCGGGCTGGAGGGTCTTTAGTCCCGGTTGGTAATACCAACCAAGACTAAACGTGTTCCGTCGCGGCAGCGTTTTGGGGCAATCAGCTGCCACAGCAGGATATGGGTTTCCGGGGTTAGGGTTTTGGGTTTTACTTTTCATGTTGTGTCCCTTTATTTTGTGTTTTCCTTTTCCATTCAACTCGATGCTACTACATATATCAATGAAGGAATCATTACACAACTTTATCATGAATATATAGATCGAAGTGACCTATTTCATAGTGCTTGTTCGAACATACTACATACAGTACATGTTCATGCATATACAATATATTTTCTCTTACGATCCCTATTATACTACAAATATAAATTGCCGATGGTATTCTCTGATTGGATATATGACCTACTTAACTAAGAATCCCGCCAATTTCTCTTAAATTGCTCGTACGCGATCCTTTGTTAGGAGACCGTCCTGCATCCGTTCGATCTAATTTAAAGAAGAGGATCAATATATATGAATGAAACTCAACACAATTGATGATAATAAAATAAGACTGTGAATATTATTGACGTACTGCAAGTTGTTCTAGAATTCTGCCCTGCTCACAGGTCGTGTGGCGAAAGAATTCGCAAATGTAGTATCCACATAAATTATTCCTGTTTTCCTGCCTCAAACACTTTACAAGAATAGAGTTTAATCAAAATAATAATCAAGCATGATAATAATATTGAAACAAGAATCAAAGAGATGTGTGGATCTTACTACAGTACTACTTATATTGAGATCTTGAAATTGCAGCTCCTATTTCCATTCATCCTAACAGTCTTGATGAAACGTTTTCAAACCCTGCCCAGCAAAGAAAATAAGTAAACGAGATATTAATTATTTGATATCATAAAATGAACGAAAGATGCTGATATAGTGCGATAATGAATGAAATTACGTCTAAAGCATTTCAATTAGGTACGCCCATATCTCATGGTTTTTACGTTTCGAGTCCATTACAAGTACTTTTGCTTTGTCAAGTTGAATGATTAGAATAATAAAGTAGAACCTGCGCACACATAACTCATCAATTACACTTAACATCGACTAAGCAAAATCAAATGTATGCAACAGTAACACTCACTTGAACTTATAAGGAAATAGTATTTCCGCTTTGGCTTGTTGTTTCTTTAAAAACCTTAGCAAGTAATCCTCTGTGTCCTTGGCGTGTTGTTTTTTCGTAACTTCATGAATGTTATTTGGGTCAGTGAATCCAAGGTCATAGATTTTCCCTCTTTTGCATTCGATAATCTTCATTCTGCATAATAGTGCACAAAAGAATATAATGAGGATACTTATACATGCAATGAATGAGCTAAGACAGAGACTTAATTACAGAAATAAATCACTTACATACAACAATAACTAACGAGAGATTTGTCTAGGGCGTCTTGATTGAATAATTGAAATAATTCTTAAAATTCAATGTGTATCTCACCATCTCTATGGAAGTAATGCTCCTCTCTAATTGCCACTGAGAGCATGATGTTCCCTTCCTTTGTGGCTTGCATGTATCACTAATACAAATTTCACATTTGTGTTTGTATATGCAGGAGCTCCTCAGGTCTAACGAGAGGCTTCCCATACTCGTATATGTATGCTAATTCATCCATGGGTGTGTATTTCTTGCCTACGAATTGATCAACACTCACACCAAGTTCTCTAGCAGTTTGTGCAATTAGTCGTGCAACCTCTAGATCCTCATCGAAAAACACGTTGAGCAGGGGGGCACGATTTGTTTTTCTGTTTTCTGAGCTGGGGATTTGTTTTCTGGATTGCACTACTACTTATCGACTGCTGCACTAAATATTCTCTCTATGTGATTTGATAATGGAGCGGTCATAGTCTAATGGCACATGTTCTGGCCTTGGTCGCTCAAGAAACTTCACAAAGTGCTTCACTATTTCTAGTGGTATATAATGCTTTGGCTAGGGCCGTTGCGATGCAAGATGGTGTTTCACATCTTCATCCATGACCGTTCTAAGTGCCTCATCAGTCAGGTAACTTGATAGGATCCATCTTGGCATTCTTCCTTGTACAAGCTGAGGATTTCTTCGTAGTTGTAGTACTAGCCACCGGAGCGGTGTTGCTTTTCCGCTCTTTCAACCAGGGCTGAGGCGGCGGAGTCTGCTTCTGCATTTTTAAAAGCTATATTAAACTCCAAATATTATAAACACATATAGATAATGAACACATTTGTAAAAAATAATCAAATCATGTAATATTCCAAATATATTAAACTCCTATTTATTAATGAACATGTAAAGTTTGTCCTCTTTTGCATTTGTAAAAAATATAGAACAAAGACTTTGCCCGTTCTGCGCACTTTGATGTCTGTGGATTGCTCTCTTTATTAGTCAGGTTACTCTAAGATTTCTCCCACTTAGGCATGGCACCCTTGTAGCCACATATCCCCATAACATGGTGATATTGCTTTAGCGCATCATTTTTCTTGTTTACTTCCGACCTTTTAAGAGCTTCGGCCGATGTCTTGTAATCCACAAGTTCGGCACAGTGATCTCTTAGCTTCTCATTCACTCCAGTGAACTCCGGAGTATTTTTGCAGGATATAGTCATTGTGCCATCTTTACTTGTGGTTGCAGAATAGTGTAACCATCTTTTTAAGAGTCCACGCCTTGAATTTTGGCTCTACAAATTTGTTATCTGGATCCACCTCTGACGGTAGGGTGAAATTTTTCATGAGCGTGTTCCGAAAAATATCTTTGGATCTATTCGCGAGATAACTGACTCCATCCGCTTTTGGCTTATTCCATTCTCGAATGGTGATGGAGATGTTATCCCTAACAATAACTCTGCATTACCTTACAAATAATGTTGCATTCTGAGCAATCGGTTAGCCATTTTCAGCGACTTCTTTGATCGTGAACTTAGAATTATCGCTCAACTTTTTGGTCAGGAATCGTTTTGAAGATTTACACAATCCGGAGGGCTAAAATATGAAAGAATCGTTAATTTATATACACAAATTAATTAATGCATCTAGTCACCAGTGACTTAATTTATATATCTCGCTAGACTTTGTAGTTAAGGTTCCAATACCGGAGCTGTCATACTGTCCCTCCGTTCCCTCATCGGCGTCGTCTCTTCGCTCGAGATCCTCCACTCCCTCACCGGAGTCGTTCAGATACTGTGAGGTGATACCATCTCCACCTTTAATCATATTTGTAAATATCTCTTCTTGTTCTTTGTCTCTGTCCATAGTTTCTACAAAGACTTGCAACTTATTTCAATGCTACGAACACAGCAAAGCGCTAATAAATTAAGGACACTGCACGAAATAGTTGTCTCCACGGAGTTAAGAAAACCATTCATAGTCCTTATATGGCGCACGTTGCCGCACCCGTCCATCGAACTTATATGGCGCGCGTAGGCGCATACATCCATCGTCCTATATGGCGCGCGTTGCCACAACCGTCTATCGTCGCTATATGGCGCGTGTTGCCGCGCCTGACCCAAAGACATTACATGCATCTATATTCCAAATACAAATACATGCATGTAGATTCAAATTCAAATACTTGGTCATAATTGATGGTCAACAATATTATCCTTTACTTTTAGAATATATACATACACAATAATAATCATTTAGTTTCTTATGTATACATACACTACATAATAAAAATATATACATACACAATAATAATCCTTTTTTGTGCATAATCCTTTATTATGTATACATACACAAAGATATACATACACTACAATGTATAATCCTTTCTTTTGTTCATACACAAAAATATATATACATACACTTTTTACGTATACATACACTACAATACATACACTTTCATAATAATCCTTTCTTTTGTTCATACACAAAAATATATACATACACTTTCTTATGTATAATATATATAAATTTTAGTCCAACTTAATATTATTATATTTTATTGTATATATTTCCCAACTAGGAGTCCATGAGAACTAATATAAATATTGTACTTGTTGGACAAATCTATATGTAGATAATGAACACATTTTTAAAAAATATATGTGTTCATTTTTCTACATTTGTACAATCTACTTATAGATTTGTCCTCTTCTGCCTTTTTGAAAACTATATTAAACTCCAAATATAATGAACACATTTGTAAAAAATAGTCAAATCTTGTAATATTCCAAATATATTAAACTCCTATTTATTAATGAACATGTAAAATTTGTCCTCTTTTGCATTTGTAAAAAATATAGAACCAAGACTTTGCCCGTTCTGCCCACTCCGATGTCTCTCGATTGCTCTCTTTATTAATCAGGTTACTCTAAGTTTTCTCCCACTTAGGCATGGCATCCTTGTAGCCACCTATCCCCATAACATGGTGATATTGCTTTAGTGCAACATTTTTCTTGTTTACTTCCGACCTTTTCAGAGCTTCAACGATGTCTTGTAATCCACAAGTTCGGCCCTATGATCTCTTAGCTTCTCATTCGCTCTAGTGAACTCCAGAGTATTGTTGCAGGATATATTCATTGTGCAATCTTTTCTTGTGGTTGCAGAATAATGTTCCATCTTCTTAAGAGTCCATGCCTTGACTTTTGGCTCTATAACTTTGTTATCTGGATCCACCTCTGACGGTAGTGTGAATTTTTTCATGAGCATATTCCAAAAAATATCTTTGGATCTATCCTCGAGATAACTGACTCCATCCGCCTTTGGCTTATTCCATTCTCGAATGGTGATGGAGACATTGTCCCTAACAATAACTCCGCATTACCATACAAATAATGTTGCGTTCTTCGCGTGAGCATTGGTTAACCATTTTCAGCGACTTCTTCGATCGTGAACTCAGCATTATCGCTCAACTTTTTGGTCGGGCCTCGTTTAGAAGATTTCCATAATCCAGATGGCTAAAATAATAAAGTCGTTAATATATATACACAAATGATTAATGCATCTAGTCAGAAGCGGGTTAATTTATATACCTCGCTAGACTTTGTAGTTAAGGTTCCAATACCGGATCCGTCATATTCTCCCTCTGATCCCTCATCAGCGTCGTCTCTTCGCTCGAGATCCTCCACTCCCTCACCAAAGTCGTTCAGATACTGTGAGGTGATACCATCTCCACCTTTATTCATTTTCGTAAATATCTCTTCTTGTTCTTTGTCTCTGTCCAAAGACTTGCAACTTATTTCAATGCTACAAATACAGTAAGGCGCTAATCAATTAAGGACACTGTGCGAAATGGTTGTCTCCATGGAGTTAATAAAACCATTCATAGTCCCTAAATGGCGCATGTTGCCGCACCCGTCCATCGAACTTATATGGCGCGTAGGAGCATCCATCCATGGTCATATATGGCGCGCGTTGCCACAACCATCCATCGTCCCTATATGGCGCGTGTTGTCGCGCCCGACCCGAAGACATTACGTGCATCTAGATTCGAAATACAAATACATGCCTCTAGATTCAAATTCAAATACTTGGTCATAATTGATGGTCAACAATATAATCCTTTACTTTTAGAATATATACATACACAATAATAATCCTTTAGTTTCTTATGTATACATACACTACATAATAAAAATATATACATACACAATAATAATCCTTTTTTGTTCATAATCCTTTATTATGTATACATACACAAAAATATATACATACACTACAATATATAATCCTTTCTTTTGTTCATACACAAAAATATATACACATACACTTTTCTTATGTATACATACACTACAATACATACACTTTCATAATAATCCTTTCTTTTGTTCATACACAAAAATATATACATACACTTTCGTATGTATAATATATGTAAATTTTAGTCCAACTTAATATTTTTATATTTTATTGTATATATTTCTCAACTAGGAGTCCATGAGTACTAATATAAATATTGTACTTGTTGGAACAATCTATATGTAGGTAATGAACACATTTGTAAAAAATATATGTGTTCATTTTTCTACATTTGTACAATCTACATATAGATTTGTCCTCTTCTGCATTTTTAAAAACTATATTAAACTCCAAATATAATGAACGCATATAGATAATTAACAAATTTGTAAAAATAATCAAATCATGTAATATTCCAAATATATTAAACTCCTATTTATTAATGAACATGTAAAATTTGTCCTATTTTGCATTTGTAAAAAATATATCTGTACAATCTACAAAATGAACACATTTGTAAAAAAATCTACAAATACAATCTACATATAGATGGGCTAATCCTATACAATCTACAATCTACATATACAATCTACAAACACATTAAAATAGAAAAGGAAAAAAGAAATGGGAAGAGGGAGCTCACCAGCGGAGCGTCAGAGTGGTGGGGTGGTCGTCGGTAGCAGTAGCTTCGATTAGACAATGTCTCTGGCGTCCGTGGTCACTAACAACGTCTTCGGTCCTCCTCCCGTTGGCAGCGGTCACATACGTCTCCGGTGGGGTGAACTCCGGCGGTCAGAGATGTGGTGGAGGAGGACGGACGGAGGGCGCGTGGACAACAACATGGGCTCGGGCAGCCTGTCGGCATCACTCGATCGGGGTCGATAGCACCTCCTTTGTTGGGACTTAGAGAATGCGAATGGAGATGAGGAATTGGGGGAGAGGAGCAGGCGCAACGTTTATAAGGGTAAGGGCCTTTAGTCTCGTTTGGAGCCACCATCTGTAACTAGGCCAATTTTTGGCAGCGGAAGAGAGGGCGCGTGCAAAGACCACCTTTAGTCCCGGTTGGAGCCACTAACCGGAACTAAAGGGGCTTTTGGAAATATTTTTTTAACTTTTTAGTGTAATATGTGGTTCCCGCCTTATTGCGCATTGAAACTATGATCAATCTTGCAAAATACATAGTGAATTAATTACAAATCAGAAAAAATACATATAGCATATCAAAATGTTTATAAAAGAAATATCTATCTAATAAAAATATAATTTATTTTTTGTGAGAATTCAATTATTTAATATTTCTACTATTCCTAAATTCCATAAAATGGTATTTAAATTGTAAATCATTTTTAAATAAATAATAATAATGTCTGGCCTCCAAGACATTGATTGCCATGTTGAGATACACATGTGTGCCAAAAATTGGCTCGTTTTGAAAAAAATTGGCTCATTTCAAATCGGCAGTAAGTGGGTCGGGTTTAAACTACACGTACATGATCTAATGCTCATTATTTTTGAAAATAATATAATTTTTAGACTCATAATATGATGTGTCTTCAGAGATATAATACGATTTTATTGAGGGTCATCCCGTGGGTAAGAATCTTCATGCCTGGCGTTTTAACCATATATTAAAACCGGCATAAGAAATTTAAAAACGGTCTAAATAATGTAAAACCTTCGCGTGGTGCCATATTATGTGACATAGTTGAAAGGAAAAATATGAAACTTGGTATATTGATTGTATCTCAAAAATTCCTTCTCAAAGTGAGCTATCATGTTCGAGGTTTCATGACTTTCAGGCCTAATAGCCAATGTTATGTCGAGAATCGCGGCATAGTTTGTGATAATGTGACCATATTATGCATGCATGTGCATCTTTGGCATGGCGAACAATATTATAGGAGGAAGTTTTCCTTTTCGTCGCACGGAAAATCCATTTTCCATTTACGAATGTCAAAAACATGGCGTTTTGTGAAGCAACCACCAAAAGCATAATTCAAAATACTACCACCCCATTTAAAAAAAAATACTAGACCACCTTACATGAACAATGTACCAACCGGGATATCTCAAACCTTTCCGTCCACCCCTAGTCAAAAAGACAAATGTCTATCGAACCAGTAGGAGGTGGGTTCGGTTTGAACTACGGGTACATGATCTAATGCTCATAATTTTTAGAAAAATAATTCTTAGACTCAAAATATGATGTTTCTTCATAGATCCAATGAAAATTTACCGAAGCTCATCCCCTAGGTAAGAATCTTCATGCCCGCCGGTTTGACCATAGTTTGAAACGGGCATAATAAATTCAATAACAGTCTAAACAATATGTAACTTCGCATGGTGTCATATCATGTGACATAGTTGCAAGGAAAATACATAACTTGGTATATTAATTGCATCTCAAAAATTTCTTCTCAAAATGAGCTATCATGTTCAAGGTTTCATAGCTTTCGGGTCTAATGACCAATGTTATGGCCAGCATCGCGGCATAGTTTGTGATAGTGTGCCCATATTGTGCATGCATGTGCATCTTGGGATGGCGAACAATGATGTAGGAGAAAGTTTTTCTTTTCATTGCATGGAAAAGCCATTTTCCATTTTATGAGTGTCAAAACAGGGTGTTTTGTGAAACAACCACCAAAGGCATAATTCAAAATGCTACCACACCATTTTTTTAATAAATAGACCACTTTACATGGATACTATACCAACTGGGGTATCTCAAACCTTTCCTTACATACCTAGTGAAAAATACAAATATGTGTCGAATCGGTAGGAAGATGGCCTGTTTTAACTATAGGTACATGATCTAATGCTCATGATTTTTTGAAAAAAATATTTTTAGACTAACAATACGATGTTTCTTCAGATATCCAATGCAAGTTTTTACCGAGGCTTATACTCTAGGTAAAAATCTTCATGCCCACCATTTTGACCATAGTTTAAAACGGGCATAAGAAATTCAAAAATAGTCCAAACAATATAAAACCTTCACGTGGTGTCATATCATGTGACATAGTTTCAAGAAAAATTATGGAACTTGGTATATTTATTGCATCTCCGAAATTCCTTCTCAAAATGAGCTATCATGTTCGAGGTTTCATGGTTTTCGGGCCAAATGACTAATGGTATGGCCAGAATCGCGGCATAATTTGTGATAGTGTGCCCATATTGTGCACGCATGTGCATATTGGGATGTCGAACAATGTTGCAGGAGGAAATTTTCCTTCTCATCGCACAGAAAATCTATTTTCTATTTTACGAGTGTAAAAAACGGGGCATTTTGTGACGCAACCACCAAAGGCATAATTTAAAATGCTACCACCCCATTTTTTAAAAAATACTAGATCATCTTACATGAACACTGAACCAACCGGGATATATCAAACCTTTCCGTCCAACCTTGGTGAAAAAGATAAATTTCTGCCGAATCAGTAGGAAGTTAGTCCGGTTTGAACTACAGGTACATGATCTAATGCTCATGATTTTTTTTTAAAAAATCATTTTTAGACTCACAATATGATGTTTTTAGAGATCCAATGCAAGTTTACCGAGTCTCATACCCTAGGTAAAAATATTCATGCCCTAGTTGCAAGGAAAAATGAGATATCATGTTTCTTCAGCTATCCAATACAAGTTTTGCGAGGCTCATTTAATACATATAGTCACTTGTTTCCTAAAATTTCTTGGAGGCCATGAACCTTATTCGCATATGTACCTTTCTTATAATCGCTTCGGTTGTAATCATGGAGCGTCTTCATCATTTAACATGATGCTTGGGTCAGTGTTCACTGTGAAGAGCAGAATTTCATAAAACTTATTATAATCTTCTAACATGTCTATCTTGTCCTCCACTCCTACGCTGTTTCTTTTTTCTGAAATAACTATGCGACGTTGGCTCATCGTATGATGATGTATTTTTTTTTATTTTTTTTATTTTTTTGGTTTGTAAACATGTCCTTCACATAGAAAACATGAGCCATATCATTGGTTAGGACGAATGGTTTGTCTCTGTACCCAAGATTTTTGAGATCCACTGTTGTCATTCAATATATCTTGTCTACCTTTACCCTGCCTCCTATTAGTTTGATTCATTTGCACCGAAACAAAGGGAGTTTAAAATAAGGTCCATAGTCAAGTTCTCATATCTCCTCTATATAACCATAATATGTGTCCTTCTGCCCATTGTCGTCTGTTGCATCAAACCGGATACCACTATTTTGGTTGGTGCTCTTTTTATCTTGGGCGATTGTGTAAAATGTATTCACATTTGTCTCGTACCCTTGGAAAGTCAATATAGTCAAAGATGGTGACCTGGCCAACAAGTATAGCTGACCTACAACTGTGGTGTTATTCATGAGATGTGTCTATAACCAACCGCTGAAAGTCGCCATGTGTTCAACTTTAATCCAGGAGTCTGTCTGTCTTAGATTTTTGGAGCGTACAATATTCTTGTGTTTCTCGATATATGGAGCCATCAAGGTGGAGTTTTATAGAAACGTGTAGTGTGCCTGAGTGAAAGAATGCCTATATGTACTTAATATTGCTTTATTTCCTAGAATGTCTTTTCCACTCAGTCTCTCCTCATGCAACGATTGAGGAACACCAATTGGGTTAAGGTCAGGAATAAAGTCAACATAGAACTCAATGACCTCCTCTGTTTCATAGTCCTTGGAGATGTTTCCTTCTAGCCTAGCATGGTTATGAACATATTTTTTTAAGACTTTCATGAATCTCTCGAACGGAAACATATTGTGTACAATTACATGACCAAGAATGGAATTCTCTTCGACTAGGTGAACCAGGAGATGTGTCCTAATATTGAAGAAGGATGATGGGAACACTAACTCAAAACTAACAAGACATTAAACCACATCATTATGTAACCTTGTTATAATTTCTAGATCGATTACCTTCTGAGAATATGCATTGAGGAATTCACATATCTTCACAATGGGTACTCGAACATTTTCCGGTAGAAGCCCCTTCAATGCAACCGGAAACAACTGTGTCATAATCACGTGGCAGTCATGAGACTTTAGGTTCTGAAATTTTTTCTCTGCCATATTTATTATTCCCTTTATATTCGACGAGAATCCAGACGGGACCTTGATACTGCTTAGGCATTCAAAAAATATTTTCTTCTGTTCTTTGGTAAGAGCGTAGCTGGCAGGAGGACGTCATTTATCCGTCTCGTTCTCTTGATGCATGATGTGTGGTTTTTTCATACGTTGTTGGTCCTACCATGTCTTTTTGGTGTATCTTATGTCTTCCCATACACTCCCAAGAAGCCTAGCAGATTCACGCAAAGATTCATCATCACGTGCGTCACATCGATTGAATAGCGGACCTCTAGGACATTCCAATAAGATAGCTACCAAAATATAGTTTTCTTGTTCCACATGGGCACGTGTCTGGTAGCATCATTCGGAACAGATTGACCGCCAGGACCCTTTCCAAAGATTACTTCTAGATCCTTGACCATAATAAATATATCATCACCAGTATAGTGGACCTTGTTCCGGTGATCTGCCTCACCTTTGAAATGTTTGTCTTTATTTCTTACGAAATGCCTAGTTGGAAGAAATCTACGATGCCCTAGGTACACAACTTTCTTACATTTATCCAAATATACACTTTCAGTCTCATCTAAATAGTGCATGTATGTATTGTATCCCTTGTTTGTCTGTCCTGAAAGGTTACTAAGAGAAGGTCAATCATTGATTGTTACGAAAAGCAACGCTCATAGGTGAAATTCCTCCTCTTGTGCTCGTCCCACACATGTATGTTGTTTTCGTGACACAATTATGAAAGTTCTTCAACTAATGTCCTTAGGTACATATCAAAGTTATTGCCGAATTGCTTCAGGCCTTGGATGAGCACTAATATCATAATGAACTTCCGCTTCATGCACAACAAAGAAGGAAGGTTATAGATACATAGAGTCACATGCCAGGTGCTATGAATGCAGCTCTGCTCACCAAAAGGATTCATGCCATGTGTACTTAGACCAAACCATAAGTTCCTCCTATCACCTACAAAAGTTCAAGAACTCTCTCTCTCTCTCTCTCTTAATTTTTCTCCACTGCGACCCATCAGCGGGGTGTCTCAACATCGCGTCTTTCTTATGATCTTTCATGTGCCATCGCAACAACTTGACATGCTATTTTTTTCTGAACAAAGGTTTCAACTATGGTATTATAGGAGCATACCACATCACCTTGGCACGAACCCTCTTGCTGAGGCCCTCTCCCTTAACATCACCAGAGTCATCTCGTCTGATCTTATACCGCAATGCACCACATATCAGGTAGTCATTCTTATTCTCATATTCCTCTCCGCGATATAGAATGCAGTCATTAATGCATGCATGTATCTTCTGCACCGTTAATCCTAGAGGGCAGACAACCTTCTTTGCTTCGTACGTACTGGCAGGAAATTTGTTATCCTTTGGAAGCTTTTTTTTCATTATTTTTAGTAATTTCTCAAATCCCTTGTTAGATAAACCATTCTCTTTCTTCTATTGCAGTAATTCCAGTATGGTTCCGAGCTTTGTGTTGCCATCTTTGCAATTTGGGTACAAAAACGTTTTGTGATCCTCTAACATGCCCTTCAACTTCAACTTCTTATTTTTTTACTTTCGCATTCTCTTTGTGCATCAACAATGGCTGGAGTTTGCTGGATCGGAGACTCGGCTGTGCGCACACGTGTTTTACTCTGTTTGGTTTCAGAGGGAGCGCTTCGAAGATCTGCTAGCTATTAATATCATGGGGCATGTTCATGCACCATGGTGCTGGCGGAGAAGGTCATGAAAGCAGGACTAGCAATGGTGGTTTGAAGCTTTGTGGCGACAAGGAATTGGCTTGGTGTTTCTTGACTTGGAGGAGCGCCTTGCAAGTGGGGGTGATTGCACAAGAAAAGTTTAATGTCTTGTCTTTCAGGGTGAAAATCCAAGGTCTGGCATTTATTGGTTGTGTCTGGCAATGATCTTGTTGAATGCATTGTTTTGATAGCGAGGACTTTTTTCAGGGTGAAAACCTAAGATCTATGATCGGACGACGACAACACGTGTGCACTATTTGTTTCTTGGAGGTGTCGCTTTTGGAGAAGCTGGACTTTTGGTGATGTCCTAGTAGTGTTAGTGCTGCTATTACAAGAAATAGATCGTTGTAGCGGGGATTTTTTTTATAATTTCTCTCTTTTTTGGCTATGTACATCCGTATGGTACAAATTTCAGAACACTCGCGATACCCCTCCCCCTCGCGATGCTCCCCAGGGCGCTGCCAGGGGGGACTGAAGCCGCCTCCAAAGACCCCCCATCTAGGTCCAATCGCCGCCGCTACCGCCAGCCCTAGCCGCGGTGGCGGCGGGCCTAGCTACCAAAGGTGGCTGGGGGCGGTGCGTCGGAAGCAGAAGCCGGAGCTGCTGGGGCGGCGGCGGAGGAGATTGAAGCGCGGACCTGGGCGGCGTCCCTTGGTCGGGGTGGAGGCAGCGGTTCCTTGTGGTGGTGATCTGGTGGAGGAGGTACCGGTGATGGGATTCCGTTGGATGACCTAGATTGGCTCTCTAACCCTAATTGCCTGCTCGTTCCGTTCTCCGAAAACCGGCCGGCGGTGTGGGGATCGCTGTGTCGGATCTAATAAAGGAGGTGGTCCTTTGGTTTCTTTCGCATGACGACGATGATCTGCTTCTGCCCTCGTGGATCTGGTCTGGAGAGGCGGGTTCCGGAAGGCTCCGCCGACGAACTCCCATGGACGTATTATGCCTGGAGATTGCTGGATCGGAAGGTATTCGGTCGCACTCACCTTGTTTTTCTAGCCGTTTGGTTTCAGCGGGAGCATTGCGAAGCTCTGTTGTTTGTTCCCACCAAGTTCCATGCTTTGAGCCATGGTGATGTCAGATGCGGAGAATGTCAGGAAAGCGGAAATTTGAGGGTAGCGATGGCGATTTTTGTTCTTGTGGCGACGGAGATATGGCTGCGTGATCTGGGACTCGTTGCAGCGACTGCTGGTGCGGGAAGACAACACAGGGGAGTTTCCAGTCTTATCTTGCAGGGTGAAAATCCAAGGTCTGGACTTAGCTGGTTGTGCCTGGCAATGACCTTGTTGAAGGCATTGTTTTGTGAGTAAGGACTTTCTCCAGGGTGAAAACCTATGACCTTTGGTCGGGCAACGACGGCGCTTGGGCACTGTTTTCTTCTTAAAGACGTTGTTATTGGAGTGGAGGACTACTGTTATTGTTTTGATGGTGTCACTGTCGTTTCTTTGAGGATTAATTATCTGTAGCGGGACTTTTCTTTTTGTAATTTCTCTTTCTTTTTTCTGAGTTGTGTGTATACGTAGAGCCGCTAGGGCATGCGTTGTTGCAGAGACTGTGTGTAATTGGTGTCCTTGTAATATTAATATATACTCTTTTCTAAAAAAAATGTACATCTGTATTGCCGCTAGGGTGATGCGTTGTTGTAGAGGCTGAGTGTAATTGGTATGTTCGCAATATTAATATATACTCTTTATCAAAAATAATTGAAACAAAATTGAAACCGAACTGAAACTTGACTGAAACATTGAAATTTTTGTGAAACAGTTTATGAACAGTACAAAATGTTTCATATATTTCAGTCAGTTTTACAAGTTTTATTTTCGTTTCATAAAATTTTAAAAATATGGCCAGCACGTGGATATATACCGACAGCGTACCGTCAACTTTAAAAAGTAGTTTTCACAACTTTTGTGAAACAGACATGACACTCCGATATATACCGTAAACATAGAAAATCCGGCGTTCCACCTGCCGGGCGCCGCGGCTAGATCGAGAAGGGACATGGATAGTGGTGGGCAGCTGGGCGTGCGGTGCGAGGCGGTGGAGGAAGACCCGATGGATACTAATCCAGTCTATTGCACACCCAATGTCGATCATGTGCACCTCTCTCTCTGCTCTGGTTCAGTTCAACCACACTAGCGACTTGAAAACGCAGATGCACAGAAAGTAGTCAGCACCAAATCCAGGATGATTAGTACTAATATATAGCCTCCTAAAGTTTCAAGTAGTGTAGTTTTAGGGTGCGTTCAGTTGGTGTCACGAAGTGGCATAGAGTGAAATGGTTCCATACTTGAGATCCGTTCTAGTGTTTAGTTGAGAAATGGAATACAATGAGGTGGTTTCTTAAAAGAGAATATTTTCTCTAGATTTAGAATGCACTCATTCCACCAAATTGGTGAAATCTCTCTGTTTCTCTATGCTAAAGTCACCTAAATGTTCTCACTCTCTCCGTTCTCTTGCCATCTTTTTTGCTAAAGACACCCACACATAGAACGGAACCTTTTTACTTCACTTTTTTGGCCAACCGAACATAGAATGAAACCATTTTATTACACATTTTTTATTCTAATCAAACACAAGAACGAAACCAACCTATTCCAGTGAAATGGAACCATGACATTCCATCACTTCGTTCCCAAACTAAACACACCCTTAATGTCGAAGTCTCCAACCCGAATGATTACAAGGATGCCACGAGACCAAAAAACTCAAGCAAACTAAGGTTCAAATGGGTTTACTGACTGGGCATGTGAGCAAAGTATTTCACACTTGTTCCTCTGCTCGACGCGAGGCCAAGTCTATCTAACTTGCACAAGCTTGCAGTCTTTACTTCCACTGCGAATAACCATATAAGCTCCAAACAAAACATAGATATACAAGTAGACAAGACATATCGCAATGAACTCCTAGAGAAACAGAACTTGCGGCCTGTGCACACGGGAGGCGAGGCATCGGTGGGACGCGTGGTGGTGGGAACTCCTTCAGCGGACGTAGAAGTCCTTCGGGTCCAGGTTGCCGGGCGGTGCGGTGTCCAGAACGTTTTCTTATAAAAGGAATATATCAGAGCATCTCCACTCGCCCAGGAAGCCGGTCCGAACTCTGAATTTCGGTCCGGATGTCGAAAATCGGCCTAGTCGCGTAACGAGGGACCTGTTTTCGTCCGGATTTCAGCGTGTTTTGGTCCGGCCTACCCAGGCTGTACCCAGGATCCCGGGTTCGCCCTGGGGACGCCGGACTCAGCGAAAACGCGCGTGGGCCCGCTCTGTCGGCGAGAGAAGACACCACTCCCGCCAATTCGCAGAGCTCCCGCCCTTTTCTTCCCCCTCCAGCTTTTCTTCCCCATTCCCCCACCCCGACGCTCCGCCGATCACTCCGCCCGACATGCCGCCCAAGAGTTTCGTCCAACCCAGATCGACCCTCGACGAGGGTCCGGCGGAGAAGAAGGCGAGGAAGCCGAGAGCGCCGCCGGCCAAGCTTCCAGGAGGGCCAGGCGGCTGCTCGGCAGAGGTACTCCTCGTCGCCGGAGTTCGATGGCGGCTTCAACCCCAATGTGTTCTTCCCCTGCCCGGCGTCGCGCCCTCCTTCGGCCTTCGGCGTCGACATCAACCTCCCCTACTCCGTCTCTCCGGCATACGCAAGCCCCGCTCTGCGCCGTGGACCGCTGCCTTTCGGGGGAAGCTCGGCGCCCTACGGCGAGGTCGACGCGCGCAACCTGTTTGGCGGAATGCCGGGCGCCCTTCCGGCCGGCATGACGGCCGAGACGTACATGGAGGACCTGATCGCGACAGGCTCGGCGACGAACCACCCTTCCTTCTTCACGGAAGAGCAGACCCGGGCCGACGCCGAGCTCTGCTTCGACTTCCTCCAACCCGGGGGCCTTCACCGGCGAGATGGACGACAACGCCGCGTCGGCCATGCCGCAGGAGCCCATCCCCCATCGACGACTGAGAGTTGTTTCCCCTGTTATGTAATAAAAATATGTCGCCGAACTTGTGGGCGTATCTGTCGAACACCTTGTGGCCGAGCACTCGCCGGCGGGAACGATGAAGATTCAAATATATAGCCATTTTGTGTTCGCCTGGGTACTCGGCCTGGGTAGCCGAGTGGGAAACTGGGCGTACCCAGGCCGAAAACTTGCGCCGTCCGGCCGAAAAAAGGTCCGGATTTCAGTCTGGGTTCAGCCAACAAGTGGAGATGCTCTTATTATAGCGAAGATACCAATTATACTCAGTCTCTGTACCAATAAGATTCCAAAGACATCAGGATGCACGCAACCAAAAACAAAATAAAAAAAACAAAGACCCCATCACAGTGTTTAACCACTTGCAACTGAAGCACTCTAACCACCAACGGATACAACACCTGTACAACAAACAAGGCTCTCCAAAAACAACACCTTCAAGAAGGAAACAATGCACAAGCGTTGTCGTTGCCTGATCGATGATCTTGGGTTTTCATCCCGGAGTAAGTCCGAGTTTGCAAAAAACAATGCCTTTAGCAATGCCATTGTCAGGTACAACTAATGAAGGCCATATCTTGGATTTTTACCCTGGAAATCGCCGTTCGATACTCGAGGAGCACCATCAAAAAAGCATTCAACATGTGTTGCCATCCCTACTTGCCAAGGTTGCTTTTGTAAGTCGTCGGACACCCAACACAGAGGGAAAACCTTTGCCGCATTGTCTTCATAAACCAAAACCCTATCTACCAAAGTCAACCTCCAAACATAGCCACCATGACTTTCTCCATCTCTGTCAGTTTTCATGTAGATTTGGAATATCGAGCAACTCGACTCGTTAAGGCTCGTCTCATTCAGACTCACACATGTTAAGGATTAGATCATTAAACTCGTTAAGAATAACATGCAAAAAGTAAAGCTCGGCTTAGTTCGTTAGATGTTAATGAGCGTCCACGAGCTGCTCGTTAATAAAATATAGTCAAATTCAGACGGAGGCATATAGATAATTAAGAAGACAGACACAACCACATATATACCAGTACTTAAAAACGACATCTTTCGCTTATCCATGTGAATTGGGCGGAGTAGGAAGGCCCGGAACAGATGAGCAGGGTGGTAGCCGGCGTGGCTCGGTCGGTGCCGCGGTCTGCAGATCCAGATCTAGAAGATGGAGATGGGGTATGTGGTGGGGAGACCGGGAGACAACGAGTCGACGCGACAAACAATAATGAACGACTGAAATATTCTAGATCGACTAGGAGAGTCTAGGGTAAGTTCCTTTGGTCGATCGCTCCTGGATCGACCAGTCTTCCTTAATGGGCTAGTTGTTTGCCTCATTCATCTTAGATGGGCCACGAGATTGGAAATGCAGCAACATAAGTGGGCCATACATTGGTTGTTACCGAGCTTAACGAGTAGCTCACGAACATCATTAACTAGATCGTTTAGCTCATCAAGGATATAGAGAAAAAAACATAGCTCGGCTCAGTTTGTTAAGGAAGCAAGTTGATTTCGAACGAGCCGATCAAACTAGTGCTCATTAATCTCGTCGAGTTTTGATTTTTATGTCTATCCCTAGTTTCATGGAAATCTATATGAAAACATGTCCCATGGTACCAACTTGAAGACGAAGCTTCCCGGCTCTCCAAAAAAGGGTGTGCATGACCGCATCGATTCCACTCTAAATATCCAGTAGCATCTTGTGCCAAAGTGCGAAAATTTCTAAGAGGAAGACAAGAACTCGAGCTGGCCCAATCGAGGAGGAAAACTTTAAGTAGATCAACGCCATGGCACTTGAAGAATAGTAGGGCCGAACCGCCTTTATTCAGAATACCAGCACCGCACCAAACACTCTCTAGATCCACCAGGGCTGCCGCCCGAGGCTCAGCATCCGCCTGGCCCATCGTCGGCAGCACCACCATGGTGCCACGTCGAGCATGCGGCCAGGCGCCGCCATGCCACCGACCTCCACCGACCTAGAAAACATACCCTCCTATGGGATGGTTCAGGATCCGAGGGCCATGGTCATGGGGCACAACCTCCGGGATGGATCCCCATCTCCACCATCGAGACGCCGAGATCATTGCAAGGAGAACTGCGGCACCACGCTACTGTCCTTCTCGCGAAGTCTTCACCGTGCCCATCTGTGATTGGTGACCCTTCCCAGCGAGAAGACGCTCCGCCACTGCCATCAAAGCTATGACTTTGCCCTGCCATGACCCCAGGCGGCGGCGAGGGGATGAGGAAGGTTGGGGTACAGCAGTTGGCGGCGTGGTTGCTCCAATGCAGCCTAGGGTTAGGGCGACACACCAGGCCATTGATGCACAGCGGTGCGAGGCTATTGACGCTCTGGAGCGTGTGCCCGATATATAGTCCGTGGGTTCGTTCTGGGCTGCAAGCGCGATTTGGGTTGGGTGGGGTCTAGTCTGTTGCGTGTTGCGACACCTCATGGTTATGGTTTTCTGATCGACGATGATGATTCTATAGATGGCGAGGTTTCCAAAATCTCCTTCGTCGCCGGTGGGCGGCGGATGACGACGTAGGGGATGGCTCGTCTGCATCGAAGAATAAAGGTGCTCTGACCCTGCAGTTTTCTGAGCATCATGGCGTCAAACTGCTTCAGGTCGGCCTTCTAGATCTGGCTGCCGACGAGTTCTAGTATTCTTCTCAGAGTTCTCCATAGTTTTCTGCATGGCGCTACTGGATTGCTAGAACAAAATCGATGTGGTCATGCGTGCTCATTCACTTGGAGAGGCGCGAAGATTCGCCTTCTGGTCGATGCCATGGTATATGTCCTAATATAAGATTTCAATGGAACTAACCGAAGCGAAGAAAGTCATGGTGGTTGGAATCAGAGGTTGGCATTGAACAATATGGTGCTGGTTGTGAGGAAGACATTGTGGCACAGTTCTCCCTGTGGGTCGGATGTTTGGTGACTTGCAGCATCCTTGGTGAGTGGGGGTGGCAACACGGTGGACTGCATATTTTGTGGTGCTCCTCAAGTACCGAGGCTCGATTTTTAAGGTGAAAACCCCAAGTTCTGGCCTTGACCGGTTGTGCTTGGAAATTGCCTTGCCGAAGGCATTGTTTTGGAAACTTAGACTTTCTCCGATGAGTCTGTGGCAACAGGAAAAGCAACGAGTTCATAGTCAGGCCGACTCGAGAGGGGAAAGGGATGGCGGCGGGAAGCTGTGCATGTGGGACGACATAGGAAAACCAGATAGATTTAGGTGAGTGAGCTGCTTGGTCTTATGTGCATCCGACTTCCTATTTTGGTTCTATGTATAGGTGCAATGCATTCGGTGATCAACCCAATGTTGTTTTTGTCCTATGTTGGCTTGCCAAATAAGGCATGTTGATTGCTAGTTTATCCTTTGCCAAATTAGGAATTTGACAAGTGGAATTTCAATTATTATTTATTTAAGTGATAAATTTGTGAGTCTCACGGTTGGTTACTCCTTTAGTTAATCTTGCTAGCTTACTTGTGCTATACAGGATTAATTATTTGATGGTTTCAATCTTAAATGTTCTAATGAACTGTTCAGTGTTCACTAGATAATTACTGTAAATTTTACCTTTAAGAATCCAATTAGAGTTTTAGTATGAGTTGCCTGAAGTTTTTGTGGCTCAATTCTGGTGCTAGAATGAGTTTGTCTAAATTGACAGTGAAGGATAATATCTAGGTTTTCTATTGTTGCGTACTACTGTGTATGTCTGATCAAGATCTGATCATGTACATTGTCCCTATGTTGGTAGTTGCATTTTTCTTATGACCATACCAAACCTATGTTGCCTAATTTGAATTTCTAAACCCTCAAACATTTAATTTAGTTTTAGGAGTTTTTCCTGGAACTTTTTTACTTTGGATTCAACATTTCAACCAAGAACAAAGTTCTTGTTTGTCTTGTTTGTGTTGTAGGTTCAAGAGAAGATAAGTGTTGACACTCTTGACGATAAGAAGACTACTAGGTAGGATTTTAATTTATTTCTTTGTAGTTTGTTAAAACGTAGGGTTTCATATTCATATGTATTCTCTTTGTGTCTTCATTTTGTAAAGAACCTTGTACTCATATTACTACGAAGAAAGACTCAGAAAACTTATTCATATGTTGATTGTGTTATTTTGAATTTTATTTATTTAATAAAAAAACCTTAATTTTGAGTTCATTACAATTTGTATTATATAAATTTTGAACATGTATTGAATTTGGATCAAATCCTAGTGACCATTTGGCTTCAAAAGCCTCGCTATAACCAAATTCAATACTTAACTTCAAAATTTTGAAATTTACCCCAAATTTTAAATGCATGCAATGCAAATTTACATATTACAATTCTTCCATTTTTCTCTGCTATTCTCTTGGATGTTACAACCTCCTCATTGGCCAACATTGATGCATCCATTGAAAATATGATGGAGTTCTTCTCCTCTAACAACAAAGAGAGGGATGATAGGAGCGATTCAATATGGAAGGCTATGTTGGGAACACAAGATGCCAAGTTGGAGCTTGAGAAAGAGAAGTTTCAAATCGCCAAAACTGAATCCCAAGCCGACATGCTCAAGGCGATGAATGAGGCGTCGCAGTTTGAGTTGCACAAGATGAAAGAGATGGCAAAAATCTTGATGACGAACTAGTCGGCGATGGATCCATTAGCGAGGGCATGACGCAAGATGTATCGTGATCGCATTGGCAAGAAGATCATGGTTGTAGCAGCGGCTTCGACGGCAGAGATACCCTCACCAACACAGCCCTCTACAATGGCGATACCTGAAGCGACGATGACACATGCACCAACGCCAACACCTGAGCCGACACCCTCAATGAGTGATGAGAACTTGAAGGTGATGGAGGAGTTGCCCCTTCGTTTGATCGATGTTGGCCTGGATTGTTCAAATTTTTACTATTTGTGAATTTGTATATTGAGTGTGCTGGTGTGGGCAGACTATCCTTATTTGCAAGCACCGTCTACCGACGGCTCCCCCATAGTGTTGTGTCGGTCACGCTGCCGGCTACCATTGGGAAGCGCTGGTACAGATGCTCTGATAACTACACTATGAACAATCTTAGATATTCGTGAAAGCGAAGACTTGAGCGTTGTGTACACTCACATCACTAGAGCTACACTTTTATTAAACGCAATATACTTAATACTAGCCTAATGGGAATATCATAAGTGATATCATGCATCACATGCATGCAAAATGCTTATGTGTTTCTTCACAAAAAAAATGCTTATGTGTTACTGTAATTAATGATAAAAAGTTTGTGTTGATATCAGAGGTAGATACGGTATCATAGCATGTATAACTAGAAAACCTAATCCCAAATAAATCTTTTACACAATTTTACATTAAGATTCTACAAAACAACAATACAATAAAACTATGGTACTAATAGTACTTAATACTATGCATTATGGAGATAATATCGTATATAGCAGCCATTAAGACTTGACATCGATCAATCTTGTTACCAAATTAATGAATTATTTCCAACGAGTAGTACCTTGCACCAATACTCAAATTATACATGATACATTTTAAAACACAGGACTAAGTGAGAGAGTTTATAGTTCAGCGACTTGCTTATAGTAGGCAATTTAAATAAAAATAACCTAAAGTCGTAACTACTTCAAACAATAACCCTATCTAAAAAGAAATTCATCGGGGCTAACCCTTTCCTGCTGCTCCTGCCCGCGCGGGCACCGCACGCACTACTGCAGCGCCATCTAGGACGGCGTCGCATGCCTGCCACGCTGGAGCGGCCGGGCCCGGCACAGCTGCCCTGCCACGCTGGCACGCATATGCAGCGCCGTCTAGAAGGCGCGGCACGCATGCTGCGCCACACGGGCTGGCGCGGCAAGCCTTGCCACGCTGGCTCCACATGCCCCGGCCTCGTAAGTGTGGCGCCACCCGCGGCGGCGCCGCACCCAGGCCTGCCGAGCCGTGCTGGCTGGCGCCGCACAAGCAGCAGCACTTAGCCGCGCGTGGCCTCCCCCAGCCTGACCCATCCCTTTTCTTTTCCTCTCACACCTCACCAAGAACAGAGAGGCAGCGGTAGCGATTCATCATCTCCCTCCTCCTCTAATCCTTCCCCATTGCTCAGATCTCAAGAAAGGCTCCGTGGATCTTGTTGTTGACCTCCTCCCCCAGGTATTCCTCCCCAATTTGTCCACGAAATCTCTTTATTTAGCCCTAATTTTGGTAGTTTAGGTAAACCCTAGTTTGAGAAATTCCTCCAAATGCTAGGCCACCAATTGGATATGTAAATTTTTATGGAGCAATGAGGTGTTTGGTTGATATATAGAGTTAGGATTGGTATAGTAAACCTTCATGTGTATAGATAAGATTGTTAGGTTAGGGTTAGGGTATGGTTGTATGAGCATGTTGTTAGTGTAAATTTTGGCAAAGATACTTATTAAATTTATCTACCGTTGTGTTCTTATACTTATTTTAGGGATGGCTAGAATTGTCCATGTTCATCATATGGACAAGGAAACTTTCTTGAGAGGCAATATTGAGCCGAACCCGGATGAGATTGACTTAGTGTTTGATCGTAGTCCAAACTATGCGGAGGTGTTGCAACAAGTTCGGGTAGATTTGAATTGGATGGATCCTAGTGATGTTGTTGAGTTGGAGGGTAGACACAATGTGGGATTTGGGATGCACAACCATTGGAAGACAATGCGTATCAGCTCGAAGCAACGTTGGTTTGCATACAAGGAAGTGGTGGCCAAATCACAAGACAAAGCTCTTGAGTTATTTTCCACGAAAAAGGTTGATGCTAATATGCAAAGGAATATCATACCGGTTGCCTCCCATATGAAGCTCGGAGTCCTCCACCCATGAACTAAGAGGAATTGACTGAGCCTCCTTTGACCCAGCAAGATGAATTGAGGACATCTCTGAGCCCCAATTCAAAGAACCAAGATGAAGCATTGGAAGAGGAGAATGATGAGTATGGGGATAGTGAGAGGGACGTTGAGCTCTGTGACAGCACTATTGGAAATTTGGACTTATATCATACACAAGAGAACATGGATCGTGACATCCCAGATTCTCAAATGTATGCATCAGACTCGGATGATGATGGTACCAATGAAGAAGTTGATGAGGAGGGGTTCACTGAGGATGAGGCCGAAGTGCATGAGAAGGTATTGGGCAGGGATCACCGGGTACCCTTGTTTCGTGATCTTAGTCTAGCGGATGAAGCCATGGTTGACGCAGGCAAGGGTGTAGTGCTTGGACCAAGGCCAACTTCCTACCAGGATGTTAGTCACGAGAAGAATGGGATTTCAAAAGGACATAGGTTTGCGACATTGTTGGAACTTAAGCAATGGATCAAGGACTTCTCTATTAGGTATCATCGTCCTTTCACGGTGGTTCACTCGAACATGAAGAAGCGTTACACGATAAATGTGAGGATGATGGTTGTCCTTCGATTGTGTAGGCAAGACCATACAAGGGGGCCCGATTGGCGCATCTCAAGCTATGTGTCAACGCACATGTGCCATGGAAAAAGGGTGGATGGCAAAGATGTGAAGCACGAGCATCGACAGCTGACCTCTGAGTTCCTCGCCTTTAGGCTTTCAAACCAAATTTCTTCACTTCCAACAATGACCATCAAGATGGTCATGGAGATCATGGAAGCTCTCTTTCACTATGAGGTAAAGTATGGGAAGGCATGGAAGGCGAAGCAAGCCGCATTCAGGATGTTGTACGGTGGTTGGGAAGAATCATACAACCAAATCCCTAGGTTGTTGTTAGCAATGGTCGATGCTAACCCGGGCATGGTTCATGTGGTTGAGCCATATGGCACCAAAACAATGGTTCGTAAAGAAAGATATGTTCGAATATTTGGGCATGCTTTTTGGGCATTCGAGCAATGTGCGAGGGGCTTCAAACATTGTAGGGCGGTCATCTCCGTTGATGGCACCGATGACCCACAAGTATAGGGATCGCAACAGTCTTCGAGGGTAGTATTACCCAATTTATTGATTTGACACAACGGGAGCCAAAGAATACTTATAAGAATTAACAATTGAGTTGTCAATTCAGCTGCACCTGGAAATAGTCTTGCTCACAGTAGTTTATCAGTGGAAACAGTTTTGTAGTAGCAATATCAAAGTAATAGTAGCAGTAAAACAAAGGCAGTAGTAACAATAGTAGCAAACAGTAGGATATGAGTGTTGTAGGCATAGGGATGGATGGACGGGCATTTCATGGACGAGACTATTCATGTAACTTCAAGATCTAGGGAAATTGCAGATAAATAAGATAAAGCATCCAAGTACTAAACAATCATAGGCATGTGTTCCATCTATAGTCATACGTGCTCGCAATGAGAACATGCACAACATCTTTTGTCCTGCCAGCCCGTTGCAGCGGGGCCTCAAGGGAATCTACTGGCAATTAAGGTACTCCTATTAATAGAGCACATGAGCAAAGCATTAACACTCCATGAACACATGTGATCCTCACATCATAGCCATCCCCTCCGGTTGTCCCAATTTATGTCACTTCGGGTCCTTTGGATTCGGACAATGATATGTGTACACAACTTGCAGATAAGATCACAAACAATACTATCATCATGAATCAATAATAAGTTCATATCTGATATCATGGCACTCGGGCCCTAGTGACAATCATTAAGCACAACAAGTTGTAACAAAGTCAAATAGAACTAATAAAGATACTAGGCACCATGCTCTAACAATCTTATTCGATTACATGATAGAACTCATCCAATCCCTACCATCCCCATAGCCTACAGCGGGGGATTAGTCACTCATGGATGGGGGAAACATGGATGGTTTATGGAGAGGCGTCGGTGATGATGATGGCGATGATCCTCTCCAAATTCCCCGTCCCGACAGGGTGCCAGAACGGAGTTTCTGGTTCCGAATTGCGGTTTCTGGTGGTGGCGGCGCAGCGGAACTATTTCTAGAAAACGTCAAACCCTCCTTGGTTTTTAGGTCAAGAGGCTTCTTATAGGCGAAGAGGGAGGCCGAGGGGGTGCCCGAGGCAGCCACACCCCTCCTAGACGCGGCCAGGCCTGGCCCGCGTGGCCAGGGGGTGTGGGCCCCTCATGGACCTCCTCCGTCTCGTCTTCTGGCTCCGTGAGTCTTCTGGTGAAATAGGATTTTTGGCATATTTTCCGGCATTTTTCCTAATAGTTGATTTTCTGCACAAAATCTAGACACCAAAGCAATTCTACTAAAAACAGCGTCAGTCCGTGTTAGTTGTATCCAAATCACACAAGTTTAGTAGAAAAATAATAAAAAAAGTGTTCGGGAAAGTAGATACGTTTTGGACGTATCAACTCCCCCCAAGCTTATCTTATTTCTTGTCCTCAAGCAATTCAGTTGAAAACTGAGTGCGATAAAAGAAGTTTCACGAACACATTTGCTTCATATGATGTAAATATTCTCAGCACATGAATAGATACTTAGACAATTCATAATAAGGAGTATGCAACTAAGTCTACTTAATAGTCATTGCAAGCTATGAAGAGATTCCAACTCAATAATAATAAGTAGCATAAAACATAAACATAAGCAAGATTGCAATGCTCATAAAAAGGTATGATAGAGCAGTATCTCGCTTGCCTTTGATGGTGGAGCAAAACATACATGCCAAGGAACCTCTAAAGTTCTAGTGAAGACTAGAAGTAAAGATATCAAAGATACAAGCATCAAAGTCATGACATAATTAACCAAGTTTTGAGACAATCACATTACACTAAGAATGAAAACTATGCTCTCAAGAAGGTGCTCATATAATAAGTGGTGACTCAACAAGGAAGTGAAAAGGTCTTGAAAAGTTTGAAAAGCTTCCAAATGCTGAAAGTATGGTACTCATTAGGTTTGAGCTCTCATTGACCCTATCATATTCATCTTTAGATGGTTAAGGTGAAAGTGAGGTACAATATGACTTATATGCTTGACAGACCATAAACTGGAAATCTCATGTCCCTTGAGTACGAGGGTCGCTCCTCATGCTACTCAAATTTAGTTACCGCTAAGTTCTTGTCATTGTAAATACATGTGTAGCATAGAGAACCGCCAACGGGGTACCCCTTGCACATGATATAGGAGTTATCCCATAATCAAAATGACAAGGAAAGCTGACAATGAGCATCTCAGCAATCTTCTTATTTACCATGGGAAAATGGTGTTTTTCCCTCTTTCCTCTTTTCAATATGACTCTCTTTTTTTTTAAAAGAAGAAAGCTTCATAGATTGCTCATTATGGTGATGTTGCAAGTTTCCACCATGATTAGGCATGGATTAGACTAGCGGCCCAGGATTTTCTCTAACACATATACATAACTGCATGGACTTACAAGCTCCCCTTTTATTTCACACCAACGACATCCGTAAACAAAAGAGCATGATAACAACTGGGTATATATTTACAGGTGTTGAAAGCGTTCCCCGTGATAGCACGATTCTGCTAACTCCTAGCCTATAATTTGCAAGCATATAACTTTCATGGACAGTCACAATGGTTCATGTTTATTAAGTGTAAGAAATAAAGTGTGCCATCAAGTTCGTGAGAGCTTTACTAACTAACTTTCCCATAACAAGCAAACATTTTATTTGGAAGAAAACAAGGCATAATAAATATGCATGGAGTAGCAAATGATGCTAGTAGGTAGGTATGGTGGACACTTTTGACAATATTGGTTTTGGAGAGTTGGAAGCACGAGTAGAGCTCATACTCAGTGCAAGTGAAGGCTAGCAATAGAGAGGGAGCGACAAACGAGAGAACAATAACTGTCATAATCATGATTGCAATAAAACATGACTAATTATGGCATGAAAGTGATACAAGAACTCCGAGGCAGAATAATTCATCGAGGCTTAACTGACTATTGTTCAGTCATATGCATGCGTGAGCATGTGCCAAGTTGATTCAAATGAAACATTCAGAGGAGGATACCACAATGTCATACCAATTTATGAATAGTGTCGTGGTGTGGAACACGGCAGTGCCATCGGGGATGGCAAAGAAGTGACACTCGGATGCATTCGGTGGCTCACGCAACGGGTTGGGCATGGTGAATTGCAAACACAGCGACGTACCCAGGTTCGGGGCCCTCTTGGCGAGGTAACACCCCTACTCCTGCAAGATGAACTATATGAGGGAGTTGATGCCTAGTACAGATGCTCCTAGAGCTATTTCCTTAGCGACTATTGAGACCTAGAGGAAGATGGGAACTTTATGCTAACACTTCTATTGTGGCATCCCGCAAAACCACTACTAGAAAAATCGCGTTGTATTTGTGCATTGCATCGTCATCATCATGCACTGTTTGTCAAAAACTAATTTCGAAAACCTGTTTTGAATTTCCAAACGCCTCATCTTAATTCAAACGCCAAAACCCGGGTCGCCGGACTATTTTGTTTTGGCCGCTATCGGTTGCACGCGGCCCGTTTAAATCAAATAAAAGTTTAATTGTTTTTAGTAGGGGCAGTCGAACGGGCCAACCCGACCCGAACGACCGCCCCAGATTTTAAATCGGTCCACCCTATCTGCCCCATCTAATCCTAAAGCTACCCACTATCCTACCCATACCCCCTGGCCACCTCACCCCCTCCAATCCCTGCTTGCCACCTCAGCTTCCCTCTCCCCTCACCCAATCCCCCACTGCCACTTGTCCCTCCCTCTCTCTCCTTGGACCCTCTCAACCCACCCAGCACACGCCAGCCGCGCGCCCCCACCTGGCCCCAGCCTTCCCTGGCCACTCCCTCACCCGCATGCCCCGCCCCTGGGTCCCACCGGCCCCACCACCAACCCCGCACGCGCCGACACTGCTCATCTTCCTCCCTCTCCTCCGCTCGCGTCCCAGGCCGACCCACCTCGCTCCTTCCTCTCCTCAGCGACGCCGGCGCCGTTCCCCCCCGCAGCGCCCCGCGCCTTCCCCACCTCGCCACCGTCCGCGGCCGCCCCTCCCCGCATGCGAGCACCCGCCCCTAGCCGCCAACCTCCGTAGCCACCGCGCTCCTCTCCTCCGCCTCTCCCCGCTCCGGCAGCCGCCGCCCCGCTCGTCGACCTCCCCACGACCCTGCCCCGCTCGCTCCCTAAGCGCCGCGCGGCCGCCGCGTCGCCCCGCCCCCGTCGAGCAGAGCCGGCCCGCCCCCGGAGCCCGTCCCCGCGCCTCCCCTCCCCAGACTCCTCCCGCGCGCCGAGCCCGAGCCACCTCGCCTCTGCGTCCCGCCGGCGACGCCCCGACCCCGAGCGTCCCCAGCGGCCCCTCCGTCGCCTGCCCAGCGCCCCGCGTGCGCCGGCGAGCGCCGCCGCGCCGGGAACCGCCACCGCGGCCCCGCCTCGTCCGCTGCCCCGGCCCCCGACTCCGGCGCAGCGCCGCCGCCTCTCTCCCCCAGGCCGCGTCGGCGCCGCCAGCAGGTCCTGCTCCGCCCCGCATCGAGCCTGCCCCGCACCTGGCCGCTCCGCCTCGGCCGTCCCGCTGCCCTGCGGCGCTCCAGGCCGAACCTCCCCGTCGCCTGCTCGCCACCGGCCCGCCGAGCGTCGCCGTCCCGAGCAGGACCCCGGCCTCGCCGCCTCCTCGCTGCCATCTCCGCCTCGCCTGGGCGCATCCGGCGTCGAGCCCGTCTCGGACGCTTCACGCGTGTGTGCCCCTGTGTTTGCGTTGGAAGATGCTAAGGGAAGTCCAAGTACCAGATGACCTGAGGCTGAGATAAAGACGATGCTTCCAGTTTCGGGAGGCTAGCGCGACCATTTTTGATGCTACGTGGAAACCGCAACCTCGACGACAAGATCTCCATCGCGGACAATCGACAACAAGATCGGCCACATGGTACACCGCCAAGATCTTCTCCACGGAAAATCCTGAAGTCCGATGACCCCGGCGCGACAAGAACTCCGACAAGGACCTTCCGATGCCAAGGTCTTCTTCCCGGACCCGATCCCGAAGACCGACGCCCGGCGACCGAAGCCGAGAACCCCGACACGGACACACCAAGTTCTCCATCGAGGAATCCAAGGCCGTCGACGTGGAACCGTAGAACGCCGAGTGCTTCACCCGAACACCGAGAACATCCCCCCCTGAACGCCATGACCGTCGACATGACCCCAAGTCCCGCACCCGGATGCGCCAAGACCTACCCCAGAAACCCGAGAACGTTCCCGCCGAGACCGATCCGTCAAGCCCTGGACCCTGAGACCGACCCCGAACCCCGGAACCCAAGATCGTCGAGCCCCCCCTCTGATGTGTGACCCCTTCTCCTCGAACCCTATTTTATAACATAATAACAACTTGTTGCATATTGAATTGTCATTCATCTCGCATGCATATCTGTGGTTTGGGGGCCTTATGCCGATTCACCTAATAATTAAATATGAGGCCATATGCGGACAAATCTAGCCTTATATTGGCCTCATTTAAATTTGTGTAGCGAACCCGGTGCGATCTTCTGCCATGTTAAAACAACATTTAAATTGCGGGGATCTAAACAACTTGCACCATCTAATTAATTGTCGGGACCCCGGTTCCGCTGAATTTGACCTGATTGCATCGCACCTTGCCATGTCATGCATCATACATGCATCATGCCGTTCTTCTGCCGTTGAATTAAGTATTGCATCCGGTGTTTCTTCTAGTGTTTTGCTTCTTCGCGGATAAGGCCGTTGAGTTGATGTGAGCTTCGCCCCGATCTTCGGAAAACCTTCGGCAATGTTTTCAGGCGAGCATCTCCCCCTTTCTACCTATCTTACTTTTATAGTCTTTATTCCCTCCTGTTGATCTATTGCTATCTGTGTTGCGATGCTTTAGTTTCCGTACCTGTGATATACCGTGCAGCCCTATATTGCCTTGGACACATCCTATTACCTGTTGTTTGGTAGATAGTTGGACTTGCACGTCGTAGTCGCTTGCTCTAGTGCCGTTGTGTGTCGTCAAGTGCCACAGTTGTTGATGTATTGCCGCATGATGTTGTTGGAGCTGATCATAGCTTTACTTATTGTACACTTTAATTTCTGTTTAACAACTAAAATTGAATAAGCAGAGGCATCGGTGGGTGATAGATAATATTTGGTTTCCGAACGCCCACTTGTGTCCCGTAAGACCCCGAGTACTTGATACCTGTTCCTTGATTTATCGCGCTATCCACATCCGGGAGGTATATGGGACCCCCCTGAGCCAGAGCTTGATTCCGTCTTATTTCTTGGGGCCACGAACTAGTTTGGGGCTTTATTACTATCCTGTACTTATGCCATGTTTTACTGCTTTATTTACGATTGTGCGAGGTACTGCACACTGTACTGTTTAGGATCTGTGACCCGTTTACGTGGTATCGACAGTCCCCGTTTGGGGACCTGCTGTCGTTTACCGCCGGCCCCACAAACTTTGGGGTCCGTCTCGGAGCTAGCTTACTTCGTTGCGGGTGTACTCCAAGGGGTGGCCCCCTGAAATATTTCTGAATCCTGTGATTGTTCAGTCGTGAAAGCCTCGTTGGGTTTTGATTTGGTTTTTCCGAGGTTGATCGAGTGTGTGTTGCTATTGGTGCACCCCGGCCGGGTAAAACTTTCTGAAAGCCGTGTCCGTGGATATGGACGACTTGGAGCACAGTATCTCGATCATAGACAAGCATAACTAAAGTTTACTGTTATAAATTTGACTTATAATGACTAGTAATCAGCTTCACTATAATGGAATGGCTAATTAATACTGCCCACAATTGCTTGTTTGGTTGTCTCTTGCGACAATTGTACCTGACTAGTAAGTATTGCAACTACAACGAAATGGCTGAATAAAAGTACCAACAACTGCTGGGTTTTGGGTTTACCTCATGCTATCTGTACCTGACTAGTAAGTGTTGCCATTATAACGGAATGATTAACTAAAAATGCCCACTGCTTACTTTATCAGGACGATTATCTAAACCTGACTAGTAATTGCTGCAATGAAAACTGAATAAGTACAACTGCCAACCGTGTGAGTTCCTCGGTTGACTTCCTCGTTTGGTCTCGAGGGGGAAATACCAGGATGGGTTTGTTTGGTGTTAGCTTCAGGTTGGATCCGAATAGGTCTTTCTTATCCCTCTCTGATAACCGCCAGTTGTATCGAGTCTCTATAGGTTGTTTAGTGCATGCTGCCGCTGCCGCTCAGTCCACCATACCTATGTAGGCGTGGACCGCCGAATTCTAGCCTCGCCGTGTACTGGCCTCAGTACTGACGCTCCTTCTTTTTCCTTTGCCCTTTGTCGGCACCCCCTTTTGTTTAAGCAGGTTTTGAGATCGACGCCGTTAGCAGGGTTACCCTTCCGGCTTGGCCTGGGCAGGGTTATGGACGCCATTGGTTATTCTTCAGGGCTCTTAGCCCCATTTGCATCTTGTCCGTAGTCGGACGCCCCCTCGTTTTCAAGGTGATTTGGATCTTTGTACCGAATATTTGTATTCTTGGCTCTTTGAGTCGCTGTTGTATATATATATCTGTTCTGTGGGTCCCATCGAGGACTGTTGTGTAATGTTATTACTTCGTTTTCCACCCGCACGAAAGTGCCTGGTGGGCACCTTTGAATCGTTTCTATGCGGGTTTGGTGAATTTTGCCCAAACTTGCATAGGTCCGATTCTGAGGGTGTTACAGAGTGGTATCAGAGCTCAGCAGTTGCGATACCCCACAAGTCCAGCCTGTAGGATAACCTAGCTAACGGCCGAAGTAGAGTGTCAAAACTATTTTTGAAAATCGGTTGGATAGTTCTGATTAGGTCTGATTTTACTCCTTACCCCTCTGCTATTCACCTCTTACCTCTACGTGTTTTGGATCCGCTCTCTTCTCTCTCTTCGAGTCCAGGATTTCTCGCGGTTGGGTATCCGTCGTACCTTTAGGGTTTCGCTTCTCCCTTTTTGTAACGGAGGTGCTACGATCATCAATCTGCAACTTGTCTGTTGTACCCTTCCTCCAATCTTTTGTTCTTATCCCCATGTGTTCCTTGCTGGATATCAGTGTCGTTGAAAAACATATGAGAAGGACGAGCTTTGGTGAAGTTGGGGTTAACCTTGAGCATGTGTTGTTCATGCCAATGGAACCACAGCGAAACCTCATCATTGTGTCTTTCATACGATTTCTGCTGGCAACACTCCCTTGTTTCCGAACCTCGCTTGTCGAGATCTTCAGTCTAATTCCGAGAGTTGGATGCTTAATCCGCTTATTCGTGTGCAGAGTAATGTTATGAGTGTGGGATGGAGTAGCTACCCTACCACTGCTCTTATCATTCGCTCTTGTACGTCGAATCAGTGGATCCGGCAATTTACTCCGTCCACAGAAGTTAGGGGTGGCTTTATCTGCGATACCTCTACCTTCGACCTTTTGTTCCCGGAGTGTTCTCTCGACGATCAGGGGCAACGACCTTTGTTGGTGGTGTCGTCGATTTCCAGATGAAGAAGGAACCCTCGTTAGTGGTGTCGCGAGGATCTACACGAAGCGAGAAGACGCAGAACGCCGACCCTTCCTTCCGGTACCATGAGGCGGATCTCGAGGGCGAGATCCCTTGTTAGTGGTGTCGAATTGTGGCATCCCGCAAAACCACTACTAGAAAAATCGCGTTGTATTTGTGCATTGCATCGTCATCATCATGCACTGTTTGTCAAAAACTAATTTCGAAAACCTGTTTTGAATTTCCAAACGCCTCATCTTAATTCAAACGCCAAAACCCGGGTCGCCGGACTATTTTGTTTTGGCCGGTATCGGTTGCACGCGGCCCGTTTAAATCAAATAAAAGTTTAATTGTTTTTAGTAGGGGCAGTCGAACGGGCCAACCCGACCCGAACGACCGCCCCAGATTTTAAATTGGTCCACCCTATCTGCCCCATCTAATCCTAAAGCTACCCACTATCCTACCCATACCCCCTGGCCACCTCACCCCCTCCAATCCCTGCTTGCCACCTCAGCTTCCCTCTCCCCTCACCCAATCCCCCACTGCCACTTGTCCCTCCCTCTCTCTCCTTGGACCCTCTCAACCCACCCAGCACACGCCAGCCGCGCGCCCCCACCTGGCCCCAGCCTTCCCTGGCCACTCCCTCACCCGCATGCCCCGCCCCTGGGTCCCACCGGCCCCACCACCAACCCCGCACGCGCCGACACTGCTCATCTTCCTCCCTCTCCTCCGCTCGCGTCCCAGGCCGACCCACCTCGCTCCTTCCTCTCCTCAGCGACACCGGCGCCGTTCCCCCCCGCAGCGCCCCGCGCCTTCCCCACCTCGCCACCGTCCGCGGCCGCCCCTCCCCGCATGCGAGCACCCGCCCCTAGCCGCCAACCTCCGTAGCCACCGCGCTCCTCTCCTCCGCCTCTCCCCGCTCCGGCAGCCGCCGCCCCGCTCGTCGACCTCCCCACGACCCTGCCCCGCTCGCTCCCTAAGCGCCGCGCGGCCGCCGCGTCGCCCCGCCCCCGTCGAGCAGAGCCGGCCCGCCCCCGGAGCCCGTCCCCGCGCCTCCCCTCCCCAGACTCCTCCCGCGCGCCGAGCCCGAGCCACCTCGCCTCTGCGTCCCGCCGGCGACGCCCCGACCCCGAGCGTCCCCAGCGGCCCCTCCGTCGCCTGCCCAGCGCCCCGCGTGCGCCGGCGAGCGCCGCCGCGCCGGGAACCGCCACCGCGGCCCCGCCTCGTCCGCTGCCCCGGCCCCCGACTCCGGCGCAGCGCCGCCGCCTCTCTCCCCCAGGCCGCGTCGGCGTCGCCAGCAGGTCCTGCTCCGCCCCGCATCGAGCCTGCCCCGCACCTGGCCGCTCCGCCTCGGCCGTCTCGCTGCCCTGCGGCGCTCCAGGCCGAACCTCCCCGTCGCCTGCTCGCCACCGGCCCGCCGAGCGTCGCCGTCCCGAGCAGGACCCCGGCCTCGCCGCCTCCTCGCTGCCATCTCCGCCTCGCCTGGGCGCATCCGGCGTCGAGCCCGTCTCGGACGCTTCACGCGTGTGTGCCCCTGTGTTTGCGTTGGAAGATGCTAAGGGAAGTCCAAGTACCAGATGACCTGAGGCTGAGATAAAGACGATGCTTCCAGTTTCGGGAGGCTAGCGCGACCATTTTTGATGCTACGTGGAAACCGCAACCTCGACGACAAGATCTCCATCGCGGACAATCGACAACAAGATCGGCCACATGGTACACCGCCAAGATCTTCTCCACGGAAAATCCTGAAGTCCGAAGACCCCGGCGCGACAAGAACTCCGACAAGGACCTTCCGATGCCAAGGTCTTCTTCCCGGACCCGATCCCGAAGACCGACGCCCGGCGACCGAAGCCGAGAACCCCGACACGGACACACCAAGTTCTCCATCGAGGAATCCAAGGCCGTCGACGTGGAACCGTAGAACGCCGAGTGCTTCACCCGAACACCGAGAACATCCCCCCCCCCTGAACGCCATGACCGTCGACATGACCCCAAGTCCCGCACCCGGATGCGCCAAGACCTACCCCAGAAACCCGAGAACGTTCCCGCCGAGACCGATCCGTCGAGCCCTGGACCCTGAGACCGACCCCGAACCCCGGAACCCAAGATCGTCGAGCCCCCCCTCTGATGTGTGACCCCTTCTCCTCGAACCCTATTTTATAACATAATAACAACTTGTTGCATATTGAATTGTCATTCATCTCGCATGCATATCTGTGGTTTGGGGGCCTTATGCCGATTCACCTAATAATTAAATATGAGGCCATATGCGGACAAATCTAGCCTTATATTGGCCTCATTTAAATTTGTGTAGCGAACCCGGTGCGATCTTCTGCCATGTTAAAACAACATTTAAATTGCGGGGATCTAAACAACTTGCACCATCTAATTAATTGTCGGGACCCCGGTTCCGCTGAATTTGACCTGATTGCATCGCACCTTGCCATGTCATGCATCATACATGCATCATGCCGTTCTTCTGCCGTTGAATTAAGTATTGCATCCGGTGTTTCTTCTAGTGTTTTGCTTCTTCGCGGATAAGGCCGTTGAGTTGATGTGAGCTTCGCCCCGATCTTCGGAAAACCTTCGGCAATGTTTTCAGGCGAGCATCTCCCCCTTTCTACCTATCTTACTTTTATAGTCTTTATTCCCTCCTGTTGATCTATTGCTATCTGTGTTGCGATGCTTTAGTTTCCGTACCTGTGATATACCGTGCAGCCCTATATTGCCTTGGACACATCCTATTACCTGTTGTTTGGTAGATAGTTGGACTTGCGCGTCGTAGTCGCTTGCTCTAGTGCCGTTGTGTGTCGTCAAGTGCCACAGTTGTTGATGTATTGCCGCATGATGTTGTTGGAGCTGATCATAGCTTTACTTATTGTACACTTTAATTTCTGTTTAACAACTAAAATTGAATAAGCAGAGGCATCGGTGGGTGATAGATAATATTTGGTTTCCGAACGCCCACTTGTGTCCCGTAAGACCCCGAGTACTTGATACCTGTTCCTTGATTTATCGCGCTATCCACATCCGGGAGGTATATGGGACCCCCCTGAGCCAGAGCTTGATTCCGTCTTATTTCTTGGGGCCACGAACTAGTTTGGGGCTTTATTACTATCCTGTACTTATGCCATGTTTTACTGCTTTATTTACGATTGTGCGAGGTACTGCACACTGTACTGTTTAGGATCTGTGACCCGTTTACGTGGTATCGACAGTCCCCGTTTGGGGACCTGCTGTCGTTTACCGCCGGCCCCACAAACTTTGGGGTCCGTCTCGGAGCTAGCTTACTTCGTTGCGGGTGTACTCCAAGGGGTGGCCCCCTGAAATATTTCTGAATCCTGTGATTGTTCAGTCGTGAAAGCCTCGTTGGGTTTTGATTTGGTTTTTCCGAGGTTGATCGAGTGTGTGTTGCTATTGGTGCACCCCGGCCGGGTAAAACTTTCTGAAAGCCGTGTCCGCGGATATGGACGACTTGGAGCACAGTATCTCGATCATAGACAAGCATAACTAAAGTTTACTGTTATAAATTTGACTTATAATGACTAGTAATCAGCTTCACTATAATGGAATGGCTAATTAATACTGCCCACAATTGCTTGTTTGGTTGTCGCTTGCGACAATTGTACCTGACTAGTAAGTATTGCAACTACAACGAAATGGCTGAATAAAAGTACCAACAACTGCTGGGTTTTGGGTTTACCTCATGCTATCTGTACCTGACTAGTAAGTGTTGCCATTATAACGGAATGATTAACTAAAAATGCCCACTGCTTACTTTATCAGGACGATTATCTAAACCTGACTAGTAATTGCTGCAACGAAAACTGAATAAGTACAACTGCCAACCGTGTGAGTTCCTCGGTTGACTTCCTCGTTTGGTCTCGAGGGGGAAATACCAGGATGGGTTTGTTTGGTGTTAGCTTCAGGTTGGATCCGAATAGGTCTTTCTTATCCCTCTCTGATAACCGCCAGTTGTATCGAGTCTCTATAGGTTGTTTAGTGCATGCTGCCGCTGCCGCTCAGTCCACCATACCTATGTAGGCGTGGACCGCCGAATTCTAGCCTCGCCGTGTACTGGCCTCAGTACTGACACTCCTTCTTTTTCCTTTGCCCTTTGTCGGCACCCCCTTTTGTTTAAGCAGGTTTTGAGATCGACGCCGTTAGCAGGGTTACCCTTCCGGCTTGGCCTGGGCAGGGTTATGGACGCCATTGGTTATTCTTCAGGGCTCTTAGCCCCATTTGCATCTTGTCCGTAGTCGGACGCCCCCTCGTTTTCAAGGTGATTTGGATCTTTGTACCGAATATTTGTATTCTTGGCTCTTTGAGTCGCTGTTGTATATATATCTGTTCTATGGGTCCCATCGAGGACTGTTGTGTAATGTTATTACTTCGTTTTCCACCCGCACGAAAGTGCCTGGTGGGCACCTTTGAATCGTTTCTATGCGGGTTTGGTGAATTTTGCCCAAACTTGCATAGGTCCGATTCTGAGGGTGTTACATCTATCCTTCTATGGTTGCCTACCTAGAACCCTAGCTCTGCCCTCCCTTATATACTGGTTTGGGGGGCAGATTACAGATCGGGTCCTAGGGTTTACTGTTTGGGTATGGGTTTACAGGACAGGGTCGGCTGCAGGGCCCAGCCGGTGGGCCAGGACCCAGTTCGCCCTTATTTTCGCGTCATCCTTCTCTTTAGTGGTCACCCGGGCTTCCTTTGGGGCGTCACCCTTGCTTTAACGGTCACCCGGACTGCTTTTGCCAGTACAGCCGACCACTTTGCTTTATCTTCATCGGGTAGCGCTGGCCCTGACGGCATGCCATCTTGCCCGATGATGGGGGAGAGCCAGGTGGAAGCGGCCACCCGGCCGGTTCTTCTGGCCACCGGCTAGACGGGCCAGTCGGGAAGGTTGCAGACCCAGCCGAGTGTGTTCTCCAGTTAGCTGGAGTTGTCCTTCTTGAAGGCCAGACGGCCTGCTTCTTCTGGAGCCGGCCTACTTGTGCCTGGCTTTCCCCACCTGGGGGTTATCCCCCGACACTAGTCCCTGATCACGTATGGTCTTGGCCGGCGGGCAAGATCTTCCGTGCTTCTTTTTGTCCTGAAATAGTTGTTTTATTGCATCCGGCCGCAGTTTTTGCTTTTCCTTTTCGGCTGGATTTAACCGGCTGCGGAATCGATGGCCGTCCACTGTGTGTAAACAGCGAAGGCAGGCACCAGTTGGCGTAGCTGAAGACGAAACGTTTAGCTTGATGCTGCTGCTGATGTCGTCAGCCACGACTGCAGTTCTGGCGCACGTCGCGTCAGTTGGACTTCCGCGTCGCTGCGTCAGTTTTTTGGCAACTGTGCACGCTAGTTGCCGCAACGGTTTCTCGAGGCGAGCGCGCATGCCTCGTCTCCTGGTAATGCCCGCGGATCTTTTGTGGCGATTGTAACGACGCAAAGGATATGGAGCCGAAGCGTCGAGCGGCCTTGGTGTTGTGATGCCACGAGTCGTGCAGGAGCCAAAGAGGTGACGTTGCCGTCCGCGGGGATAAATAGAGCCCTCTGGGGGATTGGTTCCCACACTTCTCCATCCTCCGGCTTGTCTTCTCCTCGCGCTCCAGCGCACCTTGCTCCTGCGCCCCTTCTCCTTGCCGCTGCCGAAGCCACTTTACACCGTTCACCATGGCCGCCGCTTCTGCCGAGATGCTACCGGAGAAACGCGGCGGCTGGTGTGGGTCATTCGTGATCTACGAGCTCGTCAACAAGTACCGGCGGGGGAGGTTTCTTCCTTCCTCGATACTCGTGAAGCATCGGCTTGCGCTGGAGGGGGAGCGGGTGCCGGATCCTCGGTCAGGGGAGCGCGTCGTCTTTCTTTTGCACTTCGCCCACGGCTTCGGTCTTCCCGTCAGCCCCTTCCTCCTTCAACTCTTTGTCTTCTTCGACCTCCATATCCACCATCTGGGCGCCAACGCCATAGCGCAGCTGTCGCACCACGCGGCTTGCTGCGAGTCCTACCTTGGGGTGTGGCCTAAGGTGGCGAACTTCCTCAAGTTCTTCCACTTCAAGGTGCAGAACACCGCCAAGGGCGGACCGTTGACGCAGACGGGATGCTGTGCCATCTACCCGCGAACTTCCTCGCCGATGCCGCGGTTCGAGCTCCCTGACACCGTCAAGCTGTGGCAGCGCTCATATTTTTATGTGAGCAATGCCACAGGCGTGGACTGGATCTGCCTTCCGCCCTTCGCCAACTTGCCCTCAACGCAAAAGGGTTGGACGACAAAGGGTATGGCCGCCTCAGCGGATCTCGACCGGATGGCCACCCGGCTGGAGGTGATGGTGGAGACGGAGAGGCTCACCGCCCTGGACATCACGTTGTCGTGGATGGTGCGTCGCGTGCTTCCGCTGTAGAAGCGGTCGCACAAGATGTGCCATATATCGACCGCCGATGATCCGACAAGGATGTCACGGAAGGAGGTGCCCTACCAGGACCTGCGGAACTGGGTCGCCATGATCTCCAAGTTCCGTATGGAGGGAAACTGGACGTACTCCTGCCCCCGTACCATCGCGGCCGCCTACCGCCTCGGGTAAGTTGCCCTCTGATTACCTTGCACTTTGTTCTTCCTCGTTGTTAGTTTTCCTTGGGTGCCTTATGCTCCCCTTTTTGAGTAGTTGTTCACGGCGCAGCTAGCCGAAGATGGTATGGGTGACCTGCCGCTTCCGTCCTTCTTGGAGGATATGAAGCCGAAGAAGTACCCCCAGACGGAGCCCGAAGGGTTTCCCGTCCAGGCGGACGACGGCCCCTCGGATCCTCATGGTAAGTTTCTGGCTGCGGCTCCTTCTTTCATCCTGGTTCTTGAGGTTGTGGTTTTGATTCTTTGTTTATGTCGCAATCGATGTCACCGACGAGGAGGGTGGTCGAGAAAAACCTGCGGCGAAAGCCCGGGGAAAGAGGGCGGAACCTGTTGCCGCTCCCGCTCTAGTTGAACCGAAAAAGACGCGCCGAGGGCGTCAAGTCATTGCTCCGCCATCTGTCGTCGGGTTGGTATCCTCCTTTTTGCTCTGTGATTCTATTGGAACTTCATCTTATTCTTCACCCTATGCAGCGAGGCGATGCTGCTTGGTGATGGTGGCGCTGCCATCATTCCTCCTCCCCCTCCTCCGCCGATTGAGGAGGTAGTAAGGCCGCTGGCTGCGTCCGTACCGGCTACGACCGGCCCTGCTGCGCCAGCCGTGCCATCTCCTCCCAGGGCTCCCCGACCACAGGGCTGCTGCACCAGGCGCCCGCGTCTTCGCGGTTGGGGCAGCTATTCGCGGCTGCGCAGGACCCGAAGACCCCCTCCTTCGTCCCAGGTTTGGCATGAACCCGGCCTGGAGAGATGCTCCAAGCAGTTCCTCCAGGCCCGTGATTACGGAGGTGACGGAGGTGGTGGGGGCTGCGCAGGCGGCTATGGCGGATGATGTCCAGCCGGGTGTTTCCGCGCCAGCTGGGAGGGAGTTGGTGGTGGTTGCGCCTCCGGGTGCGGCTACTGATGATGACGAGGTTGTCATCACCGGCTCGAGGCCGGCTCCGGCTTTCCTGACGCCGGGTGCGATCCTCGCCCAGCTCTCGGGCGCGGCACCCGTCGCACTCAGCCAGGTTCGCCACCTGGTTGAGGGAATGGAGAAAGGCCTTGGCGAGGCCAAAAATTTGTCTGTCTTGATGGAGGTAGGTCGTTGCCCTTCACCCCTTTCTGTTCTTCTAGCCGATTTTCCACTCCATTACTTATTTATTTTCTTGCTGCAAAGAGCGTTTGCAGAGTCTGTGAAGAACACCCAGGATCTTGGACGTAAGATTGCTTCTTCAGATCTGTCTTGGCGATTGGCCCCCTTTTCCCGTTTTTTGTTGACCATCAGGTATCCTCCTACAGCCATGATCCAGGACAAGGAGAGGGAGGTGGAGCGCCTCAAAGCTGAGGTTGCCCGGCTGGAAGAGTCGAACAAGGCGCGACAGGCACAGTTCGATCAACTTACCATGACCAAGCATCAGCTCGAGGTTAGCGTGGAGTGGGGCAAGAAGGCAGCTGACATCCGGGTGGAGGCGCTGAAGAACTTTGAGACGATCTCCACCCAACAGGAGGAGACTATCAAGATTCTTCGCTCCTGGGAGGAGGAGATGACTCAGCACCTCCAGAGCATCTCGGAGATGGTCGTTAGTAAGTTCTTCAGTTTGTTTCTTCGTTGTGTCGTGGCTTGTTCAATCTTGTCTGATTATTCAGATTTGCGCTTGGCTGCAGCTCACTATCCCGAGGCGACCGAGATGGCCCTAGAGAAGCTGCCCGCGAAGGATGATGGACGTGACCTGACTTCCCTCGACCTGGTTAAGGTGCTGGCGGAGGAGAGAAATGGCCTACTCGCTATTGGCAACGATCTCTTCCATCACATCTGGCTGGATGCGGGCGAGGTGCATGACATTACCAGCCTGGCTGTTGCTTTGTCCAAAGGCATCGACGTGCTGGAGATCCATAAGGAGTGGGTTGCCCGAGGCGGGGGAGAGATGGCTCTAGCCCTGGTGAAGTCTTGGTACCCGGGTGCCGATCTGAGCGTGCTCACTCGTGGCTTCCGTCTTGGGACGAGCTACGAGGGCCTTCGCGACGAAAGTTGTTCTCGCTACCGAAGATGACGTCTAGCCGGATCTTACCGATTGGCGAGTGCAACGGTCCTAGTACTACTCCATGGAACGAAGTGCTCGAGGGTTGCAGCTGGGATTCGCTAATGCCTAGCCTCTCGAGGCTGCTCCGGTAGAGGAGGTTGATGCTGCTTCCTCCATCGATCAGTACCCGGGAGAAGCGGCATGAGTGTTTCTTTGAGACGATGATGGGGTCAAGGACCAGTGCGTAGCTACCGGGGCTTGGTAACACGGCCGGCTGATCCTCCTTGCTCCAGGTGATCGCCTGGTCGGACCAGTGTAGGTACTGGGGAACGGGGGGGACGATTGCGTTCACCTCTGCCTCGCGCCTCCGCTTGGTGTGCTTCATTTCCAGCTCCGTGAGGAATATGTGATAGTTACCCACTTGCCGCGGGTAACCGTCCTCGTCATCCTCGCGGTGGTTGCATCGTTCCCTGTTGTCTGGTGGGCCTCCGGCTGGCGGTGGAGGTGGTGTTGGGAGCCCACCGGCTTCGGCCATTTTCTTTGTCCAGCTGCTTTGGCGTGTTGTGTGATTTGCGGGCTTGTTGCCGCCACTGTGGAACTTGCATGTCCCATCGAGCATGGACTCCATGGTGTACTTTGGCTGATGCGTCCTATCATCCGGCCTCTGTCTCCGGCTGCCACCTGCAGCTGGGTCCTCATGCACAACGGCTACTTGCTTGGTGTCGTACCGGCTATCCGGCTAGTCGTCTTTCCTCATGTTGTGGCGGTTGTCGTGACCGTGCCGCCTGGGATGAAGGTCACCCGGTTGGCGTCACTCTGCCTGCTCTTCCGTGACGATTTGGCCTTGGTCGTCCACCACGATGGGTTTCTTCATGGCTGCGTCAGCGGTGGCGTACTTGTCCGCAATGGCCATGACCTGGGCCATGGTTTACGGGTCCGCCCGGCTGAGTTTATGCTTCATCATGGTGCCGTCTCGGCAGCCGATGGTGAAGAAGTCTATCGCTTGGTGCTCACGCACCCCCTTGCACGAATTGTGCATGCTAGTCCACCGGGTGAGGTAGGCGCGATCCGACTCGTCCTTGCCCTGCACGTAGAGGGCGAGCTCGCGAGGTCGACCCGGTCACTTGTATGTTCCAGTGAAGTTACGGATGAACGCTTCTTCGAAGTCCAGCTGGTGTTGATGTTGTTGTCAGGGAGGCTATTGATCCATGTCCTTGCCGAGTCGACGAGCATGAGGGGGACGTAGCGGACAGCCAGGCGGAGATTGCCGTTGGCGATTCCCACTGCAGTGGTGTAATCGACCAACCAATACTCAGGCTTGACGGTTCCGTTGTACTTTGGCGTTTCCCTTGGGAGCAAAAATCCCTTCGGGAACGGTTCGTTCCGGATGCGCGGGCGGAAACATTTCGGGCCAGCCGGACTTTCCTCCTCCAGTGTGCACGACTGCACCAGGAGGTCGATGCGCTCCCGTGCGTCAGCCGGTTCTCGGGGACCGAGCCATCCCTTCAGGCGTGGTGCGGGCGGGTGTAGCATCCCAGTTGTCTAACACCTGTAATGCTACTTGTTCTAGTAATAAAAGGGCCACTTCCAACATATAATTATTGCATCATCATCATATCATGCTCATGTCATCATGTCACCTTGCATTTGAGCATCATATGAAACCTTTTCTTGTTTGGTTCTTATCTCATGTGCATTATTAATTGTAGTTGCCTCTTGATATTGTATTTGGTTCTTAATATATTGTTAAATGCCCAAGTTGATTTGGGGGCATATCTCTTAATAACTCCACCACCTTTCCTTCACCACCTTATAATTCCACCATCCAATTAATATGAGCTTGGCATTTTATTTGAGTTACCTCTAGCTCATGTTGGTTGGTTGGATTCCACCCATAATCTTTTGCTTGGCCTTTGCCCACATTTTGGGAATGCAGGGAATAGTGCCACATGATTTAATGTTGTTTTCACAATATAACTTCATGGCAATTATTGTTTGCATAGGCCATGCAAGTGCCACCTTTTTCTTGACTTTGGAATGTTATTTGGCTTTGCTTGCATGGATCACCTCTCCTTTGCTTAAACTTGTTATGCCTTGTAGAATCCTTCACCACACCATCTACCTCTCTATTTTTTCCCCTATAGCTAAACCCTAATCACCATACTCCATGCATACACATGTGATCATGTGTGAGCATAGCCTAAACCCCCATCCTCCTTCCTACCTCTTTTCTTTTGATCTTGCTTGGTCTTTAATTGGAGCATGCATGAATCAAAGAAAACCTTGTTCACCATCTCTCTCTCTCCTCTCCTCTCTCTCTCTCTCTCTCTCTCTCTCTCTCTCTCTCTCTCTCTCTCTCTCTCTCTCTCTCTCTCTCTCTCTCTCTCTCTCTCTTTCTTTTCTTGTATTGATCTTGTGTGTGCTTGTCTAGAGCATGCTTGATCTTGTCAAGTACCACTCCATCTTTCCTTCCCCTCTCAAAACCTAAAACCCTAAGCCACCCCAAGCCCCACCTATCTAGCTAAACTCTAGCTAGCTTGTCCCTCCCTCTCTCACCTAAACCTACCACACCAAAGTACCCCTCTCCCCCTCTCTTCTCTCCCTGCCCTAGGGCCCCACCTACCTGCCTGGCCACGAGCTCCTCCCCAGACCCACCTGCAGCCCCTCCCTAGCTCTACCTGACCAGCCCGCGCCTGCCCTGCCCTGGCCGCCCATGCACGTGAGAGGACAAGGTGGCACCAAGGCCACCTTTCCATCAACCCCTCTCCCACGCTAGCCCCACGCCATCTACCTGCCCCCCTGTTGATCTTATCCTTCCCCCTCGCCCTAGCCTCCCCCAGATCCCCCAGGTCTCCCTCCTTCCTCCCCCAGCGAGCCATCTCTCCACCATGTCCTCTAAACCCTAACGGCGGCCCCCCCTGCGTCCCTTCGCTCCAGAGCACCCCGAGGCGAGCCAGGAGCACCAGGAGCGGCGTCGGCTTCCTCTGCTTCGCCCTGACGCGCCGGAGCCGCTGGATCTCGCCGGAGGAGCTCGCCGCCGCCGTGCCCATGACCGCCAGGACGCCCCGACCTGCTGCCCCCCTCGCCGATCCTCGCCACCTCAACGCCCCCGGCTACGCCGACAGCACCACGGTGAGCTCCTGCAGCCCCTAGACACTCCCTGGTCCTCTAGTTCGCCGTAGCCGCGCCGGACACTCCGTCGAGCGCGCTCCGTGCGTCGCTGCCGCGACGTCCGTCGAGTCTGCAGCGTCAGACCGCAGCAACCTCCCCTGTTCCTCACCCTGCCACGCGCGCTGTGGGCCGTCTCCGTGTGAGCGTGCTAAACGAAACTTGTAGGCCGTTGACCCCTCTTCATCTTTCGTTTTGGCCGCGACGCGTTTCTCCCAGTGGACTCGTCGCCACCGTTGACGGGAAGCAGCCGGATCCGCCGCCGTCAGAGACGTGTTCGTCAGCAGAGCAGCAGCAGCCGATGACCGTTTAGCGCATAGCCCCCTCCCCTTTTTCCCGCGTAAACCCGCGGTCCCCGTAGGCCACCTGTCAGCCTCAGTGCGTTTTTGCTTAGAAACCCTCGGAAGATCCGGCCATCACAGATCAGTCCCTCCCCGTGCCTGGGATCGCTCACGTGTCGCGCCCGGCTGGGCGACGCGTGCGCGTGGCCCAGCTATACCGGACCCACTTGTCATCGGTGCGTGTAGGCAAGACCCGAGTAAGAAAAACCCCGCAGCCCTCTGCAGCCCCACCTGTTGCTGAGTCAGCGTCGACCCCACCGTCTGCGTCTGTGGCTAGCCTAGAGCTGAGTAACAAAATGTTTTCTGTGTTCTGTGTAAAATCAAATCTTTTTCAAATTATGTCAAATTTCAAATTCAAATCTGTTTTAATGTAACTTTTAATTTACAAACCCAAATAATGCAAATAATATGTGTTTTGAGATCAGAAAAATGTGAGGATTTCAAATATGCTATTTAAATTACCTTTTGGACATTTTAAATTCCAAGTTGAGTTAAATTACCACAAATGCCACTAGAATTTAAATAATTAATAACTTTTGATTTATAATTCCAAATTGAACAAATGATATGTCTAAAATGATCAGCTCGACGAGACCTTTCTGTTTATGCTATCCATGACTTCAATTGCAGCATGCATCATATCTATATATAGTAAACATCAACTGTTATGACAACGAAATGTGATCCAAAACCCCATTAAAATGTTATTACTTGTCTTCCACACCTCACTATGCCATGCTACCTTATTGCCATATAAATTGTGCATCATTCATCATGGCATGATTGTTTGCTTGACGCATCTTATTCATATGCTTGTGCTCTATATTCATGTTGGCCTTGTTTGTTTGGTTTTTTCTCGGATAGACACTGAGCAGGGGTTATATCAAGAGAACCAGGAGCACTACCCAGATCCGTCCCTCGCTTCAACGGAGTTGCCAGGCAAGCACTTCCACATGCTTGCATACATACAGTACCTATTGCCTCTATCTTATTCTTGCATCATTGAGTCGCGATTGCATTAAATTGAATCCCAAGTATGCATAGCCTTTACTTTTAAACCCCACCAAGCTTGTTCCTCCATCCCATGAGCCATTACTACAGGAGTTGTTCGAGCCATGCGAGTCGTAGAACAGCATGTGTAGGGTATGTGAGAGTCTGCTGGATAACGAGGTACCTAAACAACTTAACCTGAGTAGTAATGGGATAACTAATGAAAGTGGCATCGGTGAGCAACATCTGCTATTTGGTTTTTCCTGCTCACTTGTGTCCCGTAAGACCCCGAGTACTTGATTCCTGTTCCTTGTTTTATCGCGCTATCCACATCCGGGAGGTATATGGGACCCCCCTGAGCCAGAGCTTGATTCCGTCTTATTTCTTGGGGCCACAAACTAGTTTGAGGTTTTATTTACTATCCTGTACTTATGCCATGCTACTTCTGTATTTACGTTTGTGCGAGGAGCACACTGTACTGTTTAGGGAAGCGGAGTGTTTTCGCGGTATCGACAAGCCCAGCCACACTTTCGGGTTCCCAGTCGCTTACAGCCATTGACGCAAACCTTGAGTCCGTCTCGAAGCTTGCTTACTTCGTTGCGGGTCTACTCAATGGGGTGGCCCCCTGAAATATTTCTGAATCTTGTGATTGCTTTGTCGAGAAGGCCTCGTTGGGTTTTGATTTGGTTTTTCCGAGGTTGATCGAGCGTTTGTTGCTAATGGTGCACCCCGGCCGGGTAAAACTTTCTGAAAGCCGTGTCCGCGGATATGGACGACTTGGAGCACAGTTTCTCGATCATAGACAAGCATAACTAAAGTACCGCTTTAATCTGACTAAGTAATTTGTCTAGTAAATAGTGCAATACTCATGGAATGGTTAATAAAATTGCCAACGGATGGGGGGGTTGTTCGTCCGCTTCCTCGTTGGTAAGCGAGGAGGAGGATGGATCTGATGAAATTACTATTATAACTGTTGTCCTTAATTCACGGACATCCGTCTATCATTGGTTAGGCGGATGGTTAGCGTTTATCTGTAGAACTGCTAGGGTTTATCTTTTGCTGCAATTGCGTCACCCCAGGTTGTGTCCCCTTTAGAGGCATTAAGACTTGCTGAGTACCCTTAGGGTCTCACACGATAAATTATTGGTTCAGATGAACAGGTACCCTCACAGGACGGATACTGGGTGGAAGAAGCTAATGATGTGGGCAACGATCGTTCGGTGTAGAGATTCCGGGAACGGGGATCCGTGAGATCTGTGGTTGGGATGTGCTTATTTCTATGGCATCTTATGCCGATTTGCTTCTTATCCGTACTCGGACTTGTTTGTCGCTTCCGCATGATACTCTGATGTGTGTTGTATGAGGAAGTATCCTAAAATATTAGATCTATCTAGGTCATTTGAATCTTGCCGTATGGCGTTGCTATATTTCCTTTCTTTCTAGATGGTATGGCTCTGATGTACTCTTGTATGGTGGCTTGCATACATACCCACTTGTGTATGTAGTTGATCCCTTCGCCTGCCGATTACGCCGCCCGTACAGGTCCCTTTGAGTTGGTAGTGGTTGGAACGGCCGAAAGGTCTACCCGTGAGTGGCTTTTGGGGCCCCACCGTACTATTTCAACCACTACCGCTCATCCAGGCTTGTATCTAGGAGCGTAATTCACCGAGGTAGTTACAATTGGTATCAGAGCCATCCCGACCTTCAGGGTTTCAGCCAAACGGTCGTTGTCAGTCTAGCAAATATTTTGGTAGTTATGTATATTAGGGAAAAACAAAACGCGAGAGTAGGACTGCTTCCACTTTTCTTCTTACCCTCCCACCCACCCTTTTCTGGTAAGGAAGTGCAACGTTTTCAATCCTCTTCTCAAAATTCAAACTAGGATTCACGTGTTCTGGGTTTCCGTAGTACCATAGGTTGTGTGTGTGTGTAATCCCTTGTCTATCTGTTGCATCCAAGTTGTTATCTAATCAGCTTTTGGTTATCAACTGTTGGTACATTCCATACCGACAGGCTTTTGCAAACCGACGCAATCTGTCTTCTCTTTGTATCCGACGCTATCTTGTTTGGGGTGTTCGTTTCCGTAGTTACCAATCTTTAGGTTCAACGTGAGAAGAAGGGGTTAGGATATGTATTCCACTTGTTCATGTGCGGAGTAATGATTTGAGTGCGGGATGGAGTCGCGACCATACCACTACTTTTATCATTCACTTTTGTATATCGAATCGGTAGAGTCACTAATCTTGATTCGTTAAGTAATTTTTGCGCATCTATTGGTATTTAATGCCGAAATTTGTGGAAAATTTTTCTTTGATATATTTGTGTACCACACTCCTTTTCAGTTGTGTGCGATATGCTTAATATCTTTTAGGTGCTTTGAACTTTGTTGATATTTTAATATCATCTCAGTAAATTGTATCCTTTAATCTTGGTTAATTCCATCTTGGTACTATTTTGGATTATTATCATCTTCCATTATAGTACTGACTTGAGTTTTATATCAATGACAGGATGGCTCCACCACGCCGGACTGATGAGGACATACCTCCAGAACTGGGCTCCGCGCTGTGAAACATCGCTAATGCTTTGGCAGCAATGCAAGAGAACCAGCAGCGCTTTGAGGAGAGTGTCAGAAGAAACGAGTTTGCTCCACTACCTCCACCTCCCAAGCGAGGAGACATCAAGAGCTTCCTCAAATTCAACCCTCGTCAGTTTGATGTTTCTGACCGACCTCTGGACGCGGATGATTGGCTGCGTGAGATCTCAAGGTTGCTCGAGACTGCTGATGTTCCGGAGCAGGAGTGGGTCAAGTGTGCTACCCACCTTCTGAAGGGAGATGCAGCTCTCTGGTGGGAGAATTACTTGAAGGCAAGCTGCACTGGTTTCCAGCCAACTTGGGAGAGGTTCACTGGAGCGTTCAAGGAGCAGTTTCTGTCAGAGATTGTTATGGAAAGGATGAAGGAAGCATTTCTCAACCTGAAGCAAGGAAATGATAACGTCAACACCTACATCAGGAACTTCATGAATCTATCTCGTTATGGTGGTGATGAGGTATCTGATGACAAGAAGAAACAGAAGAGGTTCAGGCAAGGGCTCAATGCATCGATCAAGTATGCAATCACACATGCAAGGCCGGCGTCTTTCCTGGAACTCCAACACACAGCTCTGCAAGAGGAGGCAAGCAGGCAAGTGTTCGAGGAGTCCAAGAAACACAACAGGGATGCATCAAGCTCTGCAGTTATGGCAGCTCCTTCTAAGCGGCGTGTCTGGATTCCTAACACCCCACCGTCGCTCCCGGCTCCACCAAGACCTGCAAGTTACGCGCCAAGGCCACCAAACTTCACCACTGCGGCTCCCAGGGGCTACAACAACCACTACCCTGGAGCGCCTGGCGGAGTCCCTGGCTACTCTGCTCCACGTCCACATGGTGCTTGTTTCACATGTGGAGATCATGGACATCCCAACTGGAACTGTCCGATGAAGAACAAAGCTCTCCCTCCACCCCCGCCAAGATCTGCAGCAAGCTCTCCTTCGGTTCGTGCACCACCACCTCGGGCTCTCAACATCAACACCAAGCCCGGGTCTGCGGTTGTTCGTGCCAACTGTGTCAACGCCACTCAAGCCGAGCATGCACCTGAAGTTGTGATGGGTATGCTTTCCGTTAACTCAGTACCTGCACGAGTTTTGTTTGATTCTGGTGCATCGCATTCTTTTGTGTCTCACAAGTTTGCAAATGAGAATGAGTTAGTCTTGGTTCCTCTCCAAAAGCGGTTAATGGTTCTTTCTCCTGGAGCAACAATGGCAGCTGCTAAAATCAGTCATGGCAATCAAGTTGAGATTGGTGGTTCTTCCTTCTTGGCTTCTTTAATTGTTCTGGGCAGTTCTGACATTGATGTCATCTTGGGCATGGATTGGTTGACAGCAAATGCAGCTGTGATTGATTGTGCTGAACGCTCAGTGTCTCTGAAGATTCCTGAAGGCCATATAGTCTTTTCTCCAAGTCTGACTCCTGCTGTCCAACTCTTTTCCTTGGCGACTCTGAATGATGATGCTATGGAAGCTATTCAGAGTGTACCGGTGGTCTGTGAGTTCCCATATGTCTTTCCTGAAGAGTTGCCGGGTATGCCTCCGGATCGCGAGGTTGAGTTCGTGATTGAGCTTGAACCTGGAACGGCTCCTATCTCCAAGCGGCCTTACAAAATGGGTCCTTCTGAGCTGGCTGAACTCAAACGACAACTTGATGAACAAGAGAAGTTGGGTTTCATTCAACACAGCACTTCTTCTTGGGGTAGCCCAACAATCTTTGTGAAGAAGCGTGACAGAACCGATAGACTCTGTGTTGACTACCGGGCTCTCAATGCTAAAACCATCAAGAACAAATATCCCCTCCCGCGGATTAATGATCTATTCGATCAGCTAGCTGGAGCTGTGGTGTTCTCTAAGCTGGACTTGAGAAGTGGTTATCACCAAATCAAGATTCGCAAGGAAGATGTGCCCAAAACAGCTTTCACCACCCGCTATGGCCTGTATGAGTACACGGTCATGTCTTTCGGTCTCACCAACGCACCTGCTACCTTCTCGAGGCTGATGAACTCCGTATTCATGGAGTACCTTGATAAGTTCGTGGTGGTCTATCTGGATGACATTCTGGTCTATTCCAAGTCTAAGGAGGAGCATGAAGAACACCTGCGGTGTGTCCTAAACAAGCTTCGTGAGAACCGCTTGTATGCAAAGTTCTCAAAGTGTGAGTTTTGGCTGCCTGAAGTAACCTATCTTGGACATGTTATCTCTGCCAAGGGCATTGCAGTCAACCCGGAAACCGTGAAGACAATAGTTGAATGGCTTCCTCCTGTTAATGTCAAGGAAGTGCGGAGTTTTGTTGGTTTGGCTAGCTATTGTCGTCGCTTTGTTCAGAATTTCTCGAAGATAGCGAAGTCTCTTACCGATCTCCTCAAGAAAGGCAAGAAGTACCTGTGGACTCCTGCATGTCAAGAAAGTTTTGAGACACTCAAAGAGAAGCTCACTTCCACACCAGTCTTGGTGACTCCGGATACATCTAAGCCTTTCCAGATATTCTGCGACGCCTCTTTGCAAGGATTGGGTGCGGTTCTTATGCAAGAGAAACAGGTGGTTGCTTATGCCTCTCGTCAGTTGAAGACGCATGAGATCAACTATCCCACACATGACCTCGAGCTAGCAGCAGTTGTCTTTGCTTTGAAGCTATGGAGGCACTACTTGCTTGGCAACCGTTGTGAGATCTTTTCTAACCACAAGAGTTTGAAGTATATCTTCACACAGCCTGATCTCAACCTTCGGCAGAGGAGATGGATTGAAGCAATCAATGACTTTGATGTGACCATCAACTACACCCCGGGCAAAGCAAATGTCATGGCAGATGCGCTTAGCCGTAAAGCTTATGTCAACAACCTCATGGTGGAAGAGCAACAGCCTCTCTTGTGCGAGGAATTCCGTCAGCTCAACCTGGAAATTGTGGAACAAGGGCATCTCCTGAACCTTCTGGCTACTCCTCTCTTGGAAGAAAAGATTCGCTCTCGTCAGCTTGGTGATCCGCACGCCAAAAAGCTCATCTCTAAGCTGGACCTTCCGAAGTATGAGTCCTTCCACGTGGATGATCAAGGCACGCTTTTCTTTGAACACCGGATGTTTGTTCCAAACTACCCGGGTCTGAGAGACCAAGTTCTCAAGGAGGCGCATGATTCGGTTCTTTCTATCCATCCTGGCAGCACAAAGATGTACATGGACTTGAAAACACAATACTGGTGGCCTGGGTTGAAACGGTATTGTGCAAAGTATGTCTCAGAATGTGATGTCTGTCGCAGAGTCAAGGCGGTCCATCAGAAACCATTTGGTCTTCTACAGCCATTGAAACCTCCGGAATGGAAATGGGAGAAAGTAGAGATGGACTTCATCACTGGCTTTCCAAGGTCGCAGAAGGGCAACAATGCAATTTTTGTTGTCATCGACAGGCTTTCTAAAGTGACTCATTTCTTCCCAGTCAAGGAAACAATTTCTGGAATTCAGTTGGCTGAGCTCTATATCAACAGAATTGTCTCTCTGTATGGGGTTCCACTTGAAATCAGTTCAGACCGTGGGAGCATCTTCACCTCAAAGTTCTGGGAGAGTTTCCAAAAAGCTCTGGGAACAAAGTTGAACTTCAGCACTGCTTACCACCCTCAGTCGCAAGGACAAGTGGAAAGAATCAATCAGATTCTAGAGGATATGCTTCGGGCTTGCGTCATCTCGTTTGGCATGAAGTGGGAGGAATGCCTTCCATATGCTGAATTCTCCTACAACAACAGCTTCCAGAAGAGCCTGAAGATGGCACCATTCGAGGCTCTCTATGGTCGCAAGTGCAGAACTCCGATTGGTTGGTCAGGTGCAGGAGAAAGAATCTGGTTTGGCCCTGACATTGTAACCCAAGCAGAGGAGAAGGTGCATATCATTCTGGAGAACCTGAAGATTGCTCAGAGTCGTCAGAAGAGCAACTATGACAGGAAACACACGGATATGGTATATGCCCCTGGTGATCTCGTCTACCTTCGTGTCACTCCCATGAGAGGAACACACCGCTTCGGTATCAAAGGAAAGTTGGCTCCTAGATACATCGGTCCTTTCAAGATACGTGGTAGAAGAGGAGAAGTTGCTTATGCCCTGGAGCTCCCGGAAAAACTCAAAGTCCATGATGTTTTCCACATCTCTCAGCTCAAGAAGTGCTTCAAAGATCCCGGCAGGACCGTGGATCATGAGCTAATCGATCTCCAAGAAGACCTGTCTTATCAAGAACACCCCACCAAAATCCTTGAGACCGCAGAAAGAAGGACTCGCAACAAGTCCATCAAGTTCTGCAAGGTGCAGTGGTCACACCATTCTGTTGATGAAGCCACTTGGGAGCGTGAAGATGAACTCCGTGCCAACCATCCTTCTCTCTTTGTGTCTTCTTCTTCTTCTTCCTAGAATCTCGGGGCGAGATTCCTGTTTAGTGGGGGAGCGTTGTAGCATCCCAGTTGTCTAACACCTGTAATGCTACTTGTTCTAGTAATAAAAGGGCCACTTCCAACATATAATTATTGCATCATCATCATATCATGCTCATGTCATCATGTCACCTTGCATTTGAGCATCATATGAAACCTTTTCTTGTTTGGTTCTTATCTCATGTGTATTATTAATTGTAGTTGCCTCTTGATATTGTATTTGGTTCTTAATATATTGTTAAATGCCCAAGTTGATTTGGGGGCATATCTCTTAATAACTCCACCACCTTTCCTTCACCACCTTATAATTCCACCATCCAATTAATATGAGCTTGGCATTTTATTTGAGTTACCTCTAGCTCATGTTGGTTGGTTGGATTCCACCCATAATCTTTTGCTTGGCCTTTGCCCACATTTTGGGAATGCAGGGAATAGTGCCACATGATTTAATGTTGTTTTCACAATATAACTTCATGGCAATTATTGTTTGCATAGGCCATGCAAGTGCCACCTTTTTCTTGACTTTGGAATGTTATTTGGCTTTGCTTGCATGGATCACCTCTCCTTTGCTTAAACTTGTTATGCCTTGAAGAATCCTTCACCACACCATCTACCTCTCTATTTTTTTCCCTATAGCTAAACCCTAATCACCATACTCCATGCATACACATGTGATCATGTGTGAGCATAGCCTAAACCCCATCCTCCTTCCTACCTCTTTTCTTTTGATCTTGCTTGGTCTTTAATTGGAGCATGCATGAATCAAAGAAAACCTTGTTCACCATCTCTCTCTCTCTCCTCTCTCTCTCTCTCTATCTCTCTTTCTTTTTCTTGTCTTGATCTTGTGTGTGCTTGTCTAGAGCATGCTTGATCTTGTCAAGTACCACTCCATCTTTCCTTCCCCTCTCAAAACCTAAAACCCTAAGCCACCCCAAGCCCCACCTATCTAGCTAAACTCTAGCTAGCTTGTCCCTCCCTCTCTCACCTAAACCTACCACACCCAAGTACCCCTCTCCCCCTCTCTTCTCTCCCTGCCCTAGGGCCCCACCTACCTGCCTGGCCACGAGCTCCTCCCCAGACCCACCTGCAGCCCCTCCCTAGCTCTACCTGCCCAGCCCGCGCCTGCCCTGCCCTGGCCGCCCATGCACGTGAGAGGACAAGGTGGCACCAAGGCCACCTTTCCATCAACCCCTCTCCCACGCTAGCCCCACGCCATCTACCTGCCCCCCTGTTGATCTTATCCTTCCCCCTCGCCCTAGCCTCCCCCAGATCCCCCAGGTCTCCCTCCTTCCTCCCCCAGCGAGCCATCTCTCCACCATGTCCTCTAAACCCTAACGGCGGCCCACCTGCGTCCCTTCGCTCCAGAGCACCCCGAGGCGAGCCAGGAGCACCAGGAGCGGCGTCGGCTTCCTCTGCTTCGCCCTGACGCGCCGGAGCCGCTGGATCTCGCCGGAGGAGCCCGCCGCCGCCGTGCCCGTGACCGCCAGGACGCCCCGACCTCCTGCCCCCCTCGCCGATCCTCGCCACCTCAACGCCCCCGGCTACGCCGACAGCACCACGGTGAGCTCCTGCAGCCCCTAGACACTCCCTGGTCCTCTAGTTCGCCGTAGCCGCGCCGGACACTCCGTCGAGCGTGCTCCGTGCGTCGCTGCCGCGACGTCCGTCGAGTCTGCAGCGTCAGACCGCAGCAACCGCCCCTGTTCCTCACCCTGCCACGCGCGCTGTGGGCCGTCTCCGTGTGAGCGTGCTAAACGAAACTTGTAGGCCGTTGACCCCTCTTCATCTTTCATTTTGGCCGCGACGCGTTTCTCCCAGTGGACTCGTCGCCACCGTTGACGGGAAGCAGCCGGATCCGCCACCGTCAGAGACGTGTTCGTCAGCAGAGCTGCAGCAGCCGATGACCGTTTAGCGCGTAGCCCCCTCCCCTTTTTCCCGCGTAAACCCGCGGTCCCCGTAGGCCACCTGTCAGCCTCAGTGCGTTTTTGCTTAGAAACCCTCGGAAGATCCGGCCATCACAGATCAGTCCCTCCCCGTGCCTGGGATCGCTCACGTGTCGCGCCCGGCTGGGCGACGCGTGCGCGTGGCCCCGCTGTACCGGACCCACTTGTCATCGGTGCGTGTAGGCAAGACCCGAGTAAGAAAAACCCCGCAGCCCTCTGCAGCCCCACCTGTTGCTGAGTCAGCGTCGACCCCACCGTCTGCGTCTGTGGCTAGCCTAGAGCTGAGTAACAAAATGTTTTCTGTGTTCTGTGTAAAATCAAATCTTTTTCAAATTATGTCAAATTTCAAATTCAAATCTGTTTTAATGTAACTTTTAATTTACAAACCCAAATAATGCAAATAATATGTGTTTTGAGATCAGAAAAATGTGAGGATTTCAAATATGCTATTTAAATTACCTTTTGGACATTTTAAATTCCAAGTTGAGTTAAATTACCACAAATGCCACTAGAATTTAAATAATTAATAACTTTTGATTTATAATTCCAAATTGAACAAATGATATGTCTAAAATGATCAGCTCGACGAGACCTTTCTGTTTATGCTATCCATGACTTCAATTGCAGCATGCATCATATCTATATATAGTAAACATCAACTGTTATGACAACGAAATGTGATCCAAAACCCCATTAAAATGTTATTACTTGTCTTCCACACCTCACTATGCCATGCTACCTTATTGCCATATAAATTGTGCATCATTCATCATGGCATGATTGTTTGCTTGACGCATCTTATTCATATGCTTGTGCTCTATATTCATGTTGGCCTTGTTTGTTTGGTTTTTCTCGGATAGACACTGAGCAGGGGTTATATCAAGAGAACCAGGAGCACTACCCAGATCCGTCCCTCGCTTCAACGGAGTTGCCAGGCAAGCACTTCCACATGCTTGCATACATACAGTACCTATTGCCTCTATCTTATTCTTGCATCATTGAGTCGCGATTGCATTAAATTGAATCCCAAGTATGCATAGCCTTTACTTTTAAACCCCACCAAGCTTGTTCCTCCATCCCATGAGCCATTACTACAGGAGTTGTTCGAGCCATGCGAGTCGTAGAACAGCATGTGTAGGGTATGTGAGAGTCTGCTGGATAACGAGGTACCTAAACAACTTAACCTGAGTAGTAATGGGATAACTAATGAAAGTGGCATCGGTGAGCAACATCTGCTATTTGGTTTTTCCTGCTCACTTGTGTCCCGTAAGACCCCGAGTACTTGATTCCTGTTCCTTGTTTTATCGCGCTATCCACATCCGGGAGGTATATGGGACCCCCCTGAGCCAGAGCTTGATTCCGTCTTATTTCTTGGGGCCACAAACTAGTTTGAGGTTTTATTTACTATCCTGTACTTATGCCATGCTACTTCTGTATTTACGTTTGTGCGAGGAGCACACTGTACTGTTTAGGGAAGCGGAGTGTTTTCGCGGTATCGACAAGCCCAGCCACACTTTCGGGTTCCCAGTCGCTTACAGCCATTGACGCAAACCTTGAGTCCGTCTCGAAGCTTGCTTACTTCGTTGCGGGTCTACTCAATGGGGTGGCCCCCTGAAATATTTCTGAATCTTGTGATTGCTTTGTCGAGAAGGCCTCGTTGGGTTTTGATTTGGTTTTTTCGAGGTTGATCGAGCGTGTGTTGCTAATGGTGCACCCCGGCCGGGTAAAACTTTCTGAAAGTCGTGTCCGCGGATATGGACGACTTGGAGCACAGTTTCTCGATCATAGACAAGCATAACTAAAGTACCGTTTTAATCTGACTAAGTAATTTGTCTAGTAAATAGTGCAATACTCATGGAATGGTTAATAAAATTGCCAACGGATGGGGGGGTTGTTCGTCCGCTTCCTCGTTGGTAAGCGAGGAGGAGGATGGATCTGATGAAATTACTATTATAACTGTTGTCCTTAATTCACGGACATCCGTCTATCATTGGTTAGGCGGATGGTTAGCGTTTATCTGTAGAACTGCTAGGGTTTATCTTTCGCTGCAATTGCGTCACCCCAGGTTGTGTCCCCTTTAGAGGCATTAAGACTTGCTGAGTACCCTTAGGGTCTCACACGATAAATTATTGGTTCAGATGAACAGGTACCCTCACAGGACGGATACTGGGTGGAAGAAGCTGATGATGTGGGCAACGATCGTTCGGTGTAGAGATTCCGGGAACGGGGATCCGTGAGATCTGTGGTTGGGATGTGCTTATTTCTATGGCATCTTATGCCGATTTGCTTCTTATCCGTACTCGGACTTGTTTGCCGCTTCCGCATGATACTCTGATGTGTGTTGTATGAGGAAGTATCCTAAAATATTAGATCTATCTAGGTCATTTGAATCTTGCCGTATGGCGTTGCTATATTTCCTTTCTTTCTAGATGGTATGGCTCTGATGTACTCTTGTATGGTGGCTTGCATACATACCCACTTGTGTATGTAGTTGATCCCTTCGCCTGCCGATTATGCCGCCCGTACAGGTCCCGTTGAGTTGGTAGTGGTTGGGACGGCCGAAAGGTCTACCCGTGAGTGGCTTTTGGGGCCCCACCGTACTATTTCAACCACTACCGCTCATCCAGGCTTGTATCTAGGAGCGTAATTCACCGAGGTAGTTACAGCGGGTCCTTGTTCGCGTCTGCTCCCTCCTCCGGGGCCCGCGTCTTTTTACCATGGGAAGCTCCGGCTGCCGAAGCGCGGCTTACGCTGGAAACGGCGTCGTCCCGGTTGTGGCGACCACGGTTGCCGGATTCGCCACGCGGGCGGCTATTTTGCCCGACCCCTACTAGAGAGGATGCCTGCTGATGCTTGCTTCCTCTGTGCGCCGTCTGGTCCGCGCCTTTGCTAACGATAATGTTGCGGGAGTTGCCCATCTGGATAGGGGTGCCCTCGGTTTGCTGCTTGTTAGCAGTAGCTACGAGGAGCTGCACGCGTTCTTGCTGGCGGCGAAGCTCCTCGCCCTCAAGGTGTTTTAGCTTCGCAGGTGCCGCCTCGGCTGCCCTCATGTTCTTGGCGGGGGTGCTGTAGACGGGCTGTGCCACACCTGCATGCGGATCAGCAGCGCGTTCCAGTTTTGACGCCAGGTCACGCCCCCAGTGCTGGATCTTCCTAGTGAAACCGTGGGCTGCGTTGTACTTGTGCATGGTGGCGTTCAGCCGATGCTGGTTAGCCGTGACCTTGGTGGCTTTCTCCAGGAGTTTCCGGCGTGTAGCCTCGAGCGCAGCCGCTGCAGTCGTTGGATCCGTCTCGACGACGACCGGAGCATGCAAGTGCTGGATGGAGGCGCTGAGCAAGTCTTGCTCTTGCTCGGGCGCGGAGTTCTCTCCTCCTTCCCGACGTTCTTGAGGTGGTCGGTGATGGGGATGCGCCTACCGGGGTATACCCAGCAGGACGTTTCCGACTGGCCCAAGAACCGGCGAGTGGGCCTGCAAGACGGCGACTGGATTGAGGCCCAGCGAGGAACCAAGCGACTGGAAGCTGAAGGCCCAGGCGAGTAGATAGGCCCAGTCGGATTAGGTCAAACGAGTACCGAAGCTTTAACTGAAACGGTTGAGATATTTAAACCCTAGGGGAGGTGAGCCTATATAAACCTCCCCGTAGGGCGAGTAGAGATACGTTCCATCATACACCCAAGCGACTCGCCACCTAGCCGCCGAGCTCGCCCATTGTACCATCCTCATAATACAATCTAGCAGGAGTAGGTCTTTACCCTCCGGGGGGCCGAACCTGGGTAAAACCCTGTGTCTTTGCCCTCATCTCGCAACGCAGATGGCTGGCCGCCCTTTCCCCTCGTTCTACTACTCGCTGCCGATTGCAGCATCTGCCGTGATAATTCACACGACAGTGGCGCCCATCGTGGGGCCTGGCCGGTCTGGCCGGTGTTCTGCGGCGAGATCCAATCTGCCCATCAACGAGACGGTCGCCACCGGCCGCATGATAGCGATCGGCGAGATGCTCCAAATCTTGCCGAGCAGCTACGTCCCGGCGGCGCGACCCGTCACGCACAGCATGATCCTGCCGATCGGCACGATCAGCCTCTTCGTCGGCCTCACCGACGTCATCGTCTCGGAGGATTCGGCTCGCATCCGCGAGTCGCCGCCACGCGACCGGCTCTCCGAGAGCCAGATCCGCACGATCCACCGCCTCGCCTCCGAGTACAATTCGGCCCACAGCAACGTGGCCGAAAACTCAGTGGCCGCGGAAGACGCGGCCCTCAACGACGACGCTGATTCGGCGACCCCGGCGTCACTCACCGGGTCCATCACCGCGGCTTCACCCGCGGGCTCCGTCATCCAGGTCTCCAACGTGGGAGACTTTGAGGATACCTCCATCCTCGGGATCTTCGAGTTCGACTCCGGGTCGGAGAACTCTGCCGACCTCTGCGACGGAACCGGTCGCCACGCCGCGACCTACATGGCGACCGGCACCGATACGCCGGAGGATCCATTCTCCACCCCAATCCCTCCTAACGCCACGGCAACGGAGGTCGAGGAACTCCACCTGAAACTGGCGGAGGCGGTGCGCAAGGAACAAGCCGAGCGCGAATTTTTTTGCCTCGAGCAGGTGACGGCGCAGGAACTATCGCGCTACCACCACCAGCGGATCAGGTCGCGCCTGAACCCCACCGTTCAGGGGCGCGCCCTGAACTTCGACGACGAAAATGATCCGGCCCGCGTGGCCGAGCGCGCGATCTGCGAGAACGCGCCACCAGGAGGAAGCGCCCGGCCCCCGCCAGGATCAACGGCGATGGGCGCCCCACCTCCACCCAACCGCACACCCCCCAGGGACCAGCCGCGGATAGTAGTCTCCTCAAGGGAGAGAGACGCAAACGGCCTCCCACTGTTCTCCACCCCGATGGACAACCTCGTGGCAGGCCGAGCAGCAACCGACAACATCACGGCCACGGGCGAGTGCGCCCTACAGATCCAGTACGTTAGGGCCCTGCTCGCAAAGACCGTCGAGCAGCAAAACGCGGGCGCCGACTCGCAGGGTCGAGTATACTCGCGCTCGTCGGGAAGCAGGGCGGCCTCAAGCGGCCGCCCAGCGGCGGCAAACACCCTCAACTGCCCTCCACCGGAGCCACTGCAGCTCCAACACCGACCCGCGAACGCGGCACTCTCCACCAACGACCCGAGGCCAGCGACCAACTTCGTCGCCACCAACGGGCAACCAATCGACACCCGCACCCACATCATCAACAACCAAAGCTGGCGCGCACACCAGCCCGACGACCTGCGACACACCCTAACCAATCGCCGCGACGGCGAGCCCATGGGGTCGCTAAGTCGACTTGGCCCCAAGTGCTTCAGACCAATGAGGCGAGAAATACCCGCCAAACTTCAAGGCGCCGAAGGAGATAGAAAAGTACGACCCCTCGTACGACCCCGCCGTCTGGCTCGACACATACCTCATGGCAATGGGGATCGCGGGCCACACCGACCTGCTAGCCGCCCGTTACCTCCCCCTGATGATGGAGGGGACGTGCAGGCAGTGGATCAACACCCTCCCTCAGGACAGTATCGATTCCTGGGAGGAGATGCGCGACGCCTTCGCCAGGCACTTCGAGTGCTCCTACACCCGTGCCACCACCATCGAGGACCTGGAGCGATGCGTCCAGGGACCCCGCGAGTCGACCCGCAACTGGGTCCAACGGTGGGAAGAACTCTGGTACAACGCGGTCGGCATCCACCCAGACACCGCGATCCATTGCTTCAAGACCTCGTGCCGCTACGAGCCCCTGGTCGCCAAGCTCAAGCGACACTCTCGCACACTCGACAACATCCCCGACCTCCTCGAGATCGCCAAACGGTACGCGGAGGAAGATCCAAACCAGGAAACGACAGCGGACGACAGCGGACGACGAGTTAGGAGGTCAACGCCGCACGAGCGACAACGACAGCGGACGACGGTCCGACCTACGCTACAGCAACACTCGCCTCACCGGCAAGCGCCGCAGTGATGGGCGAGTCGACTTCGTCGCCAATGCCGGGCACGCGCAACGCGAGCCCAAGAGCTTCCGCCGCGACGGAGGACAACGCCGCGATGGCGGCAACTACAAGGCCAAGCCAAGGTTCGACCCCGCGGCCCCCCTTAACCAACCATGTGCGTTTCATAGCAGGGAAGGGAAGCCCGCAACGCACACCACCGCCGACTGCCACACCCTCAGGGAGATCGAGAAGCCACGGCGAGTGCGGGAGGACCCCGACAACGACCCGCCAAACAGCGGAAAATTCGGCAAAGTGGCCGGCTCGCTCCATACCTTCACGGGCTTCAACACGAAGCGCGAGAAGAAGGTCATCGCCCGCGCCGTCGCCGTCAACGCGGTGGCCCAGGTGGACGTTCCCCAGTTCCTCAACTGGTCGGAGCAGCCCATCACCTGGAGTCGACAAGACCACTCGCCACGCATAGAGTACCCAGGTCGAGTCGCCCTGGTGGTCAAGCCTAAAGTCGGCGACTACTGGCTCCCCAAGACATTGATGGACGGTGGCAGCTCCATCAACATCCTGTACCTGGACATCTTCAGGCGGCTGCGGCTCCCGCAGTCGATGATCAAGACAACCCACACCATGTTCCACGGCATCGTCCCCGGTCGGAAGGCGTACCCGATCGGTAAGGTCACGCTGCCAGTCACCTTCGGAACACCAGCAAACTTCCGCACCGAGTGGATCGTCTTCGAGCTCGTGCCCTTCGACAGCCCCTACCATTGCGTCCTGGGGCGCCAGGCGTTCGCCAAGTTCATGGCAGCGCCCCACTACGCGTACAACGTGATGAAGCTCCCCGGGCCGTGCGGCGTCATCACCATCAACGGCGAGCCAGACTTGGCCGCCGAGTGCGAGGCCAAAGGAGCCGAGCTCGCTGACGCCGTCATCGCGGCGGAGACCAACCACGCTGATGAGCTCGCCAAGTACGCGAGCGGGGTCAACAACGACGACCCCACCATACTCAAGAAGCCCAACTCGGAGGGCGCAAACACCTCAACCTTCGAGGCGACGACGCACACCCGCACCGTCGAGCTGGTCCCAGGCGACTCCAGCCAGACGGTGACGATCGGGACGGGCATGAGCCCAGCGTAGGAAGGCGCGCTCATCGAGTTCCTCCGTGAGAACAGGGACATCTTCGCATGGAAGCCCTCTGACATGCCCGATGTCCCTAGGGAGCTCGCTGAACACAAGATAAACGCCGACCCCAAAGTGCGACCCGTCAAACAGTCGCTGCGGCCCTTCAATGAAGAGCGCCGCCGAGCAATTGCCGAGGAGGTGCAGCGTCTACTCGCTGCAGGCTTCATCCGGCCAATCAAATACTCCAAGTGGCTGGCAAACCCAGTCCTGGTCGAGAAGAAGAACGGGACCTGGAGGATGTGTACCGACTACACAAACTTGAACAGCGCCTGCCCAAAGGAGCAGTTCGTCCTCCCGCGGATCGATCAGATAATCGATTCAACCGCGGGCTCGGAGTCGCTCTGTTTCCTCGACGCCTACTCCGGGTACAACCAGATCAAAATGGCCGTCAAGGACGAGGAGAAGACGGCGTTCATCACGTCATTCGGAGCCTTCTGCTACACCGCCATGACCTTCGGCCTCAAGAACGCCGGGGCAACCTACCAGCGGTGCATGCAAGAATGCCTCGCGAGCCAAATTGGCCGCAACATCCACGTATACATCGACGACGTGGTCGTAAAATCCACTCGCCAGGGTGACCTACTCGCCGACCTGGCGGAAACATTCGCCAACTTGCGAAAATACAAGATAAAGCTCAATCCAGGCAAATGCACCTTCGGTGTACCAGCAGGACAACTACTGGGGTACGTCGTCTCCAAACGAGGGATCGAGGCGAACCCCACGAAGATCGACACGATCGCCCAGTGTCGTGGGAATGAGCACGGCAGATGCTGCGATCGGCAGCGAGTAGTAGAACGAGGGGCAAGGGCGGCCAGCCATCTGCGGTGCGAGATGAGGGCAAAGACACAGGGTTTTACCCAGGTTCGGCCCCCCGGAGGGTAAAGACCTACTCCGGCTAGATTGTATTATGGAGGTGTTTACAATGGGCGAACTCGGCGGCTAGGCGGCGAGTTGCTTGGGTGTATGAGGGAACGTGTCTCTACTCACCCCATAGGGAGGTTTATATAGGCTCACCTCCCCTAGGGTTTACATATCTCAACCGATTCGGTTACATCTTTGGTAATCGTTTAACCTAGTCCGACTGGGCCTATCTACTCGCCTGGGCCTTCAACTTCCAGTCGCCCAGTACCTTGCTGGGCTTTGATCCACTTGCCGTTTTGCAGGCCCACTCGCCAGCCCTTGGGCCAGTCGGAAACGTCCCGCTGAGTATACCCCAGTAGGCGTATCCCCATCAGTAGTCCCCGAGGCCGTCGTTGATTAGGCGTGAGTGGCTGCTGGCAGTCGGAGTATACGGCTTCAAGTAAGCATCCAGTCGAATCGTCGGCGGGCTCCTGTATGAAGGAAAAAATCCGGCGAACCGAGTCGCGTCTTGGGCGAGTCGAGCCAACGGGACGCGGTCTCGGCGAGTGACTTAGCGAGCCGAGTGGCTGGAGTTGGACCGTCAGGCGTGGTCAAACTAGCCGTTAAGGTAACTCAACGGTAACTTTTGGCGTAATCATCGCGCGGTAACGGCCCCCTAATTTGGCGGGCAACTCCCGCTATATAAGAGGAATGGTAGGCTATCGCAGAGCCAACCGCCCACCATTTCTTCCGAGTGTGCACATCTTCCTTCCTTTGCTTCCGCGATCCAATCGACCTGAAATCCTCCGATCTCCAACCAACCTCTCGGCCATGGCCCTCTCCACCGAACCTTGGGGCAGATCCAAGTGCACAAGGGCGCAGCTGGCCTCCTTCGAGGAGGCCGGAATCCTGCGGGCCGGCTGCTGGCGTATCCCCGCAGCCGGAGAAACGACCCCAAACCCGCGAGAGAGAGAGTTCGTCTGTTTCACCAGTCATCTCGAGCGGGGGTTAGGGTTTCCCACGTCTTTGTTCTTCCGGCGTTTCTGCGCCTACTACGGGATCCAGCCCTCAGATCTGGGTCCCCACAGCATCGAGCAGCTCGCCATCTTCGTGGCGTTCTGCGAGTGCTACTTGGGCTGCCGGCCCTACTTTCCCTTGTGGCAAGATCTGTTCCATGGACGGATCAGCCGCGAGGAGGCGGGCGGCCCAATGCTGGCCGCGGGCGGCCTGACATTCCAGCTCAAGTCCAAAGCTTCCTTCTTCGACCTGATGCTGGCGGCCAAAGCAGCGAGCGACTGGAAGAAGTCATGGTTCTACGTGACCGAGGCGACTCCGGAGGACGAGGCGGCGATCCCGCGGTACTCGGCCAACCGTTCCGAGCCACGCCATCTCCAGGTCGGCAAGCTTCCCGACAACCAGCGGATGGTCGTCGATGAGATGCTCCAGACCATCCGTGGTCTGAAGAAGAAGGGGCTCCAGACGATAAACTTGTACAATTGTTGGCTTGGGCGGCAGCTCGTTCCGCTCGCCCAACGCGACCATTACATGTATCAGTACACGGGTCGGGGAGACTCGACGAAAGCCTGCCTCGACGAGTGGAAGCTGGAGGATTACCTCCCAGCGCTGAAGAAGATCACCCAGGCGGCATACGCGGATGCGCAGGCCGGGGTCCCCCCCTACACCGCGAAGCGTCCGGCTCCGACGGTAATTTCTTTATCTTGTTCGCAGTCGCAGCGTATACAGTCGCGGTAATTCTAACTCTGTTTCGTGTTCATCGTAGCTGTTCCAAGTGGTGGAAGGGTGGCTACCACCCGCCGATGACGAGAGCCCCGGGCCATCCGCCCAGGATACAAGCGAATCGCCACCCGCCAAGGGCAACGAGGACGACGAGGACGAGTCCGAAGAGGAAATTGCCCCACTGGTCCGAAAGACCCGCGGGCAACGTCAGTGCGAAATCGAAGCGAGCAGGAGCCTCGAGCGTCATCATGATGACGACGAACTCCCAGAGACCACCTCGCACCGTCAGGCCACTCCTTCGAAGAAGAAGAAGAAGAAGGAAAAGGAGGCGAGGGCCCCCCTGAGGAGGAAAACGAAGCCGCCGAAGACGGCCTCACCGCCGCACTCAACGAGCAGCTCTGATGCTCACAGCTCGGCCGGCGACGGCGCGACCCCGGCGACAACCGCGCTAGATGCGCCATCTGTGGAAGTGCCGCTGGCCTCAATGCCTCCGCCCTTCGCGCCGGTCTCTGGGCTAGGGAAGGCTCCGGCTGTGGCGACTTCGCCTCGCAAGGAGGTCCCGAGCGTGGCGGTCTCGCCCCGCAAGGAGGCTCCGGCCGCGGCAGCTCCAATTCGCGAGGAGGCCTCCGCCGAAGGCGTCCCGGAGGCGCCAGCCGCTACCTCAACGACAAAGAAGCCGTCCGTATCTTGGGCCCACGACATCCTGGAACTGGGGCTTAGTCGCCGATTGGGCCCTGAGCTGGAAAAACCGGCCGGCCTTCGTACAGGGCTGCGTTTCATTCCAGTCGCCAAGTGAGTGCATTCGGCCTTCTCTATTTTCTATAAGTACTTCGATTGTCTTTTATTGATTTGATTTGATGTGCAGGACCGGAGTGAAAAAGATGGGCCACCCGACCGTGGCCAAGGTACCCTCCGCCGCTAGCGAGGAGGATCCTTCCCGTAAGAGGAAAGTGGACGAGGTCGCCGCCTCAGCGGAAGGCAGCAAGAAGGCCAAGGGCGACGACATCGTCGCTGTCTCAGACGACGCGGCGGCCGCGCCGGCTGGACCCGCAGTGGAAGCAACCGCGTCTACGAAGGAGGGCGTTTCCTTGCCTAGACCGGAGGAAGCGACTTCCTTTGGGGCGGGTGCCTCGATCGCTACCTTCCCCCGCTTCGTGACCAAGGCGGCCACGGCAAGCGGGGCTGCGCCCCCGAGCCTCGCTCCAGGGACCGCCGACGCTGAAGTCGACCAACGTCGCGGGCACACGCCGGCGCTGCTTGCGTCTGTGGACGCAATACAACTTCATGGCATGCTTGGTGCGGCCATCCAGGTACCTCCAGTCCCCGAGGATCAGGTCGGTGCTTAGCAGCGGCTTGATTCTTATAGTTTCTCATTTTGTACTTTCGAATCCAGTCCCCGAGTGCGTACGTGCTAAATTTTAGCGGGTATGCACTGAGGAATTTTCGTGGTCGCCAGTCCCCGAGTGCGCACACGCTAAAATTTAGCGGGTGGGCACTGGGTAATTTTCGTGATCGCCAGTCCCCGAGTGCGCACACGCTAAATTTTAGCGGGTGGGCACTGGGTAATTTTCGTGATCGCCAGTCCCCGAGTGCGCACTCGCTAAATTTTAGCGGGTGGGCACTGAGTAATTTTCGTGAGTGCTGACTTTGAAGATGTGCAGGGTCTGCAGCTGGAGTCGGCGGAGCGATTGGCTGCGAAACAGCGTGCTGAGAAGGAGCTGGCCACCATCCAAGAAACAAACAAAGAGCTTCAGGCTATTGCTGCAAAGGCAGAGGTGGCTCGCCAGGAGCTTGTCCCTGCTGGTGAGTTGGTGGCGGTGCGATCTGCGTTGAGTGCTGCTGAGCAGAGGGTCGCCGACCTCGAGCGCGAACTGCGGGAGGCAAAAGAAGAAGCAAGCTCGGCGAACGGGCGAGCTAAGGCCGCCATTGCGGCCGCGGAGGAAGACCGCAAGGTGTCGGAAGCCCTCATTGTTGGGCTTCAGGACGACCACACGTCGCTTCAGTGCTTCATCACGGGACTCGCTCGCCTGTTGCTTGGTGAGTGCGTCTTCCCTTTCTATCAGTTGTATTGTTTGTGGTGTCCGTGGTACTCATAATTGCCTCCTTCTCGCAGGTCGTGTTATTGGTAGCCAAGAAGAAGCGAGCTCTCTTGACGCGAGGGAGTGCGTAAGCATGCTCGTCGACTCGGCGACGCTGTCGGCGACGTGCATTCGCGCCTACCTTCAAGAAATGTCGCCCACGGAGGTTATTCCCAGTGACCTCGTTGAGGTGTGGGAGTATTTGGAGAAGGCGCCCGCGGTCGTTGAGTTCATGACGCGGTCGGCGTTTCGGCGTGGAGCGTCGACAGCGTTGAGCCTTGGACTCGCCCACTTCCCCGAGGATTTCGACCTCGACGATGTGACGAGTGGGTATCCTTCGTCGACTGGCGCGGTGGACCTGTCCGAGGTTCTCAAGTTGCAGAAGCGTGCCGCCGCGTACTCAGAGCGTGTCTGGGCGATGGGCGACCTCCTTCCCTACCAGGAAACGGTCGTCGCGCCGAACGACCCCGAGCCGCCGCATCGTGACTTCAAGGTTGAGCAACCTTTCCGCTCGGCGATGGCGGGTGAGCTGACGACGTATCCGTCAAACCCGTACACCGCGTTCATCCGTAGGCGCCGGGATGCTGGCGAGTCGTCTTCAAAGCCTGCAGAATAGGGTAGTTTGCCTAGATGTGTTAGCAGCAGTTCTGCCATGCGGGCATAATTTGTAATATAAGACAATGCAATATGCGATTGAATGGGACGTCGTGTCCATTTTGCTATTTGTTTGTGTGTTTTGGATTGATTTTGGATGAGTCCCCGAGCGCGTCCGCCCTTTTGTGGGGTTCACCTCGTATATGATGTTTGTTGTTATCATGTGTTTTGTTAGTTTAGTCGACTCGCCCGAGCTCGGAGAGCCAGTCGCAAGGCGACTCCCTTGAGTGCTCTGTACTTTACCGTTTTCCCGTACGCGAACGGGGTCGGGTGGCCGAGTCCCCGAGCGTGGTACTTGGTAGTTCAAGGCGCGACTCGAGGGTGGTTGAGGACTGAGCGCGTTGGTGTGAGCGCGTCGCTCCTGCCTGGCCCGGAGGGTCAGTCGCGTGGCGAGTCCTGGGCATGCTCTCTTACTTGGCGTTTTCCCTGACCGATCGCGACGAACTGGTATTCAGTCCCCGAGCGTGGTACTTAGCCGTTCGAGTCGCTACGCCGAGGATGCGGAGGACCAAGGTCGCTGTGAGAAGCGAGGGCAGTTGTCTTGGTTCGCAAAACCAGTCGAGCTAGGCGACTCCAATGGGGCTCCAGATTGGCGTTTTTCGTGGACGACGCAAGACCTGAAATGACTCAGTGCTCTTATATCGCACTACTTAGCCGTGCCGATCGCTGTACCAAAGGTTGACTTCTGCATTTTAGCATGACGCTGTTATTACGAGTGCGAGTGGCACAAGGCATGGAGAGTAGATGCAATTTGCAGTAACCGTTTCTTTTATTTCATAGCGACTGGAGAGTACATGTGTGGGGTTCTAGGGGTAGAACTTCCGGAGGAGATTTACATTCCATGGCCGCTTGACGTCGAGTTCGCCGTCCCCGCAGACGTCGATGAGGTAGTAGGCGTCGTTGCCGAGTACGCGCCCGATAGCGAACGGGCCTTCCCACGGAGGGGAGAGCTTGTGCATGCCCTTCTTGTCCTGGATGAGGCGTAACACCAGGTCGCCTTCCTGGAAGGTGCGGGTTTTCACCCGTCGGCTGTGGTAGCGGCGGAGCCCTTGCTGATAAATGGCGGTACGCGATCGAGCGAGGTCGCGTGCTTCGTCGAGCTGGTCGAGCCCGTCTTGGCGGGCCAGCTCGTTTGCGGCCTCCGTATAGTGGACGACCCGCGGCGAGTCGTGTTCGAGGTCGGTGGGCATGACTGCTTCGGCGCCGTAGACCATGAAGAAGGGAGTAAATCCCGTCGACCTGTTGGCCGAGGTGCGGATTCCCCAGATGACGGAGGGTAGCTCTTCGACCCAGCATCCGGCGGTGCGCTCGAGTGGTACTTGGAGTCGCGGCTTCAGGCCGTGGAGGATGCTTTGGTTGGCTCGTTCCGCCTGGCCGTTGGATTCCGGGTGTGCGACTGATGCGAGATCGAGCCGGATGTGGTGCTCTTCGCAGAATTCGGCCATTGCTCCCTTGGCGAAGTTTGTGCCGTTGTCCGTGATGATGCTGTTGGGGAACCCGTAGCGGTATATGAGCTCGCGTAGGAACTTAGTGGCGGTCTTCCGTCGCATTTCCGGACTGGCTTGGCCTCCACCCACTTCGTGAATTTGTCGACGGCGACTAGCAAGTGGGTGTAGCCAGAGGGGGCCTTCTTGAAGGGGCCTACCATGTCCATGCCCCACACAGCGAATGGCCAGGTGATGGGGATTGTTTTGAGCGCCGAGCTTGGTACGTGCGTCTAGTTGGCGTACTTCTGGCACCCGGCGCATCGCTGGACGATTTCGACAGCGTCGGCGTGTGCGGTGGGCCAGTAGAAGCCGTGTCGCATAGCCTTGGCGACCAGGGAGCGGGCGGCGGCATGGTGGCCGCAGTCGCCTGAGTGGATGTCGTGGAGGATTTTGCGTCCTTCAGCCGGTTGGACGCAACGTTGGAACACGCCGGTGACGCTGCGCTTGTGTAGCTCGCCGTCGATGATGGTGTAGGACTTGCATCGGCGAGCAATCATTCGAGCGCTTGTCTCGTCTGCTGGCAGGGTGCCGGTCTCCAGGTAGGCGATGTAGGGCTTGGTCCAGTCGTCTGGCTCGGTGATGAGTGCGACCAAGGCTGACTCTGGTTGGAGTGGGACTCCGATGTCGATCTCCCTCGGGGGAGAGACTGATGGTTTGGAGATTGTGTCGAGGAACACGCCGGCGGGTGGTGCGAGTCGAGCCGACCTGATGCGAGAGAGGGCGTCGGCCTCCTCGTTTTTCCGCCTGTCGATCCACTCGACAGAGTAGCCGGTGAAGTGGCCGCCCAACTTATCCACCTCTTGGCGATACGCCGCCATGGTAGGGGAGATGGCGTCGCAGGTGCCGGCGACTTGCCCCGCAACGAGGTCGGAGTCTCCGTAGCATCGAAGGCGATTGATGCTCATCTCCTTTGCGGCTCGCATGCCGTGGAGTAGGGCCTCGTATTCAGCCATGTTGTTGGTGCAGGGCGTGAATTCGAGGCGGAGGATGTAGCGGAGCTTGTCGCCCTTTGGTGAAGTCAGCACTATCCCCGCTCCTGCACCGTCCGCGTTCTTGGACCCGTCGAAGTGCAGGCTCCAGTAATGGAGGTACGACGGCTTCTCTGGCTGCTGGGCCTCCTCCCAGTCGGCGATGAAGTCTGCCAGTGCCTGTGACTTAATCGCCCTTCGTGGCTCGTATTTAATGTTGTGGACGCCGATCTCGACGGCCCACTTGGCGACCCGCCCGGTCGCCTCGCGATTGCGGATGATGTCTTGTAGTGGTGCTGAGGAGACGACCGTGATCGGGTGCTCCTGGAAGTAGTGCGGCAGGCGCCGCTGAGCCCTGAAGACCGCGTATACTAGCTTTTGGTACTGTGGGTATCGCTGGCGCGACTCGGTGAGGACCTCGCTGATGTAGTACACCGGCCGCTGGACCGGGCGCTCCTTTCCTTCCTCTGGTCGTTCGACAACCATTACGGCGCTGACGACGCGCTCGGATGCCGCGACGTAAACCAGCATAGGCTCTTTGTCAGCTGGTGCGGCGAGTAGTGGTGCGGCGAGTAGAACCTTTTTAAGGTCGCGGAGCGCGTCGTCCGCCTCCTTGTCCCACTGGAAGGTGGGGTTCTTGCGCATCAGGCGGTATAGGGGCATCGCCTTTTCGCCCAGGCGGGGGATGAAGCGACTGAGAGCCGCTACACGCCCGGCCAGCTTCTGGACGTCACGCAGGCACTCGGGTTTGCCGAGCCGGGCGATCGTGTCGATCTTCGTTGGGTTCGCCTCGATCCCTCGTTTGGAGACGACGTACCCCAGTAGCTGTCCGGCGGGTACACCGAAGGTGCACTTGCCTGGATTGAGCTTTATCTTGTACCTCCGCAAATTGGCGAAGGTCTCCGCTAGGTCGGCGAGTAGGTCGCCTTGGCGAGCGGATTTCACGACCACGTCGTCGATGTAGACGTGGATGTTGCGGCCAATTTGGCTCGCGAGGCATTCTTGCATGCACCGCTGGTAGGTTGCCCCGGCGTTCTTGAGGCCGAAGGTCATGGCGGTGTAGCAGAAGGCTCCGAATGGCGTGATGAACGCCGTCTTCTCCTCATCCTCGACAGCCATTTTGATCTGGTTGTACCCGGAGTAGGCGTCGAGGAAACATAGCGACTCCGAACCCGCGGTTGAATCGATTATCTGATCGATCCGCGGGAGGACGAACTGCTCCTTTGGGCAGGCGCTGTTCAGGTTTGTGTAGTCGATACACATTCTCCAGGTCCCGTTTTTCTTCTCGACCAGGACTGGGTTTGCCAGCCACTTGGAGTATTTGATTGGCCGGATGAAGCCGGCAGCGAGCAGGCGCTGCACTTCCTCGGCGATTGCTCGACGGCGTTCTTCATTGAAGGACCGTAGCGACTGCTTGACAGGTCGCACTTTGGGGTCGGCGTTTAGTTTGTGCTCAGCGAGCTCCCTAGGGACACCAGGCATGTCGGAGGGTTTCCATGCGAAGATGTCCCTATTCTAACGAAGGAACTCGATGAGCGCGCCTTCCTATGCTGGGCTCATGCCTGTCCCGATCGTCACCGTCTGGCTGGGGTCGCCTGGGACCAGCTCGACGGTGCGGGTGTGCGTCGTGGCCTCAAAGGTTGAGGTGTTTGTGCCCTCTGAGTTGGGCTTCTTGAGTATTGTGGGGTCGTCATTGTTGACCCCGCTCGCGTATTTGGCAAGATCGTCGGCGTGATTAGTTTCTGCCGCGATGACGGCGTCGGCGAGTTCGGCTCCTTTGGCCTCGCATTCGGCGGCCATGTAGGGGTCGTCGTTGATGGTGATGACGCCGCACGGCCCGGGGAGCTTCATCGCGTTGTACGCGTAGTGTGGCGCTGCCATGAATTTGGCGAACGCCTGGCGCCCCAGGACGCAGTGGTAAGGGCTGTCGAAGGGCACCAGCTCGAAGACGATCCGCTCGGTGCGGAAGTTTGCCGGAGTACCGAAGGTGACGGGTAGCGTGACTTTGCCGATCGGGTACGCCTTCCGACCGGGGAAGATGCCGTGGAACGTGGTGTGGGTTGTCTCGATCATCGACTGCGGGAGCCGCAACCGCCTGAAGGTGTCGAGGTAGAGGATGTTGATGGAGCTGCCGCCGTCCATCAGTGTCTTGGGGAGCCAGTAGTCGCCAACCTTGGGCTTGACCACCAAGGCTACTCGTCCTGGGTACTCGATGCGTGGCGAGTGGTCTTGCCGGCTCCAGGTGATGGGCTGTTCCGACCAGTTGAGGAACTGGGGGATGTCTGTTTGGGCCACCGCGTTGACGGCGATGGCGCGGGCGATGACCTTCTTCTCGCGCTTCGTGTTGAAGCCTGTGAAGGTGTGGAGCGAGCCGGCTACTTTGCCGAATTTTCCGCCATTTGGCGGGTCGTTGTCGGTGTCCTCCCGCGCGTGCCGTGCCTTCTCGATTTCCCTGAGGGTGTGGCAGTCGGCGGTGGTGTGCGTGGCGGGCTTTCCTTCCCTGCTGTGAAACGCACATGGTTGGTTAAGGAGGGCCGCGGGATCGAACCTTGGCTTGTTCTTGTAATTGCCGCCATCGCGTCGTTGCCCTCCGTCGCGGCGGTAGCTCTTGGGCTCGCGTTGTGCGTGCCCAGCGTTGGCGACGAAGTCGACTCGCCCGTCGTTGCGGCGCTTGCCTGTGAGGCGGGTGCCGCTGTAGCGTAGGTCGGTTCGGCGTCCGCCGTCGTTGCCGCCCGTGCGGCGTTGCCCTCCTGACTCGTCGTCGATTTCTTGGTTGGGATCCTCCTCGGCGTACCGTTTGGCGATCTCGAGGAGGTCGGGGATGTTGTCGAGTGTGCGGGCGTGTCGCTTGAGCTTGGCGACTAGAGGCTCGTAGCGGCACGAGGTCTTGAAGCAATGGATCGCGGTGTCCGGGTGGATGCCGACCGCGTTGTACCAGAGCTCTTGCCACCGTTGGACCCAGTTGCGGGTCGACTCGCGGGGTCCCTGGACGCATCGTTCCAGGTCCTCGATGGTGGTGGCGCGAGTGTAGGAGCACTCGAAGTGCCTGACGAAGGCGTCTCGCATTTCCTCCCAGGAGTCGATACTGTCCTGGGGGAGCGTGTTGATCCATTGCCTGCACGTCCCCTCCATCATTAGTGGGAGGTAACGGGCGGCGAGTAGGTCAGTGTGACCCGCGATCCCCATTGCCATGAGGTATGTGTCAAGCCAGACTGCGGGGTCGTACGAGGAGTCGTATTTTTCTATCTCCTTTGGCGCCTTGAAGTTTGGCGGGTACTTTTCGCCTCGGATCATTGGTCCGAAGCACTTAGGCCCTAGTCGACTGAGCGACCCCATGGGCTCGCCATCGCGGCGATTAGTTAGGGTGTGCCGTAAGTCGTCGGGCTGGCGTGCGCGCCAATTTTGGTTGTTGATGATGTGAGTGCGGGCGTCGATGGGTTGTCCGTTAGCGGCGACGAAGTTGGTCACCGGCCTGGGGTCGTTGGTGGAGAGTGCCGCGTTCACGGGTCGGCGTTGGAGCTGCAATGGCTCTGGTGGCGGGCAGTTAAGGGTGTTTGCCGCCGCTGGGCGGCCGCTTGAGGCCTCCCTGCTTCCCGAGGAGCGCGAGTATACCCGCCCTTGCGAGTCGGCGTCCGCTCTTTGCTGCTCCACGGCCTTCGCGAGCAGGGCCTTGACGTACTGGATCTGTAAGGCGCCGTCGCCGGTGGCCGTGATGCTGTCGGCTGCTGCTCGGCCTGCCACGAGGTTGTCCATCGGGGTGGAGAACAGTGGGAGGCCGTTCGCGTCTCGCTCCCGTGAGGAGACGACTATCCGCGGCTGGTCCCTGGGAGGGGTGCGGTTGGGTGGTGGTGGGGCACCCATCGCCATCGATCCTGGCGGGGGTCGGGCGCTTCTTCCTGGTGGCGCGTTCTCGCAGATCGCGCGCTCGGCTATGCGAGCCGGGTCGCTTTCGTCATCGAAGTTCAGGGCGCGCCCCTGAACGGTGGGGTTCAGGCGTGACCTGATCCGCTGCTGGTGGTAGCGTGACAGTTCCTGCGCCGTCACTTGCTCGAGGCGAAATTTTTCGCGCTCGGCCTGCTCTTTGCGTACTGCCTCCGCCAGTTTCAGGCGGAGTTCCTCGACCTCCGTTGCCGTGGCATTAGGAGGGATTGGGGTGGAGAAAGGATCCTCCGGCGGATCGGCGCCGGTGGCCATGTAGGTCGCGGCGTGGCGACCGGTTCCGTCGTGGAGGTCGGCAGAGTTTTCCGACCCGGAGTCGAATTCGAAGATCCCGAGGATGGAGGGGTCCTCGAAATCTCCCACGTTGGAGACCTGGGCGATGGAGCCTGCGGATGAGGCCGCGGCGATGGATCCGGCGAGTGACGCCGGGGTCGCCGAGTCGGCGTCATCGGTGAGGGCCGCATCTTCTGCGGCCGCTGAGTTCCCGGCCACGTTGCTGTGGGCCGAGTTGTACTCGGAGGCGAGGCGGTGGATCGTGCGAACTTGGCTCTCGGAGAGCCGATCGCGTGGCGGCGACTCGCGGATGCGAGCCGAGTCCTCCGAGGTGATGACGTCGGTGAGGCCGACGAAGAGGCTGATCGTGCCGATTGGCAGGATTACGCTGTGCGTGACGGGTCGCGCCGCTGGGACGTAGCTGCTCGGCAAGATCTGGAGCATCTCGCCGATCGCTATCATACGGCCGGTGGCGACCGTCTCGTTGATGGGCAGATTGGATCTCGCCGCAGAACACCGGCCAGACCGGCCAGGCCCCACGGTGGGCGCCACTGTCGTGGGAATGAGCACGGAAGATGCTGCGATCGGCAGCGAGTAGTAGAACGAGGGGCAAGGGCGGCCAGCCATCTGCGGTGCGAGATGAGGGCAAAGACACAGGGTTTTACCCAGGTTCGGCCCCCCGGAGGGTAAAGACCTACTCCTGCTAGATTGTATTATGGAGGTGTTTACAATGGGCGAACTCGGCGGCTAGGCGGCGAGTTGCTTGGGTGTATGAGGGAACGTGTCTCTACTCACCCCATAGGGAGGTTTATATAGGCTCACCTCCCCTAGGGTTTACATATCTCAACCGATTCGGTTACAGCTTTGGTAATCGTTTAACCTAGCCCGACTGGGCCTATCTACTCGCCTGGGCCTTCAACTTCCAGTCGCCCAGTACCTTGCTGGGCTTTGATCCACTCGCCGTTCTGCAGGCCCACTCGCCAGCCCTTGGGCCAGTCGGAAACGTCTCGCTGAGTATACCCCAGTAGGCGTATCCCCATCACCCAGCTCGGCAAACCCGAGTGCCTGCGCGACGTCCAGAAACTGGCCGGGCGAGTAGCGGCTCTCAGTCGCTTCATCCCCCACCTGGGCGAAAAGGCGATGCCCCTATACCGCCTGATGCACAAGAACCCCACCTTCCAGTGGGACAAGGAGGCGGATGACGCGCTCCGCGGCCTCAAAAAGGTGCTACTCGCCGCACCGCTACTCGCCGCCCCCGCCGACAAAGAACCCATGCTGGTTTACGTCGCGGCTTCCGAGCGCGTCGTCAGCGCCGTGATGGTCGTCGAGCGACCGGAGGAAGGAAAGGAGCGCCCAGTACAGCGACCGGTGTACTACATCAGCGAGGTCCTCACCGAGTCGCGCCAGCGGTACCCCCAGTACCAAAAGCTGGTATACGCGGTGTTCCGAGCCCAGCGGCGCCTGCCGCACTACTTCCAGGAACACCCGATCAAGGTCGTATCCTCAGCACCACTGCAATACATCATCCGCAACCGCGAGGCGACCGGGCGGGTCGCCAAGTGGGCCGTTGAGATCGGCGTCCACAACATAAAATACGAGCCACGAAAAGCGATCAAGTCGCAGGCCCTAGCGGACTTCATCGCCGACTGGGAAGAGGCCCAGCAGCCAGAGAAGCTGCCATACCTCCATTACTGGAGCCTGCACTTCGACGGCTCCAAGAACGCGGACGGCACAGGCGCAGGGATCGTGCTAACTTCACCAAAGGGCGACAAGCTCCGCTACATCCTCTGCCTCGACTTCACACCCTGCACCAACAACATGGCCGAGTACGAGACCCTACTCCACGGCATGCGAGCTGCCAAGGAGATGAATGTCAACCGCCTACGCTGCTACGGAGATTCCGACCTCGTCGCGGGGCAAGTCGCTGGCACCTGCGACGCCGTCTCCCCCACCATGGCGGCGTACCGCCAAGTAGTGGACAAGTTGGGCGGACACTTCACCGGCTACTCCGTCGAGTGGATCGACAAGCGGAAGAACGAGGAGGCCGACGCACTCTCTCGCATCGGGTCGGCTCGACTCGCACCACCCGTCGGCGTCTTCCTCGACACGATCACCAAGCCATCAGTCTCTCCCCCGAGGGAGATCGACATCGGAGTCCCGCTCCAACCATAGGCAGCCCTGGTCGCACTCGTCAACGAGCCAGACGACTGGACCAAGCCCTACATCGCCTACCTGGAAGCCGGCACCTTGCCGGCAGACGAGACGGAAGCTTGGATGATCGCTCGTCGATGCAAGTCCTACGCCATCATCGACGGGGAGCTCCACAAGCGCAGTGTCACCGGCGTGTTCCAACGTTGCGTCCAACCCGCCGAAGGACGCAAGATCCTCCACGACATCCACTCCGGTGACTGCGGCACCACGCCGGCGCCCGCTCTCTTGTCGCCAAGGCTATGCGACATGGCTTCTACTGGCCCACCGCACACGCCGATGCTGTCGACATTGTCCAGCGGTGCGCCGGGTGCCAGAAGTACGCCAACCAGACGCACGTGCCGAGCTCAGCGCTCAAAACAATCCCTATCACTTGGCCATTCGCTGTGTGGGGCATGGACATGGTAGGCCCCTTCAATAAGGCTCCCTCCGGCTACACCCACCTGCTGGTCGCGGTCGACAAATTCACAAAGTGGGTGGAGGCCAAGACAGTTCGGAAATGCGACGGGAAGACCGCCACCAAGTTCCTACGCGAGCTCATATATCGCTACGGGTTCCCAAACAGCATCATCACGGACAACGGCACCAACTTCTCCAAAGGAGCCATGGTCAAATTCTGCGAAGAGCACCACATTCGGCTCGACCTCGCATCAGTCGCCCACCCTGAATCCAACGGCCAGGCGGAACGGGCCAACCAAAGCATCCTCCACGGCCTGAAGCCGCGACTCCAAGTACCACTCGAGCGCACCGTCGGGTGCTGGGTCGAGGAGTTGCCCTCTGTCATCTGGGGGATCCGCACCTCGATCAATAGGTCGACAGGGTTCACCCCCTTCTTCATGGTCTACGGCGCCGAGGCAGTCATGCCCACCGACCTCGAGCACGACTCGCCGCGGGTCGTCCACTACACGGAGGCCGCAAACGAGCTCGCCCGCCAAGATGGGGTCGATCAACTCGACGAAGCACGTGACCTCGCTCGGTCACGCACCGCTATCTACCAGCAGGGACTCCGCCGCTACCACAACCGGCGGGTGAAAACTCGCACCTTCCAAGAGGGCGACCTGGTGTTACGCCTCATCCAGGACAAGAAGGGCATGCACAAGCTCTCCCCTCCGTGGGAAGGGCCATTCGCCATCGGGCGAGTACTCGGCAACGACGCCTATTACCTCATCGACGTTCGCGGGGACGGCGAACTCGACGTCAAGCGACCATGAAATGTAAACCTCCTACGAAAGTTCTACTCCTAGAACCCCACATATGTATTCTCCAGTCGCCATGAAATAAAAAGAAACAGTTACCGCAAATTGTGCCTACTCTCCATGTCTTGTGCCACTCGCACTCGTAATAACAGCATTACGCTAACCGCAGAAGTCAACCTTTGGTACAGCGATCGGCACGGCTTAGTAGTGCGGTGCAAGAGCACTGAGTCGCCTCAGGTCTTGCACCGTCCATGAAAAACGCCTACCCGGAGCCCCATCGGAGTCGCCTAGCCCGACTGGTTCTACGAACCAAGACAACTGCCTTCGCTTCTTACAGCGACCACGGTCCTCCGCATCCTTGACATAGCGACTCGAACGGCTAAGTACCACGCTCGGGGACTGCAGACCAGTTCACCGCGAGCGGCCTGGAAAAACGCCAAGTAGGAGAGCATGCCCAGGACTCGCCACGCGACTGACCCCACGGGCCAGGCAGGAGTGATGCGCTCAAACTAACGCGCCAAGTCCTCACTCACCCTCGAGTCGCGCCTGGAACAGCCAAGTACCACGCTCGGGGACTCGGCCACCCGACCTCGTTCGCGCAAGGGAAAACGGCGAAGTACAGAGCGTTCAAGGGAGTCGCCTAGCGACAGGCTCTTCGAGTTTGGGCGAATCGACCATAATAACAAAACACACAAAAACAACAAACATATCACATACGAGGTAAACCCCACAAAAGGGTGGACGCGCTCGGGGACTCGTTCAAACATCAATCACAAACACATGACAAATACCAAAATAGACACGATGTCTCATTCGATAGCATGTTGCATTGTTTCATATTACAAAATATGCCCGCATGGCAGACCTGCTGCTAACGCCACAGGGCAAACTATCCTATTCTGCAGGCTTAGACGACGACTCGCCAACATCCCGGCGATTGCGGATGAACGGCGTGTACGGGTTCGACGGATACGTCGTCAGTTCACCCGCCATCGCCGCGCGGAAGGGCTCCTCGACCTTGAAATCACGATGCGGCGGCTCGGGGTCGCTAGGCACGACGACCGTCTCCTGGTACAGAAGGAGGTCGCCCATTGCCCAGACACGCTCCGAGTACATGGCGGCGCGGTCCTGCAACTTGAGGACCTTGGAAAGCTCCACCGCGCCAGTCGACGATGGATAGCCACTCGTCACATCATCGATGTCGAAGTCTTCGAGGAAGTGGGCAAGTCCAAGACTAAGTGCCGTCGCCGCTCCGCGCCGAAACCCCGACCGCGTCATGAACTCAACGACCGCGGGCGCTTCTCCAAATACTTCCACACCTCAACGAGGTCGCTGGGAATCACTTCCGTGGGCGATATCTCTTGGAGATAGGCACGGATGCACGTCACCGACAACGTTGCCGAGTCGACAAGCATGCTTACACATTGCCGCGCGTCGAATGAGCTAGCCTCTTCCGCACTATCGATGATGCGACCTGCGAGTAGAAGACAATAATGAATACGACGGATACCACAAAAGGCACAACTACTGGCAGAGGCAGACACACTTACCAATCAACGGGCGGGCGAGATCCGTGATGAAGCATTGAAGCGAAGTATGGTCGTCCTGAAGCCCAGCAACAAGGGCGCCCGACACTTTGCGATCCTCTTCGGCGGCTGCAATGGCGGCCTTGGCTCGCCCATCAGCCGAGCTCGCTTCTTCATTCGCCTCCCGCAGCTCGCGCTCGAGGTCGGCGATCCGCTGTTCAGCCGAACTCAAAGCCAATTGCGCCTCCGCCAATTCACCCGCGGGGACAAGTCCCTGGCGAGCTTCCTCTGTCTTCGTGGCAACAGCCCGAAGCCCTCTGTTCGCCTCCTGGACGATGGCCAGTTCCTTATCCGCGCGGTGCTTCGCTGCCAATCGGTCAGCCGATTCAAGCTGCAGACCCTGCACATCACCAAAAAGGTTAATCAAAGCAAAATTCCTAAGTGCCCACCCGCTGAAATTCAGCGAGTGCGCACTCGGGGACTGACAATCAAGAAATTCTCAAGTGCCCACCCGCTGAAATTCAGCGAGTGCACACTCGGGGACTGACAATCAAGAAATTCTCAAGTGCCCACCCGCTGAAATTCAGCGAGTGCACACTCAGGGACTGACAATCAAGAAATTCTCAAGTGCCGACCCGCTGAAATTCAGCGAGTGCGCACTCGGGGACTGGCAATCAAGAAATTCTCAAGTGCCCACCCGCTAAAATTCAGCGAGTGCGCACTCGGGGACTGGCAATCAAGAAATTCTCAAGTGCCCACCCGCTGAAATTCAGCGAGTGCGCACTCGGGGACTGGATGCGGAAAATAAATATAAGACACTAAAAGAATCAGGCCGCTGCAAAGCACCGACCTGATCCTCGGGGACTGGATATACCTGGATGGCTGCGCCAAGCATGCCGTGGAGTTGTATCGCGTCCACGGACGCGAGGAGAGCCGGCGTATGCCCACGACGTTGGTCGACCTCAGCATCTACGATCCCAGGAGCGTGGCTCGAGGGCGAAGTTCCACTCGCCGCGGCCGCCTTGGCCATGAAGCGCGGGAAGGTAGCAATAGAGGCACCCGCCCCAAAGGAGGTCGGCTCGGCCGTTCCAGGCAAGGGAGCACCCTCCTTCGTGGACGCGGCCGCCTCCGTTACGGGTCCAGCCGGCGCGACCGCCGTGTCGTCAGAAATCGTGACGACGTTGTCACCCTTGGCCTTCTTGCCGCCATCCGCAGGGACGACGACCTCGTCCGCCTTCCTCTTGCGGGAAGGATCCTCCTTGCTAACGACGGGTGGCACCTTAGCCACGGTCGGGTGGCCCATCCTCTTCACCCCGGTCCTGTACATCAGTCATGTAAGCAATATAATTCGAGCTGCTATGGAAGACAAAGGAGGGAGAGTGTACTCACTTGGCGACTGGAATGAAGCGCAGCCCCGTACGGAGGCCGGCTGGCTTCTCTAGTTCGGGGCCCAGTCGGCGGCTGAGCCCCATTTCCAGAACGTCGCGTGCCCAAGACACGGACGGTTTCTTTGTTGTTGAGGCCGCAACCGGAGCCTCTGGAACATCTTCAACAAGAGCTTCCTTGTGAGGCGAAGCCGCTGCGCCCGAGGTGCCCCCAGCCCAGAGACTGGGGCGAATGGCGGAGGCATCGACGCCAGGGGCACCTCGATGGTGGCCGTGTCCAGCGCGGCTGTCGTCGGCGGCGCCTCGTCCTTGGCCGGGCTGGGGGCGTCAGAACTACCCGCTGAATGTGGTGGCGAGGTCGGCCTCGTCGGTTTCGTCTTCGTCTTCCTCGGAGGCGCCTTCACCTCCTTTTCCTTCTTCTTTTTCGATGGAGTAGCCTGGCGGCGCGAGGTGGTTTCTGGAAGCTCGTCGTCGTCATGGCGCTCGAGGCTTTTACTTGCCTCAATCTCACGTTGACGCTGCCCACGGGTCTTGCGGAGCAGTGGGGCGACCTCCTCTTCGGACTCGTCGTCGCTGTCGCCCTCGTCACTCCCGGCTTCGCCCTTGGCGGGAGGCGACTCGCCCACGTCCTGGACGGACGAGCTCGAGTTCTCGTCGTCCGAAGGCGGGAACCATCCTTCCACCACTTGGAATAGCTGCAATGAACACAAGATGAAATTAGAATTACCGCGACTGCAAAAACTGCGACTACGAGCGAAGTGAAGCGATTACCGTTGGGGCTGGACGCTTTGTGGTATAGGGGGCGGCCCCAGCCTGTGCGTCCAGGTACACCGCCTGGGTGATTTTCTTCAGTGCTGGGATGGTAGTCCTCCAGCTTCCACTCATCGAGGCAGGCCTTCGTCGAGTCTTCCCGGCCCGTGTACTGGTACATGTAGTGCTCGCGCCGAGCTAGCGGGACGAGCCGCCGCCCGAGCCAGCAGTTGTACAGGTTTATCGTCTGGAGGCCCTTCTTCTTTAGACCGCGGATGGTCTGGAGCATCTCGTCAACAACCATCCGCTGGTCGCTGGGGAGCTTGCCGACTTGAAGACGGCGTGGCTGGACCGGTTGGCGGAGTACCGCGGAATCGCCGTCTCGCCCTCCGGGGTCGCCTCGGCTACGTAAAACCACGATTTCTTCCAGTCGCTCGCTGCCTTGGCGGGCAGCATCAGGTCGAAGAATGATGCCTTCGACTTCAGCTGGAAGGTTAGGCCGCCCGCCGCTAGCATTGGGCCGCCCGCTTCCTCGCGGCTGATCCGTACGTGGAACAGATCTTGCCATAGAGGGAAGTAGGGCCGGCAGCCCAAGTAGCACTCGCAGAACGCCACGAAGATGGCGAGCTGCTCGATGTTGTGGGGACCCAGATCCGATGGCTGGATCCCGTAGTAGGCGTAGAAGCGCCGGAAGAACAGGGACGTGGGGAACCCTAGCCCCCGTTCGAGATGGCTGGTGAAGCAGATGAACTCCCTCTCTCGCGGATTCGGGGTCGTCTCTCCGGCTGCAGGAATGCGCCAGCAGCCGGCTCGCAAGATCCCGGCCTCCTCGAAGGAAGCCAGTTGCGCCCTTGTGCACTTAGATCTGCCCCAAGGCTCGGTGGAGAGGGCCATGGTGGAGAGATTTGCTGGAGGTCGGGGGATTTCTGGTCGGCTGGGTCGCGATGCGAAGGGAGGCGAAAAGTGCGCGCAGTCGGAGGAAATGGTGAGAAGGTGGTTCTCTGATCGCCTGCCATTCCCCTTATATAGCGGATGTTACCCGCCAAATCAGGGAACCGTTACCGCGCGATGATTACGCCAAAAAGTTACCGTTGGATTACCCCAACGGCTAGTTTGACCACGTTTAACGGTCCAACTTCAGCCACTCGGCTCGCCGACCCGTTCACTATGACAGTGTTTCGCCGACTCGACTCGCCAAAGCCGCGAGCAGTATGATTAGTTTTTCCTTTATATAGGAGCCCGCCACCGATTCGACTGGATGTCTACTCAGCAGCCGCATGCTCCGACTGCCAGCAGCCACCTACGCCAAATCGACGACGGCCTCGGGGACTACTGATGGGGATGCGCCTACGGGGGTATACCCAGCAGGACGTTTCCGACTGGCCCAAGAACCGGCGAGTGGGCCTGCAAGACGGCGACTGGATTGAAGCCCAGCGAGGAACCAAGCGACTGGAAGCTGAAGGCCCAGGCGAGTAGATAGGCCCTGTCGGATTAGGTCAAACGAGTACCGAAGCTTTAACTGAATCGGTTGAGATATGTAAACCCTAGGGGAGGTGAGCCTATATAAACCTCCCCGTAGGGCGAGTAGAGATACGTTCCATCATACACCCAAGCGACTCGCCGCCTAGCCGCCGAGCTCGCCCATTGTACCATCCTCATAATACAATCTAGCAGGAGTAGGTCTTTACCCTCCGGGGGGCCGAACCTGGGTAAAACCCTGTGTCTTTGCCCTCATCTCGCACCGCAGATGGCTGGCCGCCCTTGCCCCTCGTTCTACTACTCGCTGCCGATTGCAGCATCTGCCGTGATAATTCCCACGACAGTCGGTGGTTTTCGCGGGCGTTCACCACCATGACTTCGACGCAACCACTCCCTACGGCCGGGCCATGGGTGAGGGGCACGTCGAGGACGGGGGTGACCATGCTGGGGAAAGCCTCAGCGACAGTGGCGACGTAGATGCGGACGTCTCCAAAATGCAGGATGGATCCATTGGCGGGGAAGGTGTTTTCGGCGAAGCACGCGGCATTGTCGATGACGCAGTCGAAGGCACCGAGCTTGAGGATGAGGCCAGAGGCCACGCGTTCGCCGGCAACGAGCGGAAGTCCTGTCCGGAAGATGATCCCAGCCGAAGCGTTGTGCCCCACGGTGGGCGCCAACTGTCATGGTGTGGAACACGACAGTGCCATCGGGGATGGCAAAGAAGGGAAACTCGTATGCATTCGGTGGCTCACGCAATGGGTTGGGCACGGTGAACTGCAAACATAGCGATGTACCCAGGTTCGGGGCCCTCTTGGCGAGGTAACACCCCTACTCCTGCAAGATGAACTATATGAGGGAGCTGATGCCCAGTACAAATGCTCCTAGAGCTGTTTCCTTAGCGACTATTAAGATCTAGAGGAAGATGGAAACTTGATGCTAACACTTCTATCCTTCTATGGTTGCCTACCTAGAACCCTAGCTCTTCCCTCCCTTATATACTGGTCTGGGGGCAGATTACAGATCGGGTCCTAGGGTTTACTGTTTGGATATGGGTTTACAGGACAGGGCTGGCTGCAGAGCCCAGCCGGTGGGCCAGGACCCAGTCCGCCCTTCTTTTAGCGTCATCCTTCTCTTTAGTGGTCACCCGGGCTTCCTTTGGGGCGTCACCCTTGCTTTAACGGTCACCCAGACTGCTTTCGCTAGTCCAGCTGACCACTTTGCTTTATCTTCGTCGGGTAGCGCTGGACCTAACGGCATGCCAGCTTGCCCGATGATGAGGGAGAGCGAGAGGCGTACCCCGCATGGGGCGTTGGCCCTTCCGTGCTCCCCATCGAATCCGAGGTGAGCCGGGTGGAAGTGGCCACCCGGCCGGTTCTTCTGGACACCGGCTAGACGGGCCAGCCGGGAAGGTTGCAGGCCCAGTCGGGTGTGTTCGCCAGTTAGCTAGAGTTGTCCTTCCTAAAGGCCAGGCGTCCTACTTCTTCTGGAGCCGGCCTACTTGTGCCTGGCTTTCCCCACTCGGGGGTTATCCCCCGAAAAATAGAACAATGCAAGCAAACATTCATATGACATGCTACAAACTATTAGCAAGCTGGATCTAATCATAAGAGAGCAAAAACTACTAAGCATCCATAAATAACATACACCTTACATGAACCGACTAAGCATGCCCACAGTGATGTGTATATGTACAAAAATGAAAAAAATAGAGTTCATTACCAGCCTCTTACCACACCTCAAGTTGTCATTAATCTTCATTATTGCCATTCACTTGTGTGGCTTGAACAATAACATGAAACCAAACTCCACTAAGGACTGCTGAACCCTGCAACGAACATCACAAAACCAAAGTAGAACAACAAATATTTTTGGTATTTTCGATTTTTAAAGCAAGCACTAAAAACAGAAACAAACAAAGCAAAATCTTTTTTGATTTTTCTTTAAGGCAAACCAAAGCTAAAAAGCAAAGAAACAAACCAAGAGAAACAATGAAAATATTTTTAGTATTTTTGTGTTTTGGGAAAGCAAAATTAAAAACTAAAAAGAAAGTGAAACATGGATATACAAAGAACCGACAAAACATGATATATAGATGAGTGTGATGTCGGTATACCTCCCCCCGAGCTTAGGCTTTTGGCCTAATTGGAGATCAATCAATAGCGTGGGTAGTAACCCCAAGCTGGTGGGTCATCGTAGGAATGATCATAATCAGGCCCTCGCGATGAGGAAGAAGAATCACTCCAATCATAGGAGGGTTGTTGGTATGAAGACTCCCTCATGTTGGAGGGCTGAAACAAATCATCTTCGGCATCATCTCCAACATTCTCCTCTTGCTGGGAGAGCTCTGTCACGTATATGTGATACGTCCAATTTGCCTCTATTCATTGATATATTTCATATTAAGAGGTGATACTTATGTCTTTTCATCTGTTTTTGCATGTTGGATGATTCTTGGAGGATGGACTGCCAGAGTTAGGATTTTGATGGAAAAAGAGGTGTTTTGATGCAATTTCGTGAAGATCAGAAAAATACCAAAAAAAATATGGAAATTCCTATTTTCCCAGAAGATGAAGAATGCCAGAAGGGGAGGTGGGGAGTTGGGCCACAGGGTCCCACAACCCCCCAGGCGCGGGCCACCCTAGGCCGCGCCTACAGGGGGTGTGGCCACCCTGGCCCACCTCTGGCTCCGCCCTCTCGCCTATATATTCTGTCGCCTCTTCGGGGCGGAAAACTCAGAGAGAGAAAATGCTCTCCGGCAGACAGATTTCTGCCAGGGAAATTCCTTCCCGGAGAGGGGAGATCATCGTCATCAACACCATCATCAAGCTAGACTTCATCGGGATCATCATCATCATCCACACCATCATCTCCACCAACACCATCATCACCACTCCACCCGCTGTAACAATTGTGTTGAATCTTGCATAGTTCTTAGGGGAAACTTTCCCGGTATTGATTACTATTGTAGTTGATGCTTGTGAGTGGAACCATTGAATTATTGTTTATGTTCAGATTGTTATCCATCATTATATCATCTCTGATTTTGATCCATATGATGTCTCATGAGTAGTTCGTTTAGTTATTGAGGACATGGGAGAAATCATTTTGTTAGTAGTGGAATTGTGTTGAGGTATTATTCAATGGTTTGATATTTAAGTTGTGGTGCTATTCTTCTAGTGGTGTCATGTGAACGTCGACTACATGATACTTCACCATTTATGGGCCTAGGGGAATGCATTGTGTATTTCACTACTAATTGTGGGGTGGTCGGAGTGACAGAAACCTGAACCCCCGTTAGGAAACCATTGCACAAGAGAGTGTAGGATCTCAGAGTTTAAGGTTGTGGTTAGGTTTATATCTTAATTGCTTTCTTGTAGTTGCGGATGCTTGCAAGGGGTTTAATCACAATTATGTATTAGTCCAAGTAAGGTCGGTATATTAGCACAGATTCACCCACACAACACTTATAAAACCAAAGAAGACTACTCAGCTATATGAAGCGAAAGCACTTGACAGTATTCCCATGTGTCCTCGAGAACGTTTGGTCCTCATTAGTATTTCCTCCGGCTTGTCCTTTGCTAAGAAAGGATTGGGCCACTTGCTGCAATTGTTGCTGTCTTTATTTACTTATCATAAAACCCCTAAAAATCCGTTTGCTAAGTATTTACAGAGATTTCCTGCTCCATACCACTAGTCAACACCTTCTGCTCCTCGTTGGGATCGACACTCCTATTTATATAAAGTACTACGATACACCCCCTATACTTGTGGGTCAACGATGTGTAAAGTTCTTCCTCCGTGAGTGACCATCCTTGCCTGTTATTAAAATTAAACAAAGCAGCTGCAGGCAAAGAGACTACTTTCTCAGACCTACCCCCTCTCCAACCACGCTTGACAAAGGATATATCATACGGTAAATCTCTCAAAGTAGCCCAAGAAGAAACAAAATTATGCTGAACCATGGAATTGAGATCGAGTCTCTATGGGGAACCGAAAATCTGAATGATGAGGCTCTAAACCATGAAAAGCTAATAGACGATATGCAATGAGACCTCCACAAATTCCACCTTTCTCGTGGTTAGTGGTAAGACGGTAAGCAATCAAAGCACACAAGTTATAAGATCTATCCCTATTCAAAGCAGCTGAGATAAAAGCTAGATCAAATGAATATAATTTTCTAGCAGTCTTTCTAGCAAGAACACACTTGGTAATGAAATAGGCAAAATATCTAATGGATGGGAACTTAATGTTCCGAATTTTACCACTTTCCTTTGAGAAGTCGCAACCTTGGAAAATTTTAGCATATAAGTCCATGAGTGGCTTAGGCATCTCTCTAATCTTCTCACAAGAACCCCATTGTGGCACTTTAATAGCTGCACAAAAATCAACAAAAGAGAGGTCAACAACTATATTGTAAATTTTATAGTGGACCATGGGATTAGACAAGGACCAACTAAACTGAAAGTCCTGCACTACAGCCATGGTTAGCTTAACATATTGATATGGTTCTTGTCCAACGAATTGTTCCAACCCTGCATTAGTAATCATAGTTTGGAAATCCTAAAAGATCCCCACAGCTCTCATAAATTCAAGGCATGGATATATGGAAGAGAAGACTTCCTCCTCACGATGGACTTTCATTGGCTCAAGTACCATCAAATCATGTTGATTCAGTTGGTATGCACTCATCTTCTTTTCTGAAATTTTTAGACAAACATCAAACCAAGTGATTTCCAAGTTGATAAATGATGAGGAACTACTATAGGAACTTGCTAGAGGGCTAAACATGCATCAAAATAAAATCTCTAAGCATAGAACAAGCATGCAAGCTCACACAACCTGTCACCTACAGTACAAAAATACTCAAGATACAATCTACCAATCAAAATCTAATTGGATAAGCAGAGAAGGCACATACTGGAGAGCAATCCCTCCAAATATCAGCAACAAAGATGGGCTGAGCAAGTAGATCAAAAATCGGGAGCAAGAACAGCAGGAACTCGAGCTTGAGAAAGTTTTCCGGTGTTTTTCGGGAGAGAGAAAGAAGTGGCTGGGAGGAGGCACTTTGGAGGGCCATATGTGGGTCCCACCCAGGCCAGGCACGCCTTGGGGCTGGCCGCGCCACCAGGGGGTGTGCTGGCCTGGTGGGTCCCCCTGGGCCAATCCAGGTGTCCCTCTGCCCCTTTTTTCGAGAAAAAATGTAATATGAATTTTCTAGAATTTTTCGGGAAACATTATTTTTGGCCAATTTCCAGGTTATGAAAATTGATTTTCTTGCAGAAAAAGACTTTTTAGAAGAAGCAAAAAGGCAAACCAAAACAAAAACTACAGAAGTTCTAAGACACACTAAAAAGTAAACAACTAGCAAAATTAAAGCTAAACAAGAGAAAGAGCAAAGAATGGAATGGAGAAAAATAAAAGTGAGCAAGTATAACCACTGTGAAAGCATTGTTTTGTTCATTAAAATCCCTTTGTTAACAAGGTTGATCAAGTCTTGTTGCCAAAACAATTTAAAATGAAACAAAACTTTGCATTTCACAAAATTATTATGTTACCTCAAACTTGATAGCAATAGTCCCATTCATAATAGTTTCAAAACTTTCTTGTGGAATGGGACAATATATTTCTCCAAATTTGATGCTCTCAATATTTTCAATTGAATTTAGGCAATAGCTCTTGTCAATCTTCTTGGGGAAATAGACAGTATGCTCTTTGTCATTAATATAAAAAGTTACTTTTCCTTGATTACAATTGATGACAACACCTGTAGTATTAAGAAAAGGTCTCCCAAGAATAATAAACATATTATCATCTTCAGGCATCTCAAGCACAACAAAATCAGTTAAAACCAAGCAATTATGAGACACTTGAACAGGAACATCCTCACATATACCAACAGGAATAGTAGTAGACTTATCAGTCATTTGCAAAGATATATCAGTTGGTATCAACTTTTCTAGCTGGAGTCTCTTGTAAAGAGAAAAGGCATAACACTAACTCTAACTAGCAAATCACATAAACCAGTTCTAACATAATTATTCTTAATAGAGCAAGGAATAGTTGGCATACCTGGATCACCAAGTTTCTTTGGAACCTTACCATTGAAGGAATAATTAGCAAGAAAAGTAGAAATTTCCTCATTAGGAATCTTCCTTTTATTAGAGACAATATCCTTCATATACTTTGAATAAGGAGGCAACTTAATAGCATCATTCAAAGGAATTTGCAATTATAAAGGTTTCATCCACTCACAAAACTTGTTATAGTGTTCTTCCTCCTTCGACTTGTGTTTCTTATTAGGAAAAGGCATAGATTTATGTACCCAAGGTTCTCTTTCACTACCATGTTTATTAGCAATAAAAATTTTCCTTAGTGTACCTAGTGTTCTTAGTGTGCTTCTTAGGTTCTTCCTCAACTTCTTCCTTATCAGGAGCATCATTTTTATCATTACCACTTTTAGTTTCAGCATCAGAGGCAGATATACTATTAGGATCTACAGCAGGTTCAGAAGGTTCCTCAACTGTTATATGTTTCTTTTTCTTTCTCTTATGAGGACTACCAATATTTTTAGCTTGTTGAGAATCCTTCTCAATTCTTTTAGGGTGTCCTTCAGGATATAAAAGATCTTGAGTGCCTATACAACTCCTAGTTCTAATTCAATAAGCATGTTTATCTCCTGAAGCCTTAACTAGCATATGTTTTTGTACCTTAGCAAGTTGATCAATTTGGGTTTGAACCATTTGGAAGTGTTTACAAAGCATTTTAACATCATTAGCAGTTCTTTCCACAATATCTTTCAACTCATTAATAGCTCTAGACTTTTCCAATAAATGATTCTAAACTTGTTTATTAAAATTACCTTGTTTAATAATAAAAATGTCAAGTTCCTCTAAGCATTGATCAGGAGGTGTTTATCATAGGGAATATCACCTTCATCAAAGTGTTGGAGAGAGTGTACCTCAATAGTGGATGAGCGGGGAATTGCCTTACATAATTCTTCTATAGGAGGTAAATTCTTTGTAGGCTTCGCAGCATAGAAAACAAAAAATTTCCTACGATGTGAACTATATACCAAGATCTATATATACTAGATACAAACAACGGGCGGATGTATATCCGTAGAGAACATACCCTTGAAGACCGACAAAGCTTAACGAGTTCAACTCGTGGTTGATGTAGACGATCTCTTGCCGATCTCAAGATCGAGAGGAAGTCCTAGCGCCGCAAATCAGCAGCGCATCCATGCTCGCACACACGTTCGAGGCACCGAGCAACCTCCGCCTCCTCGCTCCAGCGATGCAGCGGAAGCACAACTCTTTCTTGCCGAATAGCCACCGGGAACATGTATCTCGCTAGTCCGAGACCATGGGGGATAAATTCTAGAGGGGGAGAGAGATCCTTCACGAGGAGGTGTGTGTGAGAAGTGAGAGGAGGGGCTCCTTATATAGGGGAGGGGGGGAAGCCCAAGGGGGCATGGACGCCGGCCATGGAGGGTGCCCCCACCTCTCCCTCATTCATGTGGGTGGACACTCCACTCACAAAATGGCCCTTCAAATTTCTCCACTCAAAAACCCACTCAAAAATCCCATTAAATTTCCACCAAATTTAATGCAAACTCTCATTAAATAAAACTCTTTTATTTTATTCAGAATTTTGTCAATTACTTTAATGACAAACATTCACAAATAACCCCTTGCTAGAATTCTATTTCACATGCATAACCACTTTATGCAATTTCACCCGAAAACCTGTTTCGGTATCTAGTGAAATAAATTCCTGCGCTTGTTCATTCTTTCGGCATGAAACATTTGCTCCAATTGGATGTCGGTGTCTCTTAAGTGTGTCACCCTACGGTTCGTGAATAATGCGGACATGATCGAGACCCCTCTCAGATCAATAATCAGAAGCGGGATCTGGAGACCCATACTGACTCCCACACATTCAACGATGACTTTCTTGTGATCGTCGGAACCTTTTATGTTAGTATCTTAATCCCTTTGTTTAACGATATATTACATGTCCGAGATTCGATCATCGGTATCTCCATACCTAGTTTGATCTCGTTACCGACATGCACTCTTTTCTCGTTCCTGTGATATAACATTCTAGTGATCAAATCACTTGCTTGCAAGCTAATCAATGTGATATCACCGAGAGGGCCCAGAGTATATCTATCCGTCATCGGGATGAACAAATTCCACTCTTGATCCATGAGCCTCAACATAACACTTTATTAGTTCTGAATCCATCTTTATAATCACCCTGTTACGGTGTGACGTTTGATGTTATCAAGAAACTCTTCTGGTGTTAGTGATTGACATGATCTCATGGTCTAAGGATTAGGATCACTTCGTAAGTTGTTATAGCAATATAAACTCAATGACTTTGATCGTAATGCTATACTTCGGATGAATGTTCATCACATCATTACACTAATGTTGTGATCCCGTTATTAACAACATCCAATGTCCATGATCAGGAAACCTTGATCATCTTGTTAATCAACGAGCTAGTTTATGAGAGAGGCTTAACTAGGAACTTTCTGTTTGTTTATTAAACACACATGTATTAACGTTTCCGTATTAATACAATTATAGCATGCAAAATAAACATCTATCATATACTTGGAATACACATAATAAACACTTTATTATTGCCTCTCAGGGCATATTCCCTTCAGTCTCCCACTTGCACTAGAGACAATAATCTAGTTACATAGTGATAAATCTAACACCCATTGAGTTCTGGTGTTGATCATGTTTTGCTCTAGGGAGAGTTTTAGTCAACGGATCTGCTACATTGAGATCCGTATGTACTTTACAAATCTTTATATCTCCATCCTTGACATGCTCGCGGATGGAGTGAAACCGGCGCTTAATATGCTTGGAATGCTTGTGAGACCTTGGCTCTTTGGCATTGGCAATGGCACCATTGTTGTCACAATAGATCACCATTGGGTCCAACGCGTTTGCCACAACTCCTAGTTCGGATATGAACTCCTTCATCCAAACTGCTTCCTAAGCTGCTTCTGAAGCAGCAACATATTCGGCCTCCGTTGTTGATCCCGCTACCACAGGTTGTTTGGAGCTCCTCCAACTAACCGCTCCGCCATTCATGAGAAATACGTATCCGGATTGAGACTTAGAGTCATCCGGATCGGTGTCAAAGCTAGCATCGACATAACACTTAGCGACGAGCTCTTCTTCACCTCCGTATACAAGAAACATATCCTTAGTTCTTCGTAAGTACTTAAGGATATTCTTGACCGCTATCCAGTGTTCCGAACCTGGATCCGATTGGTACCTACTAGTCAAACTAATAGCGTGTGCCACATCCGGTCTTGTACATAGCATGGCGTACATTATAGAGCCTATGGCTGAAGCATAGGGGACTTTGTCCATTATCTCTCTTTCTTCCGCCGAAGCCGGACTTTGAGTCTTACTCAATGTCTTGCCTTGCAACATAGGTAAGAACCCCTTCTTACTTCCGTCCATTTTAAACTTCTTTAAAATCTTATCAAGGTATGTACTTTGCGATAGCCCTATTAGGCGCCTAGATCTATCTCTATAGATCTTTATGCCTAATATGTATGACGCTTCACCTAGGTCCTTCATTGAAAATTTGCTGTTTAGATAACTTTTAACATTGTTTAAAAGTTCTATATCATTTCCGATCAATAATATGTCATCCACATATAATATCAGAAATGCCACATTGCTCCCACTCACTTTCTTGTAAATACAAGCTTCTCCATAAGTTTGGACAAATCCAAACTCTTTGATCACCTCATCAAAGCGGAGATTCCAACTTCGTGATGCTTACTTCAATCCATACATGGATCGCTGAAGCTTGCACACCTTGTTAGCATCCTTAGGATCGACAAAACCCTTTGGTTGTATCATATACAACTCTTCTTCAATATTACCATTGAGAAACGCGGTTTTGACATCCATCTGCCATATTTCATAATCGAAATATGCAGCAATTGCTAACATAATCCTAACTGACTTTAGCATCGCTACGGGAGAGAAAGTCTCATCGTAGTCAACTCCTTGAATTTGTCGAAACCCCTTTGCGACAAGTCGAGCTTTATAGATGGTCACATTACCATCAGCATCAGTTTTCCTTTTGAAAATCCATTTGTTCTCCACGGCCTTTCGGTCGTGAGGTAATTCCACCAAGTTCCAAACTTGATTTTCATACATGGATTCCATCTCGGATTTCATGGCTTCTAACCATTTGTTGGAATCCGGGCTCATCATCGCTTCTTCATACGTCGCAGGGTCATTGTTTTCATCAACCATGAAATTTATGACAGGATTTCCGTACAGCTCGGGAGCTGCACGCGTCCTGTTTGACCTGCGAGGTTCGATAGTACTCTCTTTCGGAGTTTCATGATCATTATCATTAGTTCCCTCTTCAACAGGTGGAGCCAACTCCGGAACAACTTCCGGCGCTGCGCTACTCGCCATACTTTGAAGAGAAGGTTCCACAACCTCTTCGAGTTCTACCTTCCGACTACTCACACCTTTCGCGAGAAACTCTTTCTCTAGAAAGGATCCATTCTTGGCAACAAAAACCTTGCCCTCGGATCTGTGATAGAAGGAACACCCAATAGTTTCTTTAGGGTATCCTATGAAGACGCATTTTTCCGCTTTGGGTTCGAGTTTATCCGGTTGAAGTTTCTTCACATAAACATCGCAACCCCAAACTTTAAGAAATGACAGCTTAGGTTTGTTTCCAAACCACAATTCATACGGTGTCTTTTCAACGGATTTAGATGGTGCCCGATTTAAAGTGAATGCAGCAGTTTCTAGTGCATAACCCCAAAATGACAACGGCAAGTCCGTCAGAGACATCATAGATCGAACCATATCTAATAAAGTACGATTACGACGTTCCGACACACCATTTCGCTGTGGTGTTCCGGCAGGTGTGAGTTGTGAAACAATTCCACACTCTTTCATGTGAGTGCTAAACTCGTAACTTAGATACTCACCTCCACGGTCGGACTGTAGAAATTTGATCTTTCTATTACGATGATTTTCCACTTCATTCTGAAATTCCTTGAACTTTTTCAAAGGTTTCAGACTTGTGTTTCATCAAGTAGATATAACCGTATCTACTCAAATCATCCGTGAAAGTAACAAAATAACGATATCCACCTCGCGCCGACACACTCATTGGACCACATACATCAGAATGTATGATTTCCAATAAATCAGTCGCCCGTTCCATTGAACCGGAAAACGGCGTTCTAGTCATCTTGCCCATAAGGCATGGCTCACATGTATCAAATGATTCATAATCAAGTGATTCCAAAAGTCCATCCGAATGGAGCTTCTTCATGCGTTTAATGCCAATATGACCTAGACGGCAGTGCCACATATATGCGGATATATCATCATTAAGTTTAATCCTTTTAGCATCAACATTATGAATATGTGTAACATTATCATTGAGATCTAACAGAAATAAACCATTCATCATCGGTGCATGACCATAAAAGATTTCATTCATATAAATGGAACAACCATTGTTCTCAGATTTAAATGAATAACCACTTTGCATCAAACATGATCCAGATACAATGTTCATGCTCAGTGCAGGCACCAGATAACATTTATTCAAGTTTATGACTAATCCCGACGGTAAGTGGAGAGGCAGCGTTCCGACGGCGATTACATCAACGTTTGATCCATTGCCGACACGCATCTTGACCTCACCCCTTGCTAGCGGTCGCTTGTTCCGCAGCCCCTGATTCGAGTTACAAATATTAGCAACTGAACCGGTATCAAATACCCAGGTGCTACTGCAAGCACTAGTCAAGTACACATCAATAACATGTATATCATATATACCTTTGTTTGCCTTGCCGGCCTTCTTGTCTGCCAGATACTTGGGGCAGTTGCGCTTCCAGTGGCCAGTCCCCTTACAATAGTAGCACTCGGAATCAGACTTAGGTCCAACTCGGGGTTTCTTTTCAGGCGCGGCAACAGGCTTGCCGCCCTTACTTCCCTTCCGTTTTCCCTTCTTGTCTTTCTTGAAACCAGTGTTCCTATTGATCATCAACACTTGATGTTCCTTTTTGATCTCCACTTCTGCAGTTTTAAGCATTGACAGAAGCTCGGGGAGAGACTTCTTCATGCCTTGCATATTATAGTTCATCACGAAGCTCTTATAGCTAGGTGGCAGAGACTGCAGAACACGATGGATGCCTAAGTCAATGGGAATCGTTATTCCCAAGGACACAAGCTTATCGGCGTAACCCGACATCTTGAGTACATGCTCACTAACGGAGCTGTGCTCTTCCATCATGCAGCTAAAGAACTTTTCTGAAGCATTGTAGCTCTCTACAGCAGCATGTGTGTCGAAAATCATTTTCAACTCACCCATTGTATCAAATGCATTGCCGTTTTCGAAACATTTTCGAAGTTCCGGCTCTAGCCCATACAATATGCCGCAATGAACTAAGTTGTGGTCCTCCTGACGAGTCTGATAGACATTCTTCTCCTCGTCAGGGGCATCATCAAAAGGTGGGGGGCCTAACGGCGCTTCTAGCACATATTGCTTTTGTGCATCAGAGAGGAGAATCCTCAAATTCATGGCCCATTCAGTAAAGTTGCTACCGTTCGTTGCTAGTTTCTCTTTCTCCATGAACGCATTGAAATTAAAAGCAGGTGGTGCCATCTACAACAGAATTTGTAAAGTTTAGACTAAGTGTATGATATATCGAGTTCAACTAATCTATATTACGAATGAACTCCCACTCAAAAGCGACATCCCTCGTGTCCTTTTGGTGATTACATGAACCAAATCCACTACACCAAGTCCGATCATCACGTGAGTCGGTATAGCTTCAAAGGCGAGCATCAAATGGGCATCATATCAACTATATGACTCATGCTTAACCTTTCGGTCTGTGTTCCGAGGCCATGTCTGTACATGCTAGGCTCGCCAAGTTAGAACCTTAGTATTTGCGTGTGTAACTGTTTTACACCCGAAATATGGTCGTGGATCCAAGAACACCCGATCATCACGTGATGTCTTGGAGCGACGAAAACATAATCGGTGCATACTAAAGGAAGAACACATTTTTATCTTGATATTTAAATGAGGGATCATCTTATTATGCTTAACAAAGCGCTAAACAAGCAATATAAGATGTAATCAAACATCATATGTTTATTAGTGAAATTATATGGTTCCCGCAGATGATCTCTATCATGTGCATCGTGGTATGATCACTATCATACCTATATGTGTAAATCCAAGGTCTATGGATTTTACACGCTATGTGTGTTGTAAGAGTATCGTCTCATACTTCTACTTACAACACTACCATATCATAACACTAGCCCAGCAACAATCTAAACTAGACGCCTCTAATTTAAACATTGCAAGTTTTACGTGGCTTAGGGCTTTCGAGATAGAACCGTTCTTACCTACGAACATGAACCACAACGAGGATAATCAAATTGTTGACAACTCGCTTGCAAAATAGATATTGACTATAGTAGGAGAGACAGACACCCGCTAGCCACTTCTGCAAACTAGTTGCATGTCAAGCGTGGAACAGGTCTCATGTGCGAGGACATGTAAAGTTTGTCCGGGCCGCTTCATCCCACTATGCCACCAATATCCAAAATCACAACAAAGGAGCAACAACATGATCATCATCGCCCACATACTCATATGTGTACTACCCGTGTAAAGTATCTACGCATAGATCCGGCTCTGATACCACTGTAGGTTTCGCAGCATAGAAAACAAAAATTTTCCTACGATGTGAACTATATACCAAGATCTATATATACTAGATACAAACAACGGGCGGATGTATATCCGTAGAGAACATACCCTTGAAGACCGACAAAGCTTAACGAGTTCAACTCGTGGTTGATGTAGACGATCTCTTGCCGATCTCAAGATCGAGAGGAAGTCCTAGCGCCGCAAATCAGCAGCGCATCCGTGCTCGCACACACGTTCGAGGCACCGAGCAACCTCCGCCTCCTCGCTCCAGCGATGTAGCGGAAGCACAACTCTTTCTTGCCGAATAGCCACCGGGAACATGTATCTCGCTAGTCCGAGACCATGGGGGATAAATTCTAGAGGGGGAGAGAGATCCTTCACGAGGAGGTGTGTGTGAGAAGTGAGAGGAGGGGCTCCTTATATAGGGGAGGGGGGCAGCCCAAGGGGGCATGGCCGCCGGCCATGGAGGGTGCCCCCACCTCTCCCTCATTCATGTGGGTGGACACTCCACTCACAAAATGGCCCTTCAAATTTCTCCACTCAAAAACCCACTCAAAAATCCCATTAAATTTCCACCAAATTTAATGCAAACTCTCATTAAATAAAACTCTTTTATTTTATTCAGAATTTTGTCAATTACTTTAATGACAAACATTCACAAATAACCCCTTGCTAGAATTCTATTTCACATGCATAACCACTTTATGCAATTTCACCCGAAAACCTGTTTCGGTATCTAGTGAAATAAATTCCTGCGCTTGTTCATTCTTTCGGCATGAAACATTTGCTCCAATTGGATGTCGGTGTCTCTTAAGTGTGTCACCCTATGGTTCGTGAATAATGCGGACATGATCGAGACCCCTCTCAGATCAATAATCAGAAGCGGGATCTGGAGACCCATACTGACTCCCACACATTCAACGATGACTTTCTTGTGATCGTCGGAACCTTTTACGTTAGTATCTTAATCCCTTTGTTTCACGATATATTACATGTCCGAGATTCGATCATCGGTATCTCCATACCTAGTTTGATCTCGTTACCGACATGCACTCTTTTCTCGTTCCTGTGATATAACATTCTAGTGATCAAATCACTTGCTTGCAAGCTAATCAATGTGATATCACCGAGAGGGCCCAGAGTATATCTATCCGTCATCGGGATGAACAAATTCCACTCTTGATCCATGAGCCTCAACATAACACTTTATTAGTTCTGAATCCATCTTTATAATCACCCTGTTACGGTGTGACGTTTGATGTTATCAAGAAACTCTTCTGGTGTTAGTGATTGACATGATCTCATGGTCTAAGGATTAGGATCACTTCGTAAGTTGTTATAGCAATATAAACTCAATGACTTTGATCGTAATGCTATACTTCGGATGAATGTTCATCACATCATTACACTAATGTTGTGATCCCGTTATTAACAACATCCAATGTCCATGATCAGGAAACCTTGATCATCTTGTTAATCAACGAGCTAGTTTATGAGAGAGGCTTAACTAGGAACTTTCTGTTTGTTTATTAAACACACATGTATTAACATTTCCGTATTAATACAATTATAGCATGCAAAATAAACATCTATCATATACTTGGAATACACATAATAAACACTTTATTATTGCCTCTCAGGGCATATTCCCTTCAGTCTCCCACTTGCACTAGAGACAATAATCTAGTTACATAGTGATAAATCTAACACCCATTGAGTTCTGGTGTTGATCATGTTTTGCTCTAGGGAGAGTTTTAGTCAACGGATCTGCTACATTGAGATCCGTATGTACTTTACAAATCTTTATATCTCCATCCTTGACATGCTCGCGGATGGAGTGAAACCGGCGCTTAATATGCTTGGAATGCTTGTGAGACCTTGGCTCTTTGGCATTGGCAATGGCACCATTGTTGTCACAATAGATCACCATTGGGTCCAACGCGTTTGCCACAACTCCTAGTTCGGATATGAACTCCTTCATCCAAACTGCTTCCTAAGCTGCTTCTGAAGCAGCAACATATTCGGCCTCCGTTGTTGATCCCGCTACCACAGGTTGTTTGGAGCTCCTCCAACTAACCGCTCCGCCATTCATGAGAAATACGTATCCGGATTGAGACTTAGAGTCATCCGGATCGGTGTCAAAGCTAGCATCGACATAACACTTAGCGACGAGCTCTTCTTCACCTCCGTATACAAGAAACATATCCTTAGTTCTTCGTAAGTACTTAAGGATATTCTTGACCGCTATCCAGTGTTCCGAACCTGGATCCGATTGGTACCTACTAGTCAAACTAATAGCGTGTGCCACATCCGGTCTTGTACATAGCATGGCGTACATTATAGAGCCTATGGCTGAAGCATAGGGGACTTTGTCCATTATCTCTCTTTCTTCCGCCGAAGCCGGACTTTGAGTCTTACTCAATGTCTTGCCTTGCAACATAGGTAAGAACCCCTTCTTACTTCCGTCCATTTTAAACTTCTTTAAAATCTTATCAAGGTATGTACTTTGCGATAGCCCTATTAGGCGCCTAGATCTATCTCTATAGATCTTTATGCCTAATATGTATGACGCTTCACCTAGGTCCTTCATTGAAAATTTGCTGTTTAGATAACTTTTAACATTGTTTAAAAGTTCTATATCATTTCCGATCAATAATATGTCATCCACATATAATATCAGAAATGCCACATTGCTCCCACTCACTTTCTTGTAAATACAAGCTTCTCCATAAGTTTGGACAAATCCAAACTCTTTGATCACCTCATCAAAGCGGAGATTCCAACTTCGTGATGCTTACTTCAATCCATACATGGATCGCTGAAGCTTGCACACCTTGTTAGCATCCTTAGGATCGACAAAACCCTTTGGTTGTATCATATACAACTCTTCTTCAATATTACCATTGAGAAACGCGGTTTTGACATCCATCTGCCATATTTCATAATCGAAATATGCAGCAATTGCTAACATAATCCTAACTGACTTTAGCATCGCTACGGGAGAGAAAGTCTCATCGTAGTCAACTCCTTGAATTTGTCGAAACCCCTTTGCGACAAGTCGAGCTTTATAGATGGTCACATTACCATCAGCATCAGTTTTCCTTTTGAAAATCCATTTGTTCTCCACGGCCTTTCGGTCGTGAGGTAATTCCACCAAGTTCCAAACTTGATTTTCATACATGGATTCCATCTCGGATTTCATGGCTTCTAACCATTTGTTGGAATCCGGGCTCATCATCGCTTCTTCATACGTCGCAGGGTCATTGTTTTCATCAACCATGAAATTTATGACAGGATTTCCGTACAGCTCGGGAGCTGCACGCGTCCTGTTTGACCTGCGAGGTTCGATAGTACTCTCTTTCGGAGTTTCATGATCATTATCATTAGTTCCCTCTTCAACAGGTGGAGCCAACTCCGGAACAACTTCCGGCGCTGCGCTACTCGCCATACTTTGAAGAGAAGGTTCCACAACCTCTTCGAGTTCTACTTTGTAGGGATAGGGATGGATGGACGGGCGTTGCATGGACGATACTATTCATGTAGCTTCAAGATCTAGGGCAATTGCAGATAAATAAGATAAAGAATCCAAGTACTAAACAATCATAGGAATGTGTTCCATCTATAGTCATACATGCTCGCAATGAGAACTTGCACAACATCTTTTGTCCTGCCAGCCCGTTGCAGCGGGGCCTCAAGGGAATCTACTGGAAATTAAGGTACTCCTTTTAATAGAGCACCGGAGCAAAGCATTAACACTCCATGAACACATGTGATCCTCACATCACAGCCATCCCCTCCGGCTGTCCCAATTTCTGTCACTTTGGGGCCTTTGGATCCGGACAATGATATGTGTACACAACTTGCAGATAAGATCACAAACAATACTATCATCATGAATCAATAATAATTTCAGATCTGTGATCATGGCACTCGGGCCCTAGTGACAAGCATTATGCACAACAAGTTGGAACAAAGTCAAATAGCACTAATAAAGATACTAGGCACCATGTCCTAACAATCTAATTTGATTACATGATAGAACTCATCCAATCCCTACCATCCCCATAGCCTACAGAGGGGGATTACTCACTCATTGATGGGGGAAACATGGATGGTTGATGGAGAGGCGTCGGTGATGATGATGGCAATGATCCTCTCCAAATTCCCTGTCACGGCAGGGTGCCAGAACATAGTTTCTGGTTCCGAATCGCGGTTTCTGATGGTGGCGGCATAGCGGAACTCTTTCTAGAAAAATGTCGAACTCCCCTTGGTTTTTAGGTCAAGAGTCTTCTTATAGGCGAAGAGGAAGGCCGAGGAGGTGCCCGAGGCGGCCACACCCCTCCCAGGTGCGGCTAGGCCTGGCTCGCACGGCCAGGGGGTGTGGGCCCCTTGTGGCCCTCCTCCATCTCGTCTTCTAGCTCCGTGAGTCTTCTGGTGAAATAGGATTTTGGCATATTTTCCGGGATTTTTCCTGATAGTTGATTTTCTGCACAAAAACTAGACACCAAAGCAATTCTGTTGAGAACAGCGTCAGTCCGTGTTAGTTGTATCCAAATCACACAAGTTTAGAGGAAAAATAATAGCAAAAGTGTTCGGGAAAGTAGATACGTTTTGGACGTATCAGGCACCTTCTTGACCGGGCAGTTCTGTGGCACGCTTTTGATTGCAATAGCAAATGATGCAAATAACCGGTTGCTTCCCTTGGCTTTTGCTTTGGTAGAGGCGGAGAACAATGTTAATTGGGAGTGGTTCTTCCGTCTTTTGATAATTAAGGTATTACCTCTTGATAGGGAAATATGTCTCATCTCGGATCGCCATCAAGGAATTCTCAACGCGGTGATGATTGGCATTCATGAGCATCCTCCTTTTCACCACCGATGGTGCATGAGACATTTTTGTTACAACTTCTATAGGGCATGTAAGAGCAAGGATTTGGCTGATGATCTTCAAGATTGTTGTCTTGCTTTCACGGACCGATGTTTCACAAATCTATATCTCAGATTGCTGAACAACAAAAAACTCGATTCCAAGGGTCAAGAGTTTCTCAATAAGAACATTCAACTCCGGGACAAGTGGGCACGGGCTTATGATGAGGATGGCCAGAGGTATGGTCAAATGACAAGCAACATGGTAGAGGCCTTCAACAAGGTTCTTAAAGGTGTCCGTGCATTGCCCGTCACTGCAATAGTTCGATACACATTCGACAAGTTAAATGGGTACTCACTTGAAACCGATAAGCAAATTGAAGGAAAGAACAAGAAGGAGTACAAGTACGAGTTCCCACCCAGGGTTGACGATTGGAGTACATTTCAGTCAAGGAAAGCGGACTCCCAAGTTGCCACGGTTTTTTATAACGACGAGCTCATTTACCAAGTGGTCGAGCCTGGAGGAACCACTTCGGATGGTTTCCAACATGGAGGCTGAGCCTTTAAGGTCTCTCTAAGGGATTGTGCTTTCACATGCGGAAGGCCATTGTTGCTTCATCTCGCTTGTTCTCACTTGTTATGTGCGTCTCAAAAACGCCATGTGGATTATAATCACGAGCGCACCGTTAGAGAGTCCGAGTTCTCTATCATGAAGACAAAAGATACACGGGCTCCTAGATTTCATCCATACCTTGACCAATCACAATGGCCGGAGTACCATGGACTCCAACTATGGCCCAATCCGGAATGGAAGGTCGTTAAACGTGGTAGACGCAAGACAAAGCATTTCAGAAGTGACATGGCTGGATGGGGACGTGTCGGTGCGCGGTAATCGGGAAACGACCAATTTCAAGAACCTTGTGAGATATCTCGTTGTGGGAAGTGTAGTGGTGAAGGGCACAATGCACGAAGTTGTGCAACACAAGGGAAGAGGGCAAAAGGAAATGAATCAAGCACAAGTGGCCCAAGCCAACAAATTCCTAGCCAACCAAGCAGTAGCCAACAAAGTGGTCCAAGCCAACAAATTCCTAGCCAACCAAGAAGTATCCAACAAAGTGGTCCAAGCCAACAAATTCCTAGATAACCAAGAAGTAGCCAACAAAGAGGTCCAAGCCAACAATGGCATGTCGTACGGCACGGCCTCGTCTTCGTCTTCGGCCTTTACAATAAGAGCAATGATCTCATTATAGTGATACATGGTAATTCAAGAAAGATATCATCGCCGCAAGTTTATCTCTTACCGTGGAAGATTTCTCATTGTCGGGGCTGCTTTCCTCTCGTGAAGTGGACTTTGCCAGTTGCTTGGACGACGTCGCAACAACCTCGGGATCCTGGCAACCAAGCAAGTTCGTGAAGCGTTGTAGCTTTTGTGCCTACTTCCTAACGAAATCCCTTAACTTATTATTACCCTCCTCGTCCCTCGGGAACTCCAAAGCGCCCTCCAACTCATCCGCCTACTTCTGGACCTCTGTGCGCTGCATTGCAAGCAAATGAATGACACATATTACACAATTTGGCACATCACAAATCCAACAAAGGTAGTAATGGGAACATGAACTACCGACTTACCACAAAGTTCATAACGGGAGCAAAGGAGGTTTGCCGCCCTTCTCTAATATACTGGTTGTACTCAAGGTTCCTCAGCTCATCGAACCCAGGCAGCGGCTCTTCCAATATATCTTCCGGATATGCATCCGGTAGGAGATTCACACGGGTGTTCTCTAGAAACCAACAGAGGTACTCGCTGATAGCGTCCTCACAATGGGGTTTTGCGACCATTCTTTTTGATTTCTTAGCTTCTCTCACAAAAATAAGAAACCTAGCCACATGTTTCTAGTGAATCATGCCCCAGTCGATCTTCTTGCTCTTGAGCCTGTCCAACCTGTATATGAACAAAGCGCAACTTTTTAGCACACATAACTATCATACATTGTCTTCAAAAACATGTATAGAACCAATTCTTACCGATGAAGAGCTTCGTCGGTGTCCTGCCAATCCGAAGGGGTAGCCTTATAGAGACCAAACTGTCTCATAACTCGCTGCGGCATATAATGTTCAACAACCCACATGCATATCATGGGGCACTCCATATACCATAGATTGCATTCCGCGTCGCACTGCGGGTTAAGACGGAACTCCTCACAACCAAAATTGTCCCTAGGACCATATACCTCCCATACAACCTTAATCGCAAACAAGATAGTTCAATAAGAAGAGCACTTGAAAGGAATGCTAAACGGTGTATGGTCAGAAATTCTTACTTGCTCCGGGAGAAGGTTGTCAAACTCATTGGTGTACCTCAGGTACGCGTTTTGTAGGTCGGTTGGAGGCTTTGAGACCATGTCCCAATTGTAAGCCCATGTGAGACACTTCAACCTCTCCCCTCCATCTCTATAGGGTTGGGAAGGCATATGTTTTGGCCTACCAACTGTAAAGTGTTCCCACATCCACACTGAGAGGAGTAGCAACGGACCACCAATATAAGCCTCAGCCCCAGTCCTTCGACAAGCCTCGTCCATCTACGCAAGAAAGCAAACAAATTTAGTCATGCATAAGTTCAAAGAGCATATGTAAAGAGGGAAAAATAGAAACACCCCATTACCTTCCGGTACAAGAAGGCCAATGCCGCAGAACCCCAGCTCCATTTTTTATCCATCACAGTTAAGGCCTTCAGCTAGTGCTAGTGAGTCATGTTGCCCTTACCATCAACAAATATAGTCTTCGTGATGGCATACCACACTACACACGGGCATATATAATAATCTCAACCTCACTAGCATTCTCAGGACAGGTACTAAAGTTTTGTGCTATCCACTTGAAAGTAGCCCCGGTTGTGACTCTCAATTTCTCCCCATTTGAGTTTATAGTGTCACCAGGACACTTACCACCAGTAAGGGCACACATCCGGTCACGCCAGTTGTCGGAGGATGTGTTAATGAAGAGAGGATCCCCTGTATAGGGAGTGCAAGGATCATGGACATGCCCTGTAGAGTAACGGTCATATCACCGGTACGGAGGTGAAAACTATGCGTCTCCGGCCTCCACCGGTCGACGAGCGCGGTGATGGCAGCTGGGTTCATGTGCGGTGAATCACGATTGACCATATGGATGAATGGGAGCAATCCTAGCGCTCGGATGTGCACCGTGTACCGATCATCATACGACATCATCTCTTGGAAATGCCCGTGATACCTCAGTCGTAGGGGAACAAGATGTTGCACACATAGAAGCTCGATTATAACATGTCCATCCAACTTGAGAAACATATAATGATTTGGAGGGTTTATTTTTCTTACCTTGATCCCCTCGGCGAGAATGTAGCCACGGTGACCCTTATCATACGATGGCTCAAAAGCGACATGCCTTCAACGAACCCGGGTTGTACCTGGGATGGTGTGCGGGCTTCTTCCGATTCCGACATCCTAGTTAATTAAAAAAAAGTAGAACTATATATGTGAGCATCTATGAGAGAAAAATATATAAAAAAATTCTTTCTATATGAGCATCTTTATGTGACCAAGGTTCCAGTAGTTATGAACAAAAAAATACAACTAACAAGTACATGGAGAATTCATAGTATGGAAGTTTCCTAGTATGAAAATAAAAAGTATATGAAGGATTACTATATCAACAAACTCTAGTATGAAAGTTTACTACACCAACAAATTATAACTAACATGTACATGAGGAATTCTTACCAATTACTACTAACAATTATTTCCAATCTAGAACAAAAACATACTTTCCCACATTATTATCCACAACAATTACTACTAACAATTCTTACCAATCACTACTAACAATTACCAATTACTACTAAGCAAGAATATTCCCACATTATTATCTACAACAAACATACTATAAATTTATATTCCTACACATTTTCCAACCTCAATCATACTAGAAGCTCATCCTATGCCTAAACATACTACCATCTTATCTATCCTCCCTCTAAGTAATCAACAAATCAACTATATATCTTGATTTTTGGATGAACTAGGGTTTCCCTTAACCATCAACATTAGGGAAAAATAGAGAGATTTCTTGGACAAATTTGAGAGAAATACCTAGGGGATGTGGTGAAGAAAAAGATCCACGGAGGGTTTCTTCAGATCTGAGCAATTGGGGGAGGGTTTAGAGGAGGGGGAGATGACCCCTAGCCGCCATGTCTCTGTTTGACCGTGTGTAGAGGAAAGGAAGGAAAGGGAGAAGAGAAGCAGGCCGATCCGACCCGCGCGCGTATAAGTGAGCCAGCTTGTGCGGCGCCATGCGAGCCGGCGCAACATGCTAGCATGCGGCGCCCTTCCAACTGGCGCAGCACTTGCGCTGCCTGGGCCCGCGGAGCCCGCGTGGCAGGGAGTGCGGAGCCGCCCCGAACGGCGCGGCAAGATTGTGTGTGGCGCCTTTCTATCTGGCGCTGCACTTGTGCGCCAGCGTGGCATCGCTGCGGCGCCGAGTCCTAGCTAGACAGCGTGGCAGGCGTGCGGTGCCGGCCGAGGTGGAGCCACAGGTGTGCGTGCAGCGCTGTGCAGGCGGGAATGGCAGAAAAAGGTTATCCTTTATGAATTTCTTTGATTCTTTGAATTACTTAGGGTTTTAGGTTATTTTTATTTAAATTGCACCTATAATACGAGGAAACGGATGCTCCAAAGAGTTGCAAAAAAGCAAAGGTAGAAGGGGTAGTCGTCGGTGAGCACCTTTTTGTTTTCAATTTTCTAAGAAAGGGGTGGACATCGGGTTCCTGTGGGGCCTGGTCGCACAAAGGATGGTAATTACACAATGGCACAAGTCTACCCAATTAAGAAAGAGAGACATGAATTGTGGATTAAAAATAAGAAAAAGAGAAGTGTTTAGCCGTACAAAGCAGGCACTTCTGCCGCCGACTTAATTAAGGTTGGCTACCTGTCCATTCGGGGGTATATAGGGTGCCAAGGACTCCGGTCTAAGGGCGAAAATCTGAACTGAAATAGAGAATAGGCTCTCGGGCGTCCTATCTTAAGGAAATGAACCGAAAGGTTCCATCCTTTAGTAGACTAATAAGTTTGAACGAGTCTCCATCTTCGCCTACATGTGAGAGTGGGAGTGGGAGGTCTAGGTTTAGTTTAGAGGAAAGAAGTGAAAGAGCTGTCCCGAGGGACAATAGAATATCGTTTCTGAGCGGCTTCTACCTTTTTGATTTGGAACTGCTGCTAAGAATAAACAAACCAAACAACAACAACCCCAGGAAAAACATACCCAAAATCCACCACGCCTTCGTTTGCCTTGGACCGCGGCCAGCTTAGGGTATCCTTCTCCTTCATCGGTGCGTCCTCTACCCTCTCTATGCATTCTGGCTTCTTCTTTCCCTTTGTTCTTAGCTGGTACTTAGATTATTTTGTTTCCTGCAGTGATTGTTGATGTTGCCAACCTGCGGTGAGCTTTACTGCTTTAGGTCGTTGCAGCGGACAAGAACGAGTCCAAGATCCAATCTCTGACCTGCGGTGACCTTTAGCTCGTTGCAGCGGACAAGAACGAGTCCAAGATCCAATCTCTGACCTGCGGTGACCTTTAGCTCGTTGCAGCGGACAAGAACGAGTCCAAGATCCAATCTCTGACCTGCGGTGACCTTTAGCTCGTTGCAGCGGACAAGAACGAGTCCAAGATCCAATCTCTCTCACCTGCGGTGACTTTTAGCTCGTTGCAGCGGACAAGAACGAGTCCAAGATCCAATCTCTGACCTGCGGTGACCCGAGAGCCCTTCTAAGTCCCCATCACAGGTGCCTGCTCTGCACTTTCTCTGGTCATTCCCCTTCTTCTTTCGCTTTTTTTTTTTACTATCTGATAGCTCTTATTTGCTTGCCATGACCATGACAGTGGGTTCAGTTTGAGGTAGGAGAGTGAACAGCACAAACAAGGACAAAATGGAGTTCGTGGTGGGTGCTTCGGAAGCCACCATGAGATCACTTCTGGGCAAGCTGGGTGGCCTCCTTGCCCAGGAGTACACTCTGATCCGCGGCGTCCGCGGCGACATTCAGTACATCAACGACGAGCTCGCCACCATGCAGGCCTTCCTTGTCGACCTCGGCTCTACCCCGGACGGCGGCCACGACTGCCGGCTCAAGGACTGGATGAAGCAGATCCGTGACATGGCATATGACATGGAAGATTGCATCGACGACTTTAGGCACCGCCTCCCTCATGAATCCCTCAACGATGCCAAATGTTGCTTTGTCATAGTGATGAGACTCCACGAGCTGTGGACGTTCAGGCCTCGCCATGTCATTGCTTCCAGGATTGCGGATCTCCGGGTCCGGGCGCAGCAGATTGCTGACCGGCGTGGCAGATATGGAGTGAACAACCCAACCCAAAGCAAACGCAATGGCAAAAACTCTGAACAAGACTTCATTTCTGAGGATAGGATGGCGACCCGTCGCCTCATCTGTACAGAGGAGCCCGTGGGGGTGAAGGAGGACATGAAGAAACTTGGGGGTTGCCTGACAAAACATGGCAAAGAGACTGGTCGTGTTGTTCTGTCTTTAGTCGGATTTGGTGGTGTGGGGAAGACTACCATTGCCACGGCACTGTACCGAGACTTGAGGAATGAATTTGACTGCCGAGCATCAGTCGCGGTGTCTCAGAACTATGACCAAGATGCAATCCTCCGGGATATTCTTGGTCAAATCAAGCCACAGGACAGCAAACGGGAGCAGCAGCAAGGCAGCAACACAGGAAATTTGGGCAAGAAGAGTCTAGTGGCAAACATGAAAATCTCATTGAAGCATGCTGTGGCAATGTTCTCTGGTCACATGCAGCAAGCAGGCAACAACGACTGCTCTCAGTCGAGGCAGAAGATAGAAACTATGAATCATGACCAACTTGTTGCAGAACTCAGAAGGCGCCTCAATGGAAAGAGGTATACCCTCCAAACCAATGCTTTCCTTTTAGTATGGACTCTGCAAGAATCATTTCTTTACTGAATTTTTCTCAGACACAATTATCATTTTATTAACTGAATTAGGCTAAGACTATACTCTCCTGACCTCTTCTAGTCCTACATCTAACCACTCGCCCACCTCGTCAACAGATTATTCAAACCTACACAGGAGCACAAACACACATAAAATAATTGTTTAAGTGAACCCCCTGGGAATACAAACAATATATATATGTCTCTAGTCTTCTTTCCAGTCCTCTTTGCACATCAGTAGAAGATATTGTAAGTTCCAGCGGGTAATAAACAGCTTACTGATAGAGAGATCATTATTCCACCTAAAGGATCCACGAGCCTACAGCCCAAGTCCCAATTTCTACTCCCAGGTCTACATGCACTTTTCTACATCCAGCACAAGGAAATTTCAGCCTATTTAAAGACCAAAATATTCATATGAGTAATAAGGTCCGAGAAATCTCTATTGTCTTTATTTTTCACCATTATAGTACGAGTAGTATTTTCTTGTAAATGTATAAACATCTAGTATAATATTTCTTTTTGCGAATGAGCATCTATGATACCTAATAAACACGTTTCATGCAACATTTGTAATGTTGTTCGGTTTTTTGTGGTTAAATTGTTTAGATGGAGTAACTACTGCCACTACGACCAATATATATATATATAAATAGTCATATGAGTATAAAAGTTCGAAAATTTTCTAATTATTTCATCACTTCACAAGTATTTCCAAGTAAAAAATAAACATCTATAATACGTACTAAATACATTTGACACAACATCTATAATGTTTAATGTAAGTTCTACTAAATTGGGTATTTTGTGGCGAAACATTGCAGATGGGATAACTACTGCCACCCATAAATTAAAATAGTGGGCTATTGTATTTAGCGGCGACATTTTCAGAAGCTAAGAAAAGCAATAACAGAGCTAAGCGGGCTAATTCATTTAGCTTTTTTTGCAAAAAAACAGAGAAAAATTCAGTCATATCTTGCCAGAGGAAAAAAACTATTTTATTCAAACTTGATTCGAGCTACAACTCATTCGACTATTCGACACAACTAAGTATTCAACCATTCGAACTGTCTTCTCATTTGAATATTTTCATGTAAACATATCAACAACTGTACGGCGGACTAAATACTGTTGACACCACATCTCTAATGTTTGATAGAAGTTCTGTTAAATTGGTTAATACGTGGAGATAGTTTTTATATGGGGTAACTACTTCCACCCCGACCAATATGGAGGATACAATGTGGCATCAATACTATGTTTTCTTAATGAACAGAAATAACAATGTGAATTCAAGGAACCTCTTAATGTGACATCAAAATGCTTTAATAGTGAACATGTTGTATTTTTGTTGTTGTTCGCAGGTATCTCCTCTTGATTGATGATATATGGTCTGCAGAAACATGGGACAACATTAGAAACTGGTTGCCACATGATAATACAGAACAGAGTAGAATAATAGTGACTACAAGATTTCAAGCTGTTGGTGCAGCATGCTCCGAAAGAGATATGACTGATTATCTGCATACTGTTGGTGTTCTTAGTGAGGTAGAATCCGAAAATCTGTTTCATCAGGCAGTCTCTGAGGCCGAAAGCAGCACAGGTAACCAAAGGTTGAGCACAGGACTTCAAGCTATTGGCATGTTGTGCTCCGAAGAAAACAGCACTGGTCATACCCACACAGTTGATTGTCTTACTGATGCTGACTTCAAAAGTATATTCGGTCTTATTGGTGTTTCAGATTCTAAACGCACCAATGGTAACAAGATTTGGAAATTTTGTGGGGGATTACCTTTGGCAATAGTCACGGTGGCTGGTCTTGTCGCTTGCAACCCAACAAAAAGAAATGACCACTGGTGTAGAGTTTCCAAGTTATTTTTTCCAGAGCAGGCGGCTCCCCTCACCCTAGATGGGGTCACAAGGATACTCGACTATTGCTATAATGATTTGCCTGCAGACCTCAAAACCTGCTCACTGTACTTGAGCATATTTCCCAAGGGTTCAGTAATTAGTCAGAAACGTCTGACCCGGCGATGGGTGTCTGAATGCTTTGTCACCGAGAAGCAAGGGAAGACTGCAGAGGAAGTCGCAGAAACATACTTCAGTCAGCTCATAAGAAGGAAGATAATACGTCCTGTGGAGCACAGCAGCAATGGGAAAGTAAAATCCTTTAAAGTTCATGACATGATTCTAGAATATATCGTGTCCAAGTCAAGCGAAGAAAATTTTATCACTGTTGTTGGTGGGCACTGGTTGATGCCAACACCTAGCAACAAAGTCCGTCGACTCTCCATGCAAAGCAGTGGCTCCAAGCATGACGATTCAACAAAAGGCATGAACTTGTCTCAGGTGCGGTCACTGACTGTGTTTGGAAACCAGAGCCGGCTGCCTTTCCATTCATTCAATAATGGAATAATACAAGTGCTGGATCTTGATGGTTGGAAGGGTTTGGAAGGAAAGCATCTGAATGACATATGTAAAATGGTTGTTCTGAAGTATTTGAGCCTCCGAAGAACAGAAGTTAGAGAGATCCCGTCAAACATTGACAAGCTAGAGTATCTCGAAAATCTTGACATAAGAGAGACCAATGTTGAGGTGCTGCCAAAAAGCTTTGGGAAGCTCAAACGCCTCCGTAGCATGCTTGGAGGGAGTAAGAAGCCACGGAAAACATTCAAGTTGCCTCAGGGGAGAAATAATGAGGCAATGAAAGCACTTCGTATACTGTCAGGGATTGAGATCACAGAGGACGACTCAGCAGCTGTAGCAAGCCTTCATCAGCTGACAGGGCTAAGGAAGCTTGCCATTTACAAGCTCGATATACAGGAGGGTAATAAGGCCTTCAAACAATTGGTCTCCTCCATTGAGTACCTCTGCAGCTGTGGTCTGCAGACACTAGCAATCAATGATGAGGGCTCTGAATTTATCAACTCATTAGACTCTATGTCCGCTCCTCCAAGATACCTCATTGCCCTGGAGTTGTCTGGCAAGATGAAAATGCCTCCAAAGTGGATAGAAAATCTTAATAATCTCTACAGGCTGACTCTTTCGGTGACCGTCCTAAAGACCGATACTTTCAAGCTCATACAGTGCCTGCCCAAATTGTTTTCTCTCACCTTTACACTCAGTGCAAAGAAAGATGATCGGGACATAGTGGATATCCTGGAGGAAAATAAACAGCTTACCGATAGAGAGATCGTTGTTCCACCGAATGGCTTCACAAGCCTAAAGCTGCTTCGTTTCTTTGCAACTGTCATCCCAAGGCTGAGCTTTGCAGATACAGATGAACCGGTGATGCCGGCACTAGAGAGGATTGATATGGAGTTTCAAGCCTTCGAAGGGATTTACGGCATCGAGAATCTTGAAAGTCTCAAAGAGCTGCATCTCAGCGTTGGTAATCAAGCAGATGAAATAACAAAGTTCTTGGTAGACGATTTGAAGGACACGACCAAGTTTTTCAACAAAAAGGACACCAGCAAGTGGCCTAAGATAATCACTGATTGAAGAGATTAGAAGATGCCAATATATTGGTTCACCTAAAAATCATCTTGTGCTGTATTATGAAGTTTTCATCAGATCTGCATTTCCGGCTTGCGGGCCTATAAACAGATTGCATCAATTATCGATTCTTGTAATTGGTACTACATTTGTTTCGAAATGTACTATGTTTTGCGTGGTCTATTTTTTCTTGAAAAATTATGTAGCCCGCACAACGGATAGCAGCCTCCCCTCTTGACGTGTGCATGTGGCTGTCTGATCCAGTGATGCTCCGGATATAACTTCTGTTTGTTCCTTTTCTCCATTTTCTTGATTCATGTGGAGATTGAGCGGTTCGATTTTTATGTACGGAATGGTTTTACACGTGGTCGTGCCATCCCAACGAAAAGTCCATACACCAACGTTGAGAATGCATACGCCACTATGGGAAAACGAGATTCTGCTGGGTGTTTTTGTTTTTTCCGAGTGTTTATAATTTGGATACTCGGCAAACAGCTCTTTGTTGTGTACCACAAGGTCGACACCCGGAAAACAGAACATTCACGGCAAAGTTGCTCCTTTTGCTGAGTGTCCTACGAAAAAACACTCGGCAAAAAGGAACATACACAGTAAAATAAAAAAAACACTCGGTAAAATGGGATACACGGCGATGTGCCACACGTCCTTTCCTGCCCGCAACCCCTGGTAAAATGGGATACACGGCAAAATTTTGGCGCCAAAGTTTCTGCTTCCGCGTGTGCCAAAAAAAATAGGGTTTTTGTCAGGCCTTTGTCGTGTATGTGAAAGTTTTGTCGTGTGTTAATCAGAAAACACTCGGCAAAGAGGTTCTTTACCGTGCTAGGAGGGAGGGTTCCGAGATGATGACCGTGGGCCACGCCGGCGAGGTCGACGCTGCCGCGCATCACTGCTCCGAGGCGACGACCACATGCACGCCGGCGCTGCGCACCAACATGCTCAGGAGGGATGGGTACATGGCAACGAAACCGTCGTGGTCGAGGACGTTCTGCTGGGGCTCGTTCCGGCGGGCGTCTTTTTTTGTTGCCTCGTTCAGAAATTTTGCCTAGTGCCCAGTCAAACACTCGACAACTGGCCTTTCCAGATGCTGTATTCTTTTGTTATTTGTTTTAACTAGTAAGGTGGCCCTCGCAAATGCGAGGGCATTTATATTTTAGTGCATGAGATTCTCTTATGAAATGAACTTTAGTTTCATATATATAGAAATGTGAAATTATAAATCATAGGATTCTATAGATGCCACAAATATTATGTTATGTAAAATATCACATGTGGGTTTAGTATCCTCAATCATTTATATTTGTGTGTGAGAATTCTTATGACACTTCCTAAAATACCACATGACATATTAAACATATATGGTTGCCTATTATCAATAGTAAGTAGTGCTTGACATTTTTTTCATGATTTAACGTGCTCTTGGTTTTGGTGTTGTACCCTCTCATTAACATGTATTTGTTCTCTCGTGTAACAATGACTAAACCAACTTCCGTGGAAATAGTTTAATGCAACCGATCGATTAGACTTAAGGAAAATAGACTTGGATGGCACATAATTTTAGTACTTTCATCAGTCACTAATTTAGTACAACCCTGTTACAAATAATCCTTTACAATCTCATTGCACCCAAAAATAATTATTGCCGCTTATAATTAAATCCTCAAGACCTAGAAACGATGGACAACACAAAAGTGCATTCCATTACATCATGGGAAATAATATATGAAGTGAGGAGCAAATTTTTTTTCTAGAATTGTTTCCCAAAGAATCTTCTCCTTCCAAATTTAGTCGATTGGTAGGGAAAAGCTTTAGGGTTTCTAATCATAAACATTAGACAATATCAATAGAAAACTTGAGTAAGAATAGTTATTATACCGATCCTTTTGAAATTACTTGAAGTAAAGTTTATGTCTACCCTATGGATAGTGAAGGTGAAACTATATTAGTATGGCTACTTCCATAGTACCATCATTGTTCTTTCTAATGATCTCATTGACAAACCTCCACCTCTATGCACATATCGTGATTGATTTCTCATTCTATGACTATTGTGCCAATGAGCTCAAATCTAACTGATAACTACAATATTTTTCATGTAGTATTCCTGAAACTAATTCGTAAGGTATTGGGAGCAATCTGCACCTGAATCTATACTCTTATATAAGAACAGAAAATTTTATTAGAGCAAATGAACTTGGATATCCTGAACCAGGTAGTTATCAACATAGATATTTACACGAATATTGTTGGTAACAAATTCAATGCGGATGTTGTTTTCCTTGGTTAATAAAGAATTTTTTCTGCTAGTGTTTAAAATAGAATTCATATGGCATGCACATATAACATAGCCCTGTGAGGTTCAAAAACTAAAAATAAGTTAGCCTAACTTTCTTGGAAAGCATGTGGATACACAATCTAGCCACCCAGATTCAAGTCCTCACATACGTATAGTTGGGTTCTTATTATTTCAAAAAGTAGAAAAACCTCTATAGATGCCTTCCCTACCACATTTCTTACAATAAAAAGAAGCAAAATATATATATATTAATATAACAATCAGAATAATATATAATAGAAAAATAAGAAGAATTTGGAATACATCCAATGATTACTTATTCTAGTATCCGAATACATTAATGATCCCGGATAGTCAATGAATATGCATGTAAGTACCTCATAAGATATCCAAGAACGTTGCCGACATACTTGCCTTGATTCATTAAAAGTAACTTAATCCTAAGACCAAGGTGTTCGGCCTTCCGAACTTAGATATTTGATGATTATAATTATTGGATGATAGTATCTAAAATTCTGAATAAAATAATATTGAGATTGTATTAATTTTTCAGCAGAGAGACATGTGGTATTTCTACCAATCGATATCTCAATAACTACATGGTACACTATTTCGAGCTTGAAACCGATAGAACACATCATAAACTTTATAAAAGTAATCTGGTATGGAATTAGAAAATAGTTGTGCTAGGGCATGACGACTTGGATGTTCACAATCAAGGTTTATTAACTTTTTTTATCATCTATATATAAAGGGTGTTCTCTCATAGGTGTCTCTTTTAATTATTTGTATTTACTCATTCATATATGAATAAACCACTTCACCCTATATAGCCCATGTTTTCACTTGAAAGTGAATTCTAATGATTAAAAAAAGAATTTTGGTTTTTTTACTTCCACAAAGCATATTGGATGCTGACTACAATAGAGACTGGAATATGTGAATCTACATCTCTCCACCCCCTGTTAGCGACATCCATAATACATAATTGAAGGAAGTTTCCATATGCAAAAATTCATATTTAAATATATATCTAGAAAACAAAATAAATTCAATATATCCAAGATTTTAGGTTTTCTAGATTGTTCCATTTGTCTAATGTTTTTATTGTTTTGACTTCTGCATGTTGGATTTTGTCATATAAAAAATCAAGAGTTTTCAAAATTTGTTTTTTATCGATTATTTTTTTGTTATTTTTGCACTATTCCTAGTTGTTCAACCATCTCGTGCTCTTAAATAATTGACCAAACTTCTTAAGGACTCTCTTTTATGATGTAGACATTCTTTGTGATGTGGAATTGGATGTAGGCGTTGTCCCCGCCAAAACCACTTTGGCTAACCATTATGAGGGACCAAAGATACATGTTTAAAGTTGTAGCGTAAGATTAAGAGGTGATGAAACAAATCTACGATTAGCCAATAATTGAGTGATTAAACTTTCAAACGTGATATCTCTAGCTAATAGGCAGGATTTTGGGGCACTCAAGGTATAAAATTCGTGTAAGTAATCCAAATGACTTGCTGATACTATATTTTTTTTTTATGAAGAGCATATATTAATATGATAAAGATATCAATTACACCTAGCCTCTGCAACAACGCAATACCCTAATGATCTTACGGATACACACAACCGAGAAGAAAGAATTAAAAAAAGTCCCGATACAGCGATCAATTTGACGGGTAATACTATACGTACCTGGTTGATAAGTAATCTGATGGGTATGGATGAATTTCTGAAATACGGAACCAAAAGCAATAGACAGTGTGAATAGTTGTGAATGAGGAAGTTGCATTACACCCAAGAAACTTAAATTGTGATCCGTCACTTCTGCAAAAGGATAAGTCCTGTAATATGAAATGGATTTCTATGAGAGACATAATTCCTATAAATTGTTCGGTGCTTTTGACAACATCTAATTGAAACAAAACTAATTTTGTTAAAATACAGATACTGCAGACACTGGTACAATCATTTAATAGTAAGAAACTTTTGTAAGGGACAAATTATGACGACATATGGCACAAAAGGTAGAGACAAAAATGAAATTTTTGTCATGATACACAACACGCTAGGCCAGCTCTCTTACTCTTATTTATCCCATAAAAAATAAGAAATAATATAGCAACAGCGCGCAGGTAACCTGGATGATGAAGCTTATAATGTTGGCAGATGAAATTGCAATATCCAGGCATAATATATGGGGCTGGGCGGCATGCTAGCAGCCTAGCACCATCTACCAAATAATGGTGGGCCTCCCTATTCCCTCCCGATGCTGCACCTGCACCTCGTTGTGGGACAGTGACAAATTCGAAAGAGGGGAAAGGTGTAGCGATTACATAGTTTCCCGTCAATTCAACTTTGCTCACGTGTGTCAATTGTCCCCGGCCAAGCCTACCAATCCCGAATTCCTGATTAGTGACCGCTTAATCAAAAAATCCATGGTGGCAAGGGCTTCATCTGCTAGGGGTCAATGGCCTCAAACCAAAACCTGGACGGAGGCGTTGAGGGGGAAGAGGCAGCCAGGCAGGGCCTAGCGGCCGCAGCTTGCAGATGAACCAACGAAGGCAGCGTAGGCCCCTAATATAATTAGGGAGACCCGTCATGTTATCTTTTTTTTGTGTGTTACCCATGTATCGGTTACCAAGTTGCACGTGTGTCCTATTGACCCCTCATATGTGACACCGTTGTTTGTACCAACAGTTTTACGTAACCTTCTATAATCTTTAAATTGGAGCCACCAATAGTAAATCTAACAGTCTATATGTTTTAGGTGATGTGGATTAACGTGGTGCCTCGAAAAACAACCTTATATTGCTTTTAGTATATAATAGACTAGGGAAAATACTTTGCTGTGTACAGCGTAGAACACTCGGTAAACATTTGTTGCCGTTAACCGTTCCTTTTTTTTGCCGAGTTCCACTTGCAGACACGACACACAGGCAATGTCTATTGCCGAGTATTTGTGTTTCAACACTCGGCACAGTTTCTTTACCGGCGCAGTGTATGCTATGTGGCCTTTACCGAGTGTATATACACGATAAACTTTTGTCGTGTGTAAGGATGTTTCCTAGATTCGCATGCGTCTATATAGTAAAAGTCTAGATACATATAAATTTGGACAAATCTCTAATATTCTTTTTTTAATGGAGGGAGTATAAAAAAGGTGCTTGCGCTAATACCACAACCAAAGAAGTAGTTTAACATTAAAATCCATGTCTTCAGCCAAACATGCGCTCATAAATGACATAACTACCGCACCAGCTCTTCCAACATGCACAAAGTTTAACCTCTTACACTCTTGATATTTTTTCTCTACCATGTCCCAGTTCTTATATAAGAGATCATTTTTGTTGTTGTTTGTTCTCAAAAGTTGTAGTTGTACACCAAAACACTGTCACTGGATCTTGCACTTACCTCAGAAAAGTTCGGAGTGTTAGGAATGGTTGGCACCAGGAGCACTTAACAGTTTCATCCACGGGAAATGTGTTATGCATTTCACGGGTTTATCCACATATAATGAAGCTATCACTAACATCCACTAGGGCCTAGCAGCTAGCTGTCCACTAAGGCGGGTCATTAGATTCTAACTTATAGTGCTGCACATATTCTTGCACAATCATGTACTTCATCCCTTTCATAATATAAGATGATTTAGCTTTATAAAAATAACTAGTAGGGTGGCCTCGCAAATGCGAGGGAAACATATAAAAGTTGTACTAAAATATGTGCTTAATTAGAAACATTGCATGCACGTGAAACCTGTTTAATCATATTCAATTTGTACAAGGGTGATTACTTTGAAGCTTTAAAAATCATATCAATGACACATTATACTATTTGTATGTTGTGCCATTAGATCATTTCAAACAACTAAAATTTACATGGAATGCTAGCATATAGTTTTGATGGATGTTACATCAATGGATGGTTAGACTATCATTATAATTCTCTAATGTATACAATCTATTTTGAGTTAAAAAAAATTGATGTCTGCATAATGATAGTTGACACTTAGGTATATTTACTAAGATCTATTTTACCGCTTTCCATAATAATATCAAACCATTAAAAATAATGTTGAGATGATACTATGGATTAGTTATTGGGTGTCGATGAAAAGGTTGATTGATGTTTGCATGAAAAAAATTGTCAGTGAATTGAATAAAAGTTGTTGGTTGACATGAAAGGAAACTACACTATTATCATTTTTGTTGAGTCTCGTCCAAATAAATTCCCTCCCTTATTTACTCCTTGTCTTATAAAATGCTCTACGATCTCCACATGTGTAACAGTAAGCGACATCTTGACATAGATATTATCTATAATATGTAACTCTGACCACTTTCTTATGAAAGTGTTATAAAAAGCAAATGGAAATCATGAATTTTGATGTAACTTTTTAATCATTGTATCAATTATTTCCGGCCTTAGCTAATGGTAAGTTAATTAGATACAAAATTTGATTATTTTTGGGCTACATAAAGAGATGTCTTAATATATAGCTTTTTCAATAATAATCAGTGTGCCAATATCTAACGATATGAACCATAGCTTAAACTAAACAAGTTAAATAATTAGGTGTTTGCACCTTTTCTAATTAATGCTCAAATACTATGATATTGTAGCATTTACAGAATATCTTTGTTGGAAAAACTGCAAGAATTTCATGTCTAAAAGGATCTCTATGATGTTCATGTCTAATCAGCTGCAAGAATTTATGACCTTAAAAAAATACAAGAATTTACGTCTAAAAGGATATCCAGAAAATTTCTATACACGGTTGTTTGTAGTCATCGCTAAGTGGTCCATGGACCTAATTATAACTTTTATTACTTTTAGGTTTCTTTATACTGCTGTTAATGATTATTAATAAATAGATGTAATTTCGCAAAAAAAAAGTTACAGCGAGTCCACATCTAAAAGAAAAACCATGAGCACCTATCAAAAGTTGTCTTCAACATATAAACCGTACGTCAAGTTAAGCTAGATAGTGTATTTTTGTTCTGAACAGGTATATTTCTAGGCAGCTACAATAGCTAACACGTGTGGATTAGGCTATGTTATCTAGTACTGTACATGTATCGTTTTTTTCTGAATGGAGCCAACTATTCTTGCGGAATGTGTTTCCTGAATAAAACGATATTCTCGTTTAATCAGTTACGGGAGTCCACTTCCAAAAGGACTACGATATTGCACGTTTAATCAATTGCAGGAGTCTACATCTAAGAGATTTCCGAAATATTTCTTGGAAAATGATACAGATCCTCCGGGGGATCGAACGACGCGATCCCCCGGGTCTCCGTCAGGCCGTCTAGTACGCGGGTGGGCCCCCAACGATGCAGTCTCCCTTCCTTATCCTTTTCCGGAGAAATCTCCAACCGACGAAATCGTGCATCCTTTCAGCCGCCGGCATCAGCCGCCTTCACCACCAGCGAACGCCCGCGCCGCCGACCGGATCTCCCATCTCCTGCTTCCTCCCATGCCCATGCTTCCGACTAAGCCGGCGCCGGCGGCTGCCTTCACCACCGACATCGCTTTTTTCGCGTGCGTGCTGCTGGTAGAGAGCGAGACCACCAACACCGCCAACCTCCGCATGCCCCACGGTCTTCGTGTGGGTCGCTGAAGGCCGGTGTGTCTAGGGGTGGAACCGAGCCGAGCCGAGCCGGCTCGAGGCTCGGCTCGTGAAGGCCCGAGGAAATTCGAGCTGAGCCAGGCTTGGCTCGTTGCAATTTGAAAACTGAAATGTAGGCTCGAAGCTCGGCTCGGAGGGCTTGCGGCTCGGCTCGAACTGCTTGCGAGCCGTGACCAAAAAATCCCAGTCCCACCCGCGCGGTCGACCTCCCAGTCCCAGGCCCCAGCGTCGCAGTCCCCGATCTCGTCTCCCAGGAACGACTCGCTCGCTCGATTCCCCTCCTCCTCCTACCAAACTTCTAGGGTTACCGCTGCCTCCGGCCACCACCAACCCACCACCGTCGGTCGCCACCAGCAAATACCGCCGCCCCCACCCGACCACCCCCATCCTCCTCCCAACACCCATGGCCATGGACTAGCTCGCAGGTCGCAGCCGCCAGTCTAGGGCAGGGCAGGGGTCCAGGGGAGACGTCCGCCCGCTGCCCGCGGCCCTCAACCCTCCGCCTCTCCTCCTGCCGTCCAACACCAGTCGTCTCCGGCACCGGCGGCACGCCGCCTCCGTCTCCTCCTCCTCCTCCCGTTTGGCCTCCTTCGGTCATTCCTCCTGTCGGCTGTTCCCCTCTACCACAACAAGCACGAGTAGACTCAACTTAGTCACTCAAACACTCGGTGAGACAGTGACAATGAATCTATGATTAATTCCTGCAACTTAGGTTTCTGACAACTATAATGAATCTATGATTAATTTCTTCAACAAAGGTTTCTGTCGTGCAACTTAGGAGTTGTATACTTGTTAGTTGTTAGTTTGGAACATTTTACACAACATCAAAACTGAAGCAAACCTAAGTATTTATTGTTCATTTGGTCGCTTTTTGGTCTATTTAGTTGCTGAAACATTTTGTACATCATCCAAAGTGAAGGAAAATTGACTAGTTAGTGTTTACTTGATCACTCTAGTTGCTAGAATGTTTTCTATATCATCAAAACTGAAGCAAAACTGAGTTGGTAGTGCTTTTTATCTCTCTAGTTGCTAGAATATCTCTATTAGAACATCAAAACTGAAGCAAAACTAATTTTGTTTTGTTTGTGTGGTGAAGATTCAACATGGCGTTTTACAAAGTGACAGGCAATGGAAAGTTGGCAATGATGGCCGAGGAAGGTGAACTGATGATGATGGAGTGGTGGTTCTTTTGTGGTTTAAGTTTATGTTAAGAATGGTTGTTTGATTGAGCTATGGCTCATGTTCTACTTGTCCTATTCGTATATGTAATATGTTGAACTAAGTGCATGTGTTTGAGATGTATGGCAATGGCACTCTATTGAACTAAGTGCATGCATTTGTGTGGTTGAACTTGTGATACATGCTCTTGTTGTCTTTATTCATGCCTTTTGATACTTGTTTGTATGTATTCTTGCTGAATTGTTGTTTATAATTGTAAAACATTACAACTTTTAATAAAGGTCATGGCGAATTTTTTATTACATCGAGCCTTCGAGCCGGCTTGCAAGCTTCGTCGAGCGGGCTTGTCGAGCCTCGAGCCTTGGTCAGAAGGTTTAGGCTTGGCTTGTCCGACCTTCGAGCCGAGTCGAGCTCGAGCCAAGCCTTGTCGAGCCCGAGCCCGAGCCGAGCCTCGAGCCTCAAGCTTCAAGTCCACCCCTAGGTGCGTCCATGGCGCCGCTCTACCCGGACCTACCTATCGTGGCCTCCATGGTCCCTCTACTCCGGGTCGTGTTTGGGGATTTTTTGCGGCGCACGACGGGTAGTCTTGCTCTATACAGACGGGGCGGCATTTGCTCTGAGCGACAGTCGGTGTTGTGTCGTTGCTCCCTACAGCGCTCGGCGTTGCTATCGAAGGCATGCGGATATTCGGCGAGATCTCTGACGGGGTCTCCGTGTTTGCTATATTAGCAGATTTTTTTTGCTACAACCTTTTCTTTGGGTTTGCTACAATAGCGTATTTTTTTTGGTTCAAGATTTTGCTACAGCAGGCACCAGCCATGTCTCCGATGAGGTTGTTCTTTTTGCTACATTAGCAATTTTTTTGCTACCACCGTTTTACGGTTTTGCTACAATAGCGTAACGTTTTGCTACACGGTCTTCGGTGAGGTCTACCGGCGAAAGCCTCCGACGAGTCTCCAACAAGGTCGGATATGCTACATTAGCATAATATTTTTGCTACACGGTTGCCGGCGAGGTCTCCGGCGAGATTCAGTCTGTTTTTCTATTTTTAGACCGAACCGTTTTTTTTGCTATATGTAGCAAAAGCAGGACTATTTGTAGCAAAAACAGGTAAGTTTGTAGCAAAAACAGAATTTTGGACATTTTTAGGGACACGTGTCAGCAGGAGGACCCGGGGGATTTTGGGAATTATCCCCCGGGGATGCGTAGTGCTGTCCATATTTCTTTGCACGGTTAGTGAATTACGAGAGTTCAACACGTCTAAAAGAAAAACCAGGGGCACGTATCAAAAGTACACATTGACCTCGACATAGAAAAGGTATGTGTCAAACAAAACTACATGGTTACGCAATTAATAATCTTACGTTAAATTTTAGCCTTAAATTCTAAATCCAACGATCAATATAATTCGAGTGATGTGGATCCACGTGGTGCCTTGAAAAACACCTTATATTGCTTTTAGTATATAATAGAATAGATGTTACAAGTTTTAGAGTGGTTGGTATTTTTAATAACCATAAATCCACCTCGATCTAACGGTGAAATAAATGGCGGCACATACCTGGCAGCACCAGACAGTACAAATAGTATGGGGCCGACAAAAAAAGGTGGGGCCGATACTATTAAACCAATGTTAATTAGGCTAATTAGAGGTTGATAGTTTGAGTGAGCATCCTAAAAACTTTATTTTTTCCCTCACAAAAAAAACAGTAAATTAGATCCTGGGTTCGATAGGTCATCTATCTATATTTCTTCTCCACCGAGCCTGACGCCCTCCTCTTGCTACAAATCCCGCCGCCCTTCATCCACCGCCGCCGACAGGTACCAGCCCCCTATGAGTGCATCCCTCCAACCAATGGAGTCGCTGCCGCCATGCCTTCCCACTGCACGCCTGTGGGACCTTCCTATCCACCACAGCCGACTGGTACACCTGTGAGCGCATCCCTCCAACCACTAGAGCCGTTGCCGCTGCGCCTTCCCGCTGACTGGTACCGGCCCCCTGTGAGCGCATCCCTCCAACCACCGGAGCCGCTACCGCTACGCCTTCCCACTGCATGCCTGCGGGGCCCTCCTTTCACGCTGCCGCCACCGGCATAACTGCAGATGTCGTTCGTATACGCCCAAATCGGACGCATCCGACTCTCTAAGCCCCTGTAGGTGATCTGTATACTCAACAACTATGTAGTGTTATCTAGCCATGAACTTGTCGTTTTCCTGACAAAGCTAATGCTTGACAGTGTAAATGTTCGGTTATTTCCTCAACTGCATGTGGTGCAGTCTATACATTGTGGTGTGATAGTTTAGAAACTCTTTGATAATGATTCCTAGGTAATTTTAATTATAGGAGATGATTTTACTAAGTTGGTAATGATTTGTAGGAATTATTGTTGATTCATTTCATACTATCAACTTGATAGTATTGTTTAGAAAATTTCTTGAATCAAATTAGGAAAATGAATTCTATGAATTGATAGGCATTTATAACTAGGGATTGCTGTCAGTAGATCTGGACAAATCCCTGATATCCTTTTTTTTTAAATGGAGGGAGTATAAAAAAGGGGTGCTTGCGCTAATACCACAACCAAAGGAATAGTTTGATATGTCGGTTAGGCTAGGGTTTCTCTGGTGATAGCAATGGCAAACCTAGTCTTCCTCGACCCCGTTTGTCGGCGACGATCCCTCGTCTCCGGCTCCATCCCTTGGCGCATCATTGCCTCCCTAGCTGTTGGTGATCTCTCTGGTCCTGTCCCCGCACTTGTTCGGGGTGACTAAGGGGCGAATCTGACTTCGCTGCCCACCCTTGGCTTGTGCGGTTTCGGGGATCTAGATCCCAATGGCTGGATCAGGAAAGGAGAAGGCGGTTTCGGGGATCTAGATCCCAAGCCTTCGAAGGGATTTACGGCATAGAGAATCTTGAAAGTCTCAAAGAGCTGCATCTCAGCTTTGGTAATCAAGCAGATGAAATAACGAAGTTCTTGGTAGACGGTTTTGAAGGACACGACCAAGTTTTTCAACAAAAAGGACACCAGCAAGTGGCCTAAAATAATCACTGATTGAAGAGATTAGAAGATGCCAATATTTTGGTTCACCTATAAAATCATCTTGTGTTGTATTATGAAGTTGAGACTTTCATCGGATCTGCATTTCCGGCTTGCGGGCCATATAAACAGACTGCATCAATTATCGTACTCCCTCCGTCCTAAAAGGATGTCTCAAGTTTATTTAAATTTGAATATATCTATATACTAAATAGTGTTTAGATACATTTAAGTTTAGACAAACTTGAGACATCTTTGTTAGAACGGAGGGAGTATTACATTCGTTTTGAAATGTACTATGTTTTGCGTGGTCTATTTTCTCTTGGGACATTATGTAGCCCGCACAACGGATAGCAGCCTCCCCTCTTGACGTGTGCATGTGGCTGTCTGATCCAGTGATGCTCCGGATATAACTTTTGTTTGTTCCTTTTCTCCATTTTCTTGAATCACATGTGGAGATTGAGTACGGAGTGGTTTTACAGTCGTCGTGCCATCCCAACGAAACATTGAGAATGCATACACATACACCTCCGTTCAAAAAGGATGTTGTCTAAATTCTGCATGCGTTCATATACTAAATTCGTCTAGATACATACTAAAAAGTATTACATGCATGCCGCTTCCTCAACAGATGGGGCAACAGTTCTTTTCCAGCCTCCCCGGCAATTCCCGAGACCAGTTTTTCATCCAATTTTTCCAGTACTGCATCAGTTTCAACAAATGTTTCCACATATGCAACAGCCTTCTCAGTCTCAAGGCGCCGCGCCAAGTATTGCAAGGAACAAGAGGAAGAAGAAGAAAAAGGTTGTGTATTCTCAAGGACCCGTAGCTCCGGTGCAACCCCAGTGTATCCTCCGTAGGGTTAGAATTTTTTCCGTGCCACCTCCGTGATGTTTGCCCCTGTTGAGTTTGTATTTGAGACCGTTGTGTACTATGATATAAACTGTAAAGTTTAGGGGGACTTAAGTGTAAAATGAGAAAATAGAAAAAGATAAGGAGATGGAGGAGGTCGGGAAGGTTCTCAGGTTCTCCACAAGCAAACTGTGTTCATAACCAAAGCTTACTCTTGATTCCCTATGAAATTAGTCTTAATTGATGAGTGATTTCTACATGGTATCAGAGCAATCGGTCCGTGGGTGTGCCGCTGACTCGGATTTTGTCTGATTTGTGCTATTTCCTGATTTGGTGGTCGTGAGGCTGCCTTTGTGCGCCGCCACCGTCTTCGTCAAGGTCGCCGCCATCGTCGCCACATCGTCGTCGCGTCGCAGCTGTCCTGTGCTGCGCTCATATCAACCCCGTCCTGGTGCTTTGCCTTGTTGCCATCATCCTGGTGCTGCGCCTCGTTGATGTTCTGCCGCTGCCTGTGTCTTTGTGCTGGAATATTTCTCAATCAGCAGTGACTATCTCAGGTACACGTATTATTGTTCAGTCTGAGATCTCTTGTGGTGGATTTAAAAATTCTTTGTTCGTGGAAGTCTCTTGAAGTGGTACTGGAGTTGTTGGTGCCTTGGTGGATATATCAATTGGAGTCTTGCTGATCTCTAAATATTATTGCTAGCAATCATGGGAGACAACGATGGAGGTGTGGCAAAGCTGTGTGAAACCATGCAGCAAATGTTGACACAGTTGATGGAACAGTCTCAGGCTAAAGCTAGTGGTTCAGAGACTCTCAAGATACTGGAACCAAATCCAGTCAAGTTAACAGGCCCCGGTGATTTTTTCAGCTGGTCCCGAAATGCTCTGTTGATTTTAGAATCCCACGGTTTGCAGAAATTCTTGAAGGAAGATGAGAAGAAACCAGGAAACGTCACTCAAGAGCAATGGGAACAGAACACTAAGCGTGTTATGGTGTGGTTGTTGAGCTCAATGGAAAAATCAGTCAGGGAACAAGTCGAAGGATTCCAAACTGCAGCTGAAGTTTGGGTAAGTATTGAAAAACAATTTTCTGGAAAGTCGAATAAGATGCAGGTCAGTAGGATACTTCATGAACTAAGACATATCAAGCAAGAGCAAAAGACGGTGACTGAATATGCAGGGGAGATCAAGAAGCTCTATCGAGACTTGGAGTACTTTCGACCATTCAAGGCATATGATCCCAGGGATGTACCACTCCTTCGAGAGTGGTTTGAGCCATTGTTGGTTCAGGCCTTCCTTGAAGGCTTGAACCCAGAATTTAATTTTCGGTCTCAACTAATATTAGCTACACCTGACTGGCCTACATTGGATCAGACCATCGCCAGTATACTTGAGGAAGAAACACGGTTGGCTAATCAGATCACAACTCCACTTGCAAATGTTGAGAGCCGAGCTGCGCTATCTTTAGTTAACCAAGTTCAACCTATTGGTACTGGAAAGACCAATCAAGCAAATACTCCCAGATTTGACTGCACATGTCCACATGCAAATGCTGATAGCCGGGCTGCACTATCTTTAGTTAACCAAGCTCAGTCTATTGGTGCTGCAAATAATTGTCAAGCAAATGCTACTAGATATGACTACATAAGGAAGAACAAGACGGTGTGTGACTACTGTAAAAAACCAGGTCATTTGAAGAAGGATTGCTTTGATCTAATTGGTTACCCTCCTAGATGGCAACCAAAACAGTTCAGCAGATTCAGGAGTGGCAGTAGTAATACAAAAAGGCCAAATCAAGCACATCTTACACAATCTGGGATAGAACAATCTGCTGTTACAGCCCAAGCACTTGAAGAATTTAAGACTAAACTTATGGCGACTACTGTAGAAGGTCCTGCTAAAACTACCTCTGATGCTCATTTTGGGAAAGGTACGAATGATTTGTTAACATCTTGGATAATTGATTCAGGGGCTACAAACCACATGACAGGCTCATCTAATCTTTTCTCATCATATACTCCTCGTTCTGGAAAGGATAGAGTACGCATAGCTGATGGATCCTCAGCTCCAATAATGGGTTGTGGAACTATTAATTGTACTCCATCTCTATCCTTGAGCTCAGTCTTACATGTCCCTAATTTTCCAGTCGACCTCCTGTCAGTTAGTTCAATTACAAAGTCACTTCAGTGCATGGCCTGTTTCTACCCTGACTCATGTATATTTCAGGATCTGAAGACGGGAAAAAATCTTGGGACTGGGATTGAGCACAATGGCCTCTATTACCTCACCAATGCATCAGCTCCTACTCCATACGCGCTCAGTATGAAGCATATTTTATCTACTGATGCTACTAATGCATTACAGACTTGGGCACTTGTCGTTTCAATCCTTGAGTCATATGTTCCCATTCCAGTTGAAAGGTTTCTGTAAGGAGAAGCTTAATTGTGATGTGTGTGAATTGGCTAAACACACAAGAACAAATTATCCAAGTAGTAGTGAGAGGAGCAAGTTACCTTTTGATGTGGTGCATTCAGATGTATGGGGTCCTTCTGTTGTAACCTCTCTTCTTGGAGAGAGATATTATGTGACTTTTATCGATGGTTTCAGTAGGTGCACATGGTTGTATCTCTTAAAGCATAAATATGAGGTTATATCTGCTTTCAAAGACTTTCATAGTATGGTACGTAATCAATATGGTGTTGGTGTAAAAATACTACGATCGGATAATGACACCGAATATATTAATAATGAGTTTTCTGTTTACTTGTCCAATCATGGCATTATACATCAAACTACATGTGTAAACACTGCTGAACAGAATGGGGTGGCAGAGAGAAAAAATAGGCATTTACTAGAGGTTGCTCGCTCTCTTATGTTTATGATGAATGTGCCAAAGTTTCTGTGGGGTGAAGCTGTTAAGACTGCGGCCTATCTAATAAACCGTATGCCTTCTAGAATCTTGGGGCACAAAACTCCAATCGAGTGTTTACATGGCTCTAATTCATTTGTTGTGCCACCAAAAATATTTGGATGCACCTGCTTTGTTCATGACTACAGGAGTTCTGCAGGAAAACTTGATCCAAGGGCCATCAAATGCATCTTCGTGGGATATTCTCCTACAAAGAAGGGTTACAAGTGTTGGTGTCCTACTGAACGGAAGTTTTTTGTAAGCATGGATGTCACTTTCCATGAAAAAGAGCCATTTTATTCTCTAAAAATCAATGATAATGGTACAGGTCGTAAGGGGGAGAGGCTTAGAGATGAAGATGCTAAAGGATCTGTGTTGCTTCCTATGGTGGACATCATTCAGTCAGAGGATGAAACACAAGGGGAGAGAGTTGTTGATATGAATGATGAAGATGATACACTGCATCATGAGGTATGTGAAAATTCTCCAAATCAACACGATGTAGATACTGATGGTGGTGAATATGTGCAACCTGAAGCCAATGGAGAGACTTTTAATCAACCATCGATACTACAAGAAGCATCATCACATGAAGAAATTGCTCATGATGAGGATGAAGCGGAAGGTACTGAAATTCCCACATCCTCTATTGTCCCTTTTAGTGACGAACCAATTGCTTTGCGAAAACCAAAGAGACGTGTAGACACACCTGCACGCCTTAAAGACTGTGTAGGATATAAACATGACCTTGCAAAATTTGTTTCATATGAAAGATGCAGTTCTCACTTTAGAAATTTCATTGCCTCTTTGGACTCCTCGTCAGTACCTAAAGACTGGAAGGATGCAATGAATGATCCTAAATGGAAGGCAGCAATGCTAGAGGAAATGAGGGCTCTTGAGAAAAACAACACATGGGAGTTAGCAGAATGGCCAAATAGCAAGGAGCCAGTTGGATGCAAATGGGTATATACTATTAAATATAACCCCGAAGGTAAAGTAGAAAGATATAAAGCTCGTTTAGTAGCAAAGGGTTATACACAAACCTATGGAGTGGATTATGAGGAAACATTTGCACCAGTAGCTAAGATGAATACCATCAGGACCTTAGTATCATGTGCTGCTAATCTTGGCTGGAATTTATTCCAGTTGGATGTTAAAAATGCATTTCTTCATGGAGATCTCGAGGAAGAAATATATATGCATATACCACCTGGTTTTAGGACATCGCAAACTGAAAATAAGGTCTTGAGACTTCATCGGTCATTATATGGCTTGAAACAATCTCCCCGTGCATGGTTTGATCGGTTTAGAAGAGCTATGGTGCAATTGGGTTACATCCAGAGCAATGCTGACCACACTTTGTTTTATAATAAAAATGTCAGGAAATTGACCGTATTAATTGTTTATGTTGATGATATTGTTATCACAGGAGATGATTACCAGGGAATTGAAAGCTTGAAGCAACATCTAACAAAGGAGTTTGAAGTTAAAGATCTAGGACAACTAAGATACTTTCTTGGGATTGAGGTTTCTCGGAGCTCTAAAGGTATCTATTTATCTCAAAGAAAGTATGTGTTGGATTTGTTGTCAGAAACTGGTACGTTAGGATGTCGTCCGGCACTAACACCAATTGAGCAAAACCATAGATTAACTAGTGCCTCAGGGCAGCCAGTAGACCGAGAGCAATACCAAAGATTAGTTGGACGATTGATCTATTTATCGCATACTCGTCCTGGTATTGCTTTTGCAGTTAGTGTGGTTAGTCAATTTATGCATGACCCTAAGACTCACCACATGGATGCAGTAAACATAATCATTCGTTATTTAAAAGGTTGTCCTGGTCGTGGTTTACTATATAGATCAAATGGCAATCTGCAAGTAGAATGTTACACTGATGCAGATTGGGCTGGATCACTTGATGATAGACGATCCACATCGGGTTATTGTACATTTGTTGGAGGGAACCTAGTTACTTGGCGTAGTAAGAAACAAAATGTTGTCGCCAGGTCAACTGCTGAAGCGGAATTTAGAGCCATGGCCCATGGAATATGTGAAGTTTTATGGTTGAAAATTATATTATTGGAGCTGGGTTTATTTCATGGAAAACCATGTACTGTGATAATAAGGCTGCCCTAGATATTGCAAATAACCCAGTTCAACATAGTAGAACAAAGCATATAGAAATCGATCGGCACTTTATCAAAGAGAAGCTGGACCAAGGAATAATCTGCATGCCTTATGTCAGCTCTTCAAACCAAATAGCAGATATTTTAACCAAAGGCCTAGCTGAAAAAGTATTTACTAGCTTATGCGGCAAGATGGGGTTGTACGATGCATTTGCCCCATCTTGAGGGGGAGTGTTGAGTTTGTATTTGAGACCGTTGTGTACTATGATATAAACTGTAAAGTTTAGGGGGACTTAAGTGTAAAATGAGAAAATAGAAAAAGATAAGGAGATGGAGGAGGTCGGGAAGGTTCTCAGGTTCTCCACAAGCAAACTGTGTTCATAACCAAAGCTTACTCTTGATTCCCTATGAAATTAGTCTTAATTGATGAGTGATTTCTACAGCCCCTCCCGCGGTAAGTACACCGGTGGCTCCTGTTGTTATTTCTCAGGTTTCTGCTCATGTGGTTCAGGTGAGCAAGCCAAAGAAAGCGGTTAAATGTTGTAAGTGTTCGATTGATACTCATGCCACTAAAAATTACCCGGTTCAGCACCATCTACTTCCTTGTTTGCAATAATATGGCACATCTAACTAATAGATGCCGGCCCCACTCTGAAGTTGCCTAGACCCTTAGCTATTGTAGTTGGTACTGGTACTGATGACACTCCTTTCAATCAGCTACCTGACAGTATTTTTAAGGCTAACTTGGATCCCAAAAGATCGCCGGTGGCGAAGGTATCTATTGTTGGATCGCCGATCCATGTAACTGTTATTGAGACACACATGACTAGGATTTTTCACTCTCAACACGCAGCGGAAGTGGGAGGCATGCACTTCCACATGGAGATGATGCTTTTTTGGTCACTTTCCCATCCTTTGATGATCTGCAGAGGGTTGATGGTATTCAGATGCATGTGATTTCACATGATGCTAGGATTGTGATTAGTACCTGGCAGATGGAAGATATTCCTCCCAAGTTTGTTCTACCACATCTATGGATCCATGTGGAGGGGGTGCCACATACTATTCATCATTTTCATGGCCTATGGGCTATTGGTTCTCTGTTAGGGACTATGCTAGATGTGGACTTGGTCATCCTTCACAGTCGCAACATTATTCGAATTTGTGTGTCCATGATGAATCCCAATGCATTACAAAAATGTGTGGACTCAAAACGTCACTATATTGGTGTCAATGCAACTTTGAGGCTAAAAGGTTATGATTTTATCTTTCGGCAAGAGGCAGACGATTTTATACCGGATCCTAGTTTCACACCTTTTTTTCTAGAAGCACAAGAGTGATGATCCATAGGATGAGGATGATGGTTTTGATGCTGAAAAGGGGACTTCTCAAGGAAAGGATTCCGCTGTAGGTCCACATGAATCCAATATGGAGGTGGACACTTCTCACACACAGAATGAATTTATGGAGGATTTTCGCGGGGACCAAGACAGCACAAGCCACATTGTTTTCTGTTGCAGTTACTACTCCTTTTAATCCTAATCCTCGGACACCACGAGGCAAGGAGATTTGGGCTCAAGCTAATAAACTTTATTTGGAGCACCAAGTCTTGTTCTGGTTACGATACAAAAGTCTGATGTTCTATCTAATGCTGCACCCCAGTCTTCACCAATGGTCGCTGCTGGCCTTATACCTGATGCATGCGCCGGTCGCCCATGTGGTCCTGGAAACCAAGCTTCAATAGCCGCCGGGTGGGCCGCTTGTCCTGGCAGAGAAGGAGGGCTGGCTCCAACCATCACTAGGTGGGCCGGCTTCAGGTGGGCGTTTATCCGCTGCTCGGGAGGAGCTACAGGATCAGGTCGCCAGGCGCGTGGATGGGCCATCCGCTGTTGCGGCGTTGCATCCCACCTTGTTGAATGATGCCCCGTCAACGCCCTCTCTAATGAATGCGAAATATTGCAGCCTTCGTCGATCAAGTTCTGGCCGGTGTGTTGCTGTTACTATCTAAGGACATGGGAGCTGTCGCCGATGCTTGATCAGGTGGCGCTGCTGTTACCAGGGAGTATGCCGCTGGGGTTTCCTGAGGTAGGGACTACGCTTGTCCCTGTTGCAGATTCGTCTTCTACCATGTTATGTGTTCTTGTGGTTCCGATGCCGCGCAGGAGCGGACGCCGTCTCGCTGAATGAAGATGGATCAACTTCAACAAATGAAGATTCCCTAACGAAGGCCATGCGGGGGAAAGCTGAGAAGAATCTGGACACCAAGGGTAATCCCTTGTCTACTAAGTTTTTCTCTCTTTTTCCTCCACGCATATTTCCGCGAATCTAAATAATGTTGGTATAGTCTAGGTAAAAATGCTGATATCTCTGTGGATAGAAACGTTCCCCTCCCGCGGCGTGCCCGCCACCACCACGGTTAGGGCCTGCGATTGCGGCAACAATTGGCACATGAGTGGGTGCGACGGGGCGCGACGATGGGATCTTCCCCCGGCGGCGCCCTTGGGCCCGCATGCGAGGGGTCGAGTATATATGTTTACTAGGCTGCATCTGGTGGGGATACAACATAACTGCTTGCACTTCTCAACTACCGGAGAAAGAATCATAAATGGTGTTAAAGGGACTGCACAAGTAAAACCATGCAGGATCAGGATATGTTTGTACGGACTATTGCAACAGCAAGCAAGTGAATAATTTCCAAACCTTCTCAGTACACTTAAGATCTTATTTGTAATCCTCTTCAATATATTACAACTTCTCATATTGTGCTTTTTCAAGTATTATTATCAGGTTTTGCACAATACATAGTTAAGAAAACAACCAACATAAATGGGAGACATCACTCACCAAACTCTTCTTGGTTAATACGAATCTTGTCAAGGCACTCAACCACTCTTAAAGCCCATGTTAGTGCAGAATATCAGCCACAAATCAATGTTGAACTGTTGAAATACAACAAAATATAGGCGAGGAATCATTAATGAGGGCGCACTGAATATGTGGAGATTTTAGTTTGACTTCTTACTTCGCCGAAACAGGAGTGTTCTTAAGTTCAAAGCAGCCACATGCCTCCTTATCCTGGATGGTTATTCTAACAAAATGATCCCCTTTATCTATATCCTCATAACCTACAATTTTGTGGTCAATATCAACGAAATATAAATCATATAAAAGAAATGACGATTTATGTAAAGTTACTTGAAATTGCCCCTGCTGATCCATGAGGACAAGGAGGAGGCGCATCAACGACACACTCATCACAGCCTTGACACCACCCTCGCCGCCAAGCTCTCTGCCATTATTTTCCTCAGCTCCACTATCATCTTCTCCCCACCCTGTTGCACCTACCCCTCCACCACACCACCAACATATCTTGTGCTAATGTCCTCCTTTTCTTGCTTCTCGATGCACACCTCGTTATTGAGGAAAAGGGGCAGGAGGCCGCTTCTTCTTGTGTATCAACATGAGCATACCACTACCCTCCTCCTCTAGGTCAAACTTATCATTGTAGAAGGTGTAGTCGAACAAAATCATCTACAAAACAATAGTTTAGATATCAAAACATTTATACACTGCAGAAACATTTTTTACAATTTTTTTAAAAGAAATTATCTTTAGGATTTGGGTCCAATACCTTGTGTTGACAATATAGTTGTGCATGGGCAACCTAGCCCCAAAAAAGCCTGAGGGACCGGGCTTTTCTAGCCTGCTGGCCGGGCCTGGGGTGCGGATTTGAGGCCCGTGAGCAACTCAGGCCGGGCTCAAGTGTAAGAAAAGGTGAAAATAGGGAAGGCCTGGCCCGGTGGCCCGACGACCAGGAGGTTTTTGCGTAGTTCGGTCCAGGTCTGGGCCGAGTTTTTAGATCCAACGGCCTGGCTGGGCTCGGGCTTGGGAAATACACGGGCGGTCTTTTTAGGTCGGCCCAGCCCAGCCTGAGAAACGCCCAGGTATACTTGACAGTGAGCCCCTAGAGATTCGACAAGCTGACCACCGAAGATTTTTTTGTCAAGTCGCGGTTTTCTAGTTTATTACCAACTAGTTAGTGTGCACGTGCAACGCACGACTTTTATTATTGATTAATATATTTAATAAATAAGCGCAATTTTTGTAGCATATATTGAATTATGTTGACAAACAAACAATATAACTCATATCATCAATCAGAAGATCTGAAGACGACAACCAATGCAGTGTTGTCCAACTCATCGGCTAATACACTGTCGTTCAACTCAGCTAATACATCATGTTAAAATCATGAAGACAAGAGAAAATCCGTCTCATTTTTTCTACATGTCGCAAAAAGGTTCCCTCCAAAAATAGAAAAAATATTGTCTTATCGGAGACCTCACCGGAGACTCCGTAGCAAAAAATAGTGTGCAAATAGAGCAAATCCAACCATGCCGGAGAATCACCAGAGACTTTTGCCGGAAAACCTCGCCGTAGACCTTGTAGCAACTTTATGTTATTGTAGCAAAGCCATAAACCGGAGGAAGTAAAAAAATGTGCTAATTTAGCAAAATCTGATCTCGCTAGAGACATCACCGTCGCCGGAGATCCCGCTATAGACTTTGTAACAAAATCTTTGTATTGTTCTATCAAAAAACAAAAACGATTGTAGCAAAAAAAAATCGGTTGTAGAAAAATTATATTCATATTATGTGGAGTCGACGGAACGTACGTAGCAGAAGAATTTATTCTATATCACAAAATTGGAGAATTGTTGTAGCAAAAAAATGCTGAGCTTGTAGCACCGTTGAGAACTCTGCCGGAGTGAGGCCATGCAAAAGAGGCGGGCCACGTCGTCCTCAACGCCGGCCTGAGTGAGGTGTCTGTGGAGGGCACGGGAGGTTTGCAAAACTGCGTCGGCGCATAGCATGGCACCACCCCCTTCTATCGAGCACGTCATAGGCCACCTTCTCCGACTTCGCCCTACCGGTAGCAGTAGCAGCACCACCTTGGGCGCGCGGAGGATGACACATGGTAGAGGAGGGAGCGGCGGCACCGGGGTGGGGGAAGAAAATGCAGAGAGAGAGAGAGGGGGTGGGCCCGGGCCTCAGGGCATCATTTCGAGTCGAGCGACCCGGACGATCACAACAAGCGGTTCCCGTAGGAACCCCATCACTTTCCTTAACACTTTCCTTAAGATATCCACCAAATTTTCAACATCTTGTTGGATTTAATATGACACAACTAATCTCACTATTTTTTTTCCAAAAGCCCAAGCAACTATAGAGTTATACAGATCATGTGCACTTCAAAAACACTGCATTTTTTTATAAGTACCCAAAAACTCACAACATATCTTGGGCTTTTGGAAAAGTTTAGCCACTTTGGATTCGCCTCCTACTCCACCGACTGACGCCCCTCTTTTTATCTCCTCTCCCCACTACTTCTGTGGAGAAGCATCCTTAACGCACATAAGACGTTACATGTCTCTTCCAGCCCCATTCTGCACCGCCTCTCCTCATTACTGCACGCCTTGCCTATCATGTACCTCCAAGGATCCAGCAAAGAAGCGGAGGAAGCTCATGTTGCCGTCAGTGGCAAGGATAATCGGATTGATCTTCTCATGTTCTTCCTTGACATATGCTTTCTTTAAGTCTTCTGAACCTATAGGAGTTGGCATATATACTCAGTTAAGAACTTCTAATCTCTCAAGTCACATCAAGATACGACAATCTCCATGACGGTTTCTCTCACACTGAAGCTAAAAGGTAATTGCCTAACAGTCCATCGTTAGCTACATGCCGCGACAATTTTTTTTCCATATCTCCATTACTGATATGTGAAGCTCATAATGAATGAGATCTTGACCATCCATCAAACTATACAAATTCGTGTTCCTACCCTAGCCGGATCAACAGCACTACCTCAGACACGCCAAGTACGCACAAGGGTTGTAACATGTGTGGATGATCATTTTCAATCAACCACGTCGACGTCCTACTACATAGTTGCCCCAAAACGAAATTCAGGTTTGATCACCTTAAAAGAAATAAAAATATGTTTTGGTGACTAACCTATTACTCATGACGAACTTTGTATTTCATTAAATCTGTACGCGAAGATCCTGTACATAATAATCATGTACAGGATGCTCTTTCTCACAGACAGTTCTGGCAGGCAATATCCATTTAATAAAGAAGGTGTGATTCTTTATATATATGCCTAGCATAAAATTTTCCCCGCTAAAAAAATATATCAACCAATTTGTTACTTACGAATCAAAGGATCTTATGTGATAAAACTGCTTGTGACAATTTTGCATAGTCTATCTCTTCACCAGCTGCTTAATTTGTTCAGAGATATGCACTAAGACTAATTGACTTACTTAATGCAGATACTCTACTTACGATATAATAAAAATAATTTGAGTTTCACATCCGGTGTGAAAATCCTTTTAAATTGCTCATACCTCTGCACATGTTGTAGGAACAAGTTCATTCAGTGGTTGCTGAATCAGCTCCTGATCTCTCCCTCTGCAGTCTGCACTTGAATAAATCTAACATAAAAGTAGCAACAAGGAGTGTATGATTGTTGATTACCTAAATGCTTAATGAATGACGATAGAAACTGTCATTGATTACCTAAATTCTAAATGAATGGCACTAATACACAAAGGTATATGACACAGAAACCTTATCAGGAACTTACAAACATAATAAAGCATAACTTCTTTTTGTATGGAACAAAAAGCAGAACTTCGATTGCAAGGATAATAGGTCTCATCTCAAATTTTTGGGCTCTTCAATAAAATGGAACATCCTGAAACGAAACCATATCAATTACTATCAAATTTGCACAATTCTCTGTCGTCAAAATTAGCCAACCAACGGTATCCAAACAGACCAACAGTAACCCGTAAAGTATTTCGTGTCAAACTGGACCAAAATTGCATAGGTAAAAATTGGATCATGAAGATGAGGAACACCTGAAATTCCGCCTTGGGCCCTTCCTCATCATAATACGGGGACACCATGGGCGGGCAGGTGTGCAGGCTGCATCATGGGCAAGGTGGAGAGGCGGGATCGGCAGGAGGCGGTCGTGTCTAGGTGGAGTGCCCGCTTAGGAGGAGGGAAACAGCGGGGACCATGGTGGGAAGGAGGCATCACGGGGTGAGGCCTCCGTTGTCGAAGCCACCACGGATGCCGATAGGGAGTCAGCGTCTGTTGTCGAGGACGCCCGGTGGTCAGCGCATCGGTCGTCGAGGAGGCACCCTGGGCAGCAAGATGGGTGGGGCGCGGGTCAGGCACCGAGCCCTTGCTCTCCTTCTTGTTCCCAGACTCGAAAAATTCGTGGCGGCCGGAATCTCTCCTGCCAGTGCTGAAGGATCTGAGGCAAGGGAACACGTACAGGTCTGGGTGGAGCAAAATCTCCCATTTGGAGAGAGCTGGGCCAAGAAACAAAAATAAAATCCTTCACGACATGACTTTTGGCGATTCTAGATGATGGAATGGAAGGACCAAACGGGGGCTTGTCAATGCCTAGATTTAGATCTAAAAGAAGACGAAGACATACATCAGATCCACAACTCTTCTACCGAGTCACAGCAAGACATGAAACGATGACAACGCGTAGGGGGAAGCATACCGAGCCAGGCTGCATCGCGTGGAAAACCATAGGGCGATGGCGATTTGATTGTTTGATTCAGTTTTACTTTTTCCGTTTGCATGGGAGATGGGCGCGTGAATTTCGGGTGGGAATTTTGTTTTCTCTGCTGGTGGAGTACTGGTCAGTCATTCCAAATTGCTAAGTACACACCAGACAACAATTAGATAAATCATAGCCATTAGATTGAGTTTAGTGGGACTAATTAAATGGTGGTAACAGGTCTGTGTAAGTTTTGTGGGGGACGTATAGAGAAGATAAAGTTTGCTCTTTTATTAGTAGTAGAGATTCACGTAGAAACCCTAAAAAAAAAAAAACCAATTCACGTCGTGCTACCGAGCGAACACACGGGTACACCTCGCTCTTGTTCCAGGTCGGGTTCGGTCCCGTCTCCACTGCCGACTGTCCGGTCCGTTCCCACTCACTCTCCACTCTGCACTCGCCCACTCCCCTTTTTAACCGCCGCACCGCCGCCGACAGGGCGCGCCTCACCCCATTCCCACCTCAACTCGCCCCGCGCCGTTCCTCGGCGCGGCTGAACCAGCCACCCCTTTGCGCGGAGATGGCGGGCGGATCTCTGTCATCGTCGTCCTCGTGGACCCCGAGCCCTGCGGCGGTGCTTGCGCTGGTGGCGCTGCTCGGGCTCGGCCTCGCAGGCTACATCGTCGGCCCGCCGCTCTACTGGCACGTGGCCGAGGCGCTCGGCCGCTCGTCAGGGGCCTGCCCCGCCTGCGTCTGCGACTGCGATGCGCTCCCGCTCCTCTCGCTCCCCGAAGGTACCCTGCTGTCGGTTGCCCCCCCTTCGACCTACCCGCCCAGATCCCATTGCTCCACCGTTCGTTCCATACGGCTGCTACTCTCTGTACTCTCTCCGTGCAATTTTGTCTGCGGACCGCGCAATTCGTCTGTAGCTGCTGCCCATCGCGTTCTGCTCTGGACTGTGGATAAGCTAACAACTTAGCATGGTATGTAGACTATGAGATCTGTAGGTTGTTTTGGGGGGCTCTAGACTGCGGCTTGAATGCCCAAACAAGCAAGGATCGCAGCTTGGCCAATTTGTGTAACGCGTATGCATCAGTTCCCTTTTCTATTGATTAGTATACTTAAAATTTGGGGGCAAACCAAGATGCTTTCAGTTATGCATCAGTTTTCCAGTTATGATAACTGTGTATGGTCACCGAACAAGATAGAGTTGAGTGTATAACAGGACATGATAATGAAACATTGATGCATGTCTCGACTTGGTACTAAAACGTACGAGCATTGCAAGATCTGTTTGTTTTCCGCTGAAGTTTGGCCTCCTATGGCTTCCTGTTCCTCTGTTCCCGCACTTGTAATTTCATACACCAATACAACTTTCAGATAGACTTCGTTTCCTAGGAAATGGAATGCTCATGATAGACGAGGGTATGTACTAATGTTTTTTAAGAAAGCCATGAACGCCACGTGCCTTAATCTACTCAAAGATGTCTAGTTGCTATCCATAAAAATCATTTGTTTTGTATATTGTTCTCTTAAGTTTGCATCCATGATATATAGACTGTCTCGTCATATAGTTCATCTAGTAAGCTCAGCCTTTTTGGTCTCCCTACTTATGGAAAATATTTTTGATATTATGGTACCTCTGAAGTAGTATCTTCAAAATTTGAATAGCAGGTTGTTGTGTCTAACCCTCAAGCCATACTACGCAATATCATTATAATACCAGTCCATACTATGCAGTATCATTACAGTACCTCTGAAGTAGTATGTTAGAAGCATTCTCTTGTCTGTAAACATAGACATTTTTCTATGTATGTCGGTGTCATAAACGATTAAACAAGGTAAATGAAGCACTCACAGGAATTTGTATTTCATAGCCATATGTTGCAGCAGTATGCCTACCATTTTAACTGGTTATGATTGTTTCTGATGTTTCCAGACTGCGCCAAACAATTCAAAGGGGTTAGTGGTCGCGCTTCTGGCGAAGAAACAGAGAAGAGCTTCACGGAGCAGCTGATAGAAGAACTGAAGCAGAGAGAGGAGGAAGCAACGGAGGCTCAGCAAGAAGCTGATGTGAAATTGCTTGAGGCCAAAAAACTAGCTTCTCAGTATCAAAAGGAGGCTGACAAATGCAGTTCTGGTATGAATACATGTGAAGAAGCTAGGGAAAAGTCAGCAGACTCATTGCTCAGTCAAAAGAAACTGACCGCTCTGTGGGAGGAAAGGGCTCGGGAACTAGGATGGAAACCTGGGAATGTCAAACCACACCAGAATCGGTAATGAACATTGGTGTATGGTGATGGATACAGCAGGCCAAGCAACACGATCTCCTACAAATGCCCGTCTCGGAGCATGCTCGGTGATAGAGGGAAGAAAATGGTTTCACTTCTGGTGACCTTTGTCTCACTCTGCACCATCATGGGCTTCCTTGTCCATAATTAATTTGTATCGGGTTTGTAGTATACGTCTGTAGATGTTTGTGACCATTATGTTAAAATGGCCATATAGTGACATTCATTTCCAGTACGTCTTGAAGGGGGATTATCAGTTTGTAGTTGTTTATGAATGATGGTAATTAAGAAGGAATTGCCCTTACGATCTACCAACTTGTTGACTGGATAGTTGTTTGATGAGTTGTTCCATTCATTTCTCCCAAATTCCATGATATTAGGGGAAAAGAAAAGAAGATGGCTTGGCTGAGATTTTCTGAAGATGATTAGTGAAGTGAACTAGTGGAGACATTATCAAACGAAGAGAGAGAAACTATCGAGCCAACAAGTTGGTAGATGGAAATGCAAAAAACAATGCAATTTGTGCTTTCGAAATTCCACGTAGTGATTATCTTTCTATTTAAATGGAACATATATACCTGATGTTTCTTCCAAAACTTTCATACATACCTTTTATGAGTATTAAAAGTTACAAACAAATATGCCAACAATAAATGGAATAATTGCATGTACCGCCGTAGGAATACGGAAGGAGTTCAACTTTTACACAGAATCTTCTTCAAGCATGTTACACTTCTTATATAAGTTATTTTGTTGGTGCTACCTCTTTCTCATGGATTGTAATTGTACACTCTTATAATATTTCTCGAGCGCACTGGTCAGAAAATTGGACGTACAGGCATTAGGACTTAGGAGTGGTAGGCAATGGGAGAACCGGCAATAAAGGTAGAGAGGGGCCTTGTTGCCCACTGATATCATCATGTAATCACGCCCTGGTAAGCCCATAGGAGGATATTTCAGTAGAATAGCGTTTGTAAGCTGCTGGATATTGCGTTGACGACACACGATAACACTGGATAAGCTAAGAAGTTGGCATGATATGCAGGGCCGTCTTTATGTTTTACATGGCCCTTGTGCAAAGTTGAGACATAGGTCCCCGAGCTAATGTATATATATAGGCATATAGAAATATAGATAAATATGTATCTATTTCACTTGCAAACTATTAATAGTTAAAATCCAACCACACATTCTTAGTCTCAAAATATAACAAATAGACAAGAAGTATTAGTGCTACTTTGATTACCTTAAATAAGAAATAATTCCAATGCGTCCACTGACAATAATGCTTCAATGCTTCACAAAAAAGCTTTTTCAGGCATTTCGAGATGCAAAATCATTGAGTACAATCTCAAGATCAATTTTATCCAATATATCCTTCTCAATACAACATATAGCCAATCTATCTTATTATCATTGACATCGACACTACTCGTCGCCAGAAAATACCTTTTTAAAGCACCTTTTTGTGATTCAATAAGTTCAAGCTCCCGCTTACTTTTATTCTTTTTCGCAGCGCAAGACTTGTGTTTAGACGCCATATCATTTAAAATACATTACATAAATATTTAAAGATAGAACCCTAACGCTTTTACATCATATTAATCCCTCCGATCCAAATTACTTGACTCAAATTTTCTAAATTCGAATGTATCTAGACTCATTTTAGTGCTAGATACATTCAAATCTAGACAAAACCAAATCAACTAATTTGGATCGGAGGGAGTATGATTAATTGAACTAGCTAGATTTTCTCTCATAACATGCTCCTACACAGTCGATGAAGCCAAACATAACTACTTTATAACTAGCTAGCCTAGCGATTGCAACAGATATAGAAAAGGGTTGGAGATCGAGTGATTCAAAGAATGAGATATACTAGGGACACGCGCGGACAGCCGGACGGCTTCAGTAATCACTGCGCGCACGAGACAGCCAAGGGCTCATCGGCACCGCCACCGCGCATGCGAGAAAGGATCATCCAAGTTCGTACGTTGGGTTGCCAGCTCGTCAGATTGATTGAAATTTGGGAACCGACGAAGGAGTCCAAGAGGCAACTAGGCATCGTCGCGTCGATCACGTTTCTTTCACCTGCGAGTTGTCTCTGCTGGAACACGCTGGTTATTTTTTCCAGAGATGTGTAGGATATATACTTCAGGGAACTGGTAATTTATGCCCCCCAACAGCATGGGCCCTTGGCCATGGCACAAGGTTGCCATGGGTCATAGCCGGCCCTGATGATATGCAGATTAGGAGATCTGTCGATTTTCTTTGAGCGCTCTAATCCGTGGCTTCAATGTCCTAACAAGCATATGCGTACATTAGCTTGCTCAATTTGTTCAACACATATGTATCTGATTTTAGCTGGGCTTGCCATGACTCAATTATTAAGACTTTCAAGTATACTTGAAATTTGGAGGGGATGCAAAGCTATTTTCAGTTCATCATAAGCTGAATGTAGGTTCAGGTTGTAGCTTTGCACTGGGAGTATATATGGTCATGGAACAAGGTAAAATTGAATGTGTAACATAATAACATGATACCGGAAGTTTGATGTCTATCTTGTCTTGGTTCTATCACGTACTGGCATTGCAAGATCTGTATGTTTTATGCTCAAGTTTGACCTCCTATGGCTTCCTTTGTTCCTGCCTTTGTAACTTGACAAAGTTATCACAACTTTCAGATCGACTAGCTTTTCCATAGCCACGCACGTCACATGCCCTTAATAATCTACTTAAAGATGTCTACTTGCTGTCTAGAGAAATCATTTCTTATATTTATAGTTCTCTGCATTCTTAAGTTTGTATCCATAATAGCTACTCTCTCGTCATATAGTTTATCTAGTAAGCCCTATTAATTTATAGTACTCCCTCCATCTAGAAATAAGACATATATTTTCCTAGGTTTGCATGTATGTAGACGTATTTTACTGTATAGGTATATGTGAATCTCTAGACAAATCCAAGTTACTTATTTCTAAACGGAGGAGTAGATGTTTTTGTTTCTTTATGGTACCTCTGAAGTAGTATCTTAGTAACCAATGAAACATAGCAGGTTGTTGTATCTACCTCTCAACTCATACTATGCAGTATTGTTATTGTACCTCTGAAGTAGTATCTTAGAAGCATTGTCTTGTCTGGAAACGTAGGCACTTCCTTATGTATGTCTATATCATAAGCAATTTGAACATGAAAAATGAAGCATCCACGGGCCTATATTCTATACCATATTTTGCAATTGATTCCCATGTTTTAAGACTGCGCCAAACAATTCAAAGGGATTAGTGGTCGCTCGTCGTATACTGACCCAATCCATGGCGCGGGCTGGACATGCAATTCTCCCAGAAAGAATGGAAGATTTTCTTTGCCTCCACCTCGATGGTGCTAGGCGACAGATCTTCCACACTATTCTGGGAGGACAAGTGGTTGGATGGGAAGTCGGTAGGTGAGATAGCGCCCGATCTACTATTGCTAATCCCCAGACGACCTAGGAAGCGCCGTACGGTGAGGCAGGCGCTAGCGGATCACAGCTGGATAACTGACATCTCAGGGGCGCTGAGACCCCTAGCACTATGGCAGTATGTCCAGTTGTGGAGTAGGGTGCAGGGTGTGCCTTTGGGCGAGGAGCCGGACAAGCTCCTTTGGCGATGGACCCCAGACAGTCAGTACTCTTCCAAATCCTGCTACAACGCCCTCTTCCAAGGGTCTCTTGTCTCAAGATCTTGGGAACTAAACTGGCAATCCTAGGCGCCACCAAGGGTGAAGTTTTTCATCTGGTTGGTTTGAATGGACAGATGTTGAACGGGCGAGAGGTTGACACGACGTCACCTACCCCACCACCCGTGCTGTGTGCTTTGCGACCAGTCGGAAGAGACAATGTCGCACATCCTTACGGGAAGCCCATTCTCAAGGATTGTGTGGCACGAGGTCCTATCTTGGATCCGATCGGTGGCTGCCCGCCCCCCCCTCCCGGTTGTCGAGGGTGATTTCGTGGAGTGGTGGTCGCTGGTGGTGCGCTCCACCCCATGTCCCATGCGCAAAGGAACCTCGTCGCTAGTCATGCTGACGGCTTGGTGTATTTGAAAGCACAGGAACGCGATTATCTTCAATAACGAGCGCCCTTCGGTGGCTCCCCTCGTGGACACGATCAATGCAGAAGCTAAGGCGTGGGCGGAGGCTAGAGCTCGGGGGCTGCGCCAATTACTCCCTTAGTCTAGATGCCTTGGGTTGAGTTGTACGGCGTGGGTGTTGTGCCGCTTCTGCGGACTTGTACATGAATCTTCTTTGTCTATCAATGCATCGAAATGCAAGGCTTTTGTGTTTTCGTGAAAAAAAGTGGTCGCTCGTTTGGTGAAGAAACAAAGAAGAGCTTTACAGAACAACTGATAGAAGAACTAAAGCAGAGAGAGAAGGAAGCAACGGAAGCTCAACAAGATGCTGATGTGAAATTGCTCGAGGCCAAAAAACTAGCTTCTCAGTATCTAAAGGAGGTTGACAAATGCAGTTCAAGTATGAATACATATGTCCCCTTTTCGAAAAGAAATATGAATACACACACTAGTGGAAAAATGGCCTATAGTCCCGGTCTGTAAGGGCCTTTAGTTCCGATTTTGCATCCGGGACTGCGAAATCGGGACTACATGCCTCTATCTTTAGTCCCCGTTTGTTATAACCCGGGACTAGAGGCCACTGCATAGCCCTTATTTTTGCAGTAGTGGGACGAATGGTCTTTAGTCCTGGGTCATAATACGGCCCTGGACTAAAGATATTTTTTTTATTTTTTTTTCAATTTTTTCTTAAACTTTTGAATTGTTTGACTCGTAATCCTCTCATTTGGAACATTTTTAGTACTAAGTATGTTTTATCTTAGGTCAAATTATACTTATGGTCAAACTTTCCGTTCGGTCACCCATCCTAGCACTACTCCATCCTCAGCACGCTTAACTTCTCTGTTCCATCAGATGTCCTTGCGCGAAGCCCATTTGTACCTTGTTGTCAACACTATCATATCAATCCTATTAGCCCATATCAATATGCCATACAACTTTATTTTTTGAAATTACAAACAATTATTTTAGTAAACAACAATAAATAAGTGATAATAATATTTTAATCAAATGGAAGTAAAAAACTAAATAAAATAATATTTTATTCATTTTTTGCTATTTATTCATTTAATATGGCATAAATAATATCTTTAAATCTGTAAATCGTAATTCGACAAATAATATATCCATAATTATCAGAAAAATGTGAGGAATCCAAATATAGAATAAATAAAATTGCAAAAAAAATTCATTTTTAAATAACTTTTTTCCTTTTCGAATTTTAAAAATCTAAAATAATCCATAACGTCCGTTGATATCAAACTCACAATTTTTTTCCGCACATTTTGATAGGTTATACTTTTTTTCCGACATCGTACGCAAAAGTAATAGCCATTTTAAGTTTTTCTGCCGCGGCCCGCACCCTTTAGTCTCGGACCGTATTATGATCCAGGACTAAAGGGTATTGCCCGTGTCCGAACCCAACCCGGGACTAAAGTTTCCTTGGGCTTCCAGCCACCAAAAACGGTACGAACCGGGACTAGTGTCGTACTAGTACGATCCGTAACAAATCGGTACTAGTGTTGGACTCTGGACGAAACCGAAGACCCTTTTTCTACTAGTGACGTGAAGAAGCTAGGAAAAAGTCTGCTCAATAAAAAATAAAAACTGACCGCTTTGTGAGAGGAAAGGGTTCGGGAATTACGATGGAAATCTGGGAATGTCAAACCACACTAGAATCGGTAATGAACATTGGTGTATGGTGGTGGATACAGCAAGCCAAGCAACAAAGATCTCTTACAAATGCCCGTCCTCGCAGCACGCTCGTTGATAGAGGATAGAGAAGGTTTTCTCTCTTGGTGACCCCTGTCTCACTTAGCCACGACGAGCTACCTGGTCTATAGTTAATTTATTTCTGGTTTGTACTATACGTCCATAATCCATATATAGCTTTTTTTTGAACTAGCATGGGGGCCCTCGCAATTGCGAGGGCATCACCTATAGTTGATTTTCTTAGTGTGTCAAAATTTATGGTAAATATTAAAACCTTTGAAAATATTAAATTATTAGCTACAATATATATATATATATATATATTGAATATATATCACATGCCTAGAAGACTTATTTACTCTTTAATTATTTTTATGTTTCTCTCTAATTTTTTATAATCATGTATATTCATATTACATCAATATGAAATTACATAATTTTGTAACCACCAAAGATATTACACGAATAAAATATTAGATCTGCAGGGAACATCTTTAATCATCTTTACTTTTCATACAAATGATGGTTGTCCTATGTCCATTGTAATGATCATATGTCTTATTTGTATGTGATACTTTACTTTCACATAGAATTAAGGTTAGATCTATGTGTCTATCCCATGGTGTTTAAATCTGATGTTTAAGACGAAAAGTAGATTTTTTTATTTCAAATTGGTTGTAGTCTATAGGATATTTTGTAAGTTTGAAATCTTATTAATCAAACAGTTGCCCTTATAGTTTATACATTATATCAACAAACATATTTTCAATTATATTAATTTTTTAGTAGAAGTAATAACATATATCGTGGTTCTGCAGTGTGTAACCACATGGCGAATTATCTACCACCGAGACTCCTTCTCGCACCGCTCAATCTATCTCTTTAATTTGACAAAAAAATATGCGGGTCTCAACTCAATTGCATAACACTCATCTAGTTTACATTCTGACAAAATAGAAACTTGTAAAATTATAGCTAGAAATATTTCACTTCTCATCGTATCCTATGTGATAAGATATCATTGTGATTAGTTGTTTAAATACAAATATGATGATCTATTGGGTCTGGCATGTACATATATCAAGATCACTTGGTTCTGGTCTACTAACAAAGATGGTCTACATGAATAGTGTTGTAATGTTGTGTGTCTTTAAAAAAAATAGCATATAGATTTTTCTGTTGCATTGTGATTCAATATAAGTGACAATTAAAAGGACCAATCTAGTATTTAGGTCAGCTAAAAATGATATCATATTAGATTGGCAAACATATGCCTTATTGTGTTCCGCTAGAATTTTGAATATATGTTTCTTTTTCGGCCATAGCTTTTAAATGTACTATAACTTTGTAATAAATGGTCACCATATAGACCAAATGAGTAATCCTCACACCATAGTAAATAGGTTAACATTGAAATTTGGAAAAGTACCTTTTATCACAAAATTGTCGACATTACTTTCTTTCATCATGTTTTAGTAATATATTTTAAATATCAATAGAGATAGCATGCCATTTATTTCTAACGGGTGTAATAAAATGTTTAACTATTCGCATCATCAATTTTTTTTAACTATTTTTAACACTGTCAATGTTAAATCTACTCTTCAATCCGGTCATTATATGATCGCTCTCTCACATTTGTGTTGTGGTTTGATGTAACATGACGACACTGTCATGGATGACATAGTTTTGACATATAGCCTTTGTCACCATTTTTTTATGTGATTGTAAATTTCAATGACATGTGGCGAGTAGTATTTCTATGGTATCATGGTGCCTCCGACGTTAAAGTGTATACAAATTATGTTTTCCAGTTTTGTATTATTTGTGGTCTCAAAAAAAGTTACTCCCTCTGATCCATATTACTTGTCGTTGAAATGGATATATCTAACACTGAAACATGTCTAGATACATCCATTTTAGTGATAAGTAATATGGATCGGAGGGAGTATAATATTTGCTGATTTTATTTTTTGAGGGAATATATTTGGTGATATATGCATATATGTACATACATATGAGTCTAATTTTGATCTTCTAATAATATATTGTATTCACGCAAGGATGCCACCGTGTCTTATATAGGCACATGCATGCGTTATGCTAAAATTGGGTCTACAAATATAATTTAGAGTTTCTTTTCCACCGCCTATAAGTTTTGGAGTTGATTTCACTTAGGAAACAATTAGTTTGGTGTTTACTTTTCTTATAACTGATTAGCTTTAGAGCATGTGGTTGCTATAAATTGTATCGGTCTGTTTTCAATTTTGAGATGAATAAAACATGATCTAGTGTCTAGCATTGATACGACAATCTAGCAGTCCATCGGCAGCCGGATGGTTCGATCTTGTAAACGCGTAGCGTAAGACAAGTTTTTTTTTACGTGAGGGTAAGAAAAGTTGATGAGTTTCACGTTTGCCACCAAGGATCGTCTTGGACTTGGACTCTACATATGTGATTAGCTCTACCGTTAAAAGAGACCTATTGGAAATAGGATACTGTATTGACACGTTTAAAAAGATCAAGATTTTTGAACGTTTTATGTGGTTACGCTAACTATTAATTTCTCTTTAATCCTAACCATAAATTCTAGATCCAACCATCGGAATAATTTAGATGATGTGGCTTAACCTAATGGCTCCGTTACACATCCTTATATTACTTTTAGTATATAATAGACACTTTGATAAAGAAAATTTGGGTTTTGAACTGAAAAAAACAACCCCGAGTTCTCGTGACCAGCTCGCCCCGCACGCGGGCGGCCGCACCCCCAACTCCCGTCCCCTCGAGCTCCCCCCACCTCCTCTCCCGCTCCATCGTCGGTGTGCGTTGCCGGGCTAGTCCCAGGCGGCGGCGGCGGCAGCCCTCGGCTTTTACTCTCCTGGAGGTGCGCCCGCGCGGGGCAGCGCGACGCGGCGGCGGGAGGTGCGGCTCTGGCGGCGGCGATCTAGCGCGACGACCTTAAGCTGGCGAGGTGGGCTGCGCGCGGTGGAGCCGCCGGCTTGGTGGCGATGATAGCTGGGCAGGGGCTAGCCTGTGTTGCCCAGCATGCCCAGATGTAGGACCTTCGAGCCCGATCTGGGTCAAGGCAGGCCAGCCTCTGATTCTTCGCCTTCAGTTGGGCTGACGAGTGGCCAGTGACGGGGGTGGCAGCAATGACACCCCGATGGTTGCAGTGTGGCAGCGGGAGCTTCACAGGCTCGTGTGGGTCTAGTTGGGCCTATGGTGACGATGAAGAGGACAGCGGCAGCGTGACCTACGTGTAGCAGCATGGCGGCGGGGACTTCACGGACCCTGAGGGGACTGGTCGGGCCTACTCGGTCTGGTGTGTTCCTGCTGCCATGTCCGGTCGGCACCCGTCGATGGCGGTGGGGGATGATCTCCGGGTGGTTGTGCTGCTGCCGCCCTCCGGATCTAGTGGCCTGGTGTGCTCTTGCCGCTTCATCCGGTCGTCTACCGCCTATGGCGGTGGAGATTGTTCCCTCCCGCGTGGTGGGGTTCCCGCTGCCCTTTGTCTACGTATGTTTCTTGTTGGTCTGGCCAGCCTCGCAGTGTTTGCCTTGGGGAGACGACAATGGTGACCACACGACCGTGGTGGCGTACGTTGGTGGATAGCAAGACTGGTGGAGCGTTGCGCATTGTATGGAGATATGGTTTTTTGGGGGTCGGAAGAAATCCCTGTCATTTTAGCACCAACGTGGTGGAGAGTGTCACCATTCTTTCCCGAAGGGCATCAGTTGTACCTCCTCCCTACTCCCCGTACCATACTGGGGGAAATCGTAGGACTAGTCCTGGCAACAACGTCGTCGTCGTTGCTTTCCTTCTTGGAGGTGATGCTTGGTATGCGACAATTTAGAGTGCTAGAATCATGGTGGGGATACTCCGGAGGGCGCGGCGGTTGCGGGTCATTGTTGTTTGTCGATCCGTCGGTGTCGGCTTTTTTTGTATTTTGTTTTTATTTTGGGCTTGATCGTGTTGTTTGCCCCAGCAGTGGACTCTCAGTTATACCATGTAGTTGCTATATTAATATAGCGAAGCGAAAGCCTATTTCAAGATGAACACTTTGATAAAATGGTCATAGAATTACTTTCATCACATGTAAGTCGCAAGGGATTGTGTATTTGTTTATGAATGATGGTAATTAAGAAGGAAACCCTTGCGCCTACCAACCTTTTGAGTGGATAGTTGTTTGAAGATTTGTGACATCGCTGAGGTGTATATGTTGATGAATGGATGCCATTTTGAATAGAGAAGATAGTTCAGTAGAGATTTACTTGAGATGATATTTTAGTGGAAGTGGTTACTGAAGACGTATTCAAAGAAAGTGTGAGACTCCTAAAGTCTGAAAACTTATCCAAACCCTAACAGTACTTTCCCATTCAAACTATGAATGGTACTGTGATAGACATCTCAAGTGTTTGTGCTTTTGCACGTTTTGCTCTTCTGTCTATGTAGATGAAATTCATACATATTTTTTTTCCAAAACTTCGATATGTACCTTTCCCAAGACTTTACGTTTCAGCAAAATATGCCAAAAATAAATGAAATAAATGCATGTGTCAGGTTCAGGAACATGCGCCCGCACGATAGATGGCACACTTCTCATATAAGCAAGTGCTTTGGTGCTACCGACTTCCTCGAGAATTTCAACTGTACACTAACAATATTACTCTAGCTTGTTGACCCCTTGTTATAGGAATGGTAGGCAACGGGAGCACCGGCAACAGCGGATGGTTGACCCCTTGTTTGCACAAAATACCATCTAGATGGAAGGATGGATTACAACGTTGAAGTCAAAATCAGCGGATGTGTAATCTAATCGAATGACGAGCTGATCATGCACGTCTGCACCTTGGGCATGCACAAAACTAACCGGTTGTATGAAATGAGCAAAAATGCTGAACGGCTTTGCATCTGTTCATGGTTGATCCCATCAGATAGGGTTGGCTGCCAATCTTCTGTACTTAGGTGATTTTTTTTTCGAAATGAGGAAAACCCTGGCTTTTCCATCGATAGATGCACACAGCCTTTTATGACTTATATTATTTCAGAAAGAAAAAAGTTTTACATCTTCTGAATCAGATAGAGTCGATACAAATATCAACTAAAGAAAAATTATCAAAATGCTCAGCAATCTAAATATCTTGATCCTGCTAATATGCTGCCACGTAGACTGGTAGAAGTAATCCCTTGCAACCGTAACCAGCCGGTTGCATCCAGAAACCATGCATTCCCTCTGATCCTCCGATAGTAAAAAAACCCATAGCTGTATCCAATGAACAACCATATGAATAACTTGCAAAAAGTTGGTAGAGTCTTCCCTATTAAAAATAATGTTGTTTTTACAATTCCATATAGAGCAAACCAAAGCAGTCGTCGTAGTACCTATGTCTAGCCTAATATCGTTTTCTGTGCCTTAACATGCGCCGCTGTACACTGACGGCTGCCCTCGGCCCAGAGTGCCCTACGCCAACGGCTTTCTTGGGCCGACGTATGGTCTGGTGGGTTGGTCTGGCCTGGGGCTTACGCCGAAGGCCCCGATAAATTGTCATCGGCGTACACCATGGCCGTCGACACCTTGTATTGTTCCTATAGTGGTTAATTTGTATCGGATTTTTAGTATAGGTCTGTACCTTCTTGTGACCACTATGTAAAAATGGCCACAGAATGACTTTCGTCACCTGTAAGTTGTAAGAGATTATCAGTTTCTTCGTTGTTGTTTATGAAGAGGTGTGCTTCGGTGTCCCCCCTTCCCCACCCCCTCTAAACGTAAGTATTTGCATTGGCCAGTTTTGTTTTGACCCATCAAAACTCATATCTAGACTATGTATACCTCCGTATAGGTGTACTCGATCGAGCTAGATATACTCCACGTTCTCACCGGTTGATCCGACCTTCCATTATCGCGATCTATGTCTTCATGCCACGTTTTGAAATTTTGTTACTGCTGCTATATACCTCCCGATTTCCGTCTTCCGCAGACATGCGAATATACGTGTACGATGAGTATACGTCTAAGAGGACCATACTGACTTCGGGTGGGTTCGTATGGTATTCGAAACGGACCAGTATCGAGTTTTAATGTCAAAGTTTAAAAAGAAGGAAGGACACCGAAGAAAAAGTGGTTTATGAATTATGGTGATTAAGAAGGAATTGATCTTACGCCTGCCAACTTGCTGTTTGGATAAGTGTTCGATGAGATATTCCTTTTACCGAATTCTCATTATACTATTGGAAAGAAGAAGATAGTAACCAGGGCGGCGTCCCTGGTTGGGGGTGGTGGCGGAGGTCCTTCTCGACGGCGCCATGACCGGCGGTGGAAGTCCAGGGCCAAGCCGGCTGGTGCTGGAAATCCTAGATCTTGAGATCTGGTGCTCTGGTGTCGCCTTCCCGGACCTCTTCGTTGCCGGTAAGGCTGGCCACAAGGCTGCTGGTAGGGTTTGGTGCGGCGGATCTTGCAGGTTGAAGGTGGGTGGCGAGGGGACTACCGACCCGGTTTGAATAAAGGGGGTGGTCCTTGGATTCCTCTCACATCAAGACGAAAATCTACTTGATGCGTGTCTCCATTGATTTGACCGGAATGGCTGGTTTTGGAAGGCTCCGCCAGCGAACTCCCATGGGCGCATATGCCTGGAGCTTGCTGGACAGGAAGGAATTCGGTCATGCACAAATGTGTTTTTTTGCTGGCCATTTGGTTTCAGTGGGAGCGTGGTGAAGCTCTGCTACCTTTTACTATCATGTGACATGTCTATGACGATACATATGGTGAAGTCAGATGTGAAGAATGTCATAAAGCTAGAGACATGTGGGTGAACTATGGTAGATTAAGTCTTTATGGCGATGAGGATCTGGCTTGGTTATCTATGACTCGCAGTAGCGTATGTTAGAGGGGACGATATCATAGGAGGAGTTCACAATCTTACCTTGTAGGGTGAAAACCCAATGTCTGGCCTTCATTGGTTGTGCCTGGCAATGGTCTTGCAGAAGGCAATGTTTTACGAGTGAGGACTTTCCTTAGGGTGAATACCTAAGATCTTTAATCGGGCGATGATAGCGCTTGTGCACTGTTTCCTTCTTCGAGGCATTATTTTTGGAGGGATTGGACTTCTGGTGTTGTTTTTGGTGGTGATAGTGTCGCTGCTGCTAAGTATCAGATTACTGTACCAGGACTTTTCTTTTTTTTTGTAATTTTTCTTTCTTTTTTTCGGCTGTGTGCATCCGTATTGCCAATAGGACATGCATTGTTGCAAAGACCGGGTGTAATTGGTATCCGTGTGATATTAATATATGCTCTTTCTAAGAAAAATATATTTAAAAATGTTGAAGTGACTATTGATGTACCGTCAAATAAAGGAGGAGATAATCTCAAGAAAAACAGGAGGAGAGATTCATGAAAACTCCAAACTCTGTGAGTACTTTTCTATATGAACTGTGCATGGTATTGTGAATTTGTGATAGACATCTCAATTTGTGCTATCGAAATGTCAGCTTTTTCTTCTGTCTACCTAAATGGAATACATACGTTCGATCTTTCTTTCAAAACTTTCAGACATTCCTTTTATGAGAATTTAATTTTAGAACATATCCCCACAATGAATAAAATAAATGCATATGCCAGCGACCAGAACATGGTGTTAGCTAGTCATCAGTGCATGTTGGCCAGGTCGTGTTAGTGGCCGTTTGCCTGGGTTAGCGCTGCATGTAGTTAGTGGGTGAGTTAGTGGCCATGTCGAGTGTGCGTGCGCCTATTTGAAGTCATGTAAGTCATAATGTTTAATAGTGAGATTAAGAGGAAAAAGTAAGGGCTGTGTGAAACAGCCGAAGCCACAATTTTTTTTATCTCTCTATCTTCCACGAGAGCCACGTGAAGTAGCAGAGAGAGGAAGCAGAGAGCTGAGTGAGTCAGCTCTGTTACATGGGACGAATTTCAACCTTTAGGTATACATTTCACATTCTTCTCCACGATGTCACACTTATATATGTAGCTCTTCTGGTGCTTACTCTTTCTTAGGAATTGTAATTGTAAACTCTAATAATGCTGGTCGAGTGCGTTGATTGGAGAATTGTACAAAAGTGTTAGGAATAGTAGACAACGGGAGCACTGGTAACATTGTCTCAAGAAAAGTTGTTTGCACAATGTGTTGTCCATGTCAGAGTGTTATCTGCATGTAATCATGCTACCGGTAACATCCATCTAGAACGATGCAATACGTTGGGTGAATTCGAAGTCGGTGTGCCGCTGTCCAACCTCAAGGAACGAAAGAGTGGTCTTGCACATCTAAACTTTGAACTGGCACATAACTAACGGGCAATGAAATATGAACAACGTTGGAGTCGATCCTAGTTCATCCTATTGGGTAGGGTTGCCCGCCAATGCGTTGCACTAAGATGTCAAGTGATGTATGAAATATGATCAACAAGGCTTTCTAGGTTAGTGTTTAAGCTCATGCCAAGAAGCTCCCAAGTGATCTTCAACTATAACTCTAGAAACTTGTTCATTATACCGAACCGGCCGCCAAAAGAGACGACTAGAGCTAGCTTTTTTATTGGGAAATAGCTGCACTTTATTACTTAAAACAATTTTTACACCCAGTCTCTCCATAACTGAGATGCACATAGCCAACAACCATCCACATAGAAGCAACAAAAAGAACAAACAGGCAAAAAGTATAAAATCATCTGATAAAAAATCGCCTAGGTAGATGGCAGGTCAATCCTCGGATTACACAGCTATCCATGTCGGAGAAATTATCTCTCGCCGCATCCTCCAAACAACATGTACAGAGCCATGCTCCGGTACTCCTCCCTCTAAAAACTTAAAAGGGGCAAAACAGTCTTTTACCCTAAATAAATTATTAATCTAGATTAAACTTGTTTGCGCACCTTGATCCATATCAGCCCACTTTCGTATGTACATACAACACATCTACTCGTATGGCTATGAACCGACTATATAATTCTAAAAAAGAAAACTTGGCCTTCTAGAACCGTTCGCCCAAGATTAATGATTTGAGATCTCCTCTTCAGCCGTCTTCAGGTTCAGCGCGCCGCCGATCTGATGAATTTATCATCGTCTCTCCCACTAGAATAAACCATGTGATTATTCCGGCCATTGATCCACATCAAAGAAACCGGCTGCCCAAGAAGCGTCGACGATAGTGGTCTGCCACAGCCGGTCGCCTATGTCAAACTGTACTTGTGTAGGCACAGAAGAATCACGACGGTTTTGCATGGCTCCATTAACATCACAACGACCCTACCTGAACCAAGGAGTCATTGGCGTGCCTAGACGACATAGCCATCGTGTGCCTCCGCGGGGTCGCCACTGCTTGCCATACCTACGTATTCCACGGCCGTCTCGGCGTGGCACCACCGCCGGGAGCTACGTTAACGTGAGCGACCGGGATGGGTCCAGCACAACGTATAGTTTTCTTACATATGAATATATCTGTACAAATCAATACATATTTAATTGGACCATACGGTTTGTATAGGGCTAAATACAACTTAATTATTCATTAATTACAAGTTAATAATCATTAAAGACCATCTTACCCTTAATAATGAAGGGGTATCGAAAATTAATCTCAATCGTTGTTGTGATTAGTTTTGGGAAATGGGGAGCACCGGAGCAAACAGGTCTCGAAACTCCATATGTTCAGGCATTCCCTTTATGAGAATTTAATTTCAAAACATATCCCCACAATGAATAAAATAAATGCATGTGCTAGTGACCAGAACATGGGAAGAGTTTCAACCTTCAGTTATATATACACTTCATATTCTTCTCCATGATGCCACACTTATATATGCAGTTATTTTGGTGCTTACAATTTCTTAGGAATTGTAATTGTACACTCTAATAATGCTGGTCGAGTACGTTGATTGGAGAATTGTAGAGAGTGTTAGGAATGGCAGACAACGGGAGCACCGGCAACATTATCTTTTAGAAAATTTGTTTGCACAACGTGTTGTGCATGTCAGAGTGTTATCTGCATGTAATGTTGCTACCGGTAACATCCAGCTAGACCGAAGCAATATGTTGGTGAATTCGAAGTCGGTGTGCCGCTCTCCAAGATCAGGGAACGAAAGAGTGGTCTTGCACATCTGAACCTAGAGCTGGCACAGAACTAACTGACTGTATGAAATATGAACAGCTATATGCAATTGTTCCTAGTTCATCCTCTTGGATAGGTTGGCTGCCGATGTGCTGCACTAAGATGTCATTATGATCATCAAGGTTCCTAGGTTAGTGTTTAAGCTTATGCCAAGGAGCTCCCAAGTAATCGTCAACTGTAACTCTAGAAACTTGTTAAAATGGGCATATGATGACTATCATCGCTTGTAACTCTAGAAGGGAGGATCAATTTTTTGGCTGTTTATGAATGATGGTATTGAAGAAGGAACTGCTCTTATTTCAACCAAATTGTTGGTTGGGTAGTTGTTTCTTGACTTGTGACATTCCTTTTGGCCAAATTCGTGTGACAGAAATTTGTTGAGAAGATACTTTAGTGAAGTGAGTACCAGGTACACTGTCAAACAAATGGAGAAAAACTCTCGGAGATTTATCCATCCTCTATCAGCACTTTTCCATTGGAACCGTGCATGCAAGGTATTGTATGACATCTCAAGTGGCTGTGCATTTTGAAATCTCATATCTTACTAATCTGTCCCTGTAAATGGAATCCGTACATCCGATATTCCAAAACTTGCATACATAACTTTTATGAGGATATTAAAATTTCCAAACGAGTATGCTCACAGTAAATGAAATAACTGCATGTGCCAGGTCTCGGAACATGGGAAGAGTTTCAACCATTATGTAAACTCCTCATGATGTACAGAAGATGTCACACTTGTTATATAAGTTGGTCTCTGGTGCTACCACTTAGTACACTCTAGCAATATTGCTCGAGTGAGTCGATTGGAAAATTGTACATAGTGATAGTGTTAGGAATGGTAGGCAATGGGAGCACCGGAAGCAGCTCTACTTGGACTCCTTGTTTGCACAAGGTGTTGTGCACAAACGGGTGAGCTGAGCTGGGACTTTGTGGAACAGCTAGTCGATGGAAGACATCTGAACCTGCAGGCACGAAAGTAACCGGCTGTAAACAAGCAAAAGAGCTGAACTGCTCTATGGTGGTTCCTAGTTCATCCCGTTGGATAGGGCTGGCAGCCCAATCTGCTGCCCCTCAGCAGCGTAACGATACTGTAATACTGAGGGTGATCATCTTCTTCATCAAAGTAGGGTGAACCCTTGGAGGTGAGGACGGGTCAGAGCAAGGCCGAGACAGAGCACTATCTTCCAGCGCAGCTGACAGTGTATCCAGAGTCAGAGGTTGTGTCGGCAGATTTATGTCACCACATTTCAATTTTAAGGTGACTGTTTTAACTGTTTACGATTGATTCTCATGTTTTCAGACTGCACCAAACAATCCAAAGGGTCTGGTGGTCGTGCTTCTGCTGAATAAACAGAGAAGAGCTTCACGGAGCAGCTGATAGAAGAACTGAAGCAGAGAGGAGAGGAATCAACGGAAGATCAGCAAGAATCTGATGTGAAATTTCTTGAGGCCAAAAAAACTAGCTTCTCTGTATTAGAAGGAGGCTGAAAAATTCAGTTCAGGTAGAAGAAACTAGGGAAAAGTCAGTAGATTCATTGCTCAGTCAAAAGAAATTGACTGCTCTGAGAGAGAAACGGCTCGGGAACTAGGATGTTAACCTGGAAATGTCAAAACATTGGCAGAATCGGTGATGAACACTGGTGATGGTGATGGATCCAACACGCCAAGCATAAAAAATATCCTACAAATGCACTTCGTTGAAGGTGCGCTCGGTGATAGAGGAAACAAACCTGTTTCACTTTTGGCGACCTTTTTTCCGCTTTGCATCTCATGTGTTTATGCTTTCAAAATCTTTTGTTTTTCTGTCTATGTAGATGAAATCCATTAATCCTTACATCCGATCTTTCCAAAAATTTCATACGTACCTTTCCAAAAAAGCCTAGCTGCAATGCAAACTATGCGCTAGAAATGGTGCGACGTGCTAATTTCCCTAGAGAATACTTAGTACAGTTGCCATGAAATTAGTAAACCAAATAGACTCGAAGCTTTTATCTGTTCTTTCCCTCTATATAGACCTCCTGGCTTTAGGTCCAAGTCTGGCCTTCCCTATCCCGTCTTCGTCTTTGATACCTAAAGTTCAGCAAAAATCAGCTCAGCTCAGCATGTTGATAATCGAAGTGTCGTAGAAACGTTTCCAATTACAAATAAAACATACCGATGATAGAGTGATCTAATCCAGATAATTGTGGAGTTTAACTCTCAGAATTTGCAATCCTAGCGTATGTACAAACTGAAGAGAACATAGCAGCCGGGAATGTGCTAATTGCTATCACATCTTGCTTAGTCTGAGCTGGATTCTGATAGACTATATGTTATTGCACAAAGGATCACATGGCAGCACAATGGGGAAACAAAAGGAATAGAATGTACAGCAAGAGATCTCTCGCATGAATCTAATCACCGTGAATGTCTGTAAACATACCCGGTTAAAAATAAATTCTCCTTTGGGTAAAAAATGAATTATCTTTTATATTTGGCAATAGCTGAACAACAATTTCTTGATCTCTTACTGCCTACTAATAGCAACCCACAAGCGCCGGACAGACAATAATTTAAACTAACCAATTTGAACAATTAGCAATATATTGAATAATAAACAGACCGTAAGTTGAAGGACTTGCACCAAGAAAGGGGAGCAACTGAACGCCGAGTAGAGCCCGAATAATCGGCAAACCCTTCTGATCCGACATGACCTGCAAACAATACATAAACCAGAAAAAAAAGACAAAGCCACCACGAAGAGCACTCTTAGCAGAGCAATCGGCAATAATACCCGTGACACCGTGCATTGCTTGCTTATCCAGTGCAATCTGCTCGGCAGATAGAGACTCAATGGCAAGTTCGTCCGCGGAAGCATCAGAGAGACGGCTCCGCTGTAGTAGCCTCTTCAAAGAGAGACGGCGGAGCAGATGACACGGCAGTAAGGCCGGCACGACGGCAAGAACCAGCCGCAGCAACCAAGGGCGCACCGGGGCGCGGAAGAATATCCAGCGGCTCGTCGGGTGCGGAAGAATATCCAGCGGCACCGGTCGAGCGGAGCGTCGGTCAGTGACGTAACATCGCGGATACCCCGGCGACGGTGAGGTGCAGGTGAAAGCGCTGAATGGCAGAGAGCCGGATGAACGTCAGGGAGGAGCAAGTCGACGGCTACGGAAAAAAAAATAGCGCGCTATTTCTTCGCTATAGCGGTGCTATAGCATATTTGAGACGTGAACGCTACGCTATGCAAAATCTGCTCGCTATACGCTAATTACAATTTAGCGACGCTAAATACGCTATAACGTCGTAACGCTATAACGTCACTAAAAGATCTATGAATATAGCGCCACCCCATAAGCCCATGACTCCACCACGCCCAACACTCTACATCTAAATCTATGTCAACTCAATCATATTCCCAAGTTCTCCCTCCCACATGATGGTGGCGGCTGTTGACAGACTGCAACACCCGTCTCCTTCGGGCCTCAACCGGTCGGCCGCCTCTCTGCTATGCAAGTTATAACGCGCTAATAGCGTGCTATTTTTCAAAATAATGTTTATAAAAAAATTAAATATTGGCAGATATAGCATGTATTATTAGGGATTTTAGAAACTAATTTTTTTCTAAACTAATACATGCAAAAGCAATTAACTAGTGCGGCAAAATGATAAAGTCCAGATCACAATGATCACTAAATTCAACACGACAAGGTCAATATCATGGTATTCACCACAAAAATCCATGGAAAAATTACATCTATGGGCTGAATGAGCTTATGAGATGGTGCTATTTTCATAGATTTTTTAGCACTGCTATTGCGTTATGATGTTATAGCGTATTTAGCGTCACTATAAAGCGAATATCGTCATAGCGAGCAGGTTTTGTATAACGTAGCGTTTGCCTTCCAAATACGCTATAGCGGCGCTATAACGCCGAAATAGCGCGCTATTTTTTTTCATGTGTACGCCAGATAGGGTTGGCCGCCGAACGACCGATCTGCCGCACTAACACATGGAATGTGATTTGCAAGGTTACTAGGTTAGTGTTAAAGCAACGCGCGTGCCACAAGGAATGTACAAGCAAAGCAATCTTGCTCTGGATGTGTTGGCGTAAAACTGCTGTCACGTCCTGCTTTTATACCAGTAATCGCAAAATAAGTTAATGTATATATGTGCTATAGTTTTATGGAAATAAAACTTGAGAGCAGAGAGCTCCTCAATTCCATAAAACAGAAGCCATTAGGTGCTATATTCTTGCGGCCGTGGGTTTTTGTTGAAGTATAATCCAAACTCATTAAGGAGACTAATTTCTGATGAGCGGAGCAAGACCGGTCGCTGGAGCCGCTGGTTGGAATAAATTGTATTTTTGAGTGGAGCCCCGGTCTCTGCATCAAGCGATGCACACAACCTTTATTCATTATGAGAACCACATTGTTTTAAAAAAAGGCCATTATAAAGATCATACAAACCGGAATCGCCAAAACAAAACACCGAGCAAAAACGATAACCGTATGGAATAAATTGCATATGTGACATCCCCAACGTTATGTATAGTGAAGTTTTATTGGTTGGCGCCCATTTCCGCTGCTGTGATTTTCTTTCTGTTCTTTTTTTTGCTTGTTAAGTTTATAACAGGATTCATTTTGTGAAAATTGTCGCTCTTTGCCACCGCATGGTTCAATAAATTGGGCTCGTGTGCTGCCTACATGCATGGGCTGCTCCTGAGCTCCTCCATCTTCCTCTGACCGGACATGGTAGCGAGGGGAAAAGGTGGAGAGCTTGGTCACACTCGGATCTGGAGGCGATAGGGGAGTTTCCGTCTGGTTTGTGCACGCGGCGTCGGGCGGTGGCATGCCTCGTCTCCACCTCCGACCAGCCGTGGAGGCAAGGGGAAGAAGATGACGACAATGTGGCGAGTGGCCAGATCCTCCTTCTTCAAGCTCCACCGTCATCCTACTGGTGGCTTATGTGCTTCCTCCTTTCTCTTGGTACGCTGTGGCGGCGAGGAAGAGAGAGGGGGTGGCCCTTCATCTGCTTGTCCTAGGCAATGTCTCGAGATGCTACATCGTCGAGCGAACCACGTGGTGGCCACGGTGGCCTCCACAATCTTTAACCGGAAGGGTGGTCGTCTTCACAACCTCCAGGGTGGAGGCCCTTCTCGGAGCTTCTCACTGGAATCACCATATCTGGGCAACCAAGTGGTGAGGCTCACCTTCCGTGAAGACCAAGAACTAGATTTTTTTCAGGAAAATTGTCCTAGGGTCTTTTTTGCATGTTTTGAGACGAAGATTAGTAGGGAAAGTGTTTTTAGGGGTCTCGATGTAATTTTGTACCCACCTGATGTTTATCGAAGATTCTAGGCCATTCGTGGCCTTTCTCGTGCAAAAAACGTTGTGCTTATGTGTCTATGTAAACGGAATCAATACATCTGGTGTTTCTTCCAAAACTATCATACATACCTTTTATGAGAATTAAAATTTTCAAATAAATATGGCAATAATAGATGAAATAATAGCATGTGCCACCGTAGGAATATGGGAGGAGTTCAACACTTACAAAGAATCTTCTTCTCCAACAATGTCACACTCCTTATATAAGTTATTCATTTGGTGCTTCCTCTTTCTCATGAATTGAATTGCGAGTGTACACTCTTATAATATTTCTCGAGCGCGCTGGTCAGAAAATTGGACGGGTGTTAGGACTTAGGAGTGGTAGGCAACGGGAGCACGAGCGACAAAGGTTGAAAGGGATCTTGTTTGCACAAAGCGTTGTGCATGCCCCGGTGACATCTCCATGTAATCATGGTACTGGTAAACATTGACCTGTAGAAGGAAAGAATATGATAGAGAAATATATATCAGTGAGTACATCTGGATCCTCCTGGAATCATATGGATATGTTGCACATCCTAGTCTTGAGCAGGAAAAAACTCATCGATCTGATGTACAAAATATAAGGAAAAAAAGGATGAAAGGCTCTGCAGTCGTTCGTAGCTCGAATTCATCCTGTTGGATAGGATGTGCCGCCCTTCTTCTGCACTAACATGACATGTGATTGGCAATGTTGTACATGACGTGCTGGTGCAAATACTTCAATCCATGTAGTTTTTACCGAAAACGGGAATTAAACTCTTTTACATGAGTAATCACAAACCGTCAATGTGTGTAGGTTGCATGAAAATAATTTTTCAAAGCATCGAGCTCCTTGATTCCAAGAAAAGAAGAAACTATTTGTATGACATTCTTATGGTTGTGGATCTCTTTTTGTAAAAATTAGTGTTCCTTCAATGTTATCTTCAGACATGTCATCGTGTTTACAGTATCTCCATGCATCGAAAAAGTGTGAATGTGTCTGATCTCCTTTCCACGACCCGTCAAAACAGAAGGAAGAAATAACCAAGTTAGGGAATAGTCTAGCTCCATATTCTAGATGGATCAAAAAGCTAGCTGCAGTGAATAACATGCTTTTTATTATGTTCCCTTGTTTTATCACACGGTTGAGTTCATAGGGTTAACAAAGGAATTGAGATCATAGAAGTCACAGTGCATTGGCCGTGATTCCTTATTTCGGATATCTTAGATGTTGGGCGAAAGCCATAAAAAATACTTCACCCCCCTTATCCCCTCCTCCAAAAAGGAAGTTCACGACCACACTTTTGTTCACCACCGATTGTCCCATAGTGGAACTTCTTTCTATAGTGAATGACATACCCGATACATGAAATTGGCACAAGAGAGCAATTTAGAACATTAACAATAAATTATTTTTTTACCCTAAAATAAGCTTCCGTAAGCGCATACATTCCAAGCTATGTTGGTGCCATGTTGTTTGGTAACTTTTTTCGAAATGGGGAACATAGTCCGGCCTCTGCATCAATTGATGCAAACGGCCTTATTTATTGCATAGTTTAAAATATTTAGAGTTTACATCACATGAGTCACAAAGGTTATACATGAAAATTAACCAGTGGAATAATAAAAGCACTAGACATGTATGCATCTCGAATACGAATAGAAAGCTGCCAGCCACCTAGGTTATAGATAGCCAGTGCAACCGTCTCCAGACGGGTGCACCCAGAATCCATAGGCACTCGTTGCGTCTCCGGTAGCAGGAAAGACCACTTGTGGATCCAGTGAATAGCCCTACGAATAACCTATAAAAATTGAGTAGTCCCCGTTTGTTAAAGATAACATCATTTTGGCAGTTCCATATTGACCACACTAAAGCACAAGTTTCAAGAAGTGAGCTTGTTCGTTAGGGAAGTGGATGTACAATCCAGTTACCTAGGTTCAACTCCTCACAGATGTAGGCTTGGGTTCTTACTAATTAAAAAAATCGTTGTAGGGGCTTCCTCTATCGCATTTTTTTTAGAAAAAAGCAAAATTTCCTCCTCGGATATGTGCTTTGGTTTTCTTATCTACCCCTCAACCAATTTCTGAACATATTCGTAACATGTTTTGGTGGGATAATGAATTGAACCACTCTCCAAACAAGATGATCAAAGGGACATTCGAAAAACAAGTGATTGATAGACTCATATAAGTCACTCGATCGAGCCCCCACAAACCACATTGCCAATTTTTCGTGTCTTCTTTGGGCACTACGACAGGACCGGTTCCTGGTGCAAAAAAGAAATGTGAACAAGATTCCTGCATTGCACAAATAACACATACCATGCTGTCGCTGTCGGTGTCTATCTGTTTTCATTGTTCCATCGTTTGAGAAGTCTTTTCTGTTCTTTGGACATGCAATTTTGTGCGCAGATCAAGTAACCTGTTTGTAGCCGCTCACAATTTTGCTCTGATGTGTGGGCGGGGCACGATAAGACTTGGTGGGTTGGTGAACAACTTAAGATAGTATCTTCACATGTAATTAGACTGGGAGTTGCTGGCTAACAACTCCATTGCTTTGACTATTTCTATTTTTCCATGCCTCAACCAAAATTGTGTTATACAGCTAAATGCATTGGCTACAAAAAATGATACATGGAAAACCAGGTTATATGAAAAGAGAAGAAGATGATGCAGTAAAGATTTTCTGAAGAAGATATTTTAGCGAAGTACTGAAGACAGTGGTATGGAAGGGAGAAAGATTACCGAATTCCGTAGACTTCTCCAAACGATATGTAAGTACTTTTCCATTTGAACTTTGCATGGTATATATTGTGATAGACATCTCAAGTGTTTTTGCTTTTAAAATTTCATGTTTTGTTTTCTGTCTATATCGATGAGATCCATATACATCCAATCTTCCTTAGAACTTCAAAACATGCCTTATTGGAAAATTCAAGTTTTCAAACAAATATGATGATAATAAATGAAATAAGTGCAAGTGCCAACTCTTGGGACATGGGAAGACTCTTCATATATTTCCATGATATCACACTTCTTATGTAAGTAGGGCCTTTGGTGCTACCTTCTCAGGAACTGTAGTGGTACACTAATAATATTCCTCGAGCGTGTTGCTTGTAGAACTGTACAGTGTGTTAGGAATGGTATGCCGTATGCAAAAGGGGCACCAGCAACAGTCGTTGCTAAGGATAATGTTTACACAAAGTGCTCTGCATGTCATACTATTTTTTTTGTTGGGTATACTGTTATCTTCCTGTAATCAGGCTACTAGTTACATCGAGAGACAAGGAAGAGCCATGTCAAAGCCCATGAGAAGATCTGGAACCTCATAGAGCTAGCGCTATAGATTTGACATCTGAAGACCTTGAGCAGGCAAAAAATGCCACTGCTAACCACCGGAAAAATGCCACATCAATAGCAGCAGAAAAGCGGGAGCTGGTTGCTCCAGGCATGGCGACGGAGGTGAGCACACCCGATGATGTAGCGGTAGAGGGGATCACATAGATATCAGAGGAGCTGGTCATGCCAGCCATGGAGGCGGAGGAGGCAGCGGAAGACATGCGAACAACCTAGTTAGATACCATGTAAATATTAGGGTTCATAAATGATTGAGGGGAACCGCACAGCCCTTGGCGTGTGCATGAATATCATTATATATTGATGTAGCCCAATACGGGTAAGATACATAAGCCACATGTATAAACTACATGCTACAATACATTGTTTAACAATCCTCTCTCGATCTTAACCGTGTCGAAAAAGTTAAGATTGTGCCGGCAAACCTCAAACAAAGGAAATGGCAACGACTTTACAAAGATGTCTTCAAGTAGATCTTTAGATGAGATAAACTTGATATGAAGTAGCTTTTGTGTAAGACATTCGCCTAAAAAATGATAATCAACCTCAGTGTATTTCATTAGTGCATGAAAGATTGGTTTAGACAAAAGATATGTGGCACCTATGTTATCACACCAAAGAACTGGACGCCTGTCTGGCTCTCTGCCACTGCCATCGCCCCATTTCTCGCCACCTACACGTTCTCCTCCTTGGATAGAAGCCCAAACACCAAGTCCAAATCATATACATGGAACCTCGGCGACCTGGCCACATGCAACATTGTTGTCGTGATAGTACCTTTGATAGAAAATCTCAGATTGTGCTATCCATGCATTCAATCTTACTTCCCAAACTTTCATACATAGTACCCTTTATGAGAGTTATGTCAGAAATATCAGGGCAATAAATTAAATAAATGCATGTGCCAACTCTCGGAACATGGGAAAAGTTTCAACCTTTACATAGACTCTTCGTGTTGTACTGCACGATGTCACACTTCTTATATAAGTAGGTCTTTTGGTGCTACCTATTTTTTTAGGAATTGCAATACTACATTCTGACAATATACCTTGAGTGAGTTGATTGGAAAATTGTAAAGAAGTGTTACGAATGATGGACAACAGGAGCACCAACAGTAGTTATTGTTGGACTCTCTGTTTGCATAAGCAGTTGTGCATGTCATAGCAGCATATCCACGTAATCATGGTACCGGTAACATCCAAACAGAAGGTAGAACTATGAAAGTGAAGTCAAAACAGGTGAGCTGGGCTCGGACTTCATGAAACAGCGAGACGATGGAAGACATTTGTACCTACTGGCATGAAACTAACCGGTTGTATGAAACAAGCAAAAATGTTGAACTGCTCTGTGGTGGTTCCTAGTTCATCCTGTTGGATAGGACTAGCCGCCCGATCTATGGCCCTCAGCAGGGATTGGGAGGTTGGTTTTTAAACTAATCCGACCTCAATGAATGTCCAAGCAATCTTGTTCATGATGTGATGGTGTGAAAATCACGATAACGTCTCTGATCCAATATACAACCCCCTCACCCTAAACTCGTATAAACTCGTGTATTCTTAAACACATGTACGTCTTAGATCACTTGATACCCTTCGTAATTAGTATAGCCAGGTATATGTAGCCTTGTACAAAACCTATATAGCCCAACCAAATTATACTTCTTTCTAACAAACATAATTGTACTTGTATGTATGTTCAAAAGGAAACGAAGTACAATTGTACGCCGAATCGTTGCTGGCGATGTCCGTGGCCGCGAGCTCCATGAGCTGGCAGTCGTGGTGGTCATGTTCGGCGAGCCGGTGACTCGGTCTAGCCGGCAAACGCCTTGGCAGGGGCGGCAAGGCAACGGGGCTGACCAATTAAACATAACTGGTTGGCGTGTCTACCTCTCAAGTCATGTTGTGTAGTATCATTATGGTACCTCTGAAGTAGTATCTTAGAAGAATTGTCTTGTCTGTAAACGTAGGCACTTTCTTATGTATGTCTGTATCATAAGAAATTTGAACATGGAAAATTGAAGCATCCACATGCCTATATTGACGTCGCTAGCACTGGCTAGCTCATTCTCTCAGAGGCACGGACGGAGGTAGAAGAAGAAGACAATGCGACAGTAGAGTTTTTCTCCTCGTTGCTGCTCAAACGGCGGAGCTCCATTTCTCTTTTCTAAACACGCATTGCCACTAACATAGGGATAACATCCGGTTTTATAGCCTGGGCCATGCACATCACCCACGCAAGCCACCCTAACCACACACATGCTCTGGCGCACGATCACGCTCACATCGCGCATGCGGCCGTGGGTTTTTGTTGAAGTATAATCCAAACTCATTAAGGAGACTAATTTCTGATGAGCGGAGCAAGACCGGTCGCTGGAGCCGCCGGTTGGAATGAAATTGTATTTTTTCGAAATGGGGAGTGGAGCCCCGGTCTCTGCATCAAGCGATGCACAGAACCTTTATTCATTATGAGAACCACATTATTTTTAAAAAGGCCATTATAAAGATTATACAAACCGGAATCGCCAAAAGAAAACACCGAACAAAAACGATAACCGTATGGAATAAATTGCATATGTGACATGCCCAACGTTATGTATAGTGAAGTTTTATTGGTTGGCGCCCATTTCCGCTGCTGTGATTTTCTTTCTGTTCTTTTTTTGCTTGTTACGTTTATAACAGGATTCATTTTGTGAAAATTGTCGCTCTTTGCCACCGCATGGTTCAATAAATTGGGCTCGTGTGCTGCCTACATGCATGGGCTGCTCCTGAGCTCCTCCATCTTCCTCTGACCGGCCATGGTAGCGAGGGGAAAAGGTGGAGAGCTTGGTCACACTCGGATCTGGAGGCGACAGGGGAGTTTCCGTCTTGTTTGTGCACGCGGCGTCGGGCGGTGGCATGCCTCGTCTCCACCATTGTTGCGTCCACCTCCGACCAACCGTGGAGGCAAGGGGAAGAAGATGACGACAATGTGGCGAGTGGCCAGATCCTCCTTCTTCAAGCTCCACCGTCATCCTACTGGTGGCTTATGTGCTTCCTCCTTTCTCTTGGTCGGCTGTGGCGGCGAGGAAGAGAGAGGGGGTGGCCCTTCATCTGCTTGTCCTGGGCAATGTCTCGAGATGCTACATCGTCGAGTGAACCACGTGGTGGCCACGGTGGCCTCCACAATCTTTAACCGGAAGGGTGGTCGTCTTCACAACCTCCAGGGTGGAGGCCCTTCTCGGAGCTTCTCACTGGAATCACCATATCTGGGCAACCAAGTGGTGAGGCTCACCTTCCGTGAAGACCAAGAACTAGATTTTTTCAGAAAAATTGTCCTAGGGTCTTTTTTGCATGTTTTGAGACGAAGATTAGTAGGGAAAGTGTTTTTAGGGGTCTCGATGTAATTTTTTACCCACCTGATGTTTATCGAAGATTCTAGGCCATTCGTGGCCTTTCTCGTGCAAAAAACGTTGTGCTTATGTGTCTATGTAAACGGAATCAATACATCTGGTGTTTCTTCCAAAACTATCATACATACCTTTTATGGGAATTAAAATTTTCAAATAAATATGGCAATAATAGATGAAATAATAGCATGTGCCACCGTAGGAATATGGGAGGAGTTCAACGCTTATAAAGAAACTTCTTCTCCAACAATGTCACACTCCTTATATAAGTTATTCATTTGGTGCTTCCTCTTTCTCATGAATTGAATTGCGAGTGTACACTCTTATAATATTTCTCGAGCGTGCTGGTCAGAAAATTGGACGGGTGTTAGGACTTAGGAGTGGTAGGCAACGGGAGCACGAGCGACAAAGGTTGAAAGGGATCTTGTTTGCACAAAGCGTTGTGCATGCCCCGGTGACATCTCCATGTAATCATGATACTGGTAAACATTGACCTGTAGAAGGAAAGAATATGATGGCGAAATAAATATCAGAGTACATCTGGATCCTCCTGGAATCATATGGATATGTTGCACATCCTAGTCTTGAGCAGGAAAAAACTCATCGATCTGATGTACAAAATATAAGGAAAAAAAAGGATGAAAGGCTCTGCAGTCGTTCGTAGCTCGAATTCATCCTGTTGGATAGGATGTGCCGCCCTTCTTCTGCACTAACATTACATGTGATTGGCAATGTTGTACATGACGTGCTGGTGCAAATACTTCAATCCATGTACTTGTTACCGAAAACGAGAATTAAACTCTTTTACATGAGTAATCACAAACCGTCAATGTGTATAGGTTGCATGAAAATAATTTTTCAAAGCATCGAGCTCCTTGATTCCAAGAAAAGAAGAAACTATTTGTATGACATTCTTATGGTTGTGGATCTCTTTTTGTAAAAATTAGTGTTCCTTCAATGTTATCTTCAGACATGGCATCGTGTTTACAGTATCTCCATGCATCGAAAAAGTGTGAATGTGTCTGATCTCCTTTCCACGACCCGTCAAAACAGAAGGAAGAAATAACCAAGTTACGGAATAGTCTAGCTCCATATTCTAGATGGATCAAAAAGCTAGCTGCAGTGAATAACATGCTTTTTATTATGTTCCCTTGTTTTATCACACGGTTGAGTTCATAGGGTTAACAAAGGAATTGAGATCATAGAAGTCACATTGCATTGGCCGTGATTCCTTATTTCGGATATCTTAGATGTTGGGCGAAAGCCATAAAAAATACTTCACCCCCCTTATCCCCTCCTCCAAAAAGGAAGTTCATGACCACACTTTTGTTCACCACCGATTGTTCCATAGTGGAACTTCTTTATATAGTGAATGACATACCCTATACATGAAATTGGCACAAGAGAGCAATTTAGAACATTAACAATAAATTATTTTTTTACCCTAAAAAAAGCTTCCGTAAGCGCATACATTCCAAGCTATGTTGGTGCCATGTTGTTTGGTAACTTTTTTCGAAATGGGGAACATAGTCCGGCCTCTGCATCAATTGATGCAAACGGCCTTATTTATTGCATAGTTTAAAATATTTAGAGTTTACATCACATGAGTCACAAAGGTTATACATGAAAATTAACCAGTGGAATAATAAAAGCACTAGACATGTATGCATCTCGAATACGAATAGAAAGCTGCCAGCCACCTAGGTTATAGATAGCCAGTGCAACCGTCTCCAGACGGGTGCACCCAGAATCCATAGGCACTCGTTGCGTCTCCGGTAGCAGGAAAGACCACTTGTGGATCCAGTGAGTAGCCCTACGAATAACCTATAAAAATTGAGTAGTCCCCGTTTGTTAAAGATAACATCATTTTGGCAGTTCCATATTAACCACACTAAAGCACAAGTTTCAAGAAGTGAGCTTGTTCGTTAGGGAAGTGGATGTACAATCCAGTTACCTAGGTTCAACTCCTCACAGATGTAGGCTTGGGTTCTTACTAATTAAAAAAATCGTTGTAGGGGCTTCCTCTATCGCATTTTTTCAGAAAAAAGCAAAATTTCCTCCTCGGATATGTGCTTTGGTTTTCTTATCTACCCCTCAACCAATTTCTGAACATATTCGTAACATGTTTTGGTGGGATAATGAATTGAACCACTCTCCAAACAAGATGATCAAAGGGACATTCGAAAAACAAGTGATTGATAGACTCATATAAGTCACTCGATCGAGCCCCCACAAACCACATTGCCACTTTTTCGTGTCTTCTTTGGGCACTACGATAGGACCGGTTCCTCGTGCAAAAAAGAAATGTGAACAAGATTCCTACATTGCACAAATAACACGTACCATGCTGTCGCTGTCGGTGTCTATCTGTTTTCATAGTTCCATTGTTTGAGAAGTCTTTTCTGTTCTTTGGACATGCAATTTTGTGCGCAGATCAAGTAATCTGTTTGTAGCCTCTCACTATTTTGATCTGATGTGTGGGCGGAGCACGATAAGACTTGGTGGGTTGGTGAACAACTTAAGATAGTATCTTCACATATAATTAGACTGGGAGTTGCTGGCTAACAACTCCATTGCTTTGACTATTTCTATTTTTCCATGCCTCAACCAAAATTGTGTTATACAGCTAAATGCATTGGCTACAAAAAATGATACATGGAAAACCAGGTTATATGAAAAGAGAAGAAGATGATGCAGTAAAGATTTTCTGAAGAAGATATTTTAGCGAAGTACTGAAGACAGTGGTATGGAAGGGAGAAAGACTACCGAATTCCGTAGACTTCTCCAAACGATATGTAAGTACTTTTCCATTTGAACTTTGCATGGTATATATTGTGATAGACATCTCAAGTGTTTTTGCTTTTAAAATTTCATGTTTTGTTTTCTGTCTATATCGATGAGATCCATATACATCCAATCTTCCTTAGAACTTCAAAACATGCCTTATTGGAAAATTCAAGTTTTCAAACAAATATGATGATAATAAATGAAATAAGTGCATGTGCCAACTCTTGGAACATGGGAAGACTCTTCATATATTTCCATGATATCACACTTCTTATGTAAGTAGGGCCTTTGGTGCTACCTTCTCAGGAACTGTAGTGGTACACTAATAATATTCCTCGAGCGTGTTGCTTGAAGAACTGTACAGTGTGTTAGGAATGGTATGCTGTATGCAAAAGGGGAACCAGCAACAGTCGTTGCTAAGGATAATGTTTACACAAAGTGCTCTGCATGTCGTGCTAATTTTTTTGTTGGGTATACTGTTATCTTCCTGTAATCAGGCTACTAGTTACATCGAGAGACAAGGAAGAGCCATGTCAAAGCCCATGAGAAGATCTGGAACCTCATAGATCTAGCGCTAAAGATTTGACATCTGAAGACCTTGAGCAGGCAAAAAATGCCACTGCTAACCACCGGAAAAATGCCACATCAATAGCAGCAGAACAACGGGAGCTGGTTGCTCCAGGCATGGCGACGGAGGTGAGCACACCCGATGATGCAGCGGTAGAGGGGATCACATAGATATCAGAGGAGCTGGTCATGCCAGCCATGGATGCGGAGAAGGTAGCGGAAGACATGCGAACAACCTAGTTAGATACCATGTAAATATTAGGGTTCATAAATGATTGAGGGGAACCGCACAACCCTTGGCGTGTGCATGAATATCATTATATATTGATGTGCCCAATACAGGTAAGATACATAAGCTACATGTATAAACTACATGCTACAATACATTGTTTAACAATCCTCTCTCCATCTTAACCGTGTCGAAAAAGTTAAGATTGTGCCGGCAAACCTCAAACAAAGGAAATGGCAACGACTTTACAAAGATGTCTTCAAGTAGATCTTTAGATGAGATAAACTTGATATGAATTAGCTTTTGTGTAAGACATTCGCCTAAAAAATGATAATCAACCTCAGTGTATTTCATTAGTGCATGAAAGATTGGTTTAGACAAAAGATATGTGGCACCTATGTTATCACACCAAAGATCTGGACGCCTGTCTGGCTCTCTGCCACTGCCATCGCCCCATTTCTCGCCACCTACACGTTCTCCTCCTTGGCTAGAAGCCCAAACACCAAGTCCAAATCATATACATGGAACCTCGGCGACCTGGCCACATGCAACATTGTTGTCGTGATAGTACCTTTGATAGAAAATCTCAGATTGTGCTATCCATGCATTCAATCTTACTTCCCAAACTTTCATACATAGTACCCTTTATGAGAGTTATGTCAGAAATATCAGGGCAATAAATTAAATAAATGCATGTGCCAACTCTCGGAACATGAGAAAAGTTTCAACCTTTACATAGACTCTTCGTGTTGTACTGCACGATGTCACACTTCTTATATAAGTAGGTCTTTTGGTGCTACCTATTTTTTTAGGAATTACAATACTACATTCTGACAATATACCTTGAGTGAGTTGATTGGAAAATTGTAAAGAAGTGTTACGAATGATGGACAACAGGAGCACCAACAGTAGTTATTGTTGGACTCTCTGTTTGCATAAGCAGTTGTGCATGTCATAGCAGCATATCCACGTAATCATGGTACCGGTAACATCCAAACAGAAGGTAGAACTATGAAAGTGAAGTCAAAACAGGTGAGCTGGGCTCGGACTTCATGAAACAGCGAGACGATGGAAGACATTTGTACCTACTGGCATGAAACTAACCGGTTGTATGAAACAAGCAAAAATGTTGAACTGCTCTGTGGTGGTTCCTAGTTCATCGTGTTGGATAGGACTAGCCGCCCGATCTATGGCCCTCAGCAGGGATTGGGAGGTTGGTTTTTAAACTAATCCGACCTCAATGAATGTCCAAGCAATCTTGTTCATGATGTGATGGTGTGAAAATCACGATAACGTCTCTGATCCAATATACAACCCCCTCACCCTAAACTCGTATAAACTCGTGTATTCTTAAACACATGTACGTCTTAGATCACTTGATACCCTTCGTAATTAGTATAGCCAGGTATATGTAGCCTTGTACAAAACCTATATAGCCCAACCAAATTATACTTCTTTCTAACAAACATAATTGTACTTGTATGTATGTTCAAAAGGAAACGAAGTACAATTGTACGCCGAATCGTTGCTGGTGATGTCCGTGGCCGCGAGCTCCATGAGCTGGCAGTCGTGGTGGTCATGTTCGGCGAGCCGGTGACTCGGTCTAGCCGGCAAACGCCTTGGCAGGGGCGGCAAGGCAACGGGGCTGACCAATTAAACATAACTGGTTGGTGTGTCTACCTCTCAAGTCATGTTGTGTAGTATCATTATGGTACCTCTGAAGTAGTATCTTAGAAGAATTGTCTTGTATGTAAACGTAGGCACTTTCTTATGTATGTCTGTATCGTAAGAAATTTGAACATGGAAAATGAAGCATCCACATGACTATATTGACGTCGCTAGCACTGGCTAGCTCACTCTCTCAGAGGCACGGACGGAGGTAGAAGAAGAAGACAATGCGACAGTAGAGTTTTTCTCCTCGTTGCTGCTCAAACGGCTGAGCTCCATTTCTCTTTTCTAAACACGCATTGCCACTAACATAGGGATAACATCCGGTTTTATAGCCTGGGCCACGCACAGCACCCACGCAAGCCACGCTAACCACACACATGCTCTGGTGCATGATCACGCTCACATCGTGCATTCCCCTGGCGACCCGGTCTCCTCCAACGCTGCTCATCCGCGCAAGACTTGGGCGTCTTCCGCTGTGCCTGCTGCGTCCGTCTCCGTCGCGCATACGATCGGAGAATCCAGACTAAACCAGCAACTAGACCCGACCTAAACCAAAACTGTGAACAGCAACGCGAGCACATACTCACGCTTCAACGGACACACACACGCACGCGCCGGAAACAAGTGTCGCGGTTTATTTGCTAACATTTATTCCATACCATATTTTGCAATTGTAAGGTGACTTCTTTAACTTGTTACTTGATTCCAATGTTTTCAGACTGCCCCACCAACCAGGACAAAAGGGGGTACACGTGGCCGCGACAGAGGGCGGGGGGGGGGGGGGGGGGGGGGGGTGGAGCAACTGTCCCGGTTCGTAACACGAACCGGGACAAATATTTTGCAATTGTAAGGTGACTTCTTTAACTTGTTACTTGATTCCAATGTTTTCAGACTGCCCCACCAATCAGGACAAAAGGGGGTACACGTGGCCGCGACAGAGGGTGAGGGGGGGGGGGGCTGGAGAAACCGTCCCGGTTCGTAACATGAACCGGGACAAATATTTTGCAATTGTAAGTTGACTTCTTTAACTTGTTACTTGATTCCAATGTTTTCAGACTGCCCCACCAACCAGGACAAAAGGGGGTACACGTGGCCGCGACAGAGGGCGAGAGGGGGGGGGGGGGGGGCGTGGAGCAACCATCCCGGTTCGTAACACGAACCGGGACAAATAACCTTCTGCCGCGGCAGAGATTTGACACATTTCTCTGCCGTGGCAGAGAATTCATTTTGGCAACTTTTGTTGCCGCGGCAGCATTTTGGCCACTTTTTGTGCCGCGGTAGAGAATTCATTTATGTTGTTTTATTGTTTATTTAGTGTTTTTCACTCATCAATAAAGGAACCATTATATTACACAAGATCATCATGACAATATTACATTTGATACACGGATCGAGTTCATGCACTACATACAAAAGTTCCTCTTTGTACAATCCCTATTGTTTATACACACCCGAAGAGTATTCCCCTTTTAAGTTTAGGACTTCTGCATCCAAGAATCCCGCCAATTCCTCCTGAATTGCTCGTACACGATCCTTTGGCAGAAGACCGTCCCGTAGACGTTCGATCTGATTTAAAAAGGGGGTCATCCTATATGAATGAAACTAAACATAATTTGATGGTAATTAAAAACTATAGAAATTGTTTACGTACGTGGAGTTGATCTAAATTTCTGCCCTTCTCATCGCACGTCTGCCGGATGAACTCGCAAACATAGTATCCACATAGATTGTTACCTGGTCCCTGCGTCAGACACTTTACGAGAACATAGTTCAATCAAAATAATAATCAAGCATGATAATAACGGTATCAAAACTAGAATCAAAGAGATGCATGGATATAGCTAGTGGTGCTTACATCTAGTGCTTGAAATGTAAGCTCCGCTTTCCAAACACCCCTAGCCTTGTTGGTGAACCGTTTCCAAGCGCTGCCCGGCGAAGAAAACGAATAAAAAAGTTATTAATTACTTGATATCATAAAATTCACGAACGTTGCCGATATAGAGTCGTAATGATTAGAATTACCGCTGGAGAAGCATCTGCATGTCCTTCCACTACTCAAGGGGTTTATGTTTCGAGTCCATGACCTTTGTCAAGTTGAATGATTAACAGAATATAGTGGAAGCTGCGAATGCATAACTAATCAATTATATACTTAACATCGAGTAAGCGAAATAGAAAGTGTATACAAGACAATAACACTCACTCGAAGTTGTAAGGAAATAGTATTTCCCTTCTGATTTCTTGAAACCTTAACGCGTGTACTATATTATCCTCCGTATCCTGGTTGGAGGGATTTCGGCAGGCTGGGCCAGGCAGCACTAATGATAGGAGTGAGTGTCGACATTATGTCGTGCTGCGTGTACTTTGTCCCGAATGGTGTCACCAACCGGAACAAAACACGAGTCAACACTAATAATAGGGGTGAGTGTCGACATTATGTCGTAAGTGTCGACACTATGTCGAGTTTCTTGTACTATAAATAGGCATCCTTGTGAGTCCAGTCCTCCAGCCAGATTGAGACATCTACAATATTGTTTTCGAGAGCAGGGACACCACTACGACCAGTACCAGTTTCAGGGAGATGTCGCCGGATCCCAGTTCTCCGGCATCTTCAAGAAACTGGTCATAGAGGCACTCCCTAATATGTGAAATCAGTTAGATTCCAGGTGTATTGATCTAGTTAGAGAAGTTACAAGCTGCAAGATGGTTTTCGAGAGCAGGGACACCACTACGCTCAGTTTCAGGGAGATGCCGCCGGATCCCAGTCCTCCGGCATCTCCAAGAAACTGGTCATAGAGGCACTCCCTAATATGTGAAATTAGTTAGCTCCAAGGTGTATCGATCTAGTTAGAGAAGTTACAAGCTGCAAGATGGTTTTCGAGAGCAGGGACACCACTACGACCAGTTTCAGGGAGATGCCGCCGGATCACAGTCCTCCGGCATCTCCAAGAAACTGGTCATAGAGGCACTCCCTAATATGTGAAATTAGTTATCTCCCAGGTGTATTGACCTAGTTAGAGAAGTTACAAGCTGCAAGATGGTTTTCAAGAGCAGGGACACCACTACGACCAGTTTCAGGGAGATGTCGTCGGATCCCAGTTCTCTGGCATTTTCTGTTTCACAGTCTCGCTTTGCATTAGAAATGACCCTACCAAGTTCATCAGCCGGCTCATCTGATGCCCGTTCTTCACCTCCTTCCTCTCTATTGTCTTCCATTGCAGTATTACTTTATTCAGGAAACATATGATGATAGTTGTTATCATCATCTTCTTCTTCACCATCTTCCATCATAACCCCTCTTTCCCCGTTCTTGGTCCAACAATTATAGTTGGGCATGAAACCTTTCATAATCAGGTGGCCGCGAATGATTTTCGAGGAAGAGTACTCCTTGTTGTTCCGACATTAAACACATGGACAACGTATAAAACCATTCTTTTTGTTTGTCGTAGCCACATCGATAAATTTATCCACGCCTTTCATATACCCGGGTACATGCCGGTCACCGTACATCCATTCGCGACCGTTCATATGCATCATATGAGTAAGTTTATCAAAAACAGGACATCACAAATAGTGAAATGACCAATTCACATCGACACATGCATTGTATCAATGACAGAGAAAAGATAAGATTGCTAACCTCGATCGAGGGAAATAAAGAGGAGAAAGCTCAAGTGCGTGTCAGACACCTTTTATATTTTTGTTCTATGAGAAATTGAACGGGATCATTCACTAAAACATTTTATCAAACACCTTGAATGCATGCATAGGGGAAAAAACTAGCACACCCCTTACACCTTCCACCAAGAAAAAACAGAATGGAGGCAGAGTGCTGGAGCGTTGCATTTATAGAGGGGGGAGCATACGTCCCGGTTTGTAACACAAACCGGGATTAAAGGTGTGTGACACGCCACGTGGCTGACGCCCAACCTTTAGTCCCACAAACCGGGACGTATGCTCCCCTACCAACCGGGACGCATGCCTCCCGGCCCCGTGCCCGCTCGAACTGGGACACGTGTCAGCATTAGTCCCGGTTCGTGGCGGAACCGGAGCTAATGCTGTTAAGAGGCACGAACAGATAGCTTTTTTTCTACTAGTGTGTATAGGTAATAAAATTTCAAGGAAAAGAAACCATGTGTACGACATTCACATTCTTGAGGCTGCGGAACTCTTTTCATAAAAATTGGTGTTCCTTCGGTGTTACCGTAAGAAAAAAAGGTCTTGTTATATGGTATCTCCATGCATGAAAAAAGTGTGAGTGTGTCCGATCTCCTTTGTTCACAACCACAATTTGTTCCCAACTGGTTGTCCCATGGCAAGTCTTTCTACAGTAAACAACATACACAATACATGAAATTGGCACGATAGAACAATTTAGAACATCAACCCCTAAATGTAATTTTTGTACCTTAAATTTAGCTTCCGTAAACACGTACAGTCCAAACTATGTTGGTGACATATAGTTTGCTACTCCCTCCGTTTCAAAATATAAGATGTCTTAGGTTTATGAAGAAAATGTATCTAGACTTGTTTTAGTGAAAGAATGAGTAAACCTATATATTAAAAGTAGTCTAGATACATTTGCTTTACAAAGCTAAAACATCTTATATTTTGAAACGGAGGGAGTAGATGATATGGCCAACAAGGCAACAACATGCTCCCAGAGAACGATGAAGCCACTCCATGGCAGTATCCATGACTGGTTTCGTAAACCAACATGTGTTCTCCCCAAAGCCGACCAGCTGATGCTTGAGCGGGTGGCACGAGCTGCTCGGGCTCAAGAAAGCCACGACCACTCAGACCTAAAGATGACCTCAGTGTCTCAGTTGTTGGGGAAGCATCGGCAAAAATTCTCGGGAGAGCTATGAAAGAATGCATTTCTGGCATGTATACATGTGAAGAAGCTAGGGAAATTTCAGTAAAATAGCGTTTGTAAGCTGCTGGATATTGCGTTGATGACACACGATAACACTGGATAAGCTAAGAAGTTGGCATGGTGTGCAGATTAGGAGATCTGTCGATTTTCTTTGAGCGCTCTAATCCGTGGCTTCAATGTCCTAACAAGCATATGCGTACATTAGCTTGCTCAATTTGTTCAACACATATGTATCTGATTTTTCTATAGCTGGGCTTGCCATGACTCAATTATTAAGACTTTCAAGTATACTTGAAATTTGGAGGGGGTGCAAAGCTATTTTTAGTTCATCATAAGCTAAATGTAGGTTCAGGTTGTAGCTTTGCACTGGGAGTATATATGGTCATGGAACAAGGTAAAATTGAATGTGTAACATAATAACATGATACCGGAAGTTTGATGTCTATCTTGTCTTGGTTCTATCACGTACTGGCATTGCAAGATCTGTATGTTTTATGCTCAAGTTTGACCTCCTATGGCTTCCTTTGTTCCTGCCTTTGTAACTTGACAAAGTTATCACAACTTTCAGATCGACTAGCTTTTCCATAGCCACGCACGTCACATGCCCTTAATAATCTACTTAAAGATGTCTACTTGCTGTCTAGAGAAATCATTTCTTATATTTATAGTTCTCTGCATTCTTAAGTTTGTATCCATAATAGCTACTCTCTCGTCATATAGTTTATCTAGTAAGCCCTATTAATTTATAGTACTCCCTCCATCTAGAAATAAGACATATATTTTCCTAGGTTTGCATGTATGTAGACGTATTTTACTGTATAGGTATATGTGAATCTCTAGACAAATCCAAGTTACTTATTTCTAAACGGAGGAGTAGATGTTTTTGTTTCTTTATGGTACCTCTGAAGTAGTATCTTAGTAACCAATGAAACATAGCAGGTTGTTGTATCTACCTCTCAACTCATACTATGCAGTATTGTTATTGTACCTCTGAAGTAGTATCTTAGAAGCATTGTCTTGTCTGGAAACGTAGGCACTTCCTTATGTATGTCTGTATCATAAGAAATTTGAACATGAAAAATGAAGCATCCACGGGCCTATATTCTATACCATATTTTGCAATTGATTCCCATGTTTTAAGACTGCGCCAAACAATTCAAAGGGATTAGTGGTCGCTCGTCGTATACTGACCCAATGCGTCCATGGCGCGGGCTGGACATGCAATTCTCCGAGAAAGAATGGAAGATTTTCTTTGCCTCCACCTCGATGGTGCTAGGCGACAGATCTTCCACACTATTCTGGGAGGACAGGTGGTTGGATGGGAAGTCGGTAGGTGAGATAGCGCCCGATCTACTATTGCTAATCCCCACACGACCTAGGAAGCGCCGTACGGTGAGGCAGGCGCTAGCGGATCACAGCTGGATAACTGACATCTCAGGGGCGCTGAGACCCCTGGCACTATGGAAGTATGTCCAGTTGTGGAGTAGGGTGCAGGGTGTGCCTTTGGGCGAGGAGCCGGACAAGATCCTTTGGCGATGGACCCCAGACGGTCGGTACTCTTCCAAATCCTGCTACAACGCCCTCTTCCAAGGGTCTCTTGTCTCAAGATCTTGGGAACTAAACTGGCAATCCTGGGCGCCACCAAGGGTGAAGTTTTTCATCTGGTTGGTTTGAATGGACAGATGTTGAACGGGCGAGAGGTTGACACGACGTCACCTACCCCACCACCCGTGCTGTGTGCTTTGCGACCAGTCGGAAGAGACAATGTCGCACATCCTTACGGGATGCCCATTCTCAAGGATTGTGTGGCACGAGGTCCTATCTTGGATCCGATCGGTGGCTGCCCCCCCCGGTTGTCGAGGGTGATTTCGTGGAGTGGTGGTGCGCTCCATCCCATGTCCCATGCGCAAAGGAACCTCGTCGCTAGTCATGCTGACGGCTTGGTGTATTTGAAAGCACAGGAACGCGATTATCTTCAATAACGAGCGCCCTTCGGTGGCTCCTCTCGTGGACACGATCAATGCAGAAGCTAAGGCGTGGGCGGAGGCTGGAGCTCGGGGGCTGCGCCAATTACTCCCTTAGTCTAGATGCCTTGGGTTGAGTTGTACGGCGTGGGTGTTGTGCCGCTTCTGCGGACTTGTACATGAATCTTCTTTGTCTATCAATGCATCGAAATGCAAGGCTTTTGTGTTTTCGTGAAAAAAAGTGGTCGCTCGTTTGGTGAAGAAACAGAGAAGAGCTTTACAGAACAACCGATAGAAGAACTAAAGCAGAGAGAGAAGGAAGCAACGGAAGCTCAGCAAGATGCTGATGTGAAATTGCTCGAGGCCAAAAAACTAGCTTCTCAGTATCTAAAGGAGGTTGACAAATGCAGTTCAAGTATGAATACATATGTCCCCTTTTCGAAAAGAAATATGAATACACACACTAGTAGAAAAAAGGCCTATAGTCCCGGTCTGTAAGGGCATTTAGTCCCGATTTTGCACCCGGGACTGCGAAATCAGGACTACAGGCCTCTATCTTTAGTCCCCGTTTGTTATAACCCGGGACTAGAGGCCACTGCATAGCCCTTATTTTTGCAGTAGTGGGACGAATGATCTTTAGTCCCGGGTCATAATACGGCCCTGGACTAAAGATATTTTTTTATTTTTTTTTAATTTTTTCTTAAACTTTTGAATTGTTTGACTCGTAATCCTCTCATTTGGAACATTTTTAGTACTAAGTATGTTTTATCTTAGGTCAAATTACACTTATTGTCAAACTTTCCGTTCGGTCACCCATCATAGCACTACTCCACTCTCAGCACGCTTAACTTCTCTGTTCCATCAGATGTCCTTGCGCGAAGCCCATTTGTACCTTGTTGTCAACACTATCATATCAATCCTATTAGCCCATATCAATATGCCATACAACTTTATTTTTTGAAATTACAAACAAATATTTTAGTAAACAACAATAAATAAGTGATAATAATATTTTAATCAAATGGAAGTAAAAAACTAAATAAAATAATATTTTATTCATTTTTTGCTATTTATTCATTTAATATGGCATAAATAATATCTTTAAATCTGTAAATCGAAATTCGACAAATAATATATCCATAATTATCAGAAAAATGTGAGGAATCCAAATATAGAATAAATAAAATTGCAAAAAAATTCATTTTTAAATAACTTTTTTCCTTTTCGAATTTTAAAAATCTAAAATAATCCATATCGGCCGTTGATATCAAACTCACAATTTTTTCCCCCACATTTTGATAGGTTATACTTTTTTTCCGACATCGTACGCAAAAGTAATAGCCATTTTAAGTTTTTCTGCCGCGGCCCGCACCCTTTAGTCCCGGACCGTATTATGATTCGGGACTAAAGGGTATCGCCCGTGTCCGAACCCCTTACCCGGGACTAAAGTTTTCTCAGGCTTCCAGCCACAAAAAACGGTACGAATCGGGACTAGTGCTCATACTAGCACCGATCCGTAACAAATCGGGACTAGTGTTGGACTCTGGACCGAACCGAAGACGATTTTTCTACTAGTGACGTGAAGAAGCTAGGAAAAAGTCTGCTCAATCAAAAAAAAACTGACCGCTTTGTGAGAGGAAAGGGTTCGTGAATTACGATGGAAATCTGGGAATGTCAAACCACACTAGAATCGGTAATGAACATTGGTGTATGGTGGTGGATACAGCAAGCCAAGCAACAAAGATCTCTTACAAATGCCCGTCCTCGCAGCACGCTCGTTGATAGAGGATAGAGAAGGTTTTCTCTCTTGGTGACCCCTGTCTCACTTAGCCACGACGAGCTACCTGGTCTATAGTTAATTTATTTCTGGTTTGTACTATACGTCCATAATCCATATATAGCTTTTTTTTGAACACTTTGATAAAGAAAATTTGGGTTGTGAACTGAAAAAAAACAACCCCGAGTTCTCGTGACCAGCTCGCCCCGCACGCGGGCGGCCGCGCCCCCAACTCCCTTCCCCTCGAGCTCCCCCCACCTCCTCTCCCGCTCCATCGTCGGTGTGCGTTGCCGGGCTAGTCCCAGGCGGTGCCGGCGGCGGCAGCCCTCGGCTTTTACCCTCCTGGAGGTGCGCCCGCGCGGGGCAGCGCGGCGCGGCGGCGGGAGGTGCGGCTCTGGCGGCGGCGATCTGGCGCGACGACCTTAAGCTGGCGAGGTGGGCTGCGCGCGGTGGAGCCGCCGGCTTGGTGGCGATGATAGCTGGGCAGGGGCTAGCCTGTGTTGCCCAGCATGCCCAGATGTAGGACCTTCGAGCCCGATCTGGGTCAAGGCAGGCCAGCCTATGATTCTTCGCCTTCAGTTGGGCTGACGAGTGGCCAGTGACGGGGGTGGCAGCAACGATTCCCCGATGGTTGCAGTGTGGCAGCGGGAGCTTCACAGGCTCGTGTGGGTCTAGTTGGGCCTATGGTGACGATGAAGAGGACAGCGGCAGCGTGACCTACGTGTAGCAGCATGGCGGCCGGGACTTCACGGACCCCTGAGGGGACTGGTCGGGCCTACTCGGTCTGGTGTGTTCCTGCTGCCATGTCCGGTCGGCACCCGTCGATGGCGGTGGGGGATGATCTCCGGGTGGTTGTGCTGCTGCCGCCCTCCGGATCTAGTGGCCTGGTGTGCTCTTGCCGCTTCATCCGGTCGTCTACCGCCTATGGCGGTGGAGGTTGTTCCCTCCCGCGTGGTGGGGTTCCCGCTGCCCTTTGTCTACGTATGTTTCTTGTTGGTATGGCCAGCCTCGCAGTGTTTGCCTTGGGGAGACGACAATGGTGACCACACGACCGTGGTGGCGTACGTTGGTGGATAGCAAGACTGGTGGAGCGTTGCGGATTGTATGGAGATATGGTTTTTTGGGGGTCGGAAGAAATCCCTGTCATTTTAGCACCAACGTGGTGGAGAGTGTCACCATTCTTTCCCGAAGGGAATCAGTTGTACCTCCTCCCTACTCCCCGTACCATACTGGGGGAAATCGTAGGACTAGTCCTGGCAACAACGTCGTCGTCGTTGCTTTCCTTCTTGGAGGTGATGCTTGGTATGCGACAATTCAGAGTGCTAGAATCATGGTGGGGATACTCCGGAGGGCGCGGCGGTTGCGGGTCATTGTTGTTTGTCGATCCGTCGGTGTCGGCTTTTTTTCTATTTTGTTTTTATTTTGGGCTTGATTGTGTTGTTTGCCCCAGCAATGGACTCTCAGTTATACCATGTAGTTGCTATATTAATATAGCAAAGCGAAAGCCTATTTCAAGATGAACACTTTGATAAAATGGTCATAGAATTACTTTCATCACATGTAAGCCGCAAGGGATTGTGTATTTGTTTATGAATGATGGTAATTAAGAAGGAAACCCTTGCGCCTACCAACCTTTTGAGTGGATAGTTGTTTGAAGATTTGTGACATCGCTGAGGTGTATATGTTGATGAATGGATGTCATTTTGAATAGAGAAGATAGTTCAGTAGAGATTTACTTGAGATGATATTTTAGTGGAAGTGGTTACTGAAGACGTATTCAAAGAAAGTGTGAGACTCCTAAAGTCTGAAAACTTATCCAAACCCTAACAGTACTTTCCCATTCAAACTATGAATGGTACTGTGATAGACATCTCAAGTGTTTGTGCTTTTGCACGTTTTGCTCTTCTGTCTATGTAGATGAAATTCATACATATTTTTTTTCCAAAACTTCGATATGTACCTTTCCCAAGACTTTACGTTTCAGCAAAATATGCCAAAAATAAATGAAATAAATGCATGTGTCAGGTTCAGGAACATGCGCCCGCACGATAGATGGCACACTTCTCATATAAGCAAGTGCTTTGGTGCTACCGACTTCCTCGAGAATTTCAACTGTACACTAACAATATTACTCTAGCTTGTTGACCCCTTGTTATAGGAATGGTAGGCAACTGGAGCACAGGCAACAGCGGATGGTTGACCCCTTGTTTGCACAAAGTAACATCTGGATGGACGGATGGATTATAACGTTGAAGTCAAAATCAGCGGGCATATGTGTAACCTCATCGAACGACGAGCTGATCATGCACGTCTGCACCTTGAGCATGCACAAAACTAACCGGCTGTATGAAATAAGCAAAAATGCCGAGCGGCTTTGCATCTGTTCATGGTTGATCCCGTCAGATAGGGTTGGTCGCCGATCTTTTGTATTTACGTGAGTTTTTTCTCGAAACGAGGAAAACCCCGGTTTCTCCATCAATAGATGCACACAGCCTTTTATGACTTATATTAGTTCAGGAATAAATAAAGTTCTACATCTTATGGATCAAATAGAGTCGATACAAATATCAACTAACGAAAAATTATCAAAATGCTCAGCAATCTAAACATCTTGAATACTTCTAATAGGCCCCCACATAGCATGGTAGAAGAAATCCTGCGCAACCGTAAGCAGCCAGTTGTATCTAGAAACCATGCATTCCCGCTGATCCTTCGGAAGCAAAAAGTGCCATAGCTGTATCCAATGAACAACCATATGAATAACCTGCAAAAAGTTGTTAGAGTCTCTCCCATTAAAAACAATGTTGTTTTTACAATTTCATATAGACAAAACCAAAGTGGCTAACGCCATTTTCTGCATCGTAACATGGGTCGAGATACGTCGACGGCTGCCCTCAGCCCAGAGTATCCTACGCCAACAACTTTTTTGGGCCCATGACCGGTCTGGTGGGCTGGCCAGGCCTGGGGCCTACGCCAGCCGACGGCCTCTCGGCACCTTGTATTGTTCCTGTAGTGGTTAATTTGTATCAGATTTTTAGTATACGTCTGTACCTGCTTGTGACCACTATGTTAAAATGGCCATATAATGAATTTCATCACCTGTAAGTCGTAAGGGATTATCAGTTTCCTCGTTGTTGTTTATGAATTATGGTAATTAAGAAGAAATTGCCATTATGGTAATTAAGAAATTGCCATTATCAGATGTCTGGATAAGTGTTTTATTAGTTGTGATATTCCTTTTTGCAAATTCACATAATACTACTGGACAAAAATCTTTGTTTGGCAACTTTTACGCGATAGGCTCCCCTCGGGAGTGGAGGTGGCCAAGCGACATGGGCCGGGGGACGGATTATGTCCATTATGTGGGGTCCCTGAAACGGGAACCCACATACTGTTCACCTGTCCCGCGGCCCGGTTTCTGTGGAGTTTCACCAGAGAGGCGTTGGGCCCGGATTGGTTGGCCCAAGATCTTGGTGAATTCCTAGAAACCCAAGCAAACCTAGCTGGGAAGGGTCGTCGACTCTTCTGGCTTGTGTTCGCGGCCATGTCGTGGTCCCTCTGGAACATTAGGAATAAGATGGTCATTGAGAAGTTTCTCCCTAGGCGTTCGTCTGACTCGGTGTTTCACTTTTTGGCTTCCCTGCAGCTCTGGTACCCGTTGTGTAGACAACGGGACAAGGCGAGGTTGGACGCGACCCTTCACCGTCTCTTGGAGGCGGCTCAGCGGCTCCCTCGTAGCTCGCCTTAGTGTCCTCGGCGTCCTCCTCCTTGGCGAGGCGTTCTCTCTTGTCTTCGTTGGGTGGTGTCCGAGTTGGGCCGTCTTGTGCTGTGGCCCCAGCATGTGGTGTGTGTGTGTCTTTGTACTGTGATCTTTGTGTTGGACGGTTGCTTTATTTATAAAGCGGGGCGAAAGACTATTTCGAGAGACATAATACTACTGGAAAGAAGAAGATAGTGCACTATATTTACTTGATATGATATTTAAAAATATTGAAGTGACTACTGATGATACTGTCAAATGAAGGAGGAGAGATTCCTGAAAATTCCAAACTCTGTGAGTACTTGTCTATATGAACTGTGCATGGTATTGTGATAGACATCTCATTTGTGCTATCGAAGAGTCAAGTTTTTCTTCTGTCTATCTAAATGGGATCCATAAGTTTGATCTTCTTTCAAAACTTTCAGACATTCCTTTTATGAGAATTTAATTTCAGAACATATCCCCACAATGAATAAATAAATGCATGTGCCAACGACCAGAACGTGGGAAGAGCTTCAACCTTCAGGTATATATACACTTCATATTTTTCTCCACGATGTCACACTTATATATGTAGTTCTTCCGGTGCTTACTCGTTTTTAGAAATTGTAATTCACTACAGCACGCGACGGCTACGCCGACGGCTAAAAGCCCTCGGCGTAGCCAGCATTGCCGTCGGCATACGCTACGCCGAGGGCTGCCGTCGACGTAGCCCCCTCGGCGAAGGTCTCCCTCGGCGGAGCAAAAACGGCCGTCAGCGTAGCAGAAAACCGTCGGCGTAGTTCTACGCCGACGGTCGAGGCGGGCCCGTCGGCGTAACGGCCGTCGGCGAACGGCGGCGCTGTCGTTAGACGGCCGCTAACGGCGCACCGCATACGCCGACGGCCGTACCCTCGGCGTATGGTGGCCACGTGGCACGCGCTGGGCCTCCCCAGGAGGGGGCTACGCCGACGGCCTCGCCCTCGGCGTATGTGGACGCGTGTCCACCGCCTGAGCCTCTCAGGCTGGCGCTAGGCCGACGGCGTGCCCTCGGCGTAGGAGCAGGTGCTACGCTGACAGCAGTGCCCTCAACGTAGCCCTGACCATATGGCACATGGCAGAGGGCTACACCGAGGGCATTGCTGTCGGCGTATCACATACACAGTTTTTTTTTTTGAATTTTTCTCAGCAGCACTCACAGCAGCCATACATCATCCATGCATACATCCATACATCATCCATGCATACATCCATACAGCCATACATCATCCATACATCCATGCAATATATATTCCACACATTAGTCATACATCATCCATACAGCCACACATGTATCAACATCAGTCATACAAGATCATCCATACATTAGTCATACAAGATCATCGACATCATCACACATCCCTACAACTCTGGAGGAGACGGGGTGTACCCGAGATCTCCCCTGGTGAAAAGTGGCGACCTCTGCCGAGGGTTGCGTCCAGTAGAAGCAGCAGAAGAGCCACCTGGCGAGGGAGTAGGAGAAGTGTGAAGCTCGGGAGAACCACCTGCAGAATGGCCAGGAGATGGACCATGGTCATGAAGCGGTGTGATCTGACGCCCATCCGGCGAGGCGTGGCCAAAGTGCCGGTTCCCAGAAGCTCCCGTTCCCTACATGTTGCCTACATGTTAGCAACTTGCGAGGCAAAGTAAAGCGATAACCAGTGTTTTAGCAAAGAACTTACCGGTGTTGATGCGTAGTAGGTCCTAGCGAAGCTTTCCTTAGATTGCAAAAATGGCGCCGGACCTGGCATGGGAGGCACGGGCCCCAAATCTCTATTCTGTCCAGTTTGAATATTCACCATCATGTCCTGCAAGATAGTTTAGAAGTCAGGCCGTAGTACAACAAACGGGGGGAAGTGGGACTTGTATCTTTTGCAAAAATAAAGGTTCGGACTTACATTTACGTATTGCATGTAGATCGTAAGCGCCTCTTGATGCTGCCGAAAGGCCACCTGATATTCCTCATAAACGGTATCGTAGGCCGCGTCTAACTCAGGCTACAATTTCAAATACAAGGAATCTCGTCAGTGGTTAGCCATGCAGGAACAAAAGTCATAAAGATGATGAGAACGAGAAAAACTTACATCCTCGGCGGAGCGATGAGGCTGGCCACGAGGTGGGATAGGGGGGCCGTCGGCGGGGTAGGTAGCCTTGAGATGGCTGAAGCTCGTGCTGAGGGTAGGCTTGACCTTCTTATTCAGAATCTTGAGGCGTCCATGCTGCAATCTGTGCCCCGACAGGACCAACGACTCCTCGTCGATCTTCGCGTGAATGGGGTCATCCACATGGGGGTGACGAGCCTTCACCATCGTGCTGTAGTTCCCCAAGTCGTTCTGGGCAGTGCCGAAGTACACGGGCAACGAGGGTTGAGGCTCCGAGTAATTGGGCTTATTTCGCCGCATCATCTCATAGACGGCGACGTCATGAATCACCTCCCCGGGTTGTGCCTCGGCCACCTGTATCGCGAAAAGAAAATATTATGCATATGAAGTACAAACATAAGCAGAAATGCACGCAGGTCATTCCATGTATATACGTACCACCTTCCCCTTGAAGCGGTCAAAGTTGCGGTTTCCCGCGCAATGCGTTCCACCATCGCCTCGGTTATCCGCGTTCCGCCTCGACAAGGCTGCAAACTCCTCGTCTTCTCTGAGCCACCTCGTCCTACCAGCTCCTCCCATGCGAGTCGATGCGGCTCGGCCCAATCGGGGATAACCTGAAAATGCAATAGTCAACTCCAGACAATGCAATGGCAACTTAGAAGCAATGTAGAATCTCATTGACATTTTACTCACCGACATGTACTCTTCTGGCGTCATCGAGTACTCAGGATTAGGGTTCCTACCGACAATGTCTTCCTTCCTGACCCTCACGCCCCTGTTGACATGGATATGCCCTACGGGTACCCGATGTTAGCATACCTGGTCCAACCTGACGGAAGGCCCACTCGACGACCTTCCAGGGTCCATGACGCCTATGATGGTTCGGCTGCTATGAAGCCCATATGGACACGGACTCCCAAGCGCACAAGACAAGGAAAGCTCAAGACTAGAGTTTGAATACAACTTGTAACCTACTCGTATCGGTACCTGAGACCTAGCCTCCCCATATATAAAGGCTAGGAGGGTCCAACGAGGGGGGCACGTACACAATAGACAGATCTACAGATCTAACTCGACTCATACTTTCGCACACGCATCCACGCCAGATCGAATCTACGCACCCTGTAACTTTCGGTTCCGCCGTAATCAAGGAGCAGACAAGCAGGAGTAGGGTTTTCCCTCCGGGGGCCTGAACGTGGGTAAATCTTGTGTCCCCTGGTTGCTTGTCTGTTAACCGTGCCACGATCTCCAGCATTCCCATCTTCTCCAAAACCCAAGTCCATAACAATGGGCATTGACGAGATTAAACCTCGTCAATTGGCGCAATCTGTGGGAACTGGGGGCGCTGATTGTGCGATCGTGACGGTCCCATCCGGATCAATCTACAATTTTTCGGCTCCAACCTTGGATATCTGTGACTCGCCGGTTCTCGGGAAACAAATATGCAACAACGGCAATGCGCAGCGTGTGGGGCTCAACATCAAGATCGTTTCGTACAGCTATGGAAGTCATCTCCTGCAAAGATCAGCAAAGATTTGGTACGTCACCCGTCCAGCTCGCCGAGATGCCGGATCATCCGATCCGTATAGAAGTAAAAAATCAAGCCAGCTAGAACGCAAGGAAAAGCTCCAGATTGGTACGGTTTGAGCTAGCTCTCTGCCACGAGGAATCTTGCATGAGAACCAAGCAGAGAAAGACAAAAGTCAAGAAAGAAGTTGTGCAAAAATCAGCTTCCGAGACAACGGATCAACTCCAAACAAAAAATACTACACGTCCAAAGGAGCGGCACAAGATTAAAAAAAAGCTACATAGGCGAAGCGTTGCAATACATGCATACATCGGATTAGTAAGAGGAGAATCAAGTTGCAAAGTGCAATCCACAGATCGGACAAGCGTCGACATCAACTGCTCTGGCTACCGCCATATCCGATGACTCCGGCGCGGGACCCGTCGACCTTGACTACACGTACGCCGTTAGCATTCATCCGATCGCATTTACTCTATACCTGGGGCTACGTCGACTCCACTTCGCGACTTGCTGCCGCCATCGGCTCCGGTGACACGCTATGGTCTTCGTCCGCGGTGACCCGCTGCGGTCTTTGACTGCGACGACCTGATATGATTTTCAGCTCCAACGACCCTGGGCTCGGGGGCTCCCTCCGCTCTGACGACCAGCCGCGGCCTTCGGCTCCAGCAACCCGCTGTGGTTTTCGACTCCCGTAAGACCCGCTATGGCCTTCGGCTGCGGTGACCTGCTGCATTCTTCGGATGCGGCGACCAGGAACCCGTCGCTGCTATGAATGTGGTCCGCCGCGTCGACTATGTCCGCCGCGTGACCCGCTACCGCATCAACTTCGTCCACGACAACTACCAATAAAGCTAAGTTTCCCTCTACTTAGAGCTGATTTCTTTTATCTTTAATTCGCACTCAAAACACTCGGGGGCTGCGCCTTCTTCGAGTAACCTAATGTGCCATCGGCTCCACGCACTCGAGCACCTCGAACGCGACAACCCGAGTAGCTGATTCTGCCTGACCGTCGAATCCTTGAACTCCGAGTGCCTCGGCAAGGTACTGAGACTAAGGGTAATCAGGCTAACGAAAAGGCCTAGCATACAGTGCAAAAGTGTCGACTCGATCGGCACCAGAATCTTACTATACAAGTCGACAGGCAACTATTTCTTACAAGATACAAGTACTTCATAATTTTTTATGTTTTATGCAGCTTACAAAGACGTCGACTGCGTCGAGCTATTCTATCGGGTCCTCCAACAGGAGTCGACAAAACAGCTGGCTACGCCATACACTCAAGACCCGAGTCGAGTCCCTCCTCGGATGGTTGCATCGCTTGATGCTACGAAGACGCGACGCTGGCCACGCACCCGACAGACGCGACGTTGGCCGCTCACCCGACAGAAGCAACTACACTGACTTCATTCGCAACATCGAGTCCTTTCGGCTAAACGTCGCGCGACTCCGCTACATCGACTCCTGGCTCCTTATGCATGAGACGCTGACTCGATGCATTTCCGGATCAGTGGTTTCTCCTCGCATGAGTCTCCACTCGAGTCTGCGACTCGACTAGACACTCGGGGGGCTACTCCTATTAGGAGCGCTGGTCGCGCACCCGATGTACTTCCGGGTCAGCAGTACGCCCACGAGATTGTCAACTATAACTGCACGATACAAGACTCGAGTCTCTGCCCGAGTCTACGACTCCGCCAGACACTCGGGGGCTAATCCAAACTGGAGCGCTGGTCGCGCAGACACAAGATCTTCGAGTCCTACGCCGAGTCTACGACTCCACTACGGACTCGGGGGCTACTCCCATAGGGAGGATTGATTCAAGCATCCGAAAAAAATTGTGTCCTATGGACCTGAAGCAAACAATGGCTGAATTAAAGTTTCTGCTCGAGTCTACGACTCGAACAGACACTCGGGGGCTACTCCCATAGGGAGCGCTGGTCGCGCACCTTATAGTCCATTGTGTTGACTACGTCCACGATGTCGATTCCTTTACAATAGCCGAACAAATTCAGCTGACCCGATGAACTTCCGGGTGAAGTGCTTCGCACTCGACACAATTTTCGACTCCGATGTCCAAATACAAGGTTCAAGACAACTAAGTCTCCACCCGAATCTACGTTTCGGATGGAGACTCGGGGGCTACTGACATGGATATGCCCTACGGGTACCCGATATTAGCATACCTGGTCCAACCCGACGGAAGGCCCACTCGACGACCTTCCAGGGTCCATGACGCCTATGACGGTTCGGCTGCTATGAAGCCCATATGGACACGGACTCCCAAGCGCACAAGACAAGGAAAGCTCAAGACTAGAGTTTGAATACAACTTGTAACCTACTCGTATCGGTACCTGAGACCTAGCCTCCCCATATATAAAGGCTAGGAGGGTCCAACGAGGGGGGCACGTACACAATAGACAGATCTACAGATCTAACTCGACTCATACTTTCGCACACGCATCCACGCCAGATCGAATCTGCGCATCCTGTAACCTTCAGTTCCGCCGTAATCAAAGAGCAGACAAGCAGGAGTAGGGTTTTCCCTCCGGGGGCCTGAACCTGGGTAAATCTTGTGTCCCCTGGTTGCTTGTCTGTTAACCGTGCCACGATCTCCAGCATCCCCATCTTCTCCAAAACCCAAGTCCATAACAATGGGCATTGACGAGATTAAACCTCGTCACCTGTCAGCCCAGAAGTGGCTAGCAGCCGTGACCTTCTGGTTGTACCACACCTGGGGGGGTCAACTTCACACAAGCCCCAAGCAAAGTCCTCTGCGCCTTCTCTTGGTCCTCCTCGGACACACGGTAAAAGCACTTCAATCATGCATAAGAGTCATGAGTTAGCACGGTGGGGTCATCAAGTATGAACATAACTCGATAAATATGCCTTACCCAAAACTTGGTGATGACAGCATCAGCAGCTGTCGGAAAGCCCGGGACACGGATAGTCTGGTAGTCCGCCCAAGTAGTAGCTAGCTTCCTGTCATCCTCGGGGGTAATGTGATAGCCCGGCCAGAACTTCCTAATCAGAGCTCCAACGAGGCTGTTAGGAAGGCGAGCCTTGGTCCCCGGAGGAAATGTCCAATTGCTGCACAAAAATAAACATTAGTACACAATAATTATTTATGACCAACATGAAATAAAATGTTTTAAATTGCCAAATTAGTACACTTACTCAAGGCCATCTGGAATAATAAGGGCTTTCGCCTCCTGAGTCCTAGGCTCAAACTTCTCGTCAGGGACTCCCGATTCCCCACGATTCCGCAATTTCTTCGGCCCCACCAACTCGCGGCTAGTGTCCGCCTCCGTATCGGTCCCCGCCTCCCTCTCGGTCCTCGCCTCCCTCTCAGACTCTGCCTCCCTCTCGGACTCTGCCTCCCTCTCGGCCCTGAAAGGATGCTCTGTCAGGAACAACTCAGGAGCCACGTCGCCAGAAGCAGAGGGTGGTGGGTCAAAGTCCACGCCTCCTCCCGTGGCACCTCGTCCTCGTCCTCCTCGACCTCGGCCTCGACCCCGTCCTCCGCCAGCAGGAGCAAGATCGGGGTAACGTGGATTGGGATTTGGCTGTCTCCCACTCCGTGTAGCTCTTTTCTTGCGCTGCTTCAGCGCATTAAGCAAGGACGAACTGGTTGTCTTGCCGCTGCTCATATTGTTCAATCACCTGCATTAAGTAAGAGAAAACAGTTAAGCACAAAGACATAATAAAATGTATACACAAAGAATAAAGGCATAATGCAATTAAGAAAACAGTTAAGCATAAAGACAAAATAAAATGCATTAAAAAATAAATACTCACTATCATTTTCATTCTCATTCTCATTCTCACTATCACTATCTTTTGAGTAGAAATCTGGATTCTCATCGAAGGGTGTAGGCTCATCATCATTGACATTCTCAGTATGGAGCTTCTCGAGCATACTTATGTCATGTAGATTCACCACTGACTCACCCCGAGTTTCTACATCATTCCCAAGGTCCTAAAGATCAACCGGTTCTAAATCAAAGTGTCTGAAGTCCTCTTGCTCTTGATAGAAAATTTCCTCGTACGTTACAGGGTTAATGTTGTTGTAATCGTCCTCGGAGGGAATCGGTAGGTTACCATGTGGCGATACCTGGAACACGACTTCCCAGCCCTGGATTTCCGCTTTCTGGCATGGGTAGGGCAAATAATAAACTTGGTTGGCTTGGTGAGCAACAACAAAGACGTCGGCTCCGCTATAGGTGGTTGAAGGCCTAACTTTAACTAACCTAATGGAAGGGGTACTTCTCAATCCACCCCTTGGGTCAAACCAGTGGCACTTGAACACAACAAGATTGAGTTCGACATTCGTACGATTGAAGGTCAGCTCGTATACATTCTCTAACCTTCCGTAGTAATCAAGGGAATCGGCTCCTTTGGTGAACACCCCAGTATTTACCGTTTTTGCATTCGGTCGCCCTTTCTGGTGCGTCTCTGTATGGAAGCGAAACCCATTCACATCATACTTCTCATACTTTATGACGACACTGTTACAACCTTGGGAAACACATTTCAGCTCATCTGACATCTCAACGTTGGGATCTGCTCCCTACAGGTACAAGAGGAATTTGTTGCGTTCAGTAGTTACGTGGAATAAGAGCGACAAGTCACATATTGCAAGGTAAGAGGGACAGGTTAGAAATTACTTTTTCCATAAACCAGGACACAAAGTTTTTTTATTTCTGGGAGCAGCCTCTTTCAGTAGAGTGTCCAACTCCATGGGAGAGGGATCAGTCGGTCCCGGCCACTGTTCATCCGTGAAATCGCTAAGAAGGAGAAAATAAGCATTAGACGGAGACCGAGTTACTAGCTGCATAGAGAAATAGGGTTTTCACCATTTTACCTAATGAAATCGACCACTTCCTTCATGTTCATAAGCACACAGAGCATTATGCAATCCTTCTCTTCCTTCGGCAACCTATATTTTAGTCCTTTACCGGCCTTGCCACCGGGAAATTGGAATAGTTCAAGATTGGGGTCATTCTTGGGCAGGTCGACATTGTAACGAGAGACCGGGTTATGCATAGTGGGAACATCATCGGGACAGTAGGTTGTCGCGGCGTCTGCCATCTCCCGAATGCATGTTGCTTCAGCTATGCATGCTTCAATCTTGGCTTTGTTTCCAGTTATCTTTCGAATATACTTAAACTCTCTCTCAATACAAAATTGCCAACGAAATTGCACCGCCCCCCCCCCCCCAATAGTGCCTCGTTCGCGAGGTGCACAATGAGATGTGCCATCGGAGTAAAGAAGCCTGGCGGAAAGATCATCTCCAAATTGCATAGCAACTCCGGCACCTGAACTTGCAGCTTCTCAATCACCAGAGGACATATCTGCTTAGCACAAAGGGTGCGGAAGAAATGGCTCAACTCCGCAAGCACTCGCCATAATTTTTCGGGGAGATACCCTCGAACCATCACTGGCATCAGCCGCTCAATCCATATATGATAGTCGTGACTCTTGAGCCCGTTGACTTGTCCCGTCAAAAGATTGACTCCCTTACTTATATTCGAACAATAACCGTCAGGGAACATCACGACGTATTTGAGCCACCTAAATGACTCCTTCTTTTGGACATTATCAAGGCAGTAGTAGGCATGCGGCTTGAACCAATTCTTTCGACGGACAGTAGGAGGCTGCATGTGTAATCTCTTCCTATCACAAAGCTTCTCAACATCGACTCTAGCCTTGACATTATCCTTTGACTTCCCAGGAATGTTCAGGACTGTGTGAAAAAGGGACTCCCCGACATTCTTTTCGGTGTGCATCACATCAATGTTATGGGGAAGTTCGAGGTCCTTGTAATACACGAGATTCGTTAAGGCTGCCACGTGAGTCCAATTATGCGTTACACCATATCCCGCAAATTGATGGCCAGTTCCCGGCGCCGCGGGCACGAGAGCACGTATCTCGGCATCAACAACTGCACCCTCGAACTTTGGTACCTCTTTTACTTCATGCACAACTTTGCCCTTCTTGAAGTTCTTTCTATCTTCTCTGAACGGATGATTCTTTTGAGGTACTGTCGATTCGTGTCAAACGCAACATATTTGCGACCCGACTTTAGCCAAAGGAACTCAAGTCGGTGCCTGCACACTGGACATGGCCACTTACCAGCTGTACACCATCCGCACGTTAGGGCGTACCCGGGCATGTCATGCATAGTATATTGTAACCAAACTTTCATCAAAAAGTTTCTCTTTGATGCTCGGTCGTATGTCAACGTCCTGTGTATCCAAGAGTGGTTCAAATCATCCACAATCGGCTGCATGCAGACACTCAAGTTCTTCCCCGGATACTCAGGTCCTGGAATTATCAGCGACAAAAACATGGTCTTCCGTTGCATTAATACTCCGGGAGGGAGATTGAGCGGAATAACATACACCGTCCAGCAGCTGTACGAGGCCGTCGACATACCATATGGGTTGAAGCCATCTGTTGCTATCGCAATTCTAACATTCCGAGCCTCTTCTGCCCACCGGGGGTATTTGTCATCGAAGTTCTTCCATGCCTTACCATCAGATGGATGTCCCATCTTCTTCCGTCCGTGCCCGTCCTCGTATCTTTTCCCCTTCTTGTGCCACGTCATCTGTTTGGCAGTCTCCTCGCTCAAGTAAAGCCGTTGGATTCTTTTTATGAATGGGAGATACCGAAGTATCTTCTTAGCGACCTTCGACTGCCTCACCTGACCATCCTTCCCCTTTATCTCTTCATATCTAGAGGCCTTACAAATGGAGCAGTACTTGTCACCCTCAAACTGTTTCCAAAACAAAAGGCAGCCTTTTGGACAACAATCTATCTTTTCATAATCCATGTTGAGCTCCTTCATGAGTTTCTTCGTTTCCTGAAAGGTTTTAGGCAGACAATGCCCTTCGGGCAACATGTTACCACATGTTCTCAGATTAGCTTCAAAGTGAGAACGGGTGGCGGAGTACTGGCACTTGTCGGCTAGACACTGAGAGATGGCATCGAGCTGAGAAATCTTTGCACCCTCGTACAGAGGCCTCTTAGCCGTGGCCATCATATCAAGGAAGGCCTTCGCGGTTGGCTCCGGTTACTCTGGTTCTAGCGGTTCCTCCGGTTCTGGTGATTACTCCCGTGGAGGTGGCGAATTCGGCTGGTCGGCATCGATAAGATCATCTAGCATGTTTCTAATCCCATCGTGCTCATTGCCATTGAGCCGCTGACGCATCACCTCACCTCTGTCACGTTCGTACCGAGCAAAGTCGACTTGCGTGACATAGTTAGACATGTACCCATATTGCAGAAGGTGTTTGTACATGCCATCCTTTCCCTGACGATGACGCTTAGTGCAATGAGCGCAGGGACAAAGTGCCCGAACCATTGCCTTCGAACCACGCGCTAACTCATTCACTAACAAATGAGTGTTCCGTACCCAATCGTCTGTTTTATTAGTCGCACTAATACGGCCACTGTACATCCACCCATTATCAGCCATCCTCTTCTGCTTTGTTGGGAGACAAACAACAAATATAACATTTTATATCAAACAGGAGATTAAATGCTTCATATTTTTACGCATTCATCAACCTACATGTCCAATAGGAAAAGAGGGTCCTAACCAGCCGTCGGATCCGTAGATTGGGTAAGTTCTCCCTGGTTCTACCCCGATCCAAGCAGAATTTCGGCAGCACCTCCCCGCTGCTCTCCCGATACACATCTCGACAAAAAGCCAAGAGGATGTGCATCCGGAGAACAACGAGGAGGCGCCACCGAAATCCTGTCTCGAATCGAGGTAGAGCCAGGGAGAACCAAACCCAACTACGAATCCGCCGACTGCCCGATAAAAGCCATAAGCGTTACGGTCCAAAATATGCGAGACCACTAATGCATATTAAGTCGCGTAACGCTTACGGTCGGGATGACGCCTAGGTGACGCGACAGACTTGGTGATCTAGACACAAAAATAAAACCTAGGTACAAGAGAGGCGAACAGATTCTCACCCTCGGCGGTAGAGGAAGTAGTCGATCAACCGAGTGTCGAGGTCGGCGACGGAACTCGGAGACGGGATCGAGGTGTCACCTACACCATCTCCCGCAACGACAGTCAGTCCGCCAAGGATGGTCACTCCCGAAACACTACAAAGTCTGTACATTGACATAAAGAGAACACCTTAGTAAACATGCAACACACTCACGGCCCTAGTGTGTTTTCTCTCTTCAACGGCCATATGACCAAGCTAGCTTGCCACTAACCAACGGCCTAATCCTAGCAACTCGTGCATGCATATCACTTAACAAATGATATAAACTACTAATAGATGCAACTAATAAATTCTAACAAGATTAACAACAAGATTTAATCTAAAAAAATTAAATATTTGCTTCTAGAGGGGAGTGGAGGAGGTACCTGCAGAGGGGGCCGAGCTCGAGGAGGAGGGGGAGAGCTCGGGGAGGGGGCGAGGTCGGGGAGGAGGGAGCCGAGCTCGGGGAGGAGGGGGCCGATCTCGGGGAGGAGGAAGGGAGGAGGGAGGAAGGCCAGGGAGGAGGGGGAGAGCTTGGGGAGGAGGGGCAAGGTCAGGGAGGAGGGGGAGAGCTCGAGGAGGAGGGGCCGAGCTCGGGGAGGAGGAAGGGAGGAGGAGGAAGGTCAGGGAGGAGGGGGGCGAGCTCGGGGAGGAGGAAGGGAGGAGGGAGGAAGGCGGCTGGCGGCGGGGAGGAGGGAGGGAGGCGGCGGTGGGGGAGGGAGGAGGCGGTGGAGCTCGAGGACCGGCTCGGGGAGGAGGAAGGGAGGAGGGAGGAAGGCGGCTGGCAGCGGGGAGGAGGGAGGGAGGCGGCGGTGGGGGAAGGCCGGGGTCGGGGGAGGGAGGAGGCGGTGGAGCTCAGGGGAGGGAGGAGGCGCGGCTGCTGGCGGCGGGGTCGGGGCCGGGTGCGGGCGCGGGCAGAGAGCGGTTGGTGAGAGGAGGAGGGGTCGGGGGCGGGCGCGTGGGAGCCAAAGTAGGATAGGTCTACGCCGACGGCCAGGCATACGCCGAGGGCAGCCGTCGGCGTAGCTAGGGTTTTTTTTAAACTTTTTTTTGAAAGAAGGGTCTTTTGTTTAATATCAAATTTTACAACATACTTTATTTAGTTTCTACTATTATAGAACAAACTATATATTATTAATATATAATTTTTTATTTCGTCTTGTGCTCGTTTTCCAAGTAAACCCTAGATGTGGGCTAAACGGGGAGCCCGGCGTAGCTCTCTCTTGTTTTGTGTTTGTTTAGGTCAAAGGGTGATGTAAAACCATGTTGGTTCACAAGTTGGGGCAATATCCTACCCGGTTTCACCTCGACGGGGAGATCCCCCCTCATACGGGTCCGGAACCTTCGCCTCTAGGTTAGAGCGCATGCATGCGAGGGGGGACACATGCAAGCACCTATACCAACCTCTCACCACACTCACACACATATGCTAGGGTCACATGCAAGTTTTCATCTCATTCCAATGTTCTCCTGGTCTTCCTCGGCGAAACCCTGATCTTTGTGCGCACTCGGATCGTCTACCCCCCTAGACGTTCCTCTGACAGGGGTAGCCCGGCGTAGCTCTCTCTTGTTTTGTGTTTGTTTAGGTCAAAGGGTAATGTAAAACCATGTTGGTTCACAAGTTGGGGCACTATCCTACCCGGTTTCACCTCGACGGGGAGATCCCCCCCTCATACGGGTCCGGAACCTTCGCCTCTAGGTTAGAGCGCATGCATGCGAGGGGGGACACATGCAAGCACCTATACCAACCTCTCACCACACTCACACACATATGCTAGGGTCACATGCAAGTTTTCATCTCATTCCAATGTTCTCGTGGTCTTCCTCCGGCAAAACCCTGATCTCTGTGCGCACTCGGATCGTCTACCCCCTAGACGTTCCTCTGACAGGGGTAGCCCGGCGTAGCTCTCTCTTGTTTTGTGTTTGTTTAGGTCATAGGGTGATGTAAAACGATGTTGGTTCACAAGTTGGGGCACTATCCTACCCGGTTTCACCTCGACGGGGAGATTCCCCCCTCATACGGGTCCGGAACCTTCGCCTCTAGGTTAGAGCGCATGCATGCGAGGGGGACACATGCAAGCACATATACCAACCTCTCACCACACTCACACACATATGCTAGGGTCACATGCAAGTTTTCATCTCATTCCAATGTTCTCGTGGTCTTCCTCCGGCGAAACCCTGATCTCTGTGCGCACTCGGATCGTCTACCCCCCTAGACGTTCCTCTGACAGGGGTAGCCCGGCGTAGCTCTCTCTTGTCTTGTGTTTGTTTAGGTCATAGGGTGATGTAAAACCATGTTGGTTCACAAGTTGGGACACTATCCTACCCGGTTTCACCTCGACGGGGAGATCCCCCCCTCATACGGGTCCGGAATCTTCACCTCTAGGTTAGAGCGCATGCATGCAAGGGGGGACACATGCAAGCACCTATACCAACCTCTCACCACACTCACACACATATTCTAGGGTCACATGCAAGTTTTCATCTCATTCCAATGTTCTCGTGGTCTTCCTCCGGCGAAACCCTGATCTCTGTGCGCACTCGGATCGTCTACCCCCCTAGACGTTCCTCTGACAGGGGTACCCCGGCGTAGCTATCTCTTGTTTTGTGTTTGTTTAGGTCATAGGGTGATGTAAAACCATGTTGGTTCACAAGTTGGGGCATTATCCTACCCGGTTTCACCTCGACGGGGAGATTCCCCCCTCATACGGGTCCGAAACCTTCGCCTCTAGGTTAGAGCGCATGCATGCGAGGGGGGACACATGCAAGCACCTATACCAACCTCTAACCACACTCACACACATATGCTAGGGGCACATGCAAGTTTTCATCTCATTCCAATGTTCTCGTGGTCTTCCTCCGGCGAAACCCTGATCTCTGTGCGCACTCGGATCGTCTACCCCCTAGACGTTCCTCTGACAGGGGTAGCCCGGTGTAGCTCTCTCTTGTTTTGTGTTTGTTTAGGTCATAGGGTGATGTAAAACCATGTTGGTTCGGAAGTTGGGGCACTATCCTACCCGTTTTCACCTCGACGGGGATTCTCCCCTTATACGGGTACGGAACCTTCGCCTCTAGGTTAGAGCGCATGCATGCGAGGGGGGACACATGCAAGCACCTATACCAACCTATCACCACACTCACACACATATGCTAGGGTCACATGCAAGTTTTCATCTCATTCCAATGTTCTCGTGGTCTTCCTCCGGCGAAACCCTGATCTCTGTGCGCACTCGGATCGTCTACCCCCCTAGACGTTCCTCTGACAGGGGTAGCCCAGCGTAGCTCTCTCTTGTTTTGTGTTTGTTTAGGTCATAGGGTGATGTAAAACCATGTTGGTTCACAAGTTGGGGCACTATCCTACCCGGTTTCACCTCGACGGGGAGATTCCCCCCTCATACGGGTCCGGAACCTTCGCCTCTAGGTTAGAGTGCATGCATGCGAGGGGGACACATGCAAGCACCTATACCAACCTCTAACCGCACTCACACACATATGCTAGGGTCACATGCAAGTTTCATCTCATTCCAATGTTCTCGTGGTCTTCCTCCGGCGAACCCTGATCTCTGTGCGCACTCGGATCGTCTACCCCCCTAGACGTTCCTCTGACAGGGGTAGCCCGGCGTAGATCTCTCTTGTTTTGTGTTTGTTTAGGTCATAGGGTGATGTAAAACCATGTTGGTTCACAAGTTTGGGCACTATCCTACCCGTTTCACCTCGACGGGGAGATTCCCCCTTATACGGGTACGGAACCTTCGCCTCTAGGTTAGAACGCATGCATGCGAGGGGGACACATGCAAGCACCTATACCAACCTCTCACCACACTCACACACATATGCTATGGTCACATGCAAGTTTTCATCTCATTCCAATGTTCTCGTGGTCTTCCTCTGGCGAAACCCTGATCTCTGTGCGCACTCGGATCGTCTACCCCCTAGACGTTCCTCTGACAGGGGTAGCCCGGCGTAGCTCTCTCTTGTTTGTGTTTGTTTAGGTCATAGGATGATGTAAAACCATGTTGGTTCACAAGTTGGGGGGCTTATAGCTCCTATGCGACGTCTTTACATGGAATTGGAAGGAAAGCGACATCGTTGAAAAGAATAGCTCGCATGCGACGGTTGTGAGGCAGCTAATATCCCAGGGCCACACGGGCCTTAAAACGGTCGTAAGGACACATTTAACTTTGTTCCAATATTAGGGTTAAGCCAAACCGGTTGGTTGGGACAGCCAGTCAAACCAACCGCTTCCGACCGAGAGCGCGCGTAACACTGACTGTAGCTTCCCCGACGGCGGCGGCGGACCTCACCCATCGTTATCGGCGGTGGCGGCGGCACGGCAATTAATTTAGGCGGTGGCGCTTTCGTTCGACGACGAAGGTGGTGAGTGCCATTTGAAAGCTAATTCCTCTCCCATTCTTCTCAATTCGAGATCTAAGCGTGCCCATTGATCTAGGTGTGCTGAACGGGGCGAGGGGGGAACGATATGGAGCATGGAGAGGGGACTTCTAATCGGTATATCCCGTATCTCTGCACTTAATTTCTCTAAGGTTGAGCTCTTTGTTCGCTTCCGCTAGCTCACAGTGCCCGCCAAAAACAGGGGAGACGATGTTGCGCGCCAAACCCTTCGAATTCTGCATCAATTTCTTTCCCTCTAGGGCTGTTTTAGTTGATGGCAGCACGCAGATCATTGAGAGAGACACGGTTGTTAAATGGGAGGTGGAATTAGAACATGTTGATCCCCAAGAGCTAATAAACATGGGAGAGGAGGCAGTAAGGAAAATGGTGGAAAAAATGGGGATAGTGTGGTTTGGGGGCCAGAGCAAGAAGTTTCTTTGTTACGATTTGATGATTGCAAATGTGACTATGTTAGGGTTGAGACAGGGGAACATATAGTTGATGAAATCGATAAGCGAAACGGTTGGACACGCAAAATTGTTTTGTTTTTAGCAGAGCTCATTGATCTGAAACCTGATTCGAGGGTTGGATATGTGGCCTCGAAGCTGGCTGCTCAGATGGTCGAGGATGATTGGGCTGCACAAAGGCAAGTAATGCCTATACTTACTGAGTTGGAAGTGTTAACAGTGGAGGATGATGATGCTAATGCACAAGGGGAGGCTGCAGATGGTAATGCACAAAGGATTGTAACTGTTGATTGGAATTCAGTTGAGATACATGACCGCACTGATTTGGTCATTGCACCAATAGATGACATTGAAATGGCAAAGCTTTTGGCATTCCTATAGATGACAGAGACAAGGAGAAGAAGAGGGATGAAGCTGCAAATGATGGTGACAACCATTTAAGAGATGAAGAGGCAGATATAGATCTAGAGTAGTTGGAAAATGCTGCAGTTCATGTAGATGATGCACATGATGATGAGCTAGTAACAGTTTATGACAAAGAGGACCCAATTATTGAAGTTGGGAGATTGTTTCCAAGCATGGATGAATTCAGGATGTGTTTCAGGACATATGCAGTCAAACGTGAGTTGCTACCAAGACTATGTGGACTGATAAAAAGAAGTTCTATGCAAAATGCATAGGTTATGATGGTGGTGCCAAGCCTTGCAAGTGGTATATATCTGCTAGACGCCAACCTGATGGAAGGACAATAAGAGTGAATCAAATTCCAAAACCTCATACTTGCATTACAAGTTCTCAAACAGTTACAAAGATGACATCACAATTATGGGTTGCAGAAAATATCAAGCCCATTTTAGCCACAACACCAAACAGCACTGCAAAGAGACTGAAAATAGACTTGGAAAAGCAGTACCCCATTAAGCTGAATTATACTACAGTGTGGAAGGCAAAGCAAAGGGCAATGAAAGAGCTATATGGTGATTGGGCAAATACCTTTCGAATGCTTTATAACTTCAAAGCAGAAGTAGAGAAGAGGTCACCTGGCAGTGTTGTGGAGATAGATACTGAGGTAACAGCTGATGGGAAAGTCTTCTTCTCTAAATTCTTCATGGCTTTAAAGCCTTGCATCGATGGCTTCAAAGCAGGTTGCCGTCCATATTTGAGTATAGACTCATCTTTCTTGACTGGAAAGTGGAATGGTCAACTAGCAGCATGCAATGCTTTAGATGGACACAATTGGATGTTCCCTGTAGCTATTGGCATGTTTCAGTCTGAGACAGAGGCATCATGGACATGGTTCATGATGCAGTTGAAAAGATGCATAGGGCCAGTCTCTCCATTGGCAGTGCACACAGATGCATGTAAAGGTTTAGAAAATGCAGTGAAGATTGTTTTCCCTCATGCTGAGCAGGGGAGTGCTTCGGCCATATGTGGATGAATTTGATCAAAAAATTCAGAGGAGATGATTTTGGACGCATCTGGCCAGCAGCAAGATCTTACACCAGGCAGACACATTCATATCACCTTGAGAAGATTAAGGCGGCATGCTGAGGAGGATAGGGTCAAGTTTTGTACATGGTTGGAAACCTACCATTCTCTTTTATGGTACAGGTCTGGTTTAACACTGCCATCAAATGTGATCATATCAACAATAATTTGGCAGAAAGTTTCAAGAACAAAGTGAAGGAGTTAAAAGACTTGCCTGTCCATGACATGGTTGACCAGATCAGGATCATGAGGTTGTGGGAATTGAGAAGAAGGCTTGGTGATGTTCTTCAAGGAGATAAGCTTCCTGATGTTGTGCAGCAGGTGGTCAACAGGAGCAGAAATCTTGCACATTTGCGTGTTGAGAAATCCTCATTGTGGGGTGCTGAAGTCAGAGATACAAAGACTGGCAGGAGGCATGTTGTTGACACTCAATTGCATGAATGCACATGCCTTGAGTGGCAACACACTGGGAAGCCTTGTGAGCATGCCATACTTTTCTTGGCCTCCAAACACAAGCTAAATATGCACCCATATTTGCATGAGTATTATTCTGTAGCAAAATTCAAGGCTGCATATGGAACACCAATTCCAGCACTTACAGATCAGTCTCAGTGGCCTGAAGTGGACATTCAGTTCTCCTTGTGTCCTCCTTTGATGAAAAGAAAGGCTGGCAGGCCCAAGCAGAGTAGATTCAAGGCTTGGTTTGAGAAAGGTGGGAGCAGCAAGAAGGGAAGAAAGATGAAAAGAAAGATGCCAAGCCAAAAGGGCCCAAAAAGGTAACAAGAATAGATGCAAACTCTGTGAAGAACTTGGACCCGAGCTGGCTCTACCAAGTGCAGATACACTGCTGAAAAGCCAAAGTATGTTCATCCAAAATCTATCCCATTTCTTGTTGATGATTTTTCTCCCCCAGCTAACTTGCTTGTTTTCCCCTTGTTTTCAGGAGGAAGCGTGGAGAAAAAGGCCCACCTCTTGTTGTTGACGAATGCTGGCCAGTGAAAAGGGCAAGAATCAATGGCCAAAGAAAGAAGAGAACTAACCAGATAATGTTTGGTGCTGCTGAGGTGCAATCTGAACTTGTTTTGGAGGATGATGTGCAAACTGTTGAGGCTTTAGGGCACACCGTTCCTGATTTGGAAGCTCTGGTGCAAAATGAGGGGCAAAATGAGCCTGTTGTTGAGGCTCTAGTGCAAAATGAGCCTGTTGTTGAGGATCTGGTGCAAAATGAGCCTGTTGTTGAGGCTCTGGTGCAAAATGAGCCTGTTGTTGAGGCTCTGGTGCAAAATGAGCCTGTTGTTGAGGCTCTGGTGCAAACTGACCAAGTTGTTGAGGCTCTGGTGCAAACTGACCATGTTGTTGAGGCTCTGGTGCAAAGTGACCATGTTGATGAGGCTCTGGATCATGATCATGAGGTTGTTGAGGAGGTGCAGGAGACTCTTGGACGTGCTGTGGGGAGGCCAGATGGTAATGGTAAGAAAAAGAAGAGCATAAACCTATTGTGTGGTGTGAAACTTGTGAAGGAGAAGAAAACGATGGGTAAGAAGAGCCAAAAGAAATAGACATTTGTTATTGTAAACATTTGTTATTGTTGTAAACATTTGACACTTGTTGTTGTAATAATTTGGCACTTGTTGTTGTAATAATTTGGCACTTGTTGTTGTAAACATTTGTTATTATAATAATTTGTCACTTGTTGATAATTTGGACAAAATTCAAATATGATGGTAAATTTGAATTTTAACATATGTAGCTATGTCACTTTTCTATGTTTGTATGAGATTCCAACGTTTTTCTCATATGTACAATACAACTCATCCTCACCCTGATCCCTTTTGTGAAGTACGACTCACCCTCACCCAAAATGGGGTAGAAATGGGCTCCAAAGCTAGGGTAAACCACCCCATTTCTAAGCAAGTTTTTTTTCGACCATTTCTAAAACCAAGTTAGATATTTTTCCTCAGAACTATGTCACATAACATGACACCATGCGAAGGTTTTGTATTTTTTTTATTTTTTTTGAATTAGTTATGCACATTTGAATGTCTGGTCAAACTTGAAGGGTTTTCATAAATATTCTTAGCTAGGGGCTGAGGCTCGCAAAACTAGCATTGGATCTCTGGTGAAATAGCATGTTGTGAACCTAAAATTATTTTTACAAAAAATCAAGCATGGAATCATGTACCTGTAGTTCATATCTTACCCACTTCCAGCCAATTCGGCAGGATTTGTCTTTTTCACCAGGGATGGAATAAAAGGTTTGAGATACTCAAGTTGGGAAATTGTACATTCTAGGTGGTCTAGTATTTTTGAAAAATAGGATGTTACCATTTTGAAACTTCAATTTGGTGGTTGCTTCACAAATCCCCCCCTCTTTCGGCACTCAGAAAATAGAAAATGATTTTTTTGTGCGTCGAAAGGAAAACTTTGTGCTACAACATTGTTAGTCATCCCATTATAGACATGCATGCCAAATATGGGCACATTATCACAAACTATGCCTTGATTCTAGCCATATCATTGGTCATTTGACCCGAAAGCCAGAAAACCTCGGAGGAGATAGGTCATTTTGTGAAGGGTTTTTTGAAATATGATCAATAGACCAAGTTTGATATATTTTCTCACAACTATGTCACATAACATGACACCATGCGAAGGTTTTGTATTTTTTTGATTTTTTTTGAATTAGTTATGCACATTTGAATGTTTGGTCAAACTTGTGAAACCCCGTTGACTGCATCCTAAACCCCGCTAACCCTAAGGGCCGAATGAGGACCGTAGATCTAACCCTAGCGCGACACTGTGGCCGTCCGATCGCGTCTTCTAGAAGGATTCCGCGGGTGGCTCTGGGCGATCCGTGGAAGGGCTTGTTCTGCAACCTGATTGGTTGGCGTCTCTTAGAAGGATTTCGTGGCTAGCTCTTGGCGATCCGTGGGATGGATGATTCTGGAATCTGATTGGCTTCATCGTTTTTACGTGCAACAGCGTGGCATGCGAGCGTGGCAGACGGTTGGACCGAGCGTGGCATGCGAGAGCGCTGGGCGGGGCGGGCTGCACCATGCATGCAGCTGCCCCTAGCGTCGCAGTCTAGCTATTTTACGTGCAACAGCGCTGCAGCGTATTTACTCCCTCCGTCGCATTAAATAAGTGTACGTGTAACAACTTTCTTCAGTCAAACTTACTCCCCTCAGGTTCATTGTATTAAATGAGACTTTGCATAATAAATAAATACACACACGCAAGAGAGAGAGGAGAGAGTAAAATAAATTGTTTATTGCTTGTGGGCAACCCATAAGCTTATGGTCACCCTTAAGGAAAATCTTCTAAATTAAACCTCCACTATGTATATGGATAGCCATATGGACTACTTTTGGCTTGTGGATAGCCTTATGGACTACATAGTGGATGCCAAGTGCATTGGAAAGGTAGAAGTACATTTTTTGTGGACAAATTTTGAAGCCAAACGTACACTTATTTGTGGACAGAGGGAGTATGCATGTCACTATGACCAGCAGAAAAAATATCAAAATCTAAAATATGTAATAAATATACGTACAGCGTTGGCACACTCCATTGACCGTTGGACCGAGCGTGGCATGCGAGGGCGCTGGGCGGGGCGGGCTGCACCATGCATGCAGCATGCAGGGTCGGGGGCAGCGGTGCAGGGGTTACAGTACGTCGCATCCTAGCTATTTTTTTTCTCTCTTTCGCATTGATCACGCCCGCTTACCACACGCAACGCAGCGCACGCGTCTCGTCTCGGCGTCTAGGCGGGCTGCACCATGCATGCAGCAGCTGCCCTAGCGTCGCAGTCTAGCTATTTTGCGTGCAACAGCGCTGCCCCATTAAATAAGTGTATGTCGAACAACTTTCTTCAGTCAAACTTACTTCCATCTGGTTTATGCGCCATACAAAAAGTCAATATTACTCCCACCGATTTTTCTTGCGTGTGTAAAAACGAACGAGTACCTTGGTACTAGATTCCTGCATTTATTACCGAAGTAAATCAAGGCCAAATTATATTTTCCCTTTTATTTTTCACTGCCAATGAACAACTACCTTGGACGTTTTTTCTCTCTTTCGCATTAATGCATGCATGCACTGCATGCAGGGGCGGGGGCGGCGGTGTAGGGGTTACAGTACGTCGCATCCTAGCTATTTTTTTCTCTCTTTCGCATTGATTACGCCCGCTTCCCACACGCAACGCAGCGCACGCGTCTCGTCTCGGCGTCTGCGCCAACGCGACGCTGGTTTCCCACGCTGTCCTTCACGCCCCGCCCTCAATAAATAGGCATAACGCCTTTGCCTCCTCATCTCATCTTGCCCCTCATCTTCAACCTCGAGCCCGTCCCTTTGCCTCCTCCCCAGCCCCCAACACTCCGACCATGGCGACCTCCCCCTTCCGCCTCCCTTCCGACACCGAACTAAGCGACGAGGACAACCACCCGGACCACAAGCAGTGGTGGGAGCAGGGAGCGCCCACGCGCCCCAAGCGTGGAAAGAAGAAGAAGTCCCCTCCCTGCCCCTGGGGGGATCAGGGCCCCATCGTCACCAACCCGGGAGTCCCCAACCTCCCCGGCGGCGGCGACCTCCCCTCCGAAGCCTACTGGGCTAAGGCGGCGAAGGACGAGGCAAAGCAGGAGGTGCTATCGCCAGGTGGGAGGAGAAGGAGGCCCAGCGCGCCTTGAAGAAAAGGCGCAAACGACAAGAGGAGGAGGAACGGGAGGCCAATGGCCGGGCCTTCCGGGAGGAGCAGCGGAAGCGGGACCAACGGGAGATGCTGGCGGCGTGGAATGCCGCGAAGGCGGCTGTACCGGCACCGCCTCCACCGCCGATGGAGTAGGGTAGTTAGGGTTAGGGTTTAGGGGCTAGCCCAGGGTTTAGGAGGGGTGCCTATTCCCTTCTATATTATTGTACCTTTTTCTTTTTATTGTAATGTTATCGATCCCCCTATCTAATAAAGTAATGTTATCCGAATATTATCTATCCCTTGTTTTATTGTAATCTGTGTTTTATTGTATTGTCATTTGTCAAAACACCCAAAACAACAAGTGTATAAAACAAAAGACACAAAAATAAGTTCATATAATACTCGTGCAATATTTATATATTTACAAGTGTATAAAACAAAATACACAAAAACAAGTTCGTACAACACATGGTTCATTTTCAAATAAGACATTTACATATTTACATAAGTTAAAGGAGCGCCCAAGTTATGTTAGTTAAAATGGATGTCCTTGGACTTTATTTATATATTTACTTTTGCAAAAAAAAGATTGCAACCTGAGCACGAGTATCTGCAGATCCACACGTCCCTATTTAGATTGTAACGTGAGTACCATTTTTTTGCCCAATCAACATATAGTTACTATTGGGCCTGGATACGTCCATTTTGGCATGGCTAAGTTATATTTGGGTCTGGCCTTTTTCAATCCTCGTCAATTGTTTTTTTACTTTTCAACCCCCTCCCCTCCCTGCACACGGGCGCCCCCTGCACACAGATAAAAGTAACACTGACAAAACTGACGAAACTAAAGGAACACTGATTTCGAAAACAGAGCAGCTCAAAACTAGCCCGAATTTGTGTTGCATTTTATTCAAGCCAAAGACATAGACCATTACATCCATTACAAAGCATCACTCGAACACTGACTGCGCTGTCTAATGACTAACGATGAGGAGATAAACTAATCCGAGAGAAATTACACAAAAAATAAAAAAAACGGCCATCAGATTGTCCTGCTTCTTCAATTCGATGATTTGCCTTAGCTGCTTGTTCATCTTCTTTAGCTCGGCCTTCACTTCCGCATCCACCGTAGTACCAGCGGAAATGGGGTTGCCACATCCCAATTGCTCCACCACGGCGGGTTTTCGAGCTCCCGGGACTGCTACCTCCACCCCAATTCGCTCGATGTACTCATCAAGCCACTCAAAATTCCCACATTTTTGGCAGTTCCTGAAATCGCAGAGATGAAGCCTAAATCCCAAATTCGATGAAATACATTAAATTTTGAAAGAAAAAGCGAGAAATTGGCGCTCAGAACACTCAGATCTCACCTTTTCGGCTCGGGCTTGCTCTCACACTTCACAAATTCCCGGCCAATGTTGCCGTTCTTGTCGGTGCATGTGACAAGCCGCTTCAGGGGCGCGGTACGGGGCAATCGGGGAACCTCCTCATCGGCACCGCACCATACCGAGGCCATGAGCGGTGGGAGGAAGCAGAGCTCGACATCCCTCGCCGGCGTTGCCGCACTTGCTCGCCGGAGAAGAAAACGGAAGGGGATGAGATGCTGGAACGGTGGCGGGAGTGCTCGGGTGCGGGGACGGATCGGGGCCAACGGCTCTCTTAGACCACAGGGTGGGTCCCCACGATATGAGGTGGACATCAGGTGAGTTCCGCCGTGACGTGGAGAGGCTGTGGGTCCTACTGTGCTCAGCTGATTCGAATTCGTTGACGGTCTCGTGGGGTTAAGTAGAAGTGTCGCACGGGAGCTATTTGCCGCCTCACAACCGTCGCATGCCAGCTATTGTTTGCAACGATGTCTCTTTCCTTCCAATTCCATGTAAAGACGTCGCATAGGAGCTATAAGCCCCAAGTTGGGGCACTATCCTACCCGGTTTCACCTCGACGGGGAGATTCCCCCTTCTACGGGTACGGAACCTTCGCCTCTAGGTTAGAGCGCATGCATGCGAGGGGGGACACATGCAAGCACCTATACCAACCTCTCACCACACTCACACACATATGCTAGGGTCACATGCAAGTTTTCATCTCATTCCAATGTTCTCGTGGTCTTCCTCCGGCGAAACCCTGAACTCTGTGCGCACTCGGATCCTCTACCCCCCTAGACGTTCCTCTGACAGGGGTAGCCCGGCGTATCTCTCTCTTGTTTTCTGTTTGTTTAGGTCATAGGGTGATGTAAAACCATGTTCGTTCACAAGTTGGGGCACTATCCTACCCGGTTTCACCTCGACGGGGAGATCCCCCTCATACGGGTCCAGAACCTTCGCCTCTAGGTTAGAGCGCATGCATGCGAGGGGGGAAACATGCAAGCACCTATACCAACCTCTCACCACACTCACACACATATGCTAGGGTCACATGCATTTTCATCTCATTCCAATGTTCTCGTGGTCTTCCTCCGACGAAACCCTGATCTCTGTGCGCACTCGGATCGTCTACCCCTAGACGTTCCTCTGACAGGCGTAGACCGGCGTAGCTCTCTCTTGTTTTGTGTTTGTTTAGGTCATAGGGTGATGTAAAACCATGTTGGTTCACAAGTTGGGGCACTATCCTACCCGGTTTCACCTCGACGGGGAGATTCCCCCTCATACGGGTCCGGAACCTTCGCCTCTAGGTTAGAGCGCATGCATGCGAGGGGGGACACATGCAAGCACCTATACCAACCTCTCACCACACTCACACACATATGCTAGGGGCACATGCAAGTTTCATATCATTCCAATGTTCTCGTGGTCTTCCTCCGGCGAAACCCTGATCTCTGTGCGCACTCGGATCGTCTACCCCCCTAGACGTTCCTCTGACAGGGGTAGCCCGGTGTAACTACCTCGGTGAATTACGCTCCTAGATACAAGCCTGGATGAGTGGTAGTGGTTGAAATAGTACGGTGGGGCCCAAAAGCCACTCACTGGTAGTCCTTTCAGACGTCCCAACCACTACCCTCTCAACGGGACCTGTACGGGCGGCGTAATCGGCAGGCGAAGGGATCAACTACGTACACAAGTGGGTATGTATGCAAGCCACCATACAAGAGTACATCAGAGCCATACCATCTAGAAAGAAAGGAATATAGCAACGCCATACGGCAAGATTCAAATGACCTAGATAGATCTATATTTTAGGATACTTCCTCATACAACACACCAGAGTATCATGCGGAAGCGGCAAACAAAATCCGAGTACGGATAAGAAGCAAATCGGCATAAGATGCCATAGAAATAAGCACATCCCAACTACAGGTCTCACGGATCCCCGTTCCCGGAATCTCTACACCGAACGATCGTTGCCCACATCTTCGGCTTCTTCCACCCAGTATCCGTCCTGTGAAGGTACCTGTCCATCTGAATCAAGAATTTATCGTGTGAGACCCTAAGGGTACTCAGCAAGTCTTAATGCCTCTAAAGGGGACACAACCTGGGTGACGCAATTGCAGCGAAACATAAACCCTAGCAATTCTACAGATAAACGCTAACCATCCGCCTAACCAATGATAGACGGATGTCCGTGATTAAGAACAACAGTTATAGTGGTAATCTCATCAGATCCATCCTCCTCCCTGCTTACCAACAAGGAAGCGGACGAACAACCTCCCCATCCGTTGCAATTTTATTAACCATTCCATGAGTGTTGCACTATTACTAGTCAAGTTACTTAGTCAGATTAAGGCGGTACTTTAGTTATGCTTGTCTATGATCGAGAAACTGTGCTCCAAGTCGTCCATATCCGCGACACGGCTTTCAGAAAGTTTTACCCGGCCGGGGTGCACCAATAGCAACACACGCTCGATCAACCTCGGAAAAACCAAATCAAAACCCAACGAGGCTTTCACGACTGAACAATTACAGGATTCAGAAATATTTCAGGGGGCCACCCCATTAAGCTACCCGCAACGAAGTAAGCTAGCTCCGAGACGGACTCAAGGGTATGGTGGCGCTCGTGTGTGAACGACTGGGAACCCAAAACTGGGCTTGTCGACACCGCGGAATCGTGTCCCGATCCTAAACAGTACAGGTGCTATCTGTCGCACAATCGTAAATAAAGCAGTAAACATGGCATAAGTACAGGATCGTAAATAAAACCTCAAACTAGTTTGTGGCCCCAAGAAATAAGACGGAATCAAGCTCTGGCTCAGGGGGGTCCCATATACCTCCCGGATGTGGATAGCACGATAAATCAAGGACAGGAATCAAGTACTCGGGGTCTTACGGGACACAAGTGAGCAGGAAAAACCAAATAGCAGATATTGCTCACCGGTGCCACTTTCTTTAGTTATCCCTACTACTCAAGTTAAGTTGTTTAGGTACCTCATTATTCATCAGACTCTCACATACCCTACACATGCTGTTCTACGACTCGCATGGCTCAAACAACTCCTATAGTAATGGCTCATGGGATGGAGGAACAGCTTGGTGGGTTTAAAAGTAAAGGCTATGCATACTTGGGATTCAATTTAATGCAATCGCGACTCGATGATGCAAGAATAAGATAGAGGCAATAGGTACTGTATGTATGCAAGCATGTGGAAGTGCTTGCCTGTTAACTCAGTTGAAGCGAGGGACGGATCTGGGTAGTGCTCCTGGTTCTCTTGATACAACAACCCCTGCTCAGTGTCTATCCGAGAAAAAACCAAACAAACAAGGCCAACATGAATATAAAGCACAAGCATATGAATAAGATGCGTCACGCAAACAATCATGCCATGATGAATGATGCACAATTTACATGGCAAGAAGGTAGCATGGCATGGTGAGGTGTGGAAAACAAGTAATAACATTTTAACGGGGTTTTGGAATCTCATTTGTTGCCATAACAGTGCTGTACACTATATTTTTATATGATGCATGCTGCAATTGAAGTTATGGATAGCATAAACAGAAAGGTCTCGTCGAGCTGATCATTTTAGACATATCATTTGTTTAATTTGGAATTATAAAACAAAAGTTATTAATTATTTAATTTATAGTGGCAATTGGTGTAATTTAATTAAACTTGGAATTTTAATTGTGCAAAAGACAAATTGGATGGCATATTTGAAATCCTGGCATTTTTCTGGTTCAGAAACATATAACATATGCATAATTTGGATTTATAGTTTTAAAGTTATTTAAAATCTGATTTGAAATTTGAATTTGAATTAGATTTAATAGTTTTGTAATTAAACAGACTCTGCACAACGTTTTACACCCAGACTAACTTAACCCCCGTCACAGACACGTGGGGCCAGGCACACACTGACCCACACGCCAGCGGCTGAGAGGGAGGGGGACCGGGTTGAGAACTGAAAACTCTAGGAGCCTTTTTATAAAAGCGCCAAGCCAATGACAGGTGGGGTTTGGGGAGCGCGGGTTGGCAAAAGCAAAAGAGGGGGGGGGGTTTCGCAAAAGACCAAGGTGCACTGTTTTTCTTCCACGGGCCGCGCAGAGCGTGTGCGACAGACGCGCGCGCGTCGCACGCGGCGCAGAGGGGGTTCGATCCAGGGACCTGGGGCGCGCGCGCAGACGCGGCTGCCACTGGGCTAGCTGGGGTAGGTGATGGAGAGGGGGGTGTGCGCTAGATAGGGTTAGGCGGCGCGGTGTTAGCGGCAGACGTCGACGACTCTGGCGCAGGAGGGCGCTCGACAAAAAGATCGCCGCAGCCCGGAAGCAACTAAGAACGGGAGGTTGTCTGGGAGGTCCAGGAGCTCACCGCGGGCTCGGTGGCGTGCTTGGATCGGGTCGGGGCGGTCGTGAACGGCGGCGGGGAAGACGCCGGCGTAGCTAGGGTTTTCCGACGGAGCGGCGTTGGTCCTAGCGCTCCGGTTCTTCTCCTCCTTGCTGGCCCGTACATGATCTGCTGCAGAGGACCAGCTCGCCCTTCTCGACCACTCCCTCGACGATCCTGACGTCCAGAGCAACGTGGATGGCAGGGTGCTGGCGGCGCCGGCGTAGCTGATGGTGGTCGGCGAGGAAGGGGGGGTAGAAGGCGCGGCCAGATCTGGCGAGGCTAGAGGAGGCGTGGGGAAGGGGACATGGCAGAGAGGGAGGAAGGGGTGGCGTGGAGGAGGCGGCGTGGATAGGGGTGGCCTCGGCCACCTTTATCCCTCCCTCACGTGCTCGGCTCGGTCATGCCAGGGCAAGGCAGGGCAGGCGTGGGCACTAGAGGGGGCTGGCAGGTGGGTAGGCGAGGCCAGGGAGGCCGGCAGGTGGTCCTGGGGTCGTGGCAGGTAAGGCTAGAGGGAGAGAAAAAGAGGGGAGGGGAGAGGGGGTCGGGCTAGGGTTAGATAGGAGGGGAGGGTAGCTTCGGCAGGGAGGTGGGGTCCTCCTGCAGGGAGAGGGGCCGAGGGAGGTAGGGCAGCTAGGGTGATCAAGCTAGAAGCTAGAAAGGAGGGGGGTACTTAGGGTTTTTGCTAAGGGGAGATGTAGATTAGGGGAAAGGGTGGCTTAGTGTTTAGGTTTTAGCTAGTATGGGGTTTGGGTAGTATTGAGGGAGGTGGTTCTTCACTTGATCAAGCTTGCTCACTAGACCAACTCACATGATCAAGGGAAGGAGAAAAGGAGAGGAAGGTGGGAGAGATGTTAAGATGATGGGATGGTTTCTTTGGGTCCATGCATGATCCAAACAATGACCAAGCAAGATCCAAGAAAAGGGGTGGTTTAGGTTTGGTAATGCCACATTAGCACATGTGTGTGCATGGAGCATGGGATAGGGTTAAGCTAAAGGGGAAAGATAGGAAGATGATTTGATGAAGAACTACAAGCCCAAAACAAGATTTAAGCAAAGGAAAAGATCCACTTAGAATTCAAGTAAAAACCAAAAACTAGAAAAGGTGGCACTTGCATGGCCCATGCAAATAATTAATGCCAATTTATCCTTGTGAAAACAATAATATTAACATGGCATTATTCAATGCATTCCAAAAAGGTGGGCAAGGTCAAGCAAAGATTATGGGTGGGTTCCAACCAACTAACATGAGCTAGAGATAAAACCAAATTAAAATGCCAAGCTCATATTAATTGGATGGTGGAATATAAGGTGGTGACAGAAAAGGTGGTGGAGTCAATAAGAGAGATGCCCTCAACTTAACTTGGGCATTTAACAATATATCAAGAGCCAAATACAATATCAAGAAGCAAATACAATTAATGGTGCACATGAGATAAGAAACCAACAAGAATAGGTTTTATATGATGCTCAAATGCAAGGTGGCATGATGACATGAGCATGATATGATAATGATGCAGCAATTATATGTTGGAAGTGGCCCTTTTTATTATTATAACAAGTAGCATTACAGGTGTTAGACAACTGGGATGCTACAACTCTCCCCCACTAAACAGGAATCTCGCCCCGAGATTCTAGGAAGAAGAAGAAGAAGATACAAAGAGAGAAGGATGGTTGGCACGGAGTTTCATCTTCACGCTCCCATGTTGCTTCATCAACAGAATGGTGTGACCACTGCACCTTGCAAAACTTGATGGACTTGTTGCGCGTCCTTCGTTCTGCGGTCTCAAGGATTTTGGTGGGGTGTTCTGATAAGACAGATCTTCTTGGAGGTCGATTAGCTCATGATCCACGGTCCTGCTGGGATCTTTGAAGCACTTCTTGAGCTGAGAGATGTGGAAAACATCATGGACTTTGAGTTTTTCCGGAAGCTCAAGTGCATAAGCAACCTCTCCTCTCTACCACGTATCTTGAAAGGACCGATGTATCTAGGAGCCAACTTTCCTTTGATACCGAAGCGGTGTGTTCCTCTCATGGGAGTGACACGAAGGTAGACGAGATCACCAGGGGCATATACCATATCCGTGTGTTTCCTGTCATAGTGTAACTACCTCGGTGAACTACGCTCCTAGATACAAGCCTGGATGAGTGGTAGTGGTTGAAATAGTACGGTGGGGCCCCAAAAGCCACTCACTGGTAGTCCTTTCAGACGTCCCAACCACTACCCTCTCAACGGGACCTGTACGGGCGACGTAGTCGGCAGGCGAAGGGATCAACTACGTACACAAGTGGGTATGTACGCAAGCCACCATACAAGAGTACATCAGAGGCATACCATCTAGAAAGAAAGGAAATATAGCAACGCCATACGGCAAGATTCAAATGACCTAGATAGATCTATATTTTAGGATACTTCCTCATACAACACACATCAGAGTATCATGCGGAAGCGGCAAACAAAAATCCGAGTACGGATAAGAAGCAAATCGGCATAAGATGCCATAGAAATAAGCACATCCCAACTACAGGCCTCACGGATCCCGTGCCCGGAATCTCTACACCGAACGATCGTTGCCACATCTTCGGCTTCTTCCACCCAGTATCCGTCCTGCGGGGGGGTACTGTCCATCTGAACCAATAATTTATCGTGTGAGACCCTAAGGGTACTCAGCAAGTCTTAATGCCTCTAAAGGGGACACAACCTGGGGTGACGCAATTGCAGCGAAAGATAAAACCCTAGCAGTTCTACAGATAAACGCTAACCATCCGCCTAACCAATGATAGACGGATGTCCCGGAATTAAGAACAACAGTTATAATGGTAATTTCATCAGATCCATCCTCCTCCCTGCTTACCAACAAGGAAGCGGACGAACAACCTCCCATCCGTTGGCAATTTTATTAACCATCTCATGAGTGTTGCGCTATTTACTAGTCAAGTTACTTAGTTAGATTAAAGCGGTACTTTAGTTATGCTTGTCTATGATCGAGAAAACTGTGCTCCAAGTCGTCCATATCCGCGGACACGGCTTTCAGAAAGTTTTACCCGGCCGGGTGCACCAATAGCAACACACACTCGATCAACCTCGGAAAAACCAAATCAAACCCACGAGGCCTTCACGACAAAGCAATCACAGGATTCAGAAATATTTCAGGGGGCCACCCCATTGAGTAGACCCGCAACGAAGTAAGCTAGCTCCGAGACGGACTCAAGGTCTGCGACAATGGCTGCAAACGACTGGGACCCAAACGGGGCTTGTCGATACCGCGAAAACATTCCGCTTCCAAAACAATACAGTGTGCAAGTACCTCGCACAATCGTAAATAAAGCAGTAAAGCATGGCATAGGTACAGGATAGTAATAAAGCCCCAAACTACTTGTGGCCCCAAGAAATAAGAATGAATCAAGCTCTGGCTCAGGGGGGTCCCATATACCTCCCGGATGTGGATAGCGCGATAAATCAAGGAACAGGAATCAGTACTCGGGGTCTTACGGGACACAAAGTGAGCAGGAAAAACCAAATAGCAGATGTGCTCACCGGTGCCACTTTTCTTTAGTTATCCCAGAACTACTCAGGTTAAGGTTGTTAGGTACCCTCGTTATCCAACAGACACTCACATACCCTACACATGCTGTTCTACGACTCGCATGGCTCAAACAACTCCTATAGTATTGGCTCATGGGATGGAGGAACAAGCTTGGTGGAGTTTGAAAGTAAAGGCTATGCATACTTGGGATTCAATTTAATGCAATCGCGACTCAATGATGCAAGAATAAGATAGAGGCAATAGGTACTGTATGTATGCAAGCATGTGGAAGTGCTTGCCTGTTTCAGTTGAAGCGAGGGACGGATCTGGGTAGTGCTTCTGGTTCTCTTGATACAACCCCTGCTCAGTGTCTATCCGAG